>CM050168.1:42453555-43081055 GCA_027410445.1 Discoglossus pictus
CCCATTGTGTGTACAAGCACTTCCTATATATTCAATTTCACCTCCCATGTCAGGAAGTGGATCTACTTAAACTAAAATGGCAGATTACTCAACAGAATCATTGTCTCTTTAACTAAATAAAGTTTTGAAGAGTATCACTTATTTAGTTTAAAATTGGAATGAAACGCAGTGCAGTGAAATTCCTTTGAGTGTTCTGGGTTGGAGAAACATTACATATTTTATTTAGGCTACTCACAAATGCTATTCCTTGTGAGTTTTGCTGGCTTTTAAACTATTTAATTCTGCAGTTGTGTTCATTGCCTATGGGTTTATCTCACCCCTGTTTATAACCACTTCATGTAGTCTGTGTTTGCCAGTGGGATGGGAAATACTTCACGAAAAGTTTGCAAAACATTAAACTCACAAACTCACTGCCTGTTAAGTTTTTTTTTCTCTGTATAGCTACAAAGATGTATTGAACCCATATTTAAAAGAAAAATATAAAACTCAAACATTGTAGCATATATTTAATCCACAGTTCTTTATGAAGCTTGAATGGTGTCTGTTCATGAGGTGCTATGAGGATGAGTGTTGATCCAGCAAAAGGAGGAGCAAACTATTGCCTCAGCAGTTACTTTTATGCAGAGTAAAACATAACTTGATCATTTTAACACTCAGGCACAGAAGAGATGCAGGTAGAGCTCTAAGTAGTGCTCAATCACAGCTTACGTCTGTCAAAGCCTTTGATCTTGCGCGGCTGTGAGAGTTGCGTCTGCCAGAAATCCCAATTCGCTATTCAAATGCTGCGATCACCCTTCTGTCAAACCCGTAAATCGATAAAATCGAACTGCAGCTTGCTTACACCAAAGAGGTCACGCAACAGTCTTACTTACAAAACATAGCACTAATTAAGCACATAAAAAAGGCATCCTGTATTTTTATGAGAAGTGAAAGTGATTTTAGGTCTTAGAATTAATAGCACAACATTTCCATACTCTCAAATCTGCAATTAAAATTGTGTATTTCATGTAAAATTTTCATCATAAAGTTCTACTGGCTTCAACCTCCAAGCCCCTAGGACTTTTTAATCCAACCTCTGGGCTTGGAGGTTGAAGCCAGCAGGATGTTATGGCGGAGATTTAACATGAAATAAAGTAGTTATTTATGCCGATTAGAGAGTTTGAGAAAGTTGTGCTATTAATTCTAAGACCTAACATCACTTTCTCTTTTAATAAAAGTACAGAATGGCTTTTTTATTTGTTTATTAAGTGCTACGATTTGAAAGTAAGACCTTTGCGGTCCTTTGGGCTTGAATGACCTCCAAGCCCGTAACTCGTTATTCGCATCTGCAAGCCCCTGACTTGTGGTTCAAGCCCGCAAACTCGGAGCACTGTAAATGCAAATATAAATTCAGGACAGCACTGTAAAGCACTGTGAATGATGGGGTACACAATGGGTGACATGAGGCTTAAAGGGACAACATTCTCAAGCTGGCACATTGCCACAACACAATACTTTACTTCACGTTTATTTTCTGTCCAAAGTCCGATGGGCTTGATTAATCTCCAGGCCCGTAACTCATTATTCAAGCCCGTCGGACTTTGGACATAAATTACACATGAAATCAAGTAGTTGTATTGTGGCAATGTGCCAGCTTGAGAGTGTTGTGCCTTTTATCCTCATGTCACCCATTGTGTTCCCCATCATTTACAGTGCTTTACAGTGCTGTCTTGAATTTATATTTGCATTACCAGTGCTCTGAGATTGCGGCCTTGAAATACGCGTTACAGCCTTGCAGCCACGATCCTCTTCAAGCACGGAAGTGCTTATTGCAAATAGCATGGTTTGCAATCAGCCATAAAGGGGACCTCCTTGCGGCGCCGCCCAATTGAATAGCAGCATAGACGTATCGCTACGCAGGGCCGTAATAACCTGATTGCAAGGAATCACGGACGTTTTTGGCCCTGATTAGAATTAGGCCCTAGGACTGTAGTATGTCTGCATCATTCTGGAAGCAGTGTAGGAGGTAAGTTAGTCTAGCGAGCTTCGGGTTGCTTGCACAATCTGATTTCCCAAGGGAGAGTGTGATTTGCACTATTACTGTTGGAATTGCTGGCAGTTTTAGCTGCCACATTTCCAATGTGTAGATAGAAGCTTCGTCAGCCTTCAGTCTTCTATCGAAGTTGGTACATTCCACCATGTTGGTAGATTAGTAAAAAGTAAGATGGTAGAATCTAAGAAAGCATAATTGAATAGAAAAGGTTTTCCAAAAATTATAATGTAACAAAGGGCAGTTCACAATATGGGGTGAACTCTCTGTGCGTGCACACGTTCATCAGATCAGACAGAGGATGTAAATCCTCGCATCCAGCAAAATAAAATAATTCTACCACTTATGTCTTAAACATAAGATCCTTTATTGAACAGTATACAGCATATTTATAGGAAAAATGCAATGGTAACTAAACACATTAAACACTATTACTTGGATAACATAATTAAGATCACTACAGAATGCACAATTAATCTGTTGCAAAATATGTGATTGGTAAGTAAGCTGGTTGTTTGTATCTCTCCACAGGATGCCTTCAAAAATAAAATGTCCCATTTGAAGCATTGTGTTAGCTCCATAAAAGACCACTTATATCTTCCTTTGTAAACAATCATTTGATTACACCTCCATAGACCAAGTCACACAGTATACCTTGAATTACCCTAAACCAATTTATAAAATAATACATGCAAATATCAGACACAATTATACTTACAATTACAATCACTATAACAAGCTGCAAGACACAAATATAACACAACCAGTATTACAGTACAGCGAAACAACCACCTCTATAGTACAGTGAATACACCTAGAGATAAAGTACAGTGAATCCCTTATACTAGAGGTGCAACACAAAGAGAATACTTCACACAGCCATGACTGGCACATGGTGGCTTGTGACAGGGCAAGATTAGGCAGGAATATCTCATAGATTGTAAGTCTAAGAGTTTTCAGTCTTGCATGGCGCTTTGGGGAAAGCACTATGAACACTGGATTCTAAGTGCAAAGACAGGGCCCTCTATTCATTGCAATGTGTTAATATTGCTATAGATGGTATTCAAAATGTAAAAAGTTTCTCTAAAAATAGTGCTATGCTCATAACTGGTAATGTTGTCAGTTTATTGGATACTTGACAGATGTAAGGTTTTCCTAAAATGCCTGTTAACATAAAATGTCACATTTTAACGCTACAATATTATTTACTCACTATTAAACAATAAATATCCAAATTAGTCAAAATATATATATTTTAATGTTTGCTCATTCCTGTATATCAAATGAAGCTAAACAAAATCTAATGTAAATAAGCATTAATTTATTAAGCTAGTGATAAAAAACCCAGAACAAAGGGGTTTTATATATAAATATGACCCACAGTACAGACTGCTTTTGCAAGGCTTTGTTACTATTGTACATGAGAGTTCTCTGTTTAATGTTTGATTCAGTTAATTGCTATTAGATGGAAACCAGTAGACTTGTATTATAATGTCAGGTTATATATAATTTATTTGTCCTGTCTAGCCAGATAAGGAGCATTCTCAACTTAATATCACTCAATAAATTCACGCCGTACGCGCAGTAATTACATGTACCTTGCAATAATCAGGCAGGTCTGTGTTCTGAGTTTTAAGAAGAGGTTTTATTGTAGGTTCAATTAGCTGAAATGAGGCACTGCCTGCTCTGATACAGACTACACAATTATGCCTGATTACTATAATTAAGGTTGTGCTGAATAGTACATATTGTGATATGAAGTTAATTACATGCAAATAACCCACACAAAGCATCAGGGCAAACAATATCATGGAAACACTTTTACTCAAATATCATAGTTGTAAAATTAAAAGGTACAGGATTAACCATTTGTCACTGCGTCATGGTACATAGATGTGGTCTCCAACTATATGATTTTACCTAATCATATGTGACTAAGGTACGTTAAGTAAAACTCCCATCACCCAATAAATACATAGATATTGGGGTATAACCAGGCCACAGCTATATTATCAGAACATAATAACATAACAAATACAATAGAGGTTGATGTAAACCCGCCCATGGAAGGAGTTCACACTCCCAGAGGCCCAATGGAACCCCAGGCCCAATGGGCCTCCGGGACCACCAGGATACCTTACCAACCAATGAGCTCCAACCTAAGGCGGATGCAGCACCCCTGCAACATGCTGTGACAAATGCCTAACATATAGGGAGGGAGGGCGGGCAAACACGATGGCCCAGCTCTTATGTCATAAAAGAGCAGGAAAACTCCTCTACTTATTATTATTATAATACATTTATAATAGATTGTAAGTCTGAGAGTTTCTATCCTAAGTACTTTGGGAATTCACCATGGACATTGGATTCCTAGCTCAAAGACAGGGCCCTCCTTCCTTTGCTACATGTTAATCTGTATTTATCTTTGTCTGAACTTAATTTATGTACAGCGCTACGGAATACGTTGGCTCGTTATAAATAATCTATAATAATATTATATATTAAAAGTGCTGGCATGATGTGCTCTACTTCTCAATAACAGGGGAGCACCTAAAGTGTGACTCCAGATAACACACACATATCTGTGAGTATTACCCAAGCACAATGGATAAAATCAATAAAACTTAACCTTTAATAAACCTATAGACTTAAAATGAATACAGGAATACGTCTGATTGCCACTGAGTGAGCAGCGACCGCCAGTCCACATAGAGCTAACACAAGCCCACAACTCAGAGATATATATAAAGGGTACACACCAACAAATCCACTTGTGAACACATATGGAAATCCCTAAATAGGTGGCACAAGTATGTAATAACGCACAAGGTTCAAATGTACCTGATAATCTATTAATATAACATACTCTATCCAACCTGCACATACAAAAGAATCAAGTCTCTAATAAATTAATCCAGATTGCATACTATTTGCCTTACATAAAGCCATGCTGCACATTTTTTAGATCTGTTTTAAAGAAACCCTGACTGCAAACCTTTTGGTTGTCTCGAACAAGGAAAGCAAGACTGCTAGCTCTAATGGTAGTCTGTATAAAATAAAACCAGGCTGCACGCCTTTACGATATTCTCTAGTATGGGAAACCAGGCTGTAGGTTCTTAGGTTGGTCTCTAGTAAGTGAGCCCAGACTACTAGCTCTTACAGTAGTCTCTAGTAAGTGAAAGTAGATTATAAAACTTTGAGGGTAGCCTGTAACACATTAAACTAGAATGCAAACTTTTATGGTAGTCTCTAGTAAATTAATTAAACTGCATGTTTTTACTTACTCCATATTAAATAACACTAGACCACAAGTTAGGCAGTTTAAATATACAAAAACAGATTGCAAGTTATTATAATAGTCTTAATTAAGTAAAATAGATAACAAGCCTTTAGACAATATGTGTTAAGGAACATTAAATCAGACTGAAACTCTTAGGTTGGTCTGCATTACATTAAACCAAACTGCAAGATTTAATAAATTAATGAATAATTACCCAAAATGAGTTGTCCTTAAATATAAAAATTACTCACTATAGAAACAGTTTTTTTCTATGCTCTGTTACTATTCTACATGAGAGAATTCTATTTAATGTTATTAGATGGAAATAAGCAGAATCATAGTTCTTTAATATGTGTTGCTTTACATAGAATGTATTTGTCTGTCTAGCTGAGTAAGGATGATTGTCAGCTTAATAACACTCAATAAAATAAATAAAGCTCTTTGGGTTGTCTGATATACATTAAGCCATACTGCATGCTTCTATTGTAGTCTGCATTAAATTAAATTAGTATCCAAGCTCTTAGTGTAATATATTGTAAATGAAACCGGACTGCTTTTCGATCAACTGTTTAAATAAAAAAAATAAAAAAATTGCTAGCTTTTATGCCAAACCACTGAGCTTGATGATATTAACTAGCAACCAAAGAAAATGAGAATAGCACCCAAGCTATCTTTTGTAAAACTCATGAACTTGGACTATGTCTATTCAGCAGTTGGATGTGTATGCATTTGCATTGCAAATACACCCAAAATTCATTTTTTGGAAAATGAATGTGATAATGTTTTTCCATTAAGCTCTTAGAGCAGTCAGTCGTAAAATTAAAACAAGAATTCTCTTTTATGGTAATTTGTTTTAAACTAACCAAACTGCACACTATTTTGGTAGTCTGGGTAGTCTGCAGTTAATAAAATGAGATTGCAAGCTTTTAGGGTAGTTTCTAGTAAATGAAAACTGGCTGCCATCTTTTAGGGTAATCTTTTTGTAAATTTAAAAAAAGTTTGCAAACTCTTAGTGTATCTGTATTAAATAAAACCATAACAATATTCATGGCTGTCTGTTTTAAAGAAAACAAGAGCGCAAAACTGAGAGAATCATTTGTTAAAATCACATATTTATAAATGGGCATAAATTTAAGTTCCTGTGTGCTTTAATCAAGTATGCTTCTTATTTTTCATTAGATTTTGTCTATCACTCTCAATGCCTCATTTTGCCAACATAGTCAATCACTTGAAACTGTAATTATGAAATTGTATGTCCTTTCTAAATAAAGTGATAGTAAACTGGTAAATCGCTTTATATGATGTGTTGCTCCTCCAACATACAGAAGACCACACAGGCATTTAAAGGCATATACAGCATATTTAGAATCAAAGTAAAATAGTCTTTAGTACTGTTTCCTTAATCACACTATAATTGTTTCAAACCTACTTTTCCACTAACATCAGCTTTAAGAAATATATTTCTAAAATATTTCACTTTTTCTGTTGGCTACACAAGTAGAATCTCAAATTCTTTTATATTCAGATAAGCCTTTTCTAAAATTGACCAGTGTTTCTTACTTATAGATTCTATTAATGTGAAAAAGTAAAGGAAAAATACAGGGAGTGCAGAATTATTAGGCAAGTTGTATTTTTGAGGATTAATTTTATTATTGAACAACAACCATGTTCTCAATGAACCCAAAAAACTCATTAATATCAAAGCTGAATATTTTTGGAAGTAGTTTTTAGTTTGTTTTTAGTTTTAGCTATTTTAGGGGGATATCTGTGTGTGCAGGTGACTATTACTGTGCATAATTATTAGGCAACTTAACAAAAAACAAATATATACCCATTTCAATTATTTATTTTTACAAGTGAAACCAATATAACATCTCAACATTCACAAATATACATTTCTGACATTCAAAAACAAAACAAAAACAAATCAGTGACCAATATAGCCACCTTTCTTTGCAAGGACACTCAAAAGCCTGCCATCCGTGGATTCTGTCAGTGTTTTGATCTGTTCACCATCAACATTGCGTGCAGCAGCATCCACAGCCTCCCAGACACTGTTCAGAGAGGTGTACTGTTTTCCCTCCTTGTAAATCTCACATTTGATGATGGACCACAGGTTCTCAATGGGGTTCAGATCAGGTGAACAAGGAGGCCATGTCATTAGATTTTCTTCTTTTATACCCTTTCTTGCTAGCCACGCTGTGGAGTACTTGGACCCATGTGATGGAGCATTGTCCTGCATGAAAATCATGTTTTTCTTGAAGGATGCAGACTTCTTCCTGTACCACTGCTTGAAGAAGGTGTCTTCCAGGAACTGGCAGTAGGACTGGGAGTTGAGCTTGACTCCATCCTCAACCCGAAAAGGCCCCACAAGCTCATCTTTGATGATACCAGCCCAAACCAGTACTCCACCTCCACCTTGCTGGCGTCTGAGTCGGACTGGAGCTCTCTGCCCTTTACCAATCCAGCCACGGGCCCATCCATCTGGCCCATCAAGACTCACTCTCATTTCATCAGTCCATAAAACCTTAGAAAAATCAGTCTTGAGATATTTCTTGGCCCAGTCTTGACGTTTCAGCTTGTGTGTCTTGTTCAGTGGTGGTCGTCTTTCAGCCTTTCTTACCTTGGCCATGTCTCTGAGTATTGCACACCTTGTGCTTTTGGGCACTCCAGTGATGTTGCAGCTCTGAAATATGGCCAAACTGGTGGCAAGTGGGATCGTGGCAGCTGCACGCTTGACTTTTCTCAGTTCATGGGCAGTTATTTTGAGCCTTGGTTTTTCCACACGCTTCTTGCGACCCTGTTGACTATTTTGAATGAAACGCTTGATTGTTCGATGATCACGCTTCAGAAGCTTTGCAATTTTAAGAGTGCTGCATCCCTCTGCAAGATATCTCACTATTTTTGACTTTTCTGAGCCTGTCAAGTCCTTCTTTTGACCCATTTTGCCAAAGGAAAGGAAGTTGCCTAATAATTATGCACACCTGATATAGGGTGTTGATGTCATTAGACCACACCCCTTCTCATTAAAGAGATGCACATCACCTAATATGCTTAATTGGTAGTAGGCTTTCGAGCCTATACAGCTTGGAGTAAGACAACATGCATAAAGAGGATGATGTGGTCAAAATACTCATTTGCCTAATAATTCTGCACTCCCTGTATTTGTACACCCATTCACTGGCAAAAGGTTTGGTATTATAAATGATTTTGCCACTGATTCCCGATATGTTGAATGTACCCTTAAAGGACCACTATGATCAAATACCGTATTTTTCGCCGTATAAGACGCACTTTTTCTTCCCCAAAACTGGGGGAGGAAAGTTGGTGCGTCTTATACGGCGAATATACCTTTTCAAACTGCCTCTGTCCTCTTGATTTCACCCCAGCGCTTCCTACCAGCATCGCGTCGGCCGGTGCGTCCTAGTGACGTCACACACGCAACGCTGCAGTACACGCGGAGTGCTGGTAGGAAGCGCTGGGGTGAGATCAAGATGGCAGAGATCAGAAGAAAGGTGAGGATCAGGGGGATCAGGGGGGTCAGGGAGGATCAGGAGGGTCAGGGAGGGTCAAGGGCTCCCAAATGCTCCCAAATGCTGCAGTATATGGATATGTATGTGTGTATGTGTGCATGTATGTGTGTGTATATATGTATGTATGTGTATGTATATTTATGTGTGTATGTATATGTATGTATGTGTATCTATAAAGGTGAGGATCAGGGGGGTCAGGGAGGATCAGGACGGTCAGGGAGGATCAGGAGGGTCAGGGAGGATCAGGAGGGTCAGGGAGGGTCAATGGCTCCCAAATGCTGCAGTATATGGATATGTTTGTGTGTGTGTGTGTGTGTGTGTATGTATGTGTGTGTGTATGTATGTGTGTGTATGTGTGTGTATATATGTATGTATGTGTATGTATATTTATGTGTGTATGTATATGTATGTATGTGTATCTATATATATATATATTGTGACAAACCACTTCTTTTACAGGTAGGATTGTCACCGATCTTGCAGTAGCCACAGCCTTCTAGGGTATACAAAGTCCAGGACACCTTCAGCTCAATTTTCCTTTTTATTCAGTTTAAAAGCAGGTACTTTAAATAATAACAAAACAAACAAAATCCCTTGCTCTTACTTGAGCTCTTACTAGACAGTACTTGCTATCTGCAATTGGGTGGCTTTCCCACTTACCAATTTCCCAAACAAAAGCAATGTCTTTGCAATAAGCGCAGCCTCTCCTAGCTGTCTTTTCCTCTCTCTCTTGGAGCAGGCTGCTCTCTTCTTTTAAAGGCCTGTCTGCTAATTGAGTAGCTACAGGTGAGTGCCAATTAGCTAACTCTTAAAAACCAGATCCAAGCTGTGGTCTGTTTATACAGCAACTAGTGCTGTTGGAGCATTGGCCCCCCCTGCTCTCCAAATACTCCGCCCCAGGGACCCATACCATGTTTTGCAGAGCATCAGCTATGCATATTGCAAACTGTAACATCTCTCCCTGGGGCATTTAACTGAGAAATCCTCTGGTTGCTGTCTAGCAAATCAGGTCTGATGTATCTCCCATCAACCACTATTCCACCTTTATTCTCACATATCCTCCCCCCCAGCTCATACCCAAGGGTTTGAGCGACCATGGAAATCAGGGAGTGTACCCTCGAAAGCCCATCAGCATTACCTTGTTGCAGACCAGCCCTGTGTTCCACAGTGAAATTAAAAGATTGCAAACTCAAAAACCATCTGGTTACTCTGGAGTTACTTTCCCTGTTCTGATACATCCACGTCAGAGGAGCATGGTCCGTTATCAATCGAAACCTTCTGCCTAGTAGGTAGTATTTAAGAGAGTCTAATGCCCACTTAATAGCAAGACACTCTTTTTCAACAATAGAGTAGTTCTTCTCATGTGGGTTTAACTTTCTGCTCAAAAAGAAAACAGGGTGTTCTTCACCCTGGTATTCCTGTGAAAGAACAGCCCCCAAGCCCACATCAGAAGCATCTGTCTGAACTATAAAATCCCTGGAAAAATCTGGGGTCACTAAGACAGGATGGCTACAGATAGCTTCCTTCAGACTCTTAAAAGCCTTTTCTGCCTCAGGGCACCATTTAACTATGACTGGGGATTTTGCTTTAATAAGGTCTGTCAGGGGTGCAGCAATGGTAGCAAAATCTGGAATGAACCGCCTATAATATCCAATTAAACCCAAAAATGCCTTTACTTGTTTCTTTGTAAGGGGCTGTGGCCATTTTTGTATGGCTTCTACTTTGGCTTCCTGTGGTTTAACCAAACCCCTCCCAATAGAATAACCTAAGTACTTAGCTTCCTCTAAACCAATCGTACACTTGGAAGGATTGGCAGTTAAGCCTGCTGAGTGGATAGCATCAAGTACCGCTTGAACTTTAGGGAGGTGGGATTCCCAGTCTGCACTGTGGATGACGACATCATCCAAGTATGCTGCAGCATAACGAACATGAGGTTTAAGAATTCTGTCCATCATTCGTTGGAATGTGGCAGGTGCCCCATGTAACCCAAATGGCAATACAGTGTACTGAAACAGGCCACTGGGTGTTGAAAAGGCTGTCTTTTCTTTGGCTCTTTCAGTGAGCGGGACCTGCCAGTAACCCTTTGTTAAATCCAAGGTTGTTAGATAACGAGCTTTGCCCAGTCTTTCTATTAACTCATCAACTCTTGGCATTGGGTAAGCATCAAATTTTGAGAGGGCGTTTAACTTGCGGTAGTCATTGCAGAACCTCCATGTGCCATCAGGTTTTGGCACCAATACAATAGGACTACTCCAGTTACTCTGGGATTCTTCAATGACTCCAAGTTTTAACATGCTCTCAACCTCTAAGTTTATAACCTCCCTCCGGGCCTCAGGAATTCTATAGGGTTTGAGGTTAACTCTTTTCCCTGGTTCGGTTATTATGTCATGTTTAATCACTTTAGTCTTTCCTGGAACTATCGAGAAAACATCCCTATTTCTTCTGATGAAATCTCTGACCTCTTGCTTTTGATGGACAGACAGAGTCTTAGATACGTTCACATCTGGCTCTACTATAGGAGGTTCTGAAGGTTTTAAAGCAACCAGGACCTCCCTGTCCTTCCATGGCTTTAACAGATTTATATGATACAACTGTTCAGGCTTTCTTCTTCCTGGTTGTCTGACTTTATAATTGACATCACTCACTTTCTCTATTATTTCATAGGGTCCATGCCAAGTCGCAAGGAACTTATTCTCCACAGTAGGGACCAGAACCAATACCCTGTCTCCCGGTTGGAACACTCTGACTCTAGCATTACGGTTATAGCTGTTTTTCTGAGCCTGCTGGACTTCCAGCATGTGTTCCCTGACAATAGGCATGATGGTGACCATTCTATCCTGCATTTGAGCTATATGCTCAATTACACTCCTGTGAGGAGTAGTCTCCTGTTCCCAGGTCTCCTTAGCAATATCCAATATTCCCCTGGGATGTCTTCCATATAATAATTCAAAAGGAGAGAAGCCCGTGGAGGCCTGTGGAACTTCCCTAATGGAAAACAGTAGATATGGCAATAAAAAATCCCAATTTCTTCCATCTGCATCAATTACCTTGCGTAGCATACTCTTAAGGGTTTTGTTGAACCTCTCTACTAAACCATCAGTCTGTGGGTGATATACTGAGGTCTTAAGATGTTTAACCTGCAAGAGCCTGCACAACTCTTTTGTGACTCTGGACATGAACGGGGTCCCCTGGTCTGTCAGTATTTCTTTAGGGATACCCACCCTACTGAACATCAACATAAGTTCCTTAGCTATTAGCTTTGCAGAGGTATTACGCAAGGGAATGGCCTCAGGATAGCGAGTTGCATAGTCCAAGATGACTAATATATATTGGTGTCCCCTAGCGGACTTTACCAGTGGCCCCACTAAGTCCATAGCGATCCTTTCAAAAGGCACGTCAATTATGGGTAAGGGTACAAGTGGACTACGAAAAGTCTTGAAAGGAGCCCTGTACTGGCACTCAGGACATGAGGAGCAATAGTGTGTAATAGCAGCAAACACTCCAGGCCAGTAAAACCGTCTAAGGACTCTCTCTCTAGTTTTTTCGACTCCCAAGTGTCCCCCTAATATGTGGCTGTGAGCCAACTTTAGCACTATATTCTGGTAAGTCTGAGGAACCAACAGCTGCCTAATGATGTCTGAATCCTTTTTTTCTACACGGTAAATTAGGTCATTTTGTACTTCAAAATAGGGGAACGGCAGTGCTCCTCCTGGCTGATTAACAACCCTGTTTACAACTTTAATATCATTTCTAGCTGTCACTAAAGTGGGATCTTCCCACTGAGCGCTTTTAAAATTACCTGGACTAATTCCAATATCAATTAAGTCCTTATCCTTGTCTGCATTATTAGTAGGCTCCTCACTAGTTTGAGCTGGGTTATCTCCTATTAATACTGGTTTAGGGCAGTATTTTTTCTTTTTCCTTATTTTTCCGTCACAGTGGTCAAAACCCAAGTCAATATCGGAAAAAGGGAACACATTATCCTCGACAGACTGACTCATTTCTGATAAATTTTGATCTGTCTTTTGTAAAGCTGCCCATAATTTTAGAAAATGAGGAAAGTCTCTACCGATCACTACCTCATGGGCTAATCTAGGTACTACACCCACTCGGTACTTTAAATTCCCATACTGGGTTCCAATATTTACTTCCGCAGTGGGGTATTCCTTTTTATCACCATGAACACAGATAATGCCTATTTTCTGTCCATGATCAGGTTTTACACAAGGTATTATAGACTCTGCTACCAACGTAACCATACTACCTGAATCAAGTAATGCTTTAGACATTTTTCCATTCACAGTTACACAGCATTTATGAGCGTTATTATCATAGTCATTGTTAGCAATACCACAACAACTGAGCAAAAATAAACGTGTTCCCTCATTTTTGCCCATATTGCATTCCATAGGTTCATCCTTAAATGGACAGTCTTTGGCCATATGACCATCCTCTTTGCACTTGAAACATTTGACAGTACAGTCTGACCACCAATTAGTTCCGTTCCCAGGCCTATTAGACCTGGATGCCCCCCTTAAACCTTGAACAGTCTTACCCGGTCTTGCAGAATCTTGGGGCTTAGGATTGCGAGGGTTTGCCTGTGAAGTAGGACATAGCAGTTCTCCTGCAGCCGCATATCTTTCCACCAAGGCAATCAGTTGGTCAGCTGTATGGGGGTCACTTTGGCTGACCCAGCGACGCAGGGAAGCTGGTAAACCACGCAAAAACCGGTCCATTACTAAGGTTTCCACAATGTGGCTAGCTGAATGGATTTCAGGTTGTAACCATTTCCGTGCAAGGTGTATGAGGTCAAACATTTGGGAACGTGCGGCTTTGTCTGAAGAATATGACCATGAGTGGAACCTTTGGGCACGTACTGCAGAGGTTACACCCAGTCGTGCCAAGATTTCAGCTTTCAATTTGCTGTAGCTACTTGCATCGGCTGGTTCTAGGTCATAATATGCCTTCTGCGGCTCTCCACTTAGGAACGGTGCCAGTATGCTTGCCCACTCACCAGCCGGCCATCCGTCCCTCTCAGCAGTGCGCTCAAATGCCAGAAGGTACGCCTCAACATCATCTGATGCGGTCATTTTCTGAAGATAGTGGCTCGCCCGAATCACCTTTGGCCCCTGGTATCTTCCATCAGGGTCTCCATTCAGTTTTCCAGAGATCGCTTGGATTACCTGTTGTAGTCCCTGGGTGACTTTTTGCTGCTCCTCACGGGCTACTTTAAACATCTCCGCTTGTGTCACAACAAGCTGTTTCACCAAGGACTCAGTGCCCTCCATTTGTGTTTTGGCCAGGACTTTAGCACACTCTGCCTGGGCCAGCACCAGTTGCTGCAGGGCTGCACTGTTTTCTGCAGCTCTCCTGTTAGTCTCCTGTTGCACAGAGGAGGATTGGATCAGAGCCTTGATAACATCCTCCATGTTGAGCTTTAAATGACTTCTACCCTCAGGCTTACGTGGATGCCCGCATTCTCCACCATATGTGACAAACCACTTCTTTTACAGGTAGGATTGTCACCGATCTTGCAGTAACCACAGCCTTCTAGGGTATACAAAGTCCAGGACACCTTCAGCTCAATTTTCCTTTTTATTCAGTTTGAAAGCAGGTACTTTAAATAATAACAAAACAAACAAAATCCCTTGCTCTTACTTGAGCTCTTACTAGACAGTACTTGCTATCTGCAATTGGGTGGCTTTCCCACTTACCAATTTCCCAAACAAAAGCAATGTCTTTGCAATAAGCGCAGCCTCTCCTAGCTGTCTTTTCCTCTCTCTCTTGGAGCAGGCTGCTCTCTTCTTTTAAAGGCCTGTCTGCTAATTGAGTAGCTACAGGTGAGTGCCAATTAGCTAACTCTTAAAAACCAGATCCAAGCTGTGGTCTGTTTATACAGCAACTAGTGCTGTTGGAGCATTGGCCCCCCCTGCTCTCCAAATACTCCGCCCCAGGGACCCATACCATGTTTTGCAGAGCATCAGCTATGCATATTGCAAACTGTAACATCTCTCCCTGGGGCATTTAACTGAGAAATCCTCTGGTTGCTGTCTAGCAAATCAGGTCTGATGTATCTCCCATCAACCACTATTCCACCTTTATTCTCACAATATATATATATATATTTGTGTGTAATGTAGGTGTGTATCTGTGTGTAAAGTGTATTTGTGTTTGATTCAGATTTTTTTTTTCTTGTTTTCCTCCTCTAAAAACTAGGTGCGTCTTATCTGCCGGTGCGTCTTATAGGGCGAAAAATACGGGTATTTAAAATATAATATTTTAAGAGCAAACCTATGAAAATATGCAAAATAGTTTTGGAATGAAAACTAAAACAATACAGCCCATAATATATTATTATTTTTTTATATTACAATTAGGTAGCATCCACCACTTTGGTTTCTGGTAATCAACCTGCTGAAGTGGGAGGAGATATTGATTGATTAATACGTTTTGATCTACACTGCTACAGGTTTCCGAAAATAATAGAGAGAACTAGTTGATAAAAGAAAATTAAATTTCTGCAGTACATAATTGGTTTGGATTGGCTTCACAAACAAAGATTTAAAAGGGATGTTTTCCAAATCTGCGGGCTCTCTAGTGGCTGAGAAGGCCAATGCGTGACAGGCAGACTCGACTGCAGTGGTTGCACAGGAAGGCTTGTTCTGATTTGGGTGCTACAGTGACACAATTTTTCCTCCATCTCCTTTTGTCCTCAAGACCAGCCCTGCATGTGCTCTCGAAAGAAGAAACAACCTGGTGAATGGTACTTCTCTAGGTCTTGCAGTATGAAGCTAAAGCTGTCCATTGATGATGGTCAATGTGACAGGCATCAAGGGACTGTTTCAGCGAGTCCTTGTACCTCTTCTTTGGCCCTCCTCTGTCGTGATTGCTAGTGGTGAGCTCACCATATAGCACAATTTTTGGAAGCTGATCACCCTGTCATGCCCAGTACAACTTGTCTTCAACAGCTTGCTGTTGACTCCTGCCTGTTCTAGGACTTCAGTGCTGGTGGCGTGGTCATTCTATTGGATGTTGAGTATGGTGCAGAGACAGCATTGATGAAAGCACTCAAGAAGTCATAGGTGATGGCAGTAGGTAACCCACGACTCAGAGCCATACAGTAGGGTGGTCAATACAACAGCTCTGTACACATTAACCTTGGTGCATTTATACAGATGCCTATTGTTCCAAACCCTTTTATATAACCTGCCAAATGCACGTTTTTAAACTCACCACTTTTAAACTTGGGAGGACATCCTATACGTTGCAGGATTTGACCCTTTCTGCTCACGGTGTTGAACGTTTTGGTAAGGTCGACAAACATCATGTAAAGTCCCTTGTTCTGTTCTCTGCATTTCTCTTTGAGCTGCTTGGGAACAAAAACCATGTGAGTGGTGCTCCTGTTGGCTCTAAAGACACACTGACTCTCGGGGAGGAGTTCTTCTGCGATAGTGGACACCATAGTATAGATAATGGTTCTTCTAGCTGTTATGATTTTGTCGATAAACCACATGTCTTCAGCTGGAGGAGAAATACTTTTCTAAACTGAAAAAGTATTCTGTGTTTCAGCAGGTCATGATTAAAAGTGAAAGAATATCCTATAAAGAGTGTGAAAAAAAAACTGAGATAAGCTGATAATGACGGTTATTAGTTAGTAATGACGGTTATTCATTAGTAATGATGGTATATAGTTAAAACAGGACGTTGTCACACATTATCAGACATTTTATATCAACAATATAATTAGAAAGGTTTATTTCCCCAGAGTTCTTTATGGAAAATAATTTCAGTTATCTTTCTAATGCTCCAATTCAACAATTACTTGTTGGATATATGGATTTAGAGAAATAAATGCCATTTATGTGGCTAGTATCATATTCAGAGCTTGATAAAGAACTTGTTGAAAACACATTTTTCAATTGGCTTTAAAAATGTGTGAACAATCTAGACATGTTAGAGCAAACTCCTTCCACACTCTTACCCTTAGTTTGTATGTAAGAAGTGGAGTGTACTATTGTCATTATGTTTTACTATCTGATCTAACTCATCAAGTATTCAATACTTTGCCCTGTGCTGAGCGGCTGTATTATATGTGTGCACCAGTGCCTAATTAGTACATATTAGTAATATTAGTACACACACAGGGCAGATGTCTCCAAGCTCTCTATTCCAGAGCAGGCAAAAAGATACATTTATTCTAAAGTTCATGGTTTAGCTACTCTGTCACTGTTAAAAGTACATGAATATCATGAAAACTGCTGTGCAATCACATATATAGTTGTGGGCAATACGGATAGTGAGCCCGCAGCAGCTATGGCCCTCGCGAAGCTGCACCTTGCGCTGGTGCAGATTAGCACCATAGGCGCTCATCCCTACGACCTGCACGACTTAGGCAGGGAGCGCCAAAGGCACTCACTGCGCTGGTGGAGATGAGCGACATAGGCGCTCATCACTACAACCCGTGGAACTACACATCAACACAAATCTCAATTACACCATTCACAATGGGAGACCCGCAGCGCTTTGAAAAAAATAATACAAATTACGGCCCATGACACTTTGAAAAAACAAAAGCGGGACTTGGAAAAAAAAATACGACCCGCGGCACTTACAAAATCACACATACAAAATCAACAAAAACACAAAAAAAAAAAAAAAAAAAACATTAAATAAACATCACACACAGTACGGGGGAACAGACAGGCAGGACGTCTGGGAGTGAGGTTGCACGACAATTTAAACACAATTTGCCCTGTTTCGGAAATCGAAAATCGCCTAAAAATGTCGGACGAAAAAAAGCGAAACGAGGCTACACGACCCCATACCACGGAAAACACTGCCAGGAACATAAGATTTTTACCCAGGAACGTACGAGGTACAAAATACACTATTAGGAAGTATAGAAAATACTCCAGACCTGCGTAATACATACACACTCGCAGCCATTTTACAACACTAACTTGTAACTAATAACACTACCATTCTAAAATGGCAATTTACACAACTAAACAAATGGTTTGGCCTTGCGCACACAGCCTATTTACACTGCACACTTGCCACATTGCTGACACTTACACCTCAGGTCAGCAACAGTCCAAATGTACAATGTATGCTTCAGCCCAATAAAAACAGATTGTTAGCTCTTAAGGATATTGATTGCTGCATATATTAATTAGAAAAAGGTAAAGTTCATTAATTTATTATTTAATTAATAAATTATTATGAAAATATATATATATATATATATATATATATATATATATATATATAAAAAATGGGGAGAGGCTCGCAATGAGCACCAAAGTTACAAAAGGATTAATAGATAGACACTTTTGGCCTCATTAAATTTTCCAAATTATAGTTACTGTAGCCCGTAATGTAGCCCTCAAAAGTTATTGATATTGAATTGGCCTCTTTTAGCTATTTGTAATCTATTTTGTCCTAGTTACGGCTGAAAATTCCTACAGGCTGCCAAAATCGTAACTCGAACCCAGCTAAGCCTTTGATCTTTCAAGCCTGAAAATGTTACAAGTGCTAAAATTGCAAATACCTATTAAATTGCTTCAATTCCTCAAGCCCGCAACTGCTTTCAAACCTTTAAATAGCAAATATAGCAAAAAATATTACGAGTACTAGAGAGGACTCAAAAGGGGGTTAAACACTACAAATATAAAAACACTACTGTACTTTAAAATACAGGGAAAGCAATCTAAGGCATTAGACTCAATTGCACAACAGCCTCAAGCTTGCAAATTTGCAGGAAAAAAAATATATATTTCTGTGTTATATTGATCCCAGCAATCAATGGGTTAATACATATCATGGAACATTCATGCACTATACCAGTAGATTTATTGATTTTTATACATTTCAACATTTCTGAATTGCGAGTCAGATCGCAAATCGGACTTCTAAACACTAATGAATTGTGGTTAAACTCCATGTTTTATTGACATCACAATGACGGTCTCATTTAGTATTGGCTCTGTCTAAGCTGCAAGTTAAGGGTTTGGCTCTGTCTAAGCAGTAAGTTACGGGGATTGCTTACTTGATCATGATCAGGCCCTGAAATGCTATATCTAGAAGCATTATTTACGATTTTGGCTTTTTGTCATGTACTTACGAGCTTGAGTCAATTTAATTGATCTGTAACTGTTTACATTTTAGAAGCCCACAGACTTACGGGCTGTATGAAGGCATCTGCAAGCTTGGAATTTAATGAGGCCCTTTGTGTATTTTTTAAATTGCCAAATATTGTATGATTAGTAAAATAGTGGAGTAATAATGTATCACCTTTTTTAGCCCACAGGCGAGACATGACAGTTAGTGACAAGTTGTGGAAAGTTAGTTGAGGAGACACTTAGCGAGAAAACAGATCACAGAAAGTGCTGAGAGAGAACTCTTCCATTGCTTTAAGTCACATTCCTATTGGTTCTCTCACTGCATCAAGTAATTAGTTCACAGATACCCATTTTTGTTTCTAATGCTCTCACCATCTGCAGAGATCTTGGAGCCCAGGAAAATAAAATGTGACACTGCCTGCACTTCTTACCTGTCTACTTGCCATCAACTGTGATTGCTTTTTGCCATGATCTTCATCTTTTTAACATTGAGCAATAGGACAGCTTTTGCACTCTCTTCTTTCACTCTCACCAATAGGTTCTTTAGTTCCTCCTCACTTTCAGTCACCTCAGTAGCATCATCCATGTATCTATTTCTCCAAGCAATACTAATTCCAGCTCGGGATTCATCAATCTCAGCCTTACACATGTGATTCCAGTGCATAAGTTGAATAAATAAGGTGACAAAGTAAAACCTTTTCACAATCTTGAATTATTCCTGTGTCCTGTTCTGACTGTGGCTTTTTGGTTAACATACAGATTCCTCAATAGGCATATGAGATGGTCTGGTGCCCCCATCTCTTTAAGAAATTGATCCACACAGTCAAAGGCTTTAGCATAGTATATGAAGCAGTGGTAAATGTGTTTTTTTTTTCTGGAACTCTCTTGCTTTCTTTATTATCCAACAGACATTGGCAAATTGACCTTTTGTGCCTCTGCCTCTGTGAAACCCGGCCTGCACATTTGTTAGTTGGGATGTTTGTTGGCATAATTAAAGCAACACTTTCACCATATCATCTTTTAGGATTTTGAACCGTTCAGGTGGGATTCCATCAACTCCTGAAATCTTTTCATTTCCCTCTCCAGGATGACACATTTTTGGAGAGAATTAATGCTGTTAAGATCATTCCTGTATAGATTTATGTGTATTTTGGCACCTGTTCTTTATCTGATCTGCCTCTGTTATGTCCCTAATATTTTTACCTTTTATCACTGCCTCTATGTCATGTAAGGTTCCCTTGAGATCCCCAATTTACTTGATGGGATCTCTTGACTTTCCCATTTTGTTTTTTTCTTCTGTCTTTAGCATCATTTATTATTTAATGTTCCCTTATCTCTTCTTGCTATCCTATGGAATTCTGCATTCAGTTGGACAAATATTTTCCTATCTTTATTACCTTTCACTTTTGTTATTTCCTGAGCTAATTTAAAAGCCTCATCAGACAGACAGTTTGCTTTCTTAGTTTTCTTTCTTTCTGACTCTGAGATATTCTTTGTTGCTGATTTTTTAACAATCTTATAAACCTCTCTCTAAGGTTTTCAGAATTCCATCTTCCATGTCTAGTCCCTTTACTCTATTCTTTATTTCTACTCCATATGCAGAGTGGATATTATTTAATTTTTATATGCTCGGTCTGATGATTTTCCCTCTTTTCCACACTTTAGTTCTGAACTTTCCTCCATTTATGGCTACAGAGTATTTAGTCAATCTGATCTCTATATTGTCTATCTGGTGATGTCCATGTGTAGAGTTGTCTCTGAGACTGTAGGAAGAGGGTATTTACTATGATCATTCTTGACAGAATTATTCTAATCTCTGACTGCTCCATTTTGTACTACAAGGTTAAACTTGCCCATTATTCCAGGTATTTTTTGGTTTCCTACTTTAGCATTCCAATCTCCTATGATGAATACAATCTTTTCTTAGTGTTATATCTAGAAAGTGTTACATATCCTCGTAGAATTGCAGAACTTCAGCCTCTTCAGCATCCATGGTTGGATCCTTGACCACAGTATACGATCTGGTGGTTATCTTATATGTCCCAGTGCAGACCATTTGGGCTCAAACATTCCCTGGATATACAGTGTTTTATTTTGTCATATCATATTTAATCATATCCAATATGCCTTGGTTCATGGTTCTTATGTTCCAGGTTCCTATGCTGAATTACCTTTACATCCAAACACATACTCAGCAGGGCATCCTCTCGACTTAGCCCCAATCACTTCATTAGATTTAGTGCTAACCATGCTCTTGCCCAATAATATGGAAGACACCTTCTGACCACAGGGGCTCATCTTTCGGTGTTTGGTTAAGCTTATCCAATAGGTTTTCTTGGCAAAGATAATCTAGTGGGTAGAAATTCCTTCTCCAGGGGGTTGTGATTTGTCTGTAATTTTTTGTAAAAATAAGTTATAACATAAAATTAATCATAAATTAAGGATAATAATTACAAATGCATTTAAGTATTATAAATAGAATATACCGTAAATATTGCTAATGATTTTTATTGAACTAGGTGAATTCTTATACATTGTATTCAATAATAATGTAAAGGCTATTGTTGATGGAATATGTTGTGTGTTGTGTGTCAGGAAAAGGAAAATCATCACGTTACTAATAAACCTTTACTAATAACTTCAGAAAATTAAAATCATTCACATTCAGCAAAAAATTATGTTTTGCTCAGTTCATGTTCCTCAAAAAAGTAAACTATTTCTTCTTGAAGTTCATGAAACATTATTTGTGGAAAACACTGATTATATCTGGCCCACACATGAAAATACTGAAATGTTACTTGGAAATTCTGATAGCGCCTGCACTGCTCAACTTAGGTTTATAAATTATTCAGCATATAAATTATAAAAGTAACATGGATGATTGAAGAAAGCTTTTGCATGGGCCATTGCTTGAACTTTTTTGCAAAACTAATGTAACCACTTAAAAGATTTATACAGCATTTCACCCGTCTATTTCTACATCAGAGTACAGAGAAATATGTCCATAAGTACAACCCTTAAGTTTTAAATATATATATATATGTATATATTTTTTTATATATATATATATATATATATATATATATATATATATATACAGTGCCTTGCAAAAGTATTCTCCCCCCCTTGACTTTTTACCTACCGTATTTTGTTACATTACTGCTTTAATTCAAAGTTTTGTTACTCTGAATTTTATGTGATGGATCAGAACACAATATTTTACATTGATGAAGTGAAATGAGAAAAATATATACATAAAACTATTTTTTAGAAATAGAGAATTGAAAATTGGCATGTGCGTATGTATTCACCCCCTTTGTTATGAAGCCCATAAAAAGCTCTGGTGCAACAAATTACCTTCAGAAGTCACATAATTAGTGAAATTATGTCCACCAGTGTGCAATCTAAGTGTCACATGGTCTGTCATTAAATATACACCACTAACCAAACACTGCCATGAAGACCAAGGAACTCTCCAAACAAGTGAGGGACAATGTTGTTGAGAGGTACAAGTCAGGGTTAGGTTTTAAAAAATATCCAAATATTTGATGATCCCCAGGAGCACCATCAAATCTATCATAACCAAATGGAAAGAACATGGCACAACAGCAAACCTGCCAAGAGATGTCCGCCCACCAAAACTCACAGACTGGGTAAGGAGGGCATTAATCAGAGAGACAGCCCAGAGACCTAAGGTAACCCTGTATCTGTACATAGGACGACAATAAGCTGTATGCTCCATAGAGTTGGGCGTTATAGCAGAGTGGCCAGAAGTAAGCCATTACTTTCAGCAACAAAAAAAAAAATGGCACGTTTTGAGTATGCGAAAAGGCCTGTGGGAGACTCCCAAAATGTAAGGAGGAAGGTGCGCTGGTCTGATGAGACTAAAATCGAATCGAAAAAAGAAAACGGAAAGAAAACACTATGTCTGGCTCAAACCCAACACATCAGATAACCCAAAGAACACCATCCCCACAGTGAAACATGGTTGTGGCAGCATCGTGCTGTAGGGATGTTTTTCAGCAGCCAGGACTGGGAAACTGGTCAGAGTTGAGGGAAAGATGGATGGTGCTAAATACAGGGATATTCTTGAGCAAAACCTGTACCACTCTGAGCGTGATTTGAGGCTAGAACGGAGGTTCACCTTCCAGCAGGACAAGGACCCCAAACACACTGCTAAAGCAACCCTTGAGTGGTTTAAGGGGAAACATGTAAATGTGTTGGGATGGCCTAGTCACAGCCCAGACCTCAATCCAATAGAAAATATGTGGTCAGACTTAAAGATTGCTGTTCAAGCCATCCATCTTGAAGGAGCTGGAGCAATTTTACAAGGAGGAATGGGCAAAAATGTAAGATATGGCAAGCTCATAGAGATTAGGAGCTGTGATTGCTGCAAAAGGTGGCTCTGCAAAGTATTGACTTTAGGGGGGTGAATAGTTATGCACATTGACTTTTTCTGTTATTTTGTCATATTTGTTGTTTGCTTCACAGTAAAAAAAAGAAAAAAAAACATCTTCAAAGTTGTGGGCATGTTCTGTAAATTAAAAATTGAATGATACAAATCCTCAAACAATCCATGTTAACTCCAGGCAACAAAACACAAAGATTGCCAAGGGTGGGGTGGGGGGGTAATTTTGCAAGGCACTGTATATATATATATATACCGGTATATATATATATATATATATATATATATATATATAAAAATATATATATATATATATATATATATATATATATATATATTTATATATATATATATATATATATATATATATATATATATATAAAAATATATATATATATATACATAGTTTGATTCTGTCCAAGATAGGAGTAGCTTCTTTGCATACTGTTTTCAATACTTGAAAGAGTAGAATCAGTGATTGCTGAGGTTATTTATCAAACTAGTACTTCACACAACCCATTTCAATGTGAAAATGTGAAGTGATAGGCTGGCTGATTCCCAAAAGTGGTTGGCTTAGAATATGTGCTGTCAGAAGTACATAGAGAAATAAAACAAAGACTAATGGAAAATGTAAATACGTTTTAAATTGATACACAATTCCCACATTAGACATTTAGATTTGATTAAAAAAAAACATAATTTTGTGGCAAAAAATCATTAAATATTTTTTAAAGTAGTTACTGTAAGGCAGCCAAGAAGGCCAAATGTTTTTCTCATTCTTTGATAGTTGTGCAAAATGTTTAGCTTAATTGACTGATGAGGTTTCAGCTGCTGACACTGATTTGTGTGCAGGGTTTATTTGCACCTACTGGGGTAGATTGCATGTTTAGAAACCCTTTAGACATCTGTTTAGATATCTGTTCTGTAACTCCATTGGTGCAGACAGGAAGTAACTGTATCAGTGGAGTTGTTTTGGAGATAACTGCCGGTTTTCAGTTGCACAAAATATATATTTTTTTACTTTTAAACTTAAATTTCTTCATCTTTTAATGTTGAAAAATCTTAATTTTCCAGGTATATGTATTGAAGTTTGAATCTTATCTGAATTTCTTGGAGCCTGAGAGGCAGAGGCTATATTTTTCAGTGGATGGATGTAGCGAATAATTTATTGTATAATTGAAGCTTTTAGTATTTAATAACTCCACCTTTCTATCGCACATGCTCAGAAGCACATTGCAAGTATAACTGCAAGCTCTTCCTTTGCACAAATAAGCTTTCTCTGCAATCAAAATTACAAACCACCTCAGGAAAGTATAGTAATTCCCATATTAAAAGATAGTAAACTAAAGGGCATGTCATGAGGAGAGACCAGCTGGACCAGCCAGTGATCTCACCAGTTAGGTCCTCTCCTCTGCCGGTTCTGTGTATCAGTTCTAGGCATACCCCTCAGAATCTGTGGAGAGCAGGAATGCAGTTCTGAAAAGTAGATGCGGGATCCTGGAAATAGATGGGAGAAATGCTGTATAAATGTTTTAAGTAGTTACATTAGTTTTCCAAAAAAATTCAATCAATGGTCCATGCAAAAGCTTTCTGCAATCATCCATGTTACTTTCATAATTTATATGCTGAATAATTTATAGACCTAAGTTGAGGAGTGCAGGCGCTATCAGAATTTCCAAGTAACATTTCAGTATCTTAATGTATTGGGCCAGATATGATCCGTGTTTTACACAAATAATGTTTTATGAACTTTAAGAAGAAATAGTTAACTTTTTTGAGAAACGTGAACTGAGCAAAACATACATTTTTGCTTAATATGAATGATTTTAATTTTGTTTAAGTTATTTTCCACCAGTCTTTCCTTAAAAGGATGCACACATTTTTTGAAGTTATTAGTAAAGGTAGCTGGACCGGAGAAACGTGATTAAAAAGCTTTTTCTCACCCATCAGAAATATAGCTGACATTCTTGTGTACTTTCAAAAGGGGTAATGCCATTTATTGATACACACAGGGACTTACATACATTGGAGAATAAAAAGGACACATTAATTCAAGTAGTCTGGGTCCATGTAACAAAAGGTAACATAATTAAGATAGGAAGCCCAGCTAACCTAATCCTCAGCAGGAGATCTTCAATGCAGAATGCTTCCATTGTGTTAGTTTTACAATGGGCCTCTTATTGCTGTCCTTGCAAGCAATAATTGAATATATAATATAAGAATATGAATTACAAAACTACATGCAAAAATATATTTCAACATTAGGCATGTTTAACATGGATATAATCAATATAACAAGTGGTTAGCCACATAATGTCCAAGACACACAAGGGGTATTCACTGGTGACCAGGGTCTCCAGATCCTAGTCATTACAAACTTGGTAAACCATGGTTATCACAGTGATAGCCCTAGGCTGGAAACAACAAAGCTCAGGAGTGTGCTGGCCCAAGAAAGGCACTCCCTTGGGGAAAACTGGAAAATGCTCCTTAGGAGAGAAGCATGTGCCACAATACTTTATTGCAGGCTTCTACCCCATCAGGGCTGTCATCCATGGGCATAGGAGCCCAAAAAACCTGGAGGGGGCAATTCAACTCTAATGCCAGGACGAAGAGGAAGCAGGGGCAGATCTGTCACCGGTCCACCCAGTTCAATGTACTGGGGCCCTGCTCTGTGGGGGGGGGGCAAACCTTTTTTTTTTATTTCTTTGCTTAAATTTTCAATGCCCCTGCACCCACAATATAATTAAAAATGGTATATATATATATATATATATATATATATATATAGTATCTCACAAAAGTACACCCTCACATTTTTGTAAATATTTTATTATATCTTTTCATGTGACAACACAAAAGAAATGACACTCTGCTACAATAGAAAGTAGTAAGTGTAAAGCCTGTATAACAGTGTAAATTTGCTGTCCCCTCAAACTAACGCAACACACAGCCATTAATGTCCAAACCGTTGGCAACAAAAGTGAGTACACCCCTAAGTGGAAATGTCCAAATTGGGCCAAAATGTCAATTTTTTGTGTGGCCACTATTATTTTCCAGCACTACCATAACCCTCATGGGCATGGAGTTCACCAGAGCTTCACAGGCTGCCGCTGGAGTCTTCTTCCACTCCTCCATGGTGACATCACAGAGTTGGTGGATGTTAGAGACCTTGCACTGCTCCATCTTCCGATTGAGGTTGCCCCACATATGCTCAACAGGGTTTAGGTCTGGAGACATGATTGGCTAGTCCATCACCTTTACCTTCAGCTTCTTCAGCAAGGCAGTGGTCGTCTTGAAGGTGTGTTTGGGGTCGTTATCATGTTGGAATACTGCCCTGCGGCCCAGTCTCTGAAGTGAGGGGATCATGCTCTGATTCAGTATGTCACAGTACAGGTTGGCATTCATGGTTTCCTCTATGAACTGTAGCTCCCCAGTGCCGGCAGCGCTCATGAAGGCCCAGACCATGACACTGCCACCAACATGCTTGACTGTAGGCAAGACACTCTTGTTATTTTACTCCTCACCTGTTTCCCGCTTGACACCATCTGAACCAAATAGGTTTATCTTGGTCTCATCGGACCACAGGACATGGTTCCAGTAATGCATGTCCTTAGTCTGCTTGTCTTCAGAAAACTGTTTGCAGGCTTTCTTGTGCATCATCTTTAGAAGAGGCTTCCTTCTGGGATGACAGCCATGCAGACCACTTTGATGCAGTGTGCTGCGTATGGTGTGAGCACTGACAAGCTGACCCCCCACCCCTTCAACCTCTGCAGCAATATTGGCAGCACTCATAAATCTATTTCCTTAAGACAACCTTTGGATATGACCCTCAGCACATGCACTCAACTTCTTTGGTTGACGATGGTGAAGCCTGTTCTGAGTGGTACCTGTCCTGTGAAATCGATGTATGGTCTTGCCCATCGTGCAGCAGCTCAGTTTCAGGGTCTTGGCAGTCTCCTTATAATCTAGGCAATCTCTATGTAGAGCAACAATTCTTTTTTTCAGATCTTTCTGCCATGAGGTGCCATGTTGAACTTCCAGTGACTAGTATGAGAGAGTGTGAGAGCGATAACCAAATTTAACACACCTGACTAACTTGGCTGAATTTGGACATTTCCACTTAGGGGTGTACTCACTTTTGTTGCCAATGTTAGACATAGACATTAATGGCTGTGCATTTAGTTATTTTGAGGGGAAGTAAATTTACAATGTTATACAGGCTGTACACTTACTATTTTACATTGAAGCAGAGTGACATTTCTTCAGTGTTGTCAAATGAAATTATATAATAAAATATGTAAAAAAATGTGAGGGGTGTACTCAGTTTTGTGAGATACTGTATATATATATATATATATATATAGTAAATAAAAAGTACATCTGCGTTCACATCTGAATGTCTAAAGCAAGTTAAAAAACCCGCTTCCAGCTCAGAGTTCCAAGAAAAACAGTTATTACACTGCATTCTGGGAAGTTGAGCTGGGACACACAAACATGGCCATAAATGCCTCACTCTTCATTCCTTAGCCATTATCAAACATGGCTTCCTTTAAGCTTATGCATGCTGTATTACACAGCTTTAATGCAAATATATATATATATATATATATATATATATATAATATATACCTACATATATGAAAAGATTTGGGTCAAAGCTTAGTGGCCAAATCTGGTAATGCATGATTAAGTTTCATTTGGCTATTTTTTGTGTCCCTTATTCATTTAATCTTCAGAAGAGCGTAATTTACATATAGCACCATAATGAACATCAGAAGAACACTCTAGCGTTAAAATAAATCATGGCACTATAGAAATTGTGAATTACATAATGACTTGTCTTGCTAACCATTATTATTTGCATCTGGCCCTTGATATATCTAGTGTGGATAATCTTACCATGCTACTTGGCTCCAATCCTGTCGTAGATCAACAATTACTATTTTTTCTCCTCACCTTTAGGTGAGGTACTATGATGGCCTCAGTTTTCCACCATCTGGTCCCTATAGTACTGCCATGGACCTACATGACCATGTGGAACAATAGGAAGCTACTGGCAGTGCTAAGAAATTTGAAGATGAAAAATGGAATTTTATTGTTACTGCCTATCCACCACATTCAGTGACATATTCTGATGGACGGGTGGAGGGAGGGATGCCAACATGACAAAGGGGCTTTCAGTTTTATAGATGTAAATTATCCTTTTAAAGGGCCAGCATTATATTTTATACCACAATAGAGTCCTTAAATATCTAAAAACTCAAAACTGACCCCATCTTCTCTACAGTTAATTGGCAAGACCAAACTTTTTAGTAGAGTCCTAACTTTCTCTTTATCACTATGTTTATTTGTGTTTTCAATATTAGAATGAATGTACTGTACCATTTACTTTTGTCTGTTCTTTTTGTACATAGTGCTGTATAAAAGATTGGTAAATGAAGAGTAATAAAATAATACAGATTTTCCTCAGCTGACCTTTCAGTTTGTTAATTTGTTGTTGGTTAGAGCTAGAAGCTAAGTGTTAACCTTAATTGGTACAGTACCTTGAAATGCAAGAACATTGTGCATAGAAAGACATGGACCACATGGGATGTACCATATAATTTATTGTTCTTATAAATTATTTTATTCTTTAAGAAAAAAAACATAACAATAAACACATTAAGTAACTCAAATGTTTCTATTTGCAGCATTTACCACCAGTTTCCTGGTGTGAGCTAATCATAAATGATGTATTGTTTTCATTTATTAGTGGATCTAATTATTCCTGCGCTCTGCTACATGTGATTCAGCAGGGAGACGAACTGCGAAGAATTTTTTTTTCTAAAACATTACCTTCTTATACAACACTCTGCTACGGCATTTATTTATTAGAAGCATCATTTGCAAATATGCTGTACATAGAGGATCAAGGGAAATTAAAGATGTTGCTGGTTTAGATTTTTTTCAATTTATCAATATGATAGTTCTCTGAAGAAGCACCTGTATAGAAGCTTTGCAAGCAGTTGAATCCCATTTGCTGTTTAACTTATTTTTCAAAGTCAGTATGTTTTGTATTAAATATATTAAACCATCGAAAAATCTAAGAAAATACACTCTTTAAAGGATAGTTGATGCCCAATAAAAAGTTTTTTTCAAACAAATGATTTGTATTGTTCTGCGCAAAATATCATAACAAGTAAACAACAAAAAATTCCTTCATACTACAGATAATTCACAAGATTATACCTTGAATAATCCTAAACTCCGCAAATCCCCCCTCCTTTCCAAACAAGAGAGCAATGTCTTGAACCCACCAATTCAATGATGTTGTGTAGTACCTGAGCAGTGTAGTAGAATAAAGATACACCAGGGATTTGGCCTCCCAAAACTAGACAACCCAGGGTCCATGTCATGAACCACCCTGGGGTGGGATTGGGGGAGTATTACCTTTAGACTTGGCCTCTAAGCTAAGAGAATCACTTTACTGGTGGTATCATGTCTGGTTCTGTGTATATTCAGAGTACTACAGAAGTGACTGTTTTACTGTATTATAATACAAGTTTTGTGGTTATGCAAGGTATACTGTGTCACCTGGTATGTGTCTAGGTGTAATCAAGTTTTTTTTTGCAAGGCAGACTAAATAGGCCTCCTGTGGAGTTGACACTTACATTTAAACAATGAGAGAGTTCAGCTGTGATGATCAGCTTGGAGCTTGGAAAACTCTTCCTGAAAGAACTATGGGCCATATTCTATTAGCTGCTTGCAAATGCCTCAAACCGTACTTTTGGCTGCAGGTATTTTTTTAAAAAAAATATTTAATGTATTCTGTTGACTCCAGCTTACGAATTCCGACCTCAAACCTTAACTCGTATACCATGCCTTTTTATAATCTAATTTCAGGGGGCTTGATTATATGATCTGACAATATTTAAGCAAGCCCGTAATTTACTTCTTAGACACAGCCAATAGTAAATGAGACCTTCATCATGACATCAGTAAGAAATGGAAGTTAGATATAATCTGCAATCGGAGGCTAAGAATTAAATAGTGCATTAGATCATCTGTTTTAGTACATGTGAGTTTCATGATATGCATTAACCCCTTGAGTCCCAGGATCAATATTACTTAGAAATAACAGTTAAAAATAATATTTTTAATTGCATATTTGTGGGTTGTGTAATTATTTCTAATGTCTTTCCATGCCTTCCCATGCTTTTAAAGTACAGTATTGTGTGTTTAATAGCTGCTGCGGTTCTAATAAGTGTTTGAAAAAGCCCTTGCGAGTCCTATTTAGTACTCATAATATTATTGACAGAAAGGTAATACTTTTTTCAGTTGAGGGTTAGACTTGATTTGCAAGTTAGAGCTACGGGTCTAATAAAATATTCATTTTGTTTCACCTTAATTATTTAGAATTCGTAATTTGCAAGCTGTGCTAAAACCAATGGAGTTCTAAAGTCGGTTTTGCGGGTTTGGCTGGCCTGTAGTGGTTGTGGACGGGTAACTCGTAATCGGATTGCGAGTAGCTAGGAGAATCTGTGGCAATATTAAAACATTTAAGTGTGTATACATTTTTGAATTGGGCAATAGAATAGGGCCCTAAGTTCTCTAATTCCTTCCCTCCAGATCACAGTTCCAGTCCCTGCTAATTCCATCATTAGAGACAGGTAATTCAAACAATAGGAATGTAAATCTTGATAGCAACATGCCTGATGAAAGGAAATTCAAATAGGTTAAATGTGTTAACTAGTTTAGAAGGGATCTTTGAATGTGTTTAATTGTGTGAAGTAGTTACCATGTGATGGATTTAAATACAACACCACACAAATTGGCTAGTGAGTTATTACAGAGGGCTGATTGAGTTATCTGGTTTAGGGCAGGTAAATCAATCATAATTGTGGGTTGAACCAAAATTGAAATATTCTGTTTGCCTTTAAATGTTCAATTTTCCCAATAAAGACACATTCTTCTAAGGAACATAAGCAAGGTGTCTTCTCTCTTTTATTTAGCGGCTTTAACCTTTGTTTGCTTTTTAACCCATTGATTCCTGTTCTGCATCCTGATGCATCTGGAATAGAGACTGGTCACTGAGAAGCCCATCCACTCCACAGCCCAAGGGAGGATTTCTGTAGCCAAGCAGGAGAATTCTGGAGCTGAGCTAGATCCATCCCCTGGGTTGTGACATCAGCATTCAACATTTCCTGTAGAGCGATGAAAACAATAGCCTAATAACCAGTCTGATATTGTGCAACAGCTCTACATTGTTAATTTACCTTGGTCTCCTAATTTAGTGATCATAATGCTTTAAATTACTGATTACATTACCATGCAATAATGCTTAATGGGACCACTGTTTAATTACTTTGACCCTCATTCAATTGCAATTTGGCCAATTGAATAAGGCCCTAAATAAGCACATAACATATACTTTTTAAAGAAGTTTTTAGTTAGTAAACATCTATCCAAAAACAATGTTTTCACTAACTAAAAACTTCTTTAAAAAAAATATGCTATGTGCTTATTTAGGGCCCTATTCAATTGGCCAAATCGCAATTGAATGAGGGCCTTTGTGTGTAATGTCTAATGCTACCTCCTAATCCATTTCCTATATATATTCTGTACCCTACTCAAGAAAGAATGTCTTCTTGGTTAGAACATAAGTGTGTTCTTTTCCTGGATACTGGGATTTCAGGATTTGTTTGTAGCTGTTAGATCTGCTGAAAGTATACCATGGTCTGCTGTCTGCTCCAGCCAGCGAGGTGTAGAAATGAACACTGTAACTGGGAGAGTTGACATAGATGGTGCAATCTAGCTGTGTTAGAAACAGTATCCTACAAGGGCCATTCAGAAGTTTATAGTTATCACAGAGACTCTAGGCATACAAGTCAGATGAAGAAATATTATCTGCACTACTCACATCCAGAAATTATAAACAACTAGCGACTTGCCAGTCAAAAAATGACGGCAATAAAATTTAAAGCCATGGTAATGCTGTTTGCCACCGAATGTGAGGTTATGGACCCTCTGCGCAGCTCCATTGCGAGCCACAACTTGCTAACCTTTGGCGCTTATTGCAAGCCCCACGATGAGCGCCTTTGGCGCTCATCGGGAGGCTTGCAATGAGCGCCTTTGGTGCTCATTGCAAGCCTCCCCCTGTGTACTTTTTTTCAGGCCTCGCACATGAGCACCCTTGGCGCTCATTGCAACCCTCTCTCCCTGTTTTACTACCTTGGGTTAAGTGTCACTGGCTTTGATTAAGTGTTACTGGCTTGAGTTAAATGTTACTGCCTTGTATTAAGTGTTACTGGTTAGCGTTAAGCCTTAGTGCTTAGGGCTGGTATTTACGTTCTTCGGCTCCCTTTTCCGTCCTTTGGCTGCGTTTTACGTCCTTTGGCCTCGTTTTCGGTTTATTTAATTTTTTGTGGCAAGCCTGCAATGGCGTTACCAACAACTTTTGGCAAGCCCGGACTGCTCACAACTATATATGTGATAACTCAAAACTAAAAACCAAAAGAAAGCACATATATTGTGATCTAATGCATTTTTATTCAATAAAATTAATTCATATTCACGTTAGAAAAATGTATCTTGAAGAAGAGATAGCGAAATACGTTATTGTTGGAGGTAATATTTAATGTATTCCTGGCCAGGATACATTTTTTAGTGTGCATATTTTTACTGCAAGTCACATCTATCTATATTTTAGATGTTTATTTTGTATAACACATTTCTTTTTATATCATATCATATGAGAGATTTTTTTATATTTTTGATTAGTGTGTAAATAAACCTTGAATGAGTTTTACTTAATAAAAATGTATTAGATTACAATATATGTTCATTTTTTTAATGGTTTTTTTATTACTTAGCTTAGTGTTTCTTTTTCTTATGCATCTGAAGTTTTTTTTTTCTTCTTTAGAGTATGCTGCTTTTGTGTTAAGTATTATATATATTATATATCTCCACTCATCTATATATAGGAAACCTACAGACAGATGTAATTACCTACACAGCTCCAGTTTCCATCCCTCCCACACCAAACAAGCCATCATCCATAATCAAGCTATTAGATACCATAGGATTTGCTCAAACACTGGAGACTGTGATAAAATTTTAAAAACACTGTCTGAATCTTTCAAACAAAAGGGTTACAAGCCCTGTATTATAACCAAAAAATAAGCACTGCCATCAAAATACCCCGTGAACACCTATTAAAATACAAAACAAAATAAACTATTTCACGTATACCTCTAGTGACCACATACCATCCAATTTTAGAGAAAACTCAAAAAATAATCAAAGATTTACAACCATTACTAGTTGAAGATACTGAATTAAAATATATATTCCCAAAATCTCCCATCCTTGCATTTAAACAACCACCAAACCTGAAACAAAAACTTGTCAGCAGCCAATGAACAACCGAATACAAAAAATAAAACTAAACCTTGTAACAAACGTGCCTGTAAATTATGCCAACACATTTGTAATGATGACACAGCCACACATAACAACAAAACCTATAACATCAAAAGATCATATTCATGTACATCGTCTAATGTGTTTTATATAATACAATGTACTTTATGTGACACAAGCTGTTACATTGGAGAAACCGGTGAAAAAGTTCATTTGAGGATGAATTTACACAGGCATTCAATAAGAAAGCATAATGAAGACAGTTATTGTAGCCCAGTAGGACACCATTTAGGCCAGAATGATCACTCCATCAAAAACTTAAAAGTCAAAATACTAGAGGAAAATTTTAAAACATCCGAGAGAAAAGCATTTGAAATAAAGATGATCACATTCTTCAACACTAAAAACACAGGACTTAATATAGACTTGGGTTTTCTAACACATTATCAGAATTTAATGTGATTTTTTCCTCTTATGCTATAACAGACTTAGCACTCTTAGTGGGTGTTTGTCCAGCAGGAAAGATATCACTGATATTGATGTATATGTGTATGTGTATATAATATGTGTATATATGTTTCCTTTGCTATGTTGTGTTTATTACCCATAAATGTATTTACCTGATGAGGTCAGATGCTGTTTCCACTCTCTCTAATTTTTTTTTATATTTTAATTTCACACTTTTTAGAGCCAACCATTTATTAGTCAGAGGACTGTTTAGCCACAGTTACTATATGGGATAAAACTAGGCTGTAGTCTATTCTAGATAAACTTTTACGATGCCTTTATTATCTATGTCCAATTTTATGTCTATAATCAATGATTTGCTAAAATAAAACAACATTCACTGTTACTTCAAGGAGATTAGCCAGATGCATTGCTGGTGGAGCCACCCTAAAAGATCCAAGTAGTACCAGTATTTGGTGATCACTAGGCATGGCCACACTATGAGCCTCATTCAATTCCGAGTTGCTCAATTGAATAGGGCTCTATATAAGCAAAACATAACTTTTTAGTTACTGAACCTCTATCCAAAACCAAGGTTTTCAACAACTAAAAAATGATGTAAAAAAAATATGCTATGTGCTTATATAGAGCCCTATGCCCCACCCTTCAGTTTAAATGTATCTTTTTCACCTGATCTGAAACTTTAAATAGAAACTTTAAATATGTTCCAAATATGGTATACACATTGCCTACACATTGAGCATGCTTAGGGCCTCATTCTATTATCGGCCGTAAATCGGCCGTAAGGCTGCGATTCCTTGCGGGGGTTCTGTTACCTCGCAATTCTATTATACGGCCCCGCAAGGATCTCCTCTTACGGCCGGCCGCATATCTTGGAACCGGCCGTAAGCTCAGAAATCTACAAAGTCAAAAATAAATTCAAGCCTGCACTGTACAGCTCTGTAAATGCTAGGGATCATATTGGGGTACATGAGGATTAAAAGTAACCCACTCTCAAGCTTGCACATCAGCCCAAACCCGAGTTTAAATTAACTGTTTATTTTCCGGCTGCGGCGTGGGCGTGTCTGAGGTGCTCCAAGCCCTATGGACTTTTTACATGTATATTTGACATATATTAAAAATTTTTATTTTACTGATTTGAGTATGGGGAAATTTGTGCTATTTTTTCTAACACCTAAAATCACTTTATAGTCTTCTCAAAGTGCAGGATGGCTTTATTTGGGCTATTTTATGTGCTTAATTGGTGCTAGCGGGACCTTTTTGCTGCAAGTAAGCTGCGGCTCGCTTTTAGCCTTGCAGACAGGGTTCCCGGAGCAATAGAATAGCAACCAGGCTTTTCTTACGGCTGATTTCCTTGCGGCCGTTTTAGATCAAAGGCTTTCCTCCGGTGCGATCGGGCGCAAGAGATAACAAGGCGCCGGCCGCAAGCCTGCCGGAACCCCCGGCCGGAGGGGAATAGAATAGCCGGATAGCTTGCGGCCGGTCCTTGCGGCCCCGCAACGGCTGCGGCCGATAATAGAATGAGGCCCTTAGACTCTTTGGGCCTCATTCAATTGCGATTTGACCAATTGAATAGGGCTCTAAATAAGCACATAGCATATTCTTTTAAAATACGTTTTTAGTTAGTGAAAATCTTGCTTTTGGATAGATATTTTCTAACTAAAAACTTCTTTAAAAAATATATGTTATGTGCTTATTTAGACCCCTATTCAATTGGCCAAGTTGCAATTGAATGAGGGCCTTTATGTTCAGGCACATGCACTGAAGACAATGGACCCAATGTTTCAGGGTTATTGGGTTATTAATGGCAATTATCTTTTTTACAAAAGGTTTCCGTTGATTCAATTAATAAATAATGTATTGCTTATAATTTTAAATGCATTACTGTAATCCTTAACATCTTAAAAGTAATAATATAGAACAGGTTGAGAGCTTAAAATCGTCAGGTATCGGATTATTGCAGGTTGCACTGATCACTGTGACCTGGTAGGAGCCCATCAGAAAAGTTATTCTCATTTGAAAATATGTGCAGAAATTTCTATTGCAGGCTATTTTCAAAGGCTTTGGTAATATTCTCTAAATAAACATGTTTTTAGGTATGGTTTAACATTTTAAAAGATCCATGAAGTATCATATTTATAGTGTGATTTTTTTTTGAAGAACTTAATCGGTTTTAGAAAGTAAAACTGCTTTGAAAATTAAAGTTTATGAAATTACTATATTTAATTTTGCTTTACTTGAGACATTTTTTCCCAAATCTGATTAGTCACCTGGAAGGGACCTTGAATAAAGAAAAAAATTCTCTTTACTTCTACTTAGAGGCTGTGACAGTGTTGTTGAATCAACAATGGATATACATGGAAGTTCAACTCACAATATGATAGCCATACTGTCTAACTGTCTAAAAAGTAAAGAGCTGCTGTAGTTTGAGACATTTGTCACCTGTTTGTAAAGTATGTACCAGCCTAACAATGAGCCTCATTCAACTGAAAGCCTGTAATTACCTGTAACCTGACATTTTGGCTGTGGGTCACTTTTTTCAAACCATTTAGATGTATTCAATTGTCTCTAACCCATAATTACAGGCTCACAGCTTGCACACTCAAACCATGAACTTGTAAGTAGCATTTCAGGGCATGATCATGTGATCTAGCAATAATTAAGCAATTCCGTAAGTTACATTTTAGACAGAGCCAATAGTAAATGAGACAGTCATTATGACATCAGTAAAACATGGAGGTTACAATTAACCTGCAATTGTAGGCTAAGCATTAATGCACGCAAATAAGTAATGTTTGACAATCGGGTTGCACTCCAGCAATCTTGAAATACATGAAAGCATCTGTTTAAATCCATGTGGGTGGCCTGATATGTATTAAAGCCTTACAGCCTTATTAAATTGCGATTCGGTAAATTTAAAAGGGCTCTATTTAAGCACACAGCATATTTTTATTCTAAAAACTTCTGTAAATAAAATATGCTATGTGCTTAAAAAGAGCGCTTTTAAATTTACCGAATCGCAATTTAATAAGGCTGTTATCCATGATCAATACAACACAGAAATAAGAGTTTCAAATAATGATTTTTTATTGTGAGCTTTAGACAGATGTGCAATTAATTCTAATGCTTTTCCTAGTATTTGAAAGTACCGAATTGTGTGTTTATTTGCTTTTGCATTGTTACAAACAGGTGTTTAACTCACTTGTGAGTCCTCTCTAGTACTCATATAATTTTTTTATACATTTGACATTTACAGGCTTGAAGGCCATTACAGGCTTGTTGAATTTGGAATTGAATCTCGATTTTGCGTCTTTAGCACTGGTAATATTTACGGGCTTGAATAATCAATGGAGGAGACAGGATAGAGTTACATTTTTGACAACCGCAATTTTTAAACCTATAACTAGGAATTGGAATGGGAGTAGTTAAAAGTAGCCAATTGAATATCCCTAATATTTAGGGGCTCCATTACGGGTTCAAGTAATCGTGGTTTGGCAAATTGAATGATGCTCAATATTAGCATAGAGTATGCTAATTGGATAAAAAAAACTTTTTATTTATTTATTATTTTTTGTAGATTCTATTAAATTCTAAAGTCTGATATAATCCTTCATCCTTCAAAGGGAAACCGCTGGACCCCAAACAGAATTGAATGAAGGTAATATTTCTTTCTAAAAATACTTTTATGCTTATGTCTTAAATAGATGCTAATGATCTTAGTTCCTTACATATTTCAAAAACGTGAAGTTTTTTTCTAAGCCACAGTAGACCTTTAATACAGAGAACAGAACATGGGGCTGGTGGACTATCTGCTTTGTGGCACCAAAAATATAAATCCAACGCGGCGTGTTGGCTGTTTTCGGCAAAATTTTGCAAATATACATAACCCAAAATGTAAAGCATTCAGATTATAGGATTTATTTCTTCATAATGGAATGATAAAAGTATGGTATGAGCAACAGATGCTTCAGCCCTGCAGCTCGGTGCCACAATACAGTACAGATTGTATCTGACACTCTTGTATTACTTGCGTTTTTTTGGCAGCAAAGATTCATTTTTATGGGAATTGGCAGTAATTTCAAGGCAGACACATCTCTGATGTGACTGTTGTACATGCTGACATAATGAAGAAAACTCATCACATAATGACAAAATGTCAAGTTTATTAATTTTCCTAATATCTATAACTTTTTTTTTTATCCTGTAGACTTTCAAACTACAGGATAATATAGATATATTTTTATCTGTGTGACCTGAGAAGGTTGTAAATTAATTTAACATTGGAGATCAATGAAAAGCAAACGGCGTGAGATGAAGTCAATGGAGACTGATGTATTGGTACACTGTATAGTATAAAATGACCCAAAAATTAACAGGTCTCGTTGATACTAAAACCATATAAGTGGCTATATTAGTATAAATTGCAGGTTGGGTGTAATATAAAAGGTAGCAGACAGGTAACTATAATGCTGTGGAAATTGAAAGTAACCAACAGAAATGTCCCTGGTTGAAAAAGAACCTAACCTTAAAGCTACATTATTTTCTAACGCAAATGTCCATCTCTAGGTTACAAATTGCCTTTTATTGATACTGCCTAAAACATTAATTGATTAAAATATGATTTACAATTAAAAGCTAATAAAAGCATCCAATAGATACACTAATGTTGATTCAAATGGTGTCAGATATATCTTCACAAAAGGTATATCATTATACAGGTTTTTAATTGATGAGTACATTTTGTTTCAGAGTGGTTAATACAATTGTGAATAATTTACACTGGATATTAAAATGTAATATCTGGTTAATAAAGATGTTTATTGCACTTTAACTTGCTTTTTTTTTTTTTTGATATATGTTCTTCTATATTTAATTAAAACATGTTTACCTTAATATTTCTCCAAGTTTGTTACTTGTTCCTTTTGCTTATTTAATTATAGGTTATATTTACTTCCGATGTTGTTAGATCTTATCTTGATATAATTTCTGCAAGTTTGTTGACAATGTAACGCTTTCCCAGTGTTTACTTCAATCGCAATACTCATTTATTTTATTAATAACCTCAGAAATTAAGTAATTCATTTGTGTTAATACTTGCTCGTGATTAATACTCCAGTATATGTGCTTCCATCCACTAATAATAGGTTTTATCGTTATTCAATGTATCAGAAATCTGTCAGTTGCTACAGTACCGCCATTATGATTATTTTGATTTGCTTGTGGGCAATACCGCACTGTGGAGCAATTATATCCATTACTATTAACCAGGGTGAGCCAATGATAAAAAGGTTCTACATTCTCCCACATAAATTAAAATGTAGATCCATTTACTATCAGTTAATATTACTTATAAATAACTTTGGGGCCTGATCATGCCATCGATCCTACTCATCTAATGCTCTGATGACATCAGTATTAATATTTATTGATGCTTTAACCCGTCTGTAAATTGTAATTTTAGTGCACTGCGATCCTCAGGTTTTGAAGCCAGGGACTGTCTGCTTAACATTCCTCACATTTTATGCCCAGAGTCCCTGGTCAGTTATGACTATTGTGATACATAAAAAGGATTAAAGAGTGACATTTTAGAACATGTCCCATGGACATCTGGAGAACTATTTCTAACCATTTGTCTCTAGGACAAAAATTGGAAATAGGCAATTTTACACTTTATAAGCTTCAAACAATTGATCTAATAAGAAATTAGCATTACCCATGGTGAATTAAGGGTTTCCTCACAGAGTTCTTTAATAAAAGCATAAACCAGTGAAATTATCATGATACACTATCCACCATGACTACACCATTTTGTCATACTATACTAATAAAGCAAAATAGTGGAAGAGATGGCATTTATCAAAATGTCACTTTTTCCATTTTAAATCTCTAGGTTCCCAATAATAAGAATAAAGTACCAGTCACACCAACATATTTGAGGGTATAAAGACTAGGGTACAACCATTCATATATGGTGTAAATATCCTAAAACTCAAGAATGATAAAAAATATCTTAGCTTATGAATTAACATTAGACACAGTAATAATGTTACCAGATGGGCTTTTGGAAGGTGTTTGGGAGAAGCACAAAAACACATTGTAAATATCCTAAATGAAGAAAAAAAATTATGCTATGTCGGAGCAGGAAGACCTAATTTACAGTGTTTGGAAATAGTGGGCACAGTATAATAATTTGTATTTAACAACATTTTGTAAATAATATTCCCATTTTATATAAGGTTAAAATTATTAAATAGAGATTGCAGAATTCATAAAGAGGTGACATATAATGCAAAGAAACATTTAAATATTGTGTACTGTTATCTTTTATGTTTATTGTTACGACCCAGAGACAAGGGGACCACATAGCCCTAATTTTCCTACTTTAGCTTACAGGAACAATCTCCAGGTTGTGACTTTATTCATCTGAGCACCCAGCAATTCAGATCATAACATCATTCATGGGGAAGCAGAAAAATCAGATCCCTTTTGTTAGGATAGCTCAGAATACAAGAAATACTCATGCTCCCTGGTTTAGTGCTGAGACAGACTGTCAGTTTATTCTTTATTCTAAACACATTTAAAAAAACTAACGATAACTTTGTTCTCCCACTAACAAACATGACAGAAAGTGTATCTCTGTTAGTTACAGGTAAAATAACATTATTACAATGCATATAAAATCATATAGTAACCCCAACATTACTTATTGTGGCCCACATTACATGTAAAAACAACATGTCACAGTCCTTACAGCAAGTCTCATGTCCCTTTTAATAGCCTATGATATTTGCAACCCAGTGTGTTTGAGTCCCAAATAACAGGGCTGCTTGTGGGATTCAGGGAAGTCCAAAAAATATAATTTGTTTATGATAATGATCTGTACATTTAAAATAAAATGTAATAAAATATAAGTTTAAAAAAATAATTAGGCACTGGTGTGGTCATGGAACATACATCATGATTCCTACATATTTGTTTGGGTGTTAATTGTATCACTGCTGATGAAGTCAAAAGAGGTGTACATTGCAAATGTTCAGTGCATATCCTAGCTTGGTAGGGGTAGAAGGAATGACATAAATTCTGTATTAGTACTTTCATCACAGTTTTAATGAATTACACTACAAACAAAGTACTATACATAGCATTATGTTATATTGCACCAATACACATGCCTTTACTGAGTGTGCAAATTGGCAACCACAGCCTTTTATTGCTCATCACATGACGAACAGCACGGACACACATCACGCAGAGTGCATATACACACTTAATGTTCTCAAACATGGTAAACTGGACAAAGAAACTGGCACTTGATTATGAAGTATGTAATAAACTCATAATATAAACAGATATGAAGACATGGATGTAAAATAATATTGGTGGAGATAATCAGAACCTTTGAAGACTCTTGTTTAGAAATAGAAACCATTCCATCTTGTCTTTGTGGCTCACTTCCTGACAAAGAATGAGGAGTGTGTTTTTTATCTGTCAGTGGAGGATGGAGTAACAGGGGGAGGTAAGAAGAGTTTGTTAGAAAATTGGATCTGACTGAAATTGACACTACCTCTCCCCTCACCGGACCAGGCACATTCTGCTTGCAATCAGGAAATATGGCACGTGTCGGGAGCTGACTTGGTGGGTATATTAGGTGACATGTAGGCATTCTGCAAACATATCAATCATAACTGTGCAATTTATGCAGATGATCATTGGCTTTTGGGCCAAGGGTGGCAATATTTTTGTTTTGTGTGCTGCTGTGGTTAAAGTGTACCGTGGCTGGACAAACGACACCATTGCGAATAAACAGCAATAGAAACTATGGAGCACCACTTGTTATTGATGTCAAAGGTGAACGCTGGTTGCAAAGGTGTGTGAGGGGAAACCAACACTAGATTTGTGCAACTCACCATTCAAACGAGCCAAGGGGCTTAATTGCTTAGGCTGTGAAGCTATCATTAAGGGACTCACATGCAATCACGAAATGGGCAAGAATTATTAAGTGAAAGAACATTATATATGTTGCATTACTTTTGTTGTACATTTACTTAAATGCCCTAGCTATGTCGGTATGGGACATGTATAACCAAGGACTGGGTTAGTGAACACAAATCCACTATTTGTAGTTTAACTAGATGAGTTATTGAACATACTCCAAAACTGATGAAATGGAGAGGGGACCATATGCTAAGATAAAAACAGAGCAAATGTTCTGGGTCCATGAGTTAAATTATCTGGGTCCAAAAGACCTAGCAGAGACTTTGTCTTGAAAATTTTCTGCAAGTTGATTTTATAATATGTTTTTTTTTTCAGTCATTATTATCTTTCATCTTTAGTCCTATATACGCCCAACCAACACCTTGTGGGTCAATCAGAATGAATGAAAATGAGTAACTCACCTGGGCTCAATCAGAGAGATCCACAAGCAGAACAGTCCTGAAATCCTGAACTTTTGTCAGCCCTTCTAGCTTTTGAGCTGCCCACTATTGATCTATAAAAAAAACTTTTTGAGAATAATGACAATAGCTAGATCTTGATTTAGGATATGTCTTTAGGATAATTGTCTGTTTTAGAATTAATAGTGAGACCCGTATTATAGTAATATGTTCTATTTCTTTTACTGTTTATAAACTGTACACCAGACAGAGTATATGTTTACTTAAAGTACTTGAAGAGTTAAATATCAGCTATGTTAGTAATTAGCCAAGATTTTTTGGCTTCCTCTTAAATCTGTTGACCTGAAACGTTGGCTTTGTACTTGAAAATTCCAGACAAAATCTAAATTGATGTCTGGAATTAATTGGTATACTCCTGAATATTTACACGATTTACCCCTGGGACCCTAGTGGAAAAAATCTTCCAGCAGGTGCACCCTGCAGTAAATAGGGCTATATAGGTAAGTGCTGCCTCCTCATTTGTATACATTAGACTTCACAAAGTGCTGTATATGGTTGATACAGTGGAACAAATCTAAGTCATTTGAAAAAAGCTAGAAAATGCATATTTTCCAGCTTTGTAAGAATACAATATAAAGTATACTGCAAGGTTGTTTTGTCTTATTCTATACTACAGTATAGAGGCCCTGCCAAATGTGACCCTCAGCCCAATTTGATACCTCTCTAGTTGTAAGTGGGTGATTATTATTAATTATTCCTAACTACACTTTGAGGCTCTGTGTTAAGAGAAAGTCATATGCAGCTGAAAAGAATGAGCATGCTCAAACTGTATGAAGTAGCTCCCTGGGGTTTTGTGTATGCCTACTCATATAACTTGTTTTGGGTAAAAAGGAGCAAGAGAGTGTTGGAAGGTGTGGGCTTGCATATTGAGTGAAATAAGTGAAAATGAAAAAAATGGTGGTGCACAAATCTAGAGATAAAGGGTTTCAGAAAGTTAGAGAGATATAGAAAGTCTATATGAGGGTCATGCGCAAATATATAATGGAGAAGGTGCAAAAGAGATTGAGAAGTCAAGAAATATGATAGTATGGGTGCCCATGCATGAGAAATAGAAAAAGCACAGAGCATGGGGGGTCCAATGGTGAGAAAATAATTGAAGTGGAGTAAAGAATGATGGAGGGTTCCGTGGTTATCCAGTGGTTAGGATTCTGTGCTTTCACCGCTGTGACCTGGGTTTGACTCCAGTCAGGGAACCAAGAGTTCACACCTACATGAAGCCAAACAGGGTTTAGCCTGGTCAGTATTTGGATGGGAGATGACCTAGGAATACCAGGAGCTGTATGCTGGGGCCCACTGGAGAAGGAACGGGCAACCCACTCCAGAATCTCTGCCATGAATAACAAGTGGATCAGCATGGTGTGTTACAGTTCATGAGGTCATGCAGAGTTGGACAAGACTGAGCAATGCAAAACAAAAACACAGAATGAGGGAGAGCATAGAGAATGAAGAAGACTTGTGACTTCATTTGTTTGTGGGGGAGGGGGGTTTATGGATAACCCATCATGATGGTCAACAAAAATATGGTTACCTTCACCTAATAAGTTGTGTAAACCCTGCATGTGCCCTTCAATCTAGTATCTAAAATGGGAAAGTGCGACCTCCTTCTGCAACACAAAGTTCATGTTTTACACGGAAAACTAATACATTCATATCCCATGATCTGTAAAACACTACCCAACATTTTCTGTTTATTTAATTCCCTTTAACTCGTGAATTTCACTAACATGAAGTTTAAACTTTGTATTTGAGTCTTTGTAAGACTTGGGAGTGCCTTGCTGGAGATTTGGAGTATCACTGTGGCCTATTAAAGATCAGTGTAGTGGTCATATGTTTGGGTTTCATTGGTAATTGATATAGGGCCTCATTCTATTATTGGCCGTAAATCGGCCGTAAGGCTGCGATTCCTTGCGGGGGTTCTGTTAACTCGCAATTCAATTATACGGCCCCGCAAGGATCTCCTCTTACGGCCGGCCGCATATCTTGGAACCGGCTGTAAGCTCAGAAATCTACAAAGTCAAAAATAAATTCAAGCCTGCACTGTACAGCTCTGTAAATGCTAGGGATCATATTGGGGTACATGAGGATTAAAAGTAACCCACTTTCAAGCTTGCACATCAGCCCAAACCCGAGTTTAAATTAACTGTTTATTTTCCGGCTGCGGCTTGGGAGTGTCTGAGGTGCTCCAAGCTCTATGGACTTTTTACATGTATATTTGACATATATTAAAAAATAATTATTTTACGGATTTGAGTACAGGATAATTATGTGCTATTTTTTCTAACACCTAAAATCACTTTATAGTCTTCTCAAAGTGCAGGATGGCTTTATTTGAGCTATTTTATGTGCTTAATTGGTGCTAGCGGGACCTCTTTCCTGCAAGTAAGCTGCGGCTCGGTTTTAGCCTTGCAGAGAGGGTTCCTGGAGCAATTGAATTGCAAATAGGATTTTCTTACGGCCGATTTCCTTGTGGTCGTTTTAGATCAAAGGATTTCCTCCGGCGCGAGTGCGGCTGCCGGAATTCCCAGCCGGAGGGGAATAGAATAGCAGAATAGCTTGCGGCCGGTCCTTGCGGCCCCGCAACGGCTGCGGCCGCTAATAGAATGAGGCCCTTAGTATTTATAGATCTAGCACATCTTAGATGACCTGTTGCTTTCTATTTGACATAGATTTGTAGTCACTGCAGGAAGAAGGCAGATGAACACTACTGGGAAGATCTTTTCCAACTCCAAGGACATCTGATTTGGATGGAAAGAAACAAATCTGCTGCAGTCTGAAACATGTATGTCCAAATACATATTTTAAACACGTACATTTGTTTAAAGGTATATCTAAGATTCCCGGATAATGAATGCATCTGATAGAGGAAAATCAGTAGTGTTTGCAAACATTTTTTTTTGCATGAAAAAATACCAAAATAAACATTTATAAACTCACCCTGATGTTTGTTAAATTTATTGAGTTTGCCAGCAGCAACTTTTGTTGACACCCCTGAAAATCCCTGTTAAAATCATCACAAAATTCATAATTTGTTTAGGCCAATAACAGGCAGCTAATACATTTTAATACAATGTAACAATACAATGGTGGCAGTTTGTGCAGGAAGGAATCATGGGATGTATAGTCTCCCTGAAGAAGGAAGTAGGAGGAGTCAGTTACTGATCTGCAGTTGCTGGCTTGAGGGGTTAAATCTGTACCAAATGCTATGTTTCTATTGGTAGGTACACTGTGCCTATGTAGGCACCTGTGGGGGTGTGGAAAACAAGTTTTATTATTACATTAAATAAATCTGTGGGTGTATAGAATGAATCAATGTAATGTGTGTTTCTGGTATAAGCAGCATGTGTTAGATTATAAAAAGGTAAAAACAGGGAAACGTAGCTATACATTTATCAATTAGTAAATAAACAAACAAATACCTATTATATGAACACGACAGTGGCCCTTTATATAATAAGCCTGCATAGCACACACTGCTTTCTGCCATCAATCTTTGTTTCGCACCTACGCTCCAGGAATCTTAGCTTCATTCTCAATTCACCAGATGACATCCCTCTCTGCAAATTGTAGGCAAGTCGCCTTGATCCCAGCTTGTGTGGTTTCAGGGAATGCTTCATTCAGAATATCCCTACTTTACTGCCTGTACCCACAAGCCTATTTCTTTTCCTTTTATTTATATCGCATTCGTGATCCGTTGCTGGCAGCCCTGAAAAGCTGTGACTTGTAGCTGGAATACACCAGCCCCTGTATGAATGTTTAACCATGTTCGGTGCCCTCAAGACACATTTTCAGTAGAGCAGATGGAGCTGTCAGCTCAGTTTATACCTAACCTTCCAGAATGCAGCCAAGCGCACTGCACAGCAGAATAGAAACTTCTTGGAGCAGCTGGTAGGAGAGTCATGCAGCAATCACGTGGGACAAATAGCACTAATTAGCATTAATAAATGCATAAAAAACATGGGGTTGAATAAAAAAGAGCTGAGCTTGTGATTCAGTCCTGCTTTTCAGTTAATGTGCATTGATAGGAATCCAGCTTGGCAGGATGTAGTTATTTAATGTGCCATTAAGCAAAATTACTCAGAACCCCTTCTCCCATAGCAAGTATACCCCCCTAGCTACCAGAGCTCATCAAGAATGCATCAGAGCAAATGTATAAACTAGAAAACACCATATTTTAAAGGATCACGTGACCGTTTTTTTTCTGTATGGCTCATTAAATAAGTCAAATTAATTAGGGGCAATGCTATTTTAGAAAAAAAAAAAAAAAAAAAAAAAAATATATATATATATATATATATATATATATTAAAATATATATATATTTTTATACAGTGTGGGGGCGGGGGATATTTGTTCCTCTGCTTATTTTGAACATTTGTCCACTGACAAAGAAATAATCAGTCTATAATTTTAATGGTAGGTGTATTGGAGAGACAGAATAACAAAAAAAAAACAAAACAAGAAAAACACATGTCAAAAAAGTTATAAAATGATTTGCAGGTCAGTGAGGGAAATAAGTATTTGATCCCCTATCAATCAGCAAGGTTTCTGGCACCCAGGTCTCTTTTATACAGGTAACGAGCTGAGATTAGGATCACTCTCTTAAAGGGAGTGCTCCCAATTTCAGTTACTTACCTGTATAAAAGACACCTGTCCACAAAAGCAATTAATCAATCAGATTCCAAACTTTCCACCATGGCCAGGACCAAAGTGCTGTCCAAGGATGGTCAGGGGCAAGATTGTAGACCTACACAAGGCTGGAATGGGCCACAAGACCTTCGCCAAGCAGCTTGGTGAGAAGGTGACAACAGTTGGTGTGATTATTCGCAAATGGAAGAAACACAAAATAACTGTCAGTCTCCTCAGTCTGGTGCTCCATGCAAGATCTCACCTCGTGGAGTTTCAATGATCATGAAAACTGTGAGGAATCAGCCCAGAACTGCACAGGAGGATCTTGTTAATGATCTCAAGGCAGCTTTGGACCATAGTCACCAAGAAAACAATTGGTAACACACTAAGCTGTGAAGGACTGAAATCCTGCAGCGCCCGCAAGGCCCCCCTGCTCAACAAAGCACATGTACAGGTCCATCTAAAGTCTGCCAATGAACATCTGAATATTCAAAAGAGAACTGGGTGAAAGCTTTGTGGTCAGATGAGACCAAAATCGAGCTCTTTGGCATCAACTCAACTCGCTGTGTTAGGAGGAGGAGGAATGCTGCCTATGACCCCAAGAACACCATCCCCACCATCCAGCACTTAGCCAGGGCATTGACAATGGGTCGTGGATGGGTATTCCAGCATGACAATGACCCAAAACACACAGCCAGGGCAACAAAGTAGTGGCTCAGGAAGAAGCATATTAAGATCCCTGAGTGGCCTAGCCAGTCTCCAGACCTTCATCCCATAGAAAATCTGTGGAGGGAGCTGAAGGTTCGAGTTGCCAAACATCAGTCTCAAAACCTTAATGACTTGGAAAGGATCTACAAAGAGGAGTGGGACAAAATCCCTCCTGAGATGTGTGCAAACCTGGTGGCCAACTACCAGAAATGCCTGACCTATAGACTGATCATTTCTTTGTCAGTGGACAAACGTTCAAAATCAGCAGGGGATCAAATACTTTCCCCCCCACTGTATATATATATATATATATATATATATATATATATATATATATATATATATACACACATACAGGTATACCCCGCTTTATGTTACCCCTCATGACGCTGATTCGCTATAGCGTGGTTTTTGATTCAAATTCCATGCTTAGCTCTAAATCTTGCGATAGCGCGGTTTTGCAGCGAAATCAAGTTTATTTATTTTTTTTAAATCCCCGCTTATCGTTTTTTTCCTTGCTATAGCAATGTTTCAGCGCAATGGCTTTAAAATGCCCTGTTTAGCGCTGATTCACATAGCGCTCGTGCATGCAGTAACTCATGCACAGCGCTAAAGGGGGTATTCCTGTATATGTAAATACACCCATTTATTCAATGCTGCAAGGGTCCATTTCCTATTATCAGGTGACCCTGCCTGATGCTTTCTGAGGAGGATGTGCCCTTGTAAATTAGTGAGCATTCCATTAGATGTAATTTATGCACTGACAAATGTAGATGTCACAGTCCTTGTACCAATACACAACTTCCCATGACTTCATCCACCTCAGGATGTAGAGTAGCAGAAAACAAAATGAGGTTTAAACAGGTTTTACTTTTAGACATACTCTGTTGTGTGTTCTTTTAAGCATCTATTTGAACCTTGCAGAAAGACCAAAAAAATCTTTAGTATTGTTTGTGAAGCCAATATAAACTCCAAGTAGCTTTCAGCGTTTGAACAAACAAGTGCTTATAAATAGTCTGCCTGCTTTTAAATGAATATTTCAGATGTTACGACATTGTGACATGTTGTTGAATGAGTTCAATTAGTTCCTTCGCCATCTTCCCATCCACATTATAGGCATGCTTACCATAATGGTGTATTAATCTATTAATGACGTAAGTGAGTGCAGCAACGAAATCACCAGAGCGCCCAGTTGTATCTTTTATTGTATACAAGTGACTCTGTAATTGCTATTGATCACTACAGGAGTGCAGTACTGTTGCAATATCACATTACTTGGGGAGCCTTAATAGGCTAAGTCTGTTTGGTTGTACATCTATTTTATGTCTACTAACTTTTAGACAGTGAACCTTATGAATGTTAATTTTAGGCCAGAAAAAAATTCCTTGTAGAGATGACAATTAGTAAATAAAGTAATAGCTGTATAACATTTGGAGCCTTGTGTTGCCGGTAGAGGCTCCACTTTCATAGCCACAGTAGCTTAACATGGCGTGTTTATTATTATTCCTTTTTGGTTCCAAGCAAGGCAACTACAAATACTATACATTTATAGAATCAATTATATTCCTTGTAGTTGAGTCGCACAGTCATGTCCCTATGGACCACAGCATATCAGACACAATCATTATGTCTCTGTTCATGCTTATCCATAAGATTATCTTGGCAAAGATACTGAAGTGGGTTGCCAGTTCCTTCTACTCTCTGCTATGTCCTGTCCTTCTTGGGTGACCCTACATGGTATAGCTCACAGATTCATTGAAGTACACAAGGCCCCTTACCACGACAAGGTAGTGATCCAGGAGGGGTATTTTCATAAAGTGTTTATAACTTGGTATGTTCTCTTTATTCCAGTTTCCAGCTGCACAAATCATATTTTGAATAATTTTCCTTTGTTTTTTAAAAATGTACTTTTTTGAAATACAATAAATGATAATATGCTAATTGTTTATTTTGTATGGAAAATAACAATACAATCTTTAATATATTACTTTTGCATGCAATCATCCTATGGTGCAATATACCATTTTGATTTATGTTGGACAACTTCCTGAGATGAGAGGAGACTTTGATTGAACAGGACATTTCTGCACCATGGGAATGTTGCATCAACATTTAGGTAGGGGATGGATTGCACCTTAATGATGAGGGAGCTTTTGTACTAGGGGATAGGATGGTAGAAAGTCTGGAGGAGTTTTTAAACTAGTAGGTGGGGGGGGGGGACTAGATATAAGTAATGGGGTAGAAAGTGTAGAGGGTTTAAGGGATGAATTAACAACTCATAGGGGAGGAGATGGGGGGAGGGGTAGTATAGTCAATATGGAGGTAGTACTAAGTAATTCAAGTTCAGTGGCAGGCACTTAAGAACTACAGACTCATAACATAAGGTGTATGCTTGCTAATGCCAGAAGCTTACCAGGAAAAATGGGAGAGTTAGAATTATTAGCAATTAATGAAAAATGGGATTTAATAGGCATTACCGAAACGTGGTGGGATGAATCTCATGACTGGACTGTTAATCTGGATGGTTATAACCTATTTAGGAAAGATAGAGGCAATGGGAAACGAGGAGGAGGGATTTGTCTGTATGTTAAGCCTGAATTTAAGGCTATAGTCAGAGAAGATATTTATGGTGGACCTAGTGATAAAGCTGAATGTTTGTGGGTAGAGTTAAATAGCGGAGCAGCAAATTCCAAAAGAATATTAGTAGGAGTATGCTATAAACCCCCAAATATAGCTGAAAGTGAGGAAATACAATTATTGTTACAGATTGGAAATGCAGCTAAGCACGGGCAAGTTCTAATAATGGGAGATTTTAATTACCCTGAAATAAACTGGATAAATGAGACCAGCAGTTCAGCTAAGGGGAGCAGGTTCTTGAGTACACTCAGGGATCATTATTTGGCCCAGGTTATACAGGAGCCTACTAGAAATGAAGCTATCTTAGATTTACTCATTACAAATAATATTGATATTGTATCAAATGTTGAAATAGGGCAACCTTTGGGAAACAGTGATCACAACACAGTCTCATTTGAGATTGAATTAAAAAAACAACATTTTAAGGGGCCAACAAAAACTCTTAATTTTAAAAGGGCAGATTTTAACGGTCTAAGGGCAGCAATACAAAGTATAGACTGGGACAGAGAACTGATAGGTAAAAACACTGAACATAAATGGACAACATTTAAATCTTTACTAAATATACATACACATCAGCATATACCGTGTGGGAATAAAAGTAAAAGGAGTAAATCACAACCCATGTGGCTTAACAATGATTTAAAGATCAAGATACGGAGTAAAAAACAGGCATTTAAATTATACAAACAAGAGGGGACAGAGACTGCTTTACAGGAATACAAGGAAATCAACAAGGCTTGCAAAAGCGCGATTAGACTGGCTAAAATAGAAAATGAAAAATTAATTGCAAAAGAGAGTAAGACTAACCCTAAAATATTTTTTAAGTATATTAATGGGAAGAAGGCGAGGAAGGAAGCTATAGGAACATTACAATGTGAAACAGGCTGTCTGATAATTAGTGACCAAGAAAAGGCAGATGAGCTAAATAGGTTCTTTTCTTCGGTATACACAAGGGAGGTACCAGTGGTTGGGACACTGCAACATAATGGGGCTACAATACCTTTGCCAAATAATTGGTTAACACAGGAAGTAATCCAAAAGAGGTTGGAAAAAATAAATGTTAATAAAGCCCCGGGTCCTGATGGAATACATCCAAGGGTACTAAGGGAACTGGGTTCTGTAATAGCCAAACCATTGTATTTAATTTTTCAAGATTCACTCAACACAGGGTCTCTACCAAATGACTGGAGAAAAGCTGATGTGATACCTATATTTAAAAAGGGAGCAAGAGCAAATCCGGGGAATTATAGACCAGTGAGCCTCACTTCTGTAGTGGGGAAGCTTTTAGAAGGGTTAATAAGGGATAATATACAAGAATATGTCTATTTGAACAGGATTATAAGTAGGAGTCAACATGGGTTTATGAGGGATAGGTCATGTCAAACAAATCTAATTAGTTTCTATGAGGAGGTTAGTAGGAACCTGGATCAAGGCAACTCAGTGGATGTGGTCTTTTTGGATTTTGCAAAGGCTTTTGATACAGTGCCACATGGGAGACTATTGGGCAAACTAAGGGATACAGGAATTGCAGTAAATATCTGCTCATGGATTGAGAGCTGGCTAAAAGACAGGAAGCAAAGGGTTGTTATAAATGGAACATACTCAGATTGGACTAATGTGGTAAGTGGGGTTCCTCAGGGTTCAGTATTAGGTCCTCTCCTTTTTAACATATTTATTAATGACTTAGAGGTAGGATTGGAGTGTGGGGTCTCCATTTTCGCTGATGACACAAAGTTGTGCAAGGTAATTAAATCAGAAAATGATGTGCTTTCCCTCCAAGAGGATTTACATAAAATTGAGGAATGGGCATCTAAATGGCAGATGAGATTTAATACGAATAAATGTAAGGTTATGCATCTGGGAAGGAAAAATAGCCATGCAATTTATAATCTTAATGGAGCAAATCTAGGTGTATCAGATATTGAAAGGGATTTGGGAGTGCTTGTGGACAACCACCTAGGTAACAGTGCTCAAAGCCAAGCAGCAGCTGCAAAGGCAAATAAAATATTAGCATGTATTAAGAAGGGTATAGAAGCCAGGGAAGCAAATATAATTCTGCCACTATACAAATCTCTAGTACGCCCTCATTTGGAATATGGAGTACAATTTTGGGCACCACTTCATAAAAAGGACATTTTAGAGCTGGAAAAGGTACAGAGAAGGGCAACCAAACTAATAAGGGGAATGGAGGGGCTAAGTTATGAAGAAAGACTAACCAAATTAAACTTATTTTCTCTATAAAAAAGGCGTCTAAGAGGAGACATGATTACCTTATATAAATACATCCAGGGTCAGTATAAAGATTTGTCGGGGGAGCTTTTTGTGCCAAGAGGTTTTCAACTGACAAGAGGACATCCCTTGAGGTTAGAAGTAAAAAGATTCCACCTCAAAGAAAGAAAAGGGTTCTTCACAGTAAGGGTGGTTAATCTGTGGAATTCTCTACCAGAGGAGGTGGTGACAGCGGATTCGATAGATAACTTTAAAAGGGGACTAGATTTATTTCTAATTAAAAAGGGTATTCAGGGTTATCATGGATAATTAGAGAGACAGTAATGATCCAAATTTTTAACATTTCCCCTTTAGACAATTGGCTAAGTCTCGCTTGTTTTTTTGTTTTTTTTTCTATTTGCCTTCCTCTGGACTAATTAATAATAATAAAAAAAACAATCAAACAAAAAAAAACTTTAATTAATTGATTAATAATTAATTAACAACTAATGAATTAATAGTTAATCCGCATATTGCAGATCAAAGGAGATCTTAAAAGGTTGAACTTGATGGACTGAAAGTCTTTTTTCAACCTTAAATACTATGTAACTATGTAACTATGTAACTATGTAACATCTGCCAGTACATTCAATAGGACTAAAGGTAATCTTATTAGGTTAGAAGGAGACACCCTCCTGAGAAATTAAAAACAGAATCAAGTGAAAAATAAATAGATTTGTTTTGCTTTCTTAACACATGTTGCTGATTTAGGACTCCATGCCATGTCTCCAAGAATCTGATTTACTAGTCAAGTACACTTGTAAATCACTACCAACCTATTCCACAACACAGAAGACCTAGCCCTACAAGAAGTGCCCACTAATTGGTGTAAAAAGTACCCCAAAAAAAATGGAATCCACGTGTAGCTGTCCATTTATAATTTTCCCCAAACTCATTCATGAGGACTCCCAAGAGGGGTGAACTTTAGGTGCCACAGAGGTCCTTTAAGGACCTCCGTGACAAAGTTTAATTTTACATGCCACAGAGGTTCTGTAGGGGTTCACTTTAGGTGCTATGGAGGTCCTTATAGGACCTCACAGGTATAGGGGTTAATATTAGGTGTCATGGAGATCCTTAAGGGACCTCTATAGGGGAGTTAATATATAGCTGCCACAGAGTACTGGCAGGGAACGGGGGAGTTAATATATAGCTGCCACAGAGTACTGTCATGGGGGTCTATAGGGATCCCCATGGTTATAGTTAGATTGGGGATCCCTGGGTATATCGCGTGGGAAGGGAGAATCCCTGGGGTTCCCCCTATTTATAGTGGGAATTGGCAGGATCCACTAACTACCTTTTATGAGTAGTGGGTGATAGAGAGCTAAATTTTATATTTGTATTCATATTAATATTTAACCCCTTCCCTACCATGGGAAGAGGTTTATATAGATTGATAGAGAAATTAGGAGATTTTAGGACTAGTGTAGTATGCTGGGCACCCTTCTAATGCATTGCTATGGAGACTACTAACTACTATAGACTCAGACAGCCTCATTCAATTCGGGGCTGTAACTCGATCACAAGTAGCCGATTTCCTGCGACCAAGTTGCAGGCCCCAGTAGGTCTACTTTTACTCTGCTATTCAATTGGCCGGGCCCGAAAGTTAGGCGCTGGTCGAGAGCATTGGAAACAATGCAGTAGCATTTGCGGGCTTGAACGTGATCGCGGACGCAAGCCCGTAAATTGCTGTTCAAGCCAGAAAAATCGGAGCACTTTAAAATCAAATATAAAATCAATTCAGCACTGTAAATGATGGGGAACACAATGGGTGACATTTGACATTTTTTAAAAGCACAGCATTCTCAAGCTCGCACATCGCCAATATATAATACTTTATTTCATGTTTAATTTCCATCCAAAGTATGACCTCTAAGCCCGTAACCCGTTATTCAAGCCTGTAGGACTTCAATGAAATATGGACAGGCTTGGAGATTGTAGCCCGTAGGACTTTGGACAGAAAATGAACATGAAATAAACTATTTTATTTTGGCGATGTGCGAGCTTGTGAATGTTGTGCTTTTAATTCTAATGTCACCCATTTTGTTCCCCATCATATACAGCGCTGTCTTGATTTTTTGGTCCCAATAACCTGTGGTTCGAGTTTTGCCATTTGCGGGCTTGACGGAGGGGATATCGGAGCAATTGAATAGCGGTTTGTGATTTTAGTGCCTGCAACTGTTGCGGCCGTGAAAGATCAAAGGCTTTGACGGAAGTAACTTGCGATTTTACGAATTACAATGGATCGCAGCTCGCAGCAAGTAACCTGATTGGAGCCCGCAAATGGAAGGCAATTGAATAGCAAAGTAGCTTGCAATCTCCATTTGCCAGCCCGGATCTCAAAATCACAGCAACTGAATGAGGCTGAGCCTCCTGCGAGCAGGCTGCGTGCACCCAATGGGCCTCATTCAATTGCGATTTGGCCAATTGAATATGGCTCTATATAAGCACATAGAATATTTTTTAAAGAAGTTTTTAGTTAGTGAAGACTTTGATTTTGGATAGAAGTTCACTAACTAAAAACTTCTGTAAAAAAATAGGCTCTGTGCTTATATAGAGCCCTATTCAATTGGCCAAATCGCAATTGAATGAGTAATGGGCAGAGAGTAATGACAAACAGGCCTTGGTGCAAGTCACCTATGCTGACAGGCAGTGTTAGGACAGCAGCTTACTCTGAATAAATCCCAGTAAGCAAAAAAACAATAAAAAGATCATATATATAAAATAAAATCACCACGGAAGACCTTTAAACAAATGCATTTTGGTGTATATTTGGCTCTTCAAGCACATCTTTGTATATTTTCATGTATACCAACATATGCTGTAAAGAGGAATAACAGTGGTGGTTGTGTGAGCTCAGGGTACAGCCAGAAATGTATTTTACTCATTTCCTTCTCCTTTTTACATATTTAGCATTTTTTATTTTTGATATTTAACAATACTTTTAAATTGATAGCCATCTCTTTAAAATAGGTTTGCTTTAATGTGGGAATTCACTTTATTTAGACAATACTGCACTTCTGCAAATGGGTGACATTTTCATTTAATACTCTCACAGTATGTTAATTAAATGCGCCCTATGGCATATGACGTTTTCAGTTTGAATTTATTATGAAATATACAATGACCTTATCTTCAGTATTTACCCAAGGGAAAATAATTGTGTTTGCTAATATAGATACGCAGCTGGATTATCAGTGATAACATTGATTGGGTAGATTCAGATTAGTAGTGTACTTGTCTCTCTGTGCCAAACTGTCAGCCTTATTAAATTGTGATTCGTCCAATTAAATAGGGCTCTATATAAGCAGAGAGCATATTTTTTTTTACAGAAGTTGTTAGTTAATGAAGACCTTGCTTTTGGATAGAAGTTCACTAACAACTTCTGTAAATCAAATATGCTCTGTGCTTATATAGAGCCCTATTCAATTGGCCGAATCACAATTTAGTAAGGCTGTATATGTCTGCCTGCCTCTCTGTCTTTACCTGCCCAATCTGCCCCTATAGGTGTCTCTCTGCCAAGCTCTCAGCCTGCCTCTCAACATGTCTTGTCCCTGCCTGCCTCTCTGTCTCTGATTATTGATCAGACTCTGTCCACCTGTGTATGCGTAGTTATTTTTTTCATGCAAAGGGATTGTAATAAATAACAAAAACATGGATTTAAAATACCTGCAACTTTATACCCTTCCAGATGCCTCATTGACATGCAAAAAAAATGCAAATGTCTGTCAGTATCCCTTTAAGTTTGAGTTGAGATGGCTTTTGTTATTAACTATATATGTATTAAAAGAAGGTCTAGTTATGTGTATTTATTTGTGTTATCCAATCTACCTATAATACCTATTTATATCCTCTCTTTTTTATACTATCTATCTCTGTATCTATCAATCTGTTCTAATTCCCCTGGCCTTGTGTCGGGCAACAACCCCCCAGTTGGGTCCAGTTTGGACTGTACATCTTTTGTGTTTGTATGCCGCCTGCTATCCAACATGGCTGACTCGGAAGCTGACAGCAGATTTTCAAATTGATAACCATGGATATTTTAGTTGTAAATGGGTGGATGTAAAATCAAGTTATTTACCAAACCTACTTAAAGCACCATTGTAGTTCAGGAAAAGGGGCACAAATACAACTGCAGCTGTGTAAACCATGGACCCCCTTCTGGATTGCTACCTTGTCATGGTGAAGGGGCTTGCACACTTCAATGAAGCTGTGAGCTATACCATGTAGGGTCACCCAAAATAGGCAGGTAATAGTAGAGAGGTCAAACTGCGGTCCACTGGAAAATAAACTGGCAACCCACCCAATTATCTTTTCCAATAAACCTTATGGATAAGCAGAACCAGAGAAATAACAACAGATGTGCCTGGTGTGCTGCTGTCCATCGGGTCACAGAGAGTCAGACATGACTGAATGACTAAAAACAACAACAAAAGCCATGAACATTAACACTTTTTGTTAAGGAAATCTGAATCAGAGTCTTTATGGAGGGTTCATTTATGTTGTCATAGTTAAAACACTTCTTGGGAGCTGGATCAGGAGTGTTTTTTTTACTTTCAATAAAAGTAGGAAGAGAAAGGGAGAGGAAAAACTTTTGTTAGATTGAACCTGAATTGAAACTGATTGAAATTGACACCACACTCCTTCCCCCTCACATGGGCCCTCATTCTATTATCGGCCGTAAAACGGCCGCAAGGCTGCGATTCCTTGTGGGGCTCCCGTTACCTTGCAATTCTATTAAACGGCAAGGATCTCCTCTTACGGCCGGCCGTATATCTTGCAACCGGCCGTAAGCTCAGAAATCTTTAAAGTCAAAAATAAATTCAAGCCTGCACTGTACAGCTCTGTAAATGCTAGGGATCATATTGGGGGACATGAGGATTAATAGCAACCCCCTCTCAAGCTTGCACATCAGCCCAAACCCGAGTTTACATTAACTGTTTCTTTTCCGGCCGCAGCGTGGCCGGGTCTGAGGTGCTCCAAGCACTCTGGACTTTTTACATGGATATTTGACATATATAAAAACATTTTTTTTTTTACGGATTTGAGTATAGGGGAATGTTATGCTATTTTTGCTAACACCTACAATCACTTTATAGTCTCCTCAGAGTGCAGGATGGCTTTATTTTGGCTTTATAATGTGCTTAATTGGTGCTAGCGGGACCTTTTTCCTGCAAGTAAGCTGCGGCTCGCTTTTAGCCTTGCAGAGAGGGTTCCCGAAACAATAGAATAGCAACCGGGCTTTTCTTGCGGCCGAAACTCTTGCAGCCGTTTTGGATCAAAGGCTTTCCTCCGGCGCTAGCGGCCGCAAGGGATAGCAAGGCGCCGGCAGCAAGCCTGCCGGAATCAATGGCCGGAGGGGAGTAAAATAGCAAAATAGCTTGCGGCCGGTCCTTGCGGCCCCGCATCTCCTACGGCCGGTAATAGAATGAGGCCCGTGGTCAGAAGGCTACTTGCAGGTTGGAAATGTAAGCCCTGCTCTCTAGAGATAAAAATGTCACTCTTATGCATAATGTCCCGACCACTACTTCAATTGGGCTCACTCAGTACCTGGTTCCGACCTACCCATTGGTAGGTGATGCTTCTTCTTGTTATCATTGCTAGCAGAGATGGAACCAGACCAGTACTGTACCTTTAGGATTAACACAGGAACACAGGAATCTCCAATGAGAGCAGCAGAGTTACCGGCTATTGACCCCTATGATCAGAATTAACCCTTTCCTCAATAATGAACACACACATAATTATGTACGATCACGCTAAGCCCTCTTTTTTTGGTAACAGAGCATAATTATAGGCACAGTAAAACATTACCATCACTTGGGGGGAGGTGGGTAAGCACTTTAAACCATATGGTCAGTCCAATCCCCTATCAGGAATTTCATTCTTCAGTATGGGTCAATTAGCCACAGCATGGACAGAGATAGCAAACCTGGAGAGTCAAATGGCCACGTACAGTTGTAGGGACTTGAGGTAAACCATTTGATGTCACTAAAGTAGAGGAGGGTGTCTCTTTCCCATAAGGGTTTACCAATATAGATTAATATTAATAATAATAATCCTAATCATAAAGGGAGCCCCACATAACCTGTTTTATTAAAACTCCCAGGGAAAATCCTGCATTTCAATACTAAGTTTGTACAGACACAATAATATAGTCCTTGGTAAAACCTAATAGTCCAAGAGCATTGGCTCTTTGGACAAGTTATTTCCAACATAATATTAATTAACTAGCGAATTGCCCGTCAAAAAATGACGGCAATGAAATTGTAAGGTAGCTAATGCTGTTTGGTGTATAATAATGAAATATGTAATACATTACTAAATGAATATACTGTACCTATTTTGAAGCATTGTGATGAAGAGCTGGCAATCTGTGTTGATGTTGCTGCAGCATTAGTGGTGTGTAGCTGCTGTGTAAGCATGCTGAATGTGTGCACTGTGTTGTATGAATATCCGTAGGTCGTTTGTGGCGTTTTGCGAGTTTCTTGTGGTGTTTTGCGAGTTTCCTGTGGTGTTTTGCGAGTTTAGAGTGCTGTAGCCTCGTTTTCGTTATGTTCGGCGGCCATTTTTTCTCTTGCTTAGATTTTTTTTTAGTCTCTAAACTCTTTTATTTCGAGTAAAATCGAGGTGTAAGTTGCATTTTTGAGGTCCTGGGTGCTCCCTCTTGGTGGAGGTAAGGTTTTTATGTATGTGCTGTGTGTATGTATTGTGTTTTACATTTTGTAATGTTCGCGAGTTGCGTCCGAGTGTTGCGAGGCCGTAATGTGTGTGAACGTGTGTCGTATGTTGTTTGCGAGTGTCGTAATGTGTGTGTCGTGCTGTTTGGGTTGCGACGTGAAGTTTGCGAGGGTCGCAGTTGCTGGCATGGAGCGCCATGTTGTTGAGCTGAGGGGGAGGGTATGTAACCATTTGCCCCCTAGAGGATGGTGCCAAGTAAAGTAGAGTAAAGAGTTCTTGACAGGAGTGACAGAGTTAAACTTCTAAAGAACTCCTAATTGCTGCAGGAGCAACTTCACTTTAAAGCCTGGAAAGCAGACATGGGGGAGTGGCTGATTAGGCTCTGGTCTGTGTGCCGTGAGGAGTCTGTGTGGAGCTGCAGTCTTTGAGAACCTGTGATGTGAGACAGTCAGGAAGACTGGATCCTGGGAGCTGAGCTGAAATAAGCTCTGAAGTGAGACAGTCAGGAAGACTGCTTATAATGAAGATTAAAGTACAGAGAGACACTGGCAAGTAACTTGGATTGCCTGGAGAATACAGCTTACAGAGCATCAGAGGAAGTCACCAGTAAGAGGAACAGTCTGTGTGACTGCAACAACACTTAACTGAGAGACTGTTTAAAAGTGGAGGACCTAGAAAGGATCCATTACAGCTGAGAAGCCGAGAGACTGAATTTAAATGTACCACCCCTCTGTGTGAACAGAGGTTTATTTTATGCTGAAGTCAAGCTATTGTTTATTTTCGAAAGCCTTTATTAAAACAAAACTAAAAGTATATCAGACTCTGTGGTTTATGGGACACTCACATGAGCAACCAGTAGCCAAAGGCCGGCCCTGTCACAAACCTCATAGTTATACATTAGAGCACCCCTATAAGTCTTATGAGTGTGGCATAATTATTTCAGCTACTAATAAAGATTTCCTATAGCTTTTTGCCATATATATATATATATATATATATATATATATATGTGTGTATATATATATATATAGATATATATATATATATATATATATATATATACATACCGTATATATATATATATATATATATATATATATATATAATTTTAATATATATTCACAAATCCTACAGCCCTGAGCCATGACTAATATTTTGTGCCTCCTTTGGTATATTAATTCTTGATTAGCTCATGGTAAATAAAATGCTCCAGTAGTATGATTAGCGAGATGTGTTCTAAAATGTGTTAATGCTTGGATTAACATTGCTTATCCTCATTAAACAGCATGTTTATGAGAATAATTTTATAATCCAAGGCAAACTAGATGAAAGAAAATAAACAGTCTCAATTTGTATGTATCAATACTCAAATCATTTGTTTCAGCAGAAGGTAAGTTGATACAGGCTCCACTTGGTTATGCAGTCCTATCTCCAGAGGACATCAAAACATACATAAAGAAGGGACCTTATGACATTTGAGTCATTATCTAAGATCATTATTTATAAATCCAGTCTGGGATCTGTATATTTCACAATTACTCCCTCCAAGGCATTTTCAAAAGTAATTTCTGTACCTTTATGTAGGACGCGGGAGGGGGCCCCAGGCTCCCTTGGGATCGGCTTGAGTGCACCTTGACCCAGTGGTGCCTGGAGTGCTGATTGGTTGGGGCGCTGGCCGTAAGACGGAGGAAGCACACTACTTCCGTGAAACTGCTCCATTTCGCCACTTGGAGCTTAAAATGAGCAGTCCATGTAGCATCAGTGGAGCCCTCTTTTGTTTTATTGTTGTCTTGTCTGTGTCGGGTGCGTGCATGTCTGTGTGTGTGTCTGCATTTAGCTGCTGTGTCTTGTCCGTTTCTGTGTTTGTTCCTTTCTGTTGTTTGTCCTTACCTCCCCTCCACATACCTTTAGGCATTGTTGTTACACGTTAGGCTTGCAGTTTCGGGCATCAGAGTTGTTACCACTTAACTCATTGCCTACATATTAGGGCTACTGCATCACTACCATTGACAGCAGCAGATTTAGAGCGTCTCATTAAGGTGGTTCGCTCTAGAGGCATTTGTCATAGAGTTAAGTGCTTAGAAGACTGTCTGTGTACCCCAAATAGAGCCCCGTGGTAGGCCCAGGCACAGACTGCTGTGGATTTTGGCTTGGGGGACACAGAGGAATCCTGCTCATCCGGCAGGTCTGGGCTGCAGCGTGTCTCTAGCGTTTGCAGTCTGCAAAGGGAAAGAGAAAAGAGACAAGCTTCAATGACAGGAGTTGGCTTGGAGTCACAGTAGCCGGCACCTTCTAATCAAAAGATAGTAGAGCAAACAGGTGAAACAGGTGTGGGTTCCTCACTTAAACCTACACTTTCAGATACACCTTAAAGCCAGTTCATACATTCTGATACACCCCATTGCACTACATCACACCCTCGCACAACATCACACCCTTGCCCAATGGGGCATGAAGGTTAATAGTAAACTTAGGTAGTATAATATGACTCCAACAGTTCAAAAACAGGTCACACTAAGGTCCCACAGTCTGCAGAGATTGAAAGAAATGTTGCTTTATTAAATGGACGGTGACAGAGCGGTGTGTAACTTACGGACACAGATCGAGAACGATATGAGGTAAGAGAACAGACGGGGTATGGTCTCAGGCCATGCCAACAAAACTACTGTGGTGAGAGCTGCATGTCCAGCAAGGGCCAGGAAAGCTACCTCAAGGTATAGTCCTCTCTCTTTCATTAAGGCTAGTAAGAAACGAAAATTTGTGACAGCTCAGGGTTATGGCGACAAAGCTCACAGACACACAGTTGGTGGTAAACATACAACAGGTAACAGACGAAGGGTCTATTGCTCCAGACCTGGACCATGGGGGTGTGGGTTTGATCAATTTTCTGGAATCAGTAGTGGCAAACAGTGACTCTTCACTTGAAGATCAGGTCGCTTGACGCAGGCACACAGGCAGAGACGGAATAGTGACAGTTCTTCTTGCCTTTCTAGGCAGGAACGGAATAGATCGACATCCAGCAGCCACAAATCATGTTGTTACAGATGTGCACGTTCAGGCTCTGAAAGAGAGCTAAACGCAAGGCAAGAGAGGCAGATAAGATCCCAACCATGTCAAGGAAATGGAAGTCAAGGCATTAGGACAGCACCTATCATTGACAATCTAGGTGAGATGGTGGGTAGACAGAATTTGTGTGAAGCTAACTGGAACAAGTTAGAGCAACACAGACCCCAATTCATATCAGGGTTGAAGGAGATCCTCAACAAGCATAAGAGTTTAGTGAGTTGGTGCTGAGTTTAGCAAGCAAAGCTTGGTCCCAGAAAGCCCCCCGAAAGTTGATGCTATTAGAGTTCTATTGGTGAGTTCCATTCTTACAGGTTCTTTGGATAATGTGGATGTGACCGGAACCACTTCCCCCGAGGTGGAAGGATTCCCCATGGGGATGGTGAGGGTCTCAGATGAGTCCCTTAGAACGGCAGTAGTAGTACAATCTTGGGGCCCACCTTTCTCAAGATATGAAGGAGTGCTTTTGGCAAAGAAAGTTCATTGAGATCTTCCCGTTACTCCCCTTGTTGCGTTTCACAGGATAAAGGATTCCACTGTGAGGGCGAGGATCAACATTGGGTCATTAGGCGTATCCTGAGCACATTTGATAACTGGCTTCAGGCTTTCTCCATCATGGCATCATGGCATGTGTGTGTGTGGGGGGGGGGGGGAGGCGGACAAAGATGGTTTTAAATGAACAAGTCCACTGCAAAAGGGCAAGACTCCATTGCTACTGCAGCAGCTTTGGATCGTCAGCCACTTGTACGTTTATTGGGCTCATCGTTCTGCAGCAGTTATACAGGATGACCTGTAGCTTGGCGTGCCACACTAAGATATATAGGCGAATTGGTTTGGTATACAGGGTTTGAGCTGGTTGCAAATGGGTGGACTAATAAGGTCAAATGCCCATGATTTGAGTAGTCCGAGTAATAATAGTAAACCACGCTGGTGGCAACTAATTGGGAATGGTTCCCATAAAAAGAATGGTTAGAGAAATGAAGAGGGATATTGAAAAATGAAAAATGAATTTTGCGGGAGTATTTATAGTCTTGTCAGAAATGATTAAGAGGAGAGTATGGAGAAGCGCCAGGAACCCTGCCAGCCGAGATAGAGCGCACTAGAAAGTCAACAAATTGCTCAGGACATAAGGTTGCTGCTGCTGGCCGGACTCCTCTTCTTCATGATTTGTTACATTATTTTTTAAGTAAAGAAATGCTGTGGCCCATTGTTCTCCCAACTTGGTTTCCTGTCTCATCATTGCTCAACTTGGTTATTCAATGTTATTTTTTTGTGTTAAGCACTTAATGGATTTTGCTGGGTCATGTATATGGGTTTGTTCCTCTAAGTGTGTCATAGCTCAGTAGTGGGGAACTCGGTCCTACAAGAGCAGCCAGGATTTCAACAACTCTCTGCATGAGCACACGTGGTTCAGTCATAATGAAATAGAGTAACTCTGGTGTGCTAAGCAGGATGAACCCGAAAATACATGTGGAGAGATCAACAAATCCTGGACTGTTGGCAGCTCTTGTATTACCAAATTGCCAACCACTGCTCTAGCATCTCACTCTGAATATCCAGAGACATTGGCTTTTCCAATGTTTGATGGATAAGAGTGATTGTATGGTTCAGCAATATTTTTAGTTGTGTATGTTTGATGGACTTCAGAATACCCAGCCATGAGCCATGCATTTTAGACACTTCTACTCTTTTTAGAACAATTTTGTGGATTTTTATCCAAAATGTTTTCAATTTGGGGATCCCCATCACATAGGGTACCATTGTTTCCACATCCAATTCAGCATCAAATTGGTATTGGTCTATTTACATTGTTGGGGTTTTGAGCATGAATGTAATATGCCTTTCCATTTTACAGGTATAAATATAGATGCACATTAGAAAACTATAAACTTAATCACCACGGGAACACCTGGAAAATGATGGGCTGTGGATGTACAATATATATATATATATATATATATATATATATATATACATATATGTATGTATATATATATATTTATATATTATTTCTGCAGCATATGCCTCCTTTATTAATGAGATAGTGGGAATGTATTCATTTGCATTTATATGTATGTAAAATTACATTTCTCCCTGGCAACCATAAATGTTATCTGAAAGCAATAACGTCAAAAGGTTCTTCCGCTTTCTGAAGCACATTATTGCTGGCCTCATTTATTAGATTACAGCTGGGAATCTTGCATCAATAGCAGGAAATTGCTAATTCTGTACATGTTTCTTAAAACTACAGTATATAATTTTCAGCATTTTTCTTTTTTTACACATGATATTTTAAGATGAAATAATTTGTTTCCTTTAGGTATATGCAACTTACAATGACTTCAGTGGACCTGTAACTTCTGGGTTTTGTCTTCTGGTTATAGAGTATATAAACTGGTCATATATTGGACAAATTGTTTTTTACGTCATTGTAGGCCGAATTGCTAATTTTTGTCACAGTAGGTTAACTACTTACCACTGAACCTACAGTTTATCTAACTGTGAAACATCCATTGGAGACAGTCTGTTTATACTGCAGAGGGGATGCTGATGGACGCGGAGGCTGCACAGGCTCCCTGGGTCAGCCCGTAGCGTTGCATGACCCAGCGGAGCCTGTAAGGCTGAGCAGCCAATCAGGAGCGTCGGGGGCGTGACTTCCGTCCATATTTCGCGTGTCTTCACAGCAGCACGTTCTCCAGCTTGGAATCCCTCTCTCCCACCCTGTTTTTGTTGAGTGTTAACTTTGTTATTGTTATATAAAAAAAAAAAAGAAGAAGGTAATATAGATATATAGCTATATAATAAATATTCATATTTATAAAAGAGAAATATAAAAGAAGTTTAGTGGAGATGTGGCATTTATTGTTGTATAGTTTTTATGATTGGCTAGGTGGGAGGTGAGTTGCCTGGCCCACTGGCCTAAGTGGGAGTGGCCCTACCTCACAGGGCGTGCTTAATATAAGCATTGGGGCTTTGTGCAGGGCTCAAGGTGTGAGGTCACTGTCCGTGGCCGGGCGCCTCCCCCTGGAAGGTGCTATGTAAATTATATACAGGTTTTTATGTTTATGTGAAAATGGTTATTTATGAATAAAAGCTGTGGCCCTTGTTTCTCCCTATCAGTCGTGGTGTCTATTATTTCATTAAAAGCCTAAATGGATCATGCCTGGGTCATGTGTCATAAACATTTTACATTGATCACTATCTATATTTTCGGATTGTTTGGCTTTGGAAGTACTTAAAATCACTTTTAGATTTGCATATAATAATTCAGGTTAATACTGTATACTCTATGCCATAAAAAGCCCCCCTCTCCCTTTCTCATGCATTCTCTATGTGCAAAACAAAATACAGTTCTCAAGACTCTGCATTAGCTTTGGTGCACTAAGGACCTAAAAAATCTGCGGGGTTATACATTTAGGCAAAAAGCCTGTGGCACTGAATGTGCCCCATGTAGCAAAATAATTGTACTGTACCTCTGCAAAACATGCATGCTGCAGATAAACCAATATACATTATACAAGAAATATGTATGCACCCCTTATTTGTTCTTTTTTTTAGGATATTCTTCCCTTTACTTCACATGTAAGCATATTCAACCTCAGTGGTTTGCTCTCACCTCTAGGGCTTCAATGGCCTTCTATCCTTCTGCAATATTAGGGAGAGCTCCTTGCTCTGAGACAAAAAGAGAGAGGTGAAGATAGAATAGAAGAAGAGGCAGAAGAAAATCGGAGGGAGAGACAAGAACAGAGAACAGAGAGAAATTAAGAGAACAAAGAGGGAAAATAGAAGTGAGAGAATATGAAATTTGGAGAAAAAGAAGGGCGAGAAAAGGAAGAGATAAAGAGAAAAAAGACAGGGAGAACAGGAGAAAGGGGGGTGAAAAGGGAGATAAACAGATGATAAAAGAAATAGGAGAGAACAAAAATAAAGAATCGATGGAAGGGAGGAAAAGAGATAACTGAAAAAAAGAGATAAAGAAAGAAGAAAAGAAAGGGACAGAGAGAGTTAAGGAAGCAAAAAGGGATGACAAAGAGATATGGATATTAGCAAGAGAAGAACCGAAGAAGAGAGGCAGAATAGAGAAAGCAAGAAAGAAAATAAAGGAAGAGACAAAAGAATCAAGAACACAATAGTGATATGAAAAGAAGAAGAGATATGGCAAGATAAGGGTGGGGTGATTGAAGGGAGAGATACAGACAAAAGAGAGAGAGTATGGAGGGTGAGAGTGAATGGGAGATAAAAGATGGAGTGTAAGAAAAGGTAAAAGCAGAGAAAGGGAGGGAGGAAAAGGAGGAGAGAAGGTATAGAGAGACAAAGGGAGTGAAATCAAGTAGAAGGAGAAAGGGTAAAGCAGGGAGAGAAAATATGAGGAAGAATGATGAGGGAGTGGGAGGGGAAGAGAGGAGTAGATGTAAGTGGAAAGCTAACAGGGGAAGATAAGTGGACAATGGGGTAGAAGTAGCAGGGTAAGACAGTGGGAGACATAGGGAATTAGAGGAGGACAGGATGAGGTAGGTAGGGGGACACAATGGGGGCACAGGGAGGTAGTGGAGGGTAGAGGAAGGCAGAGGAATGAAGCATCATGTCCCACTAGATATTTGGGCCCTGTTGCAATGCACTATCTGCACCTTTGGTAGCTCCAACCCTATGTACTCTGTATATTTTGGGTTTTTAGCATACTGGCCATTAAGGTTTTTTTTTAATATATTTTTATTAAGAATACAAGGTTAATTCCATAACACAAGTGTTTCAAAAATAAAACATTAGTAACATAACCAGAACACTAAATAAATGACAATACATACATATAACCTTTTAAATCTAACTTTGACATTTTTGTTATTTCTGTTTTAAGTTAAGCTGAAAGCATATTACACGCATATGTACCTAAGTACAATTGTAAAGGCTGATAGCTTATGAGAGCACACAGAGAATAAAGAAGAAAGAGGGGAAGAGAGGGGAAAAAGAGAAGGAGTTCAGTGTTATGTTAGATCTTAAAGGGGGAATCCTAAACTATTATCCTACTCTACATATTTACCACCCAATCTTAAGGATCTAAGTGTCCCAACATGAGGCCCATTTCCTATATGATTGGTCCAAGTTGGCTGAGATAATGCTCATGTTATATATGAATTTAAGTTTAATCAAAACTGCACTATATTCTGGTACTGCCGGTTTCCATGTTTTGGCTAACGTAATCCTCACTGCTAAAAACACTTAGTGTGATAAGAGTTGAGCCTTTTCACTGAATAATGGAGATACTCAGTTTGCCATTAGGGTTGTTAAAACAGCATCTTTCGAATGGAGTGACCTTAGCAGATGAGTTTTATTACCCCAGCTATACTAATATGTATCTGGGATAAGTTAAGCCATTCCTTTAATGACAAATTATGTAGGTCTCTAAATGTTGTAGGGGACCATTGTCGATTTTCCTTTAACAGATCAGCATCAATCGTAAACTGATTATCTACCCACCATTTAAACTGTGAAAATCTATTTATTGATGCTGACTTCTGAAATAACCACAGTGGGGTAAACCAAGAACCTGCTTCTACAAGCGGAGTTCTCTTGTTCGTCTGAGTCAGAACTGCCAAAGACTGAGCCATGCATTTGGGAAGGGAAGAATTACCAAATGTAAAATGTAGGGAAAGCAATAATACTTGTCTAAGGTGAAGGCCACTTTCTTCAAAGATATCTTTCTCTATCTCCACCCTCACTGGTAGGTGTTCCTTACCAAACCACTTGGTGGTTTGGGCTAATCTGGCAGCTTTATAATAATTGAGTAAATCCTGCACAGCCAACCCTCCTTTAGCTTTAGATGCCATCATGACCTTCTTATTTATTCTAAGCCTTTTACGATCCCAAATGAAGCAAGAGATTCTGGCCATTAAGGTTTTATAAAAAAAATCAGAAAAATATCAATGTACTGCATGTGTAGTGATTTAGAAGCATTGGTGTCTGTGTGCAGCATTGTGCAATGGAATTTAAGGGTATAGTGATAAGAACCACATTTTTATATAATAAATACAGACAAATCAGTGTACTTTTAATATTATAGTTTTGTATCCTCTAAATTTGTATACAGCACTTTATTAAGATCCAGAGGAACAGGTTCTGCTCAGCTCCAGAATTTCCTGCCTTCAGATACAGGTATCCTTACTCAGGACCTTGAAGTTGATTGGCTTTTCAGTGCTGTCATATCAGGAACATCAGATGGAATCAGGAACATTGGATCAAAATAACAAACAGGGGTTGTAATGGAGAGAACACCACGCTTATGTTCCCTAGAAGAGTAGGAACATTTATATGCAAATAGAACAATACAACTTTGGTTCGGTGCGCAAGCATGAATAAATTACCTTCCCATAATCGGTTAACTCAATTAACCATCTGCAGTATTCACTGTTCATCCTGATGGATGTGGGATTTAATCCATCCCTGTGGGAGCTGGTATTTACATCACAAACTTAAACACATTAAAAGATCCCTTCTAAACTAGTACTTCAGGATGTCAGCTCCAGGTTTTTGCTTACTACATAGAGCTCCTCCATCTTTGGCTACAAAGCATATAGTCAATTTGAGTTCTGTATTGTCCATCTGGTGATGTCCATGAGTAGAATCATCTTTGAGGCTGATGGAAGAAGGTGTTTGCTATGACCAGAGAATTATCTTGACAATATTTTACTAATCTCTGACCTGCGTCATTTTGCACTCCCTATTTTAGCATTCCAATCTCCTATGATGAGAGTAACCTCTTTTTTTGGTGTTATATATATGACCTGCTGAATATCTTCGTAGGACCGAACAACTTCAGTCTGTTCCATTGTTGGAGTACAGTCTTGGATCACAGTGAAATTATATAGCTTGCCTTAAATCCAAAGTGAAATCTTTCTTTCATTTATTGGGTTGTAACCGAGCACTGCTTTGGCCACCCTTTGATTGACTATGAGGGCTACTCCATTTCTTCTGTGAGATTCCTGACCACAGTAGAAGATCTGGTGGTTGTCTTATGTGAAATGTCCCATTCCAGTCCATTTCAGTTCACTAATTCCAAGGATATCAATGTTTAACCTTGTCATCTCATGTTTGACAATGTCCACTTTGCCTTGCTTCACAGTTCTAACATTCCAGGCTCCTATGCTGAATTGTTCTTTGCAACCACTTCATTAGATCTGGTGCCAATTGTACTTGCTCTTCCTCATTAAATTGATAAGCACATTCTTACCTGAGGAGCTAATTTTCCAATGCCATTAAATATGTCTCTGGTTGTGCTGGCCCATAAGGTTATGTTAGCAAAGTTACTGGAGTGGGTTGCCAATTCCTTCTCCAATGGACTGAAATTTGTTTGATCTCACTGCTATGACCACTCCGTATTGGGTGACACTACATGGTATAGCTCACAGCTTCATTGACGTACACAGACCCCTTTACCACGACCAGATCCAGAAGGTAATCCATTTTAATGACATGCAAATATGTGAGTATCTTTTAGAAATTACAATTCTAGATAAAACAATATTTATGCTACTATTAAACAGCATGTGAACATATTAATATGGAATGATACATAATAATGTTGTACTATATATGTGTGCTATATATTTTAGGTATGCAAATATACTTTCACTTCTCAATCTGGTGCTATGAGTGGCGCTTCGGTTACAAAAAGGTTACAGACTCTTTACGATCTGCTTCTTAATTGGGCTTAGCAAGAACCTAGTTCGAGCTTACCCAGCAGCAACGTAAGGTCCTTACCATCTCTGTTAGCAGAAGATAGACCAATGGTTCTTGGAGAGTCTAGGGATGCACTCTACAGCAGCCTTGGCAAAATAAAAATAATGGACAGAAACACCTTGTTTTATGTCTCCTCTAGCAAAAGCAAAACTGTTTAATAACTGCCTCTCAACATCAGTTACATCAGTTACAGATTGCCTCACAACTTTCTAAATTAGTTAACTATTCATGAACTGGCTACAACTGAAATCTAAAATATCATTTAAACACATGATATCACACATTGTCAATTATATAATATAAATTGGACCCAAGAGTCTGTCCTTCAGAACTGCTCCCCCCGGCAGCTAGTGTAGCCTTTACAGTGATCTCGTTCAGATGACTGGCCAGCTACACTCTTACACTTATCCTGTTGTCTGGAAAGGCCATCAATGTTCTGATGCATGTTTCCTCTCTGGTGTTGTAAAAATAAATATATGAAGAGCTAAGCTCCAGCACAGCAGTCACCCATTGTCTCCAGCCACCCTGGACAGCCACCATAGGGGATTATGATCGGTCACCATCACAAACTCCCTCCCTCCCATAAAGATAATAATGACATTTCTTTAGGGCCCAGATTACAGCCAAGCACTCCTTCTCGATTAATGCATAGGCAACCTCCATAGGGAGCAACTTTCAGCTGATATAAGCCATGGGATGTTCTATCCCATGCTTGTCCTTTTGGTTCAGCACAGCCCCTAGTCCAAAAGTGGATGCGCCTGTCTGTGCTACAAAGGGGTGATCATAATCTGGAGAAGCCAAAATAGGAAAGCAGGTGAGGGCATCCTTGAGGGCCTGAAATGCTACGTCACACGCAGGGGTCCACTGTATCAGACAAGGCATCTTCTTCTGTGTGAGGTCTGTCAATGGCTTGGCCTGGGTACTGCAATGAGGAATAAACTTTCAGTAATACCCTGTGGTACCTAGGAAAGCCATTACCTGCTTTTTGGTTTGGGTTATAGGCAAAGCCACTATTCCTTCTATTTTGGCTGGTTCTTGTCTGAGCTGCCCACTGCCTACCCAGTGACCCAAATACTGCACTTCAGCCTTAGCCCATTGGTATTTATCTGGTCAATTGTGCGCAAAATTTGGCTAATGTGGTGTAGGTGTTCCTCCCATGTATTGCTAAAAATGGCAATATCATCCAGGGAGGCCTGCAAAACCTTGGTGCCCTTGCAAAATTATCCACCAATCTTTGGAAGGTAGAAGGAGCATTTTTCATCCCAAAAGGCATCACCTGGAACTGGTACAGTCCGAAAGAGACTGCTCCCTGGCAGTCTCCTCAAGGGGAATTTGCCAATACATCTTAGAGATGTCCAGAGTGGTCTAGTACTTAGTGGTGCCCAACAAGTTGTCCATGCGTGGAATAGGATACGCATCTGTTTTGGTCCAATCATTCAGTCTCCTATAATCCACACAAAACCGAGAGGTTCCATCCTTCTTAGGCACCAGTACCACAGGTGAGGCCCAGGGCCTCTGGATGGATCAGTATCTCTGAATTGTAGCATAGCGCATAATTCCTGCCACATACTAGCTCTCATCCCCTCAGGATCCCTATATGAAGCTTGTTTTAAGGCGGCACACCCATCTGTAAGAACCTGATGAGTGGCTAAAGGAGTGCACCCTGGGGTAGTTGAAAACAGGAGCTAAAGTATCCACTAACTGATGCTTCTGTGGGTTAGTTAAACTTTGGTTTTGTGCTATGCCAGTGTCCATGGGTCCCTACTTAGATGGAGCCAACATGTCAGGTAATACTCCCTCCTCTGGGTCACTCCCTGTAGGTAAACAAATGACCAATAGATGTGGGGGTCTTCTCTGATAACTCTTTAACCTATTATTGTGGGCCACCCTGGTCACATTTCTGCCAGTTTCCACTATAACTACATATGTGTGAGGGTTCAGTTTCTTACTGATTATATATGGTCCCTCCCATTTAGCTTGTAATTTGTCCTGTGGGTTAGGCACTAGCATTAATACTTTCTGACCCATGTTGAATTCTGTTTCTCGGGTGCCTCTATCATAATACTTATTAGCTCTACCTTGGGCTGCCTGCACATGCTACCTGACTAGTCCGTTAACCTGGCCAGTTTTACCCTAAATGCTACCACATAGGAGGCCACTGATACTGGATGTTGACTTTAATCCCCCTCCCAGGCCTCCCTGATCACATTCAATGGACTTCGAACTTGGAAACCATACAAGAGTTCAAAGGGGGAGAACCCAGTGGACTCTTGTGGCACCTCCCTGTAATCGAAGAGCAAGCAAGGGAGCAACTGTTCCCAATCTTTCTCCTGTTGCATTAAAGCACACAACATGCGTTTTAGGGTTTCATTGAAACACTCACACAGGCCATTAGTTTGAGGATGATAAGGAGAGGTGGTCAAGTGTTTAATCCCACACAACTTCCATAACTGCTGTACTAAACTAGCCATAAATTGTGGGCCCCTGTCTGACAAAAGTCCTATCAAAGCTTCAGCTATCTTTGGAGCTGTTATTAAGGGGTCTGCCTCAGGATAGCATGGGTAGCATAATCCACTTCTGTGAAAATGAACTGCTTGCCCAAACTACTTGTTCTAGCCAACGGTCCCACAATATCTTTGACCACCCTTTGAAAAGGAACCTCTATCACAGGGAGGGGCTGCAAAGGCACCCAAGCACCTTTCCCAGGGAGCCCCTGGTGTTGTCATGTGTCATAGGAAGTGCAATAGGTAATGACATCCCGATTCACTCCAGACCAATAGAACAGATTTAAACAATGGCGAGTTTTCTTAATGCCCAAATGACCAGCCAAAGGGACCTCATGAGCTAAGGCCAACAATTTCCCCAACTGTCTAGTCTTCTTTTCCCCTTCTTCCCCTTTGGCAACTACAGAAATTCTGTATATCAACTCTTTCTGCCAGACATAATAATCTCCCTCTGGACCCCTTTCTTGCTGATCAGCCCTTCGCCTAGCTACAGCCAAAGTTTCATCACTAAGAAGCGCTAGTTTGATATCCTCTGCATTACCCCAGCGCTCACCAATTTCCCCAGCAGGTAATGGACTCACCGTAGGCTCCAGCTAACCCGTATGTTCCTCTTCTTCCTGAGACCTCCTGGCAGCTTGAGCTCTAGATGATGGGGTGAAGGTATCGACTCTCCATAGGCTACAAATCATTCCCCAACAGCACATCAGCAGGCACTCCGGTCATCACTCCCACTTCTCAAATCCCTTTAACAGTGCCCCAATCCAAGTGCAAGCGGGTGACTGGAATAGAAAATGTGTCCCCTCTGGGCACCATGACCATCAAATGTTTAGGCAACAGAGTAGAGTGAGGTACCAAGTCAGTGTAAACCACAGTGATGGTGGCCCCAGTGTCCCTAAACCCCAAAACTTGTTTGCCCTTCCCCCAAACAGGTTGAAGGTGGGACTGGCGATGATCCTTGTTCTGTGATTGCAAAATGAACACTGAAGAGTAAGGGTCATCTTCTTCTGGCTCATATAGGGCTGCTGTAGTGCTCCTTGGCTCTATGTCCCACTCTCCGAAGTAGTGAACTGGTCTGGTAGCTGTATCCTGGATCTCTTTGCCAAATTAGGACAGTCTCTCTTGATGTGTCCGGGATGATGGCACCCAAAACACTTGACACTCTGGCTTCTTCCCATTGGTTGTGAGCTTGTAGTTCCCATGGGAGAAGGCCTTACTCCATTATGACCCCCAGAGCACAGTAGGGCTGCCTGAGCACTAGGAACAAAAGGAGGGGCTGTTGTGCGTAAAGGCGCATTAGGGACACTGGTGATCTTCCCCAGGGCCCCAGTTGAGGCAGCCCTACTATTCAATCGATCTCCACAGGTTTTAATAAAATGATCAGCCAGCTTGGCACCCTTGTCAGCTGTAGTGGATTTCTGGTCCTGCACCCAAACCCTCAGTCCATCCGGATAAATCGTATACAATTGTTCTAGCAGGATGAGGTCTAGAACTTCTTCACAGTGGTGGCTCCTTTTGCCTTCCCACCATCTGCAACACTCATGTCTTATGCAACACAACACCTCTGATCCCTCCTAGACCCTTCTTTTCTGCCCTGAACCTTTTCAAATATGCCTCTGGGGTAATGGCATATCTGGCCAAGAGTACTTGTTTCACTTTCTGATAGTCTTTTGCTTGTTCCCAGAGCATGGCCTGGAATGAATCACTGGCACATCCAGTAAGCTTGCTCACTAGTAACTTGATCCACTCCTCCTCAGAGATTTGATGCAAGTTACATTGCTGTTCAAAGTCCTTATCCTCCACAAATTGCTTGAAACTGTCATAAGCCATCTTTAACAAGGGAGTCATGCTCGGTTGGGTTCACTGTAGCTGAACCTCCTTACTCAGCTGTTCCCTAAGCACCATCACCTGTTTGTTGGTGAGCTCCTAGGGCATCACTGCCCGCCACTGCTGAAATCTCCAAAATACCTCTTCTTCTTCTGCAGGTGACAGCTGTGGGGCAGGTATTGGAGCAGAGGTGACCTGTACTGGCTCATCACCTCGATCCACAGCCTCCCCATCTTGAGGATGTTCCTCCTCTCTTGTCAACTCTTTGATCATGTCTGCCTTGATCATACCTGTCTTCCTGACCAAGCGATTGGTTCTGAATACCTCTTTCAGTTCCACCAACGACATCTCCTTGTAACTTGTCATTCTGCTGTAAGTCACAGAGATCTCCACCGCTGCAACCAGTTATTATGATCTGCTTCTTAATTGGGCTTAGCAAGAACCTAGTTCAAACATACCCAGCAGCATTGTAAGGTCCTTACCATCTCTGTTAGCAGAAGATAGACCAATGGTTCTTGGAGAGTCTAGGGGTGCACTCTACTTGCATATATAAATCCCATTAATGTGAGATCTATCAGGACGGAGCAAACAGACAGCAGCCTTGGCAAAATAATAAATGGACAGAAACACCTTGTTTTATGTCTCCTCTAGCAAAAGCAAAACTGTTTAATAACTGCCTCTCAACATCAGTTACAGATTACCTCACAGCTTTCTAACTTAGTTAACTATTTAGGAACTGGCTACAACTGAAATGTAATATAGAGTTTAAACACATAACATCACAAATTGTCAATTATATAATATAAATTTATCCTAAAAGTCTGTTCTTTTTTTTTTTATATATTTTTATTTTACTTCAGTTTCTGCAAATAACAAACAGATATTACAAAATTATACAAAACACAAATATAGAAACACAAGATATATTACAGTCATACAAAAAAAAAAAAAAAAAGGGTTATGTCTTAGGAGTTTAAAGAATAGAAATATTTATCCCAAATCAGCCAACTGTTAACCCTGGATAAAACAATGCCCATGTTCTTCACAGACTCCTGATACAGATAATCTCCTATATATTTGTCTTATAAATTACAACTAAATTTTCATTGTTTATTCTGAGCAACTATACTTGTTCTTTAATGCAAAAGCAGAAAAAGGAATTTGTGCAAAAATATTTTGGCCTGTGCTACACTATATCACTGGTGGTGGTTATTACTTTTTTCTTTGTGTGGTGATTATCAATTTGAATTCAGAAATATAGTAAGTTAACACACAAAGAGTAGAAAAATAATAACTATCAGCAGCAAAAGTAGATAGTCAGCTACGTTCATGGCTGCTGATATTTGTTTCAAGAGAGTCTTTTCTCTCTACCCACTTGTTTTGTGGGCCTGGGGATTGTGAAAAGAAAGAGGTTTGCTCTGGGGAAAAGGTGAGAAGACAATCTCAAACTGACACTTGATCTGTTACTTGAAAGGCGTAATGGTACCTCCAGTAGCAGAGATAGAGAATGGAGATCCTTGAGGGGATGTAAAAAATGTTTTGTGCTTGGCCACGCCTGAACCAAATCACTCAGTGCTTCTGCCTGTGCGAAGCTCCTCTGCCTGCAGCATAGCTCCAGGGCATGCACGCTCCACCCCACTGCAACATCCTCTACAGATATATATGTACACATATAAAAGCACATATACACATATATACACATATATAAACATTACCCCCACCCAGCAGCCACCCTTCTTAGCATCCATCCATACACAGTACCCAGTCCTTGTCAGAAGCCATCTCCTCTCAGGATCCATCTCCACACAGCACCCAATACCTCTGAACACCCACCTCCCATAGCACCCATCCATATCTCCTTTTTTCTTCGCTCATAGAACCCAACCCCTGTACTTTGCTACCACTTTCAGCCCTTGCTCTCTTACCTTCTTCCCTGATAAACATCCCCAGCATGCTGAACTGCTGCCCACTGAAGCTTCAGTAGAAATGTACACACAAATTTCAGGCTGCAGCGATGTGGTCAAGGTTTTGGGGTTTCCAGTGGAGCCTCGGTGGGTGGGTTAAATGCAAATATTTATTTTTTGAATGTCTTTTTTTTTATTACACAGCACTGCCCCCCCCCCCCAGAGGAGGGCCCTGGTGCACTGCACCACCTGCACCACTGGTAGAACTGCTCTTGGGTACCTCCCCATTCCCTTAAATTAATTTTGAATAAGCATTTTAATCATGTTGCCAGTAAGGACTTATTAACTGAAAACAGTAATTCAGTTATAGTGGTTATGGAGGACTTCAGAGCTTTTTCATCCCTTATTATTTTTTCAGAGGTAAGGTTGACCAGATTAATTGTAGCGAATAGTTGGCACTGAGAGTAATATTAAGCAGTTTAACAGCTACTTTGAATATTCTGATCATTGCCAAATCCAAAGGTATTTGGTAGTTGAGGAATTAGCAATGATTAGATGCTAACACAGAGATGAGAAGCAGATCATAAAGTACTGATTACCCTCTGTTACCCTCCTGTCTCACACACCAGCCCCAGTTTCCAGATTGTAAACTCTTTATCTCTGTTGCACAAAATTATATATTTCTTAGTTATGCACACAACTTACCATTTGTTATAATACCCACTTGTTTATACTTTTGTAAATAGTACTAATGAAAATGCTGGAGTTTTATAGATAAATATGGAACGGTAATATTTATATATAAATATGGAACAATAATAGGCCATTTATTATATGGAGTTATCAAACAAATATTTATCCAGTGACCCTATAAAATTGATGAGTTTTGGTGTGTGGTAGCTTTCATAATCCTTTGCTCACAGCCATATATATGTAACAGTTTTCAAGTTAGGAATAGCTATTGGTGAACAAATGATTATGTCATACATGTCCGACGTGCAGTCTGCCCTCAGACTGGGGGTCTGACATAGAGTTACTTGACCCGGCAGTGCCTGGGGGCGCTTCCTATTGGTGTGGCGCCACCAGAGCGTTCGGACGTGCAGAGGAGCCCTTCTGCCCACGTGGGCCTGCCAGCTTGTGTGCGTTTAGGCTGCTAGTAGACTAGCCATGGATCACAGGGAGGCTGAGGATTTGGATAGGCTTTTGGCCCTGGTCTGTTCCAAAGCTTTGTGCCATGGGGTAAGGTAGCTTGAAGAGCGTCTAGGCAGGCTCCATCAATTAGGGAGCGTAGATTCTTCCTTTGCACTGGCTCAGGTACATTCTGCGGTGGCAGGCCCAGGGACTCTTCTTTGCCAGACAGGGTTGGGTAGCATTGTTACCCAAGAGTTAGTAACCACATGGCTTTCAGTGGTGGGCAACAGACAGTTGCAGTGGGTGAGGTTCTGGAGGCACATAAACAGTCACCTTCCATTAGAGGCGGAGTAGAGCTGGTGTGCGCCACTGGTGGAGGCTGCCCACACCAGCCCTCACCTAATATCCCACATCCCAGTCTACTCATACCCTCAGTTCCAGCTAACAACCCTTTGCAGCCCCGTAACAAGGGCGACAGGGGTCATAAAACACCAGGGAGCTCAAACACGGCTCCTACAGTTTCATACTTAGACCTGACTGCGGCCCCTCAGGCTACAGAAACTAACCCCTAGTGTTGGTATCTTTAAAGGGTGACGCAAGAACAGTGTGGAGCTTGACGGAACTATGGAATCAGTCCAAAGAAAAACGAGTCAAATCACTAGAGACATGGCTATTGACGACAGCCAGGGGGTTATTGACGGGGTTCCTGCACCGACTGTGGTGTCATGGAGTATGCGCACAGGGAGGACTAGAAAAGCTACCGCCAGGTATAGTCCTCTGTTTTCTATGTCTAACAAGAAACGAAAGACAGTGACACATAGGCCACAGCATAGTCTCCCTAACCCTGACAGCCATACAGACAGCAGTACTCCCCCTGTGACACCTAAGAGTCAGAATCAGCTTCAGACAATGGATTGTGAGCTACTGGGTCGCCTCTGACATCTTACTGCTTAGACTCACTGTAGTTACAGACACAGAAACTTCCCTGGACGAGGAGCAGATCTGCACGACAACTCGACAAAGGCCCAGATGAACAAGTCACAGTTCATCTTGCCTTCCCAGGTCGAGGTCGAGGGACAGGTCCAGGTCCCGCAGTGAAAAAGTGTGTTGTTGCAGCTGTACATGTTCAGAGACCGATGGGGAACGCAGCTTGAGGTGAAGGAGGGCTACACAACCTCCAGCTGGGAGACTTCAGGAGACCCCGATCATGACGTCCACAACGGCAAGAGAGGAGTCAGGTGAGAAGGCGGAGCAACTTCCCGGGCGGGAGGTGCGGGGTCCTCTTCACTTTTGAGTGGGTTTGAGGGATCTGCTATTGCTGCACAATATTTTAATCTCCGAAGCGGAGATGGGGGAATGGGTGGGCTTGCCCACAGGGGTTGGAGCCCCATCGAGAGGCCCTCCGGTCCCGCCCACCATGGCTCGGCCATGGTGGATCCGATCACTTACAAGAGGCATTCTCATGGGCTCAGTTTTGAATCACCCGGCGGTAGGGGGCCAGGGGTTCGATGGGGCAGTGAGACCCACCATTGTCTGCCCTTTAGACAACCTAGGGGCTCACATGCCCAGCGAGGTAAAAGAGCGGATTCGCCGTAGAGAATTTTGTGAAACTCTTTTTGCTTCGTCAGTTGTCCAGATTCGTCGACACATCAGATAGGGGTTTTAGGGGTGATGGGGATGAGAGGCGTAAATTATTACGCCGAATTCCCTGCACATTTGACAAATGGCTCCAAGCCTTCTCAATTATTGCCTGTGTGAGAGAGGAATGGTCCCCCGAACAATGCTCCGGCCTGTTTGTTTATTTAGAGGAAATACGTTGCGTCATGGCCTGGTAGAGGTACGATGAGGACTTCCATCAGTACATGACCTCCAAGCCGTCCACGGCATGGATCGACAAAGAGGTTATCTACTGGCTTAATATAATGACTCCCATGAGGTCCATGCTGCCCTTTTGGAGTGGTGCAGGTGGGCCCAGAAGCCCCACCACGGCTGCAGCTCCAGCAAGGAGGATTTGCCACGCATTCAACAAAGGCATTTGCAGATGAGCACCTAATTGCCATTTTAAGCACGCATGCTCCAACTGCTGAGGGGAGCATCCTCTCACGAGATGCAGTAGGGCACGGGATGGAGCCAAGGCCAGCCATCCCTCTCCTAAGGGGAATGCAATGCTGCCATGGCTAGGACGCTACCGTAGAGTGCCTGGCAAGGGAAAGGCGGCCAAGCTGCTGACTTGAGGTTTCCGGGAAGGTTTCAAAATCCTGTGGGATATTCAACATTCTGGTGCACAGTCTAATAACTTGAAGTGGGTAAGGGCTTTTCCAGTGGTCGCCCAGGATAAGATAAGGAATTAAGTTTTGATTGGGAGGATGGCAGGCCCCTTTCCTTATCCCCCACTGCATGACTTGATTATTTCCCCCTTGGGCATTGTTCCCAAAATGGATATGGGGAAGTTCCGGTTGATTCAGTATCTCTCGCATCCAAGAGGCTGTTAGTTAAACAATGGCGTTGATAAAACATGTTCGTCAGTCACCTACGCTTCCTTCAATTAGGCCACAGAGATAGTGTGAATGGCGGGTCTGGTGCAATGATGGAGAAGGTGGTCATTGAGTCCACCTTCCGGCTTTTGCCAGTGCATTCCTCCAGTCATCGGCTCCTTGACTGCAGCCTTGGCAATATGTACTACATGTACCTCTGCCTTCCAATGGGCTGCTCCATATCATGGGCATTTTCTGAGGCCTACAGTACTTTCCTGCAATGGGTGGTGCAGATGGAGTCCAGTTATGCGAGCATCATACATTACCTTTATGATTTCCTGTTCGTCGGACTGGCGAAGGAGGATACTTTAGCTTTCATCTTAAGGACGTTCCAAAGGCTGTGCCCCTATTTTGGAATGCCACTGGCCCAAGAAAAGATGAAGGGCCCGACTACAACAGCGACCTTTCTGGGAATTCAGATTGATACGGTCAAGATCGAATGCTGTCTACCGGAGGAGAAAATGAAGAACTTGCAAGCGGAATTAGTGGCCATGGCGGGTTCAAGGCTAGTGACAGTCTGGAGACTTCAGTCCATTCTGGAAAAACTGAATTTTGCGTGTAATATTATTCCCATGGGCAGAATCTTCAGCAGGAGGTTTGCTATGTGGACGCCAGGCATAAAGCGACCGCATCACTTCATCACTGTCTCATCGGCCATGAGGGACAATGTCCAGTTTTGCCTTGCGTTTCCTGAAGACTTTAACGGAAAAGCTCTAATTCATTCGCGGAAGGTGGACAGAGTGGAACTGAAACTTTACACGGACGCCTCTGGCTCCAACGGTTTCGGTGCATAACCCAGGTGGCCAGAATCATGAACCATGGCTGGCCTTGCAAAGAACCAGGCCTTCTTGGAGTTGTTCCCCATTGTGGTGGCAACCCACATGTAGGGCGAGGAATTTAGGGATCACCAGGTTGTCTTTTTTACTGACAACATGGCAGTCATGCAGGCCTTATACAGTCTTACAGCGTCTTCTATACCGGTGGTACGGCTCATTAGGCATCTGGTGCTGCGTTGTCTTTGTTTGAATGTTTGGTTTAGGGCAAAACACTTTCCTGGTTTTAAGAACTGCATTGCTGATGCCCTCTCTCACTTCCAGGGGAATTGTTTCAGAGTACTAGTGCAAAAGGAGCAGAAGGAAGGAGACAGCATCCCTCAGGAGTTATGGGTATTTGGAGCAGAGAGTTAACTCGGTTGATAAGACAGTCCTTGTCACCCAGGACATGGAACGCCTACAGGAAGGTCTGAATCCAAAGACATGACCTTAGTCGTATTGTTGTGGTTCTTGCTGCGATGTAAGGAAAGAGGTGACTCAGTGGCTTCAGTTAGCCATCAGGTAGCGGCCCTAGCTTTTATGTTTAACCTAGCTTGGCAAAAGGACCCGACGAAGGAGTTTGTGGTCAAGCGGGTTGTGGGAGAAAAAAGCGTGGGTGGTCGCGGCCAGGATAAGAGACAGCCAATCTCTTTTTCTATCCTGCTGTGGTCGGCGCCCGTGCTGGCAGAGTTATGCACGTCACCCTACTAGTCACTGTTTTTTACAGACTTTTCCCTTGCATTCTTTGGGGCCTTCTGAATTGGGAAATGGTTGCAGCCAACATAAGAGGCTCAGGAGGCATGTAACGGGTAGATACCTGTCTGCAAGGCGACAGTGTGGTGATTTGGCTTTGGAGGTCAAAAAACAACCAGGAAGGGAAGGGCAAGCAGATTGTACTACACCAAGTAGGCATGGACTGTTGTCCTTTCTAATGCGTACTGTTGTTCCTGGAGCAGCGACCAGGGATCCAGGGCCCACTGTTAATAATACACGCTAAGGGCCAGGCCTTATCCCGATTTCAGTTTACCAAGGTGCTAAAAAGGTCAGTACAGCGGTTGGGTTTTAATCAATCCGACTTTGGGATCCATTAATTTAGAATTGGTGCAGTCATGGAGGCATCACAGCTGGGTCTGTCCGAGGATGTGATTAAGCTGATTGGTAGATGGGAATCTATGCAGTTTAGGTCTTATGTCAGGCCTCTATCAGCATCCTAACAGTTCCTTTTCTATCTTTCAGGGCGGAGGAAGCAGTTATGGGTTGTCAGCCACTCATACATGTACTGGGCCCACAGGCTTGCCGCAGTCACACGGTGCAACTCGCAGCTGGGCTTCCATGGCTTAAGGTGGCCGCTGCTGGAAAGTATCGGTCATTACTTTGTAAGTCCAAATATGTTGCTTATTCATGCCGGGGGTAACGACTTAGGGGTGGTCCCCATGAAGGCTATGGTTAGGGATATGAAACGAGATGTTCAAGCATGGATGGCTAGATTCCCCGGTCTCTTTATCATCTGGTCCGAGATGATAAAGAGACGGGTGTGGAGGTACGCAAAAACTGGGTTTTCTGGCAATTCATTATCACGAATTTTGAGCCAAATGAAGTGGATGATTTCTTTCATTCAGATGAGGTCCACCTTACCGAGATAGGTTTGGAGCTAATGATGCTCAAGTTCAGGGAGGGAGTTAAGCGGGCCTTAGCTTTGCAGTGGGGATCGCAGCCCTTATGGATCATGCTGGGGTCATGTGCGACATGCAGTCTGCCCGAAGGCTTCCGGGGGTCTGACGTAGCTTTGCTTGACCTGAAGAAAAAAGAGAATATAAAAAAATAAGGATATGGATGAAGGATATAATCACAAAATGGGAGATTAAAAAAAATGTTTTAATATATAAAATAATTTTGATATGTAACAATGTATATCATATGCTTTTACTGTGTGTTTTGTACTGTACATTTATTGTGTTAGACGGAGGGGAGTAGCCCTCCCCAGTGGCTAAAAAGAGTAGTGCCCTACCTTATGGTCATGCTTAGTAAAGTTTTGGGGGCCCTGGGGCGGGCTCAGGGCCTGAGGTGACTAATCCTCCTCCTGAGTTGTTAATTGAGTGTTAATTGTTTTGGTTATAAAATTTGTTTTAATAAAGCTGTGTCCCGTTATACTCCCACCCTGTAGTCTGTCTATTTATTTTATAGGTAGCCCCTTATGGATCATGCTAGGGTCATGTTATTCCTTGTGCTCCTTTGATCCTTGAAGTTAGATGTGGCTAATGAATAAAGATATATATTGTCAGCCCTTGGATCATATTTGCCCCATGTCTACCCTTGCAAGTTTTATCCATAGGAAATACACACACATCTTTATTTCCACAATAGCTATTCATGTTCTCCACTAAATGTGCCTATGCATGAATTATTATACACACTGTACAGTATGTAGCAATAAAATGAATTTGGTAGGAAGTGTTTTTATGCTGCACAATGCCATATTCTCAAAGTATTCATAAATAAGAGAAATACTAACTTGGGCAGAGTAAAGCTACACAGCTCAAATGTCCTGCCAAAAAAACCTATAACCTGCAAGAGCAGCGGGCTCAGGGCAAGGAAGACGCAGAGTGACTGGAAAAAGGCCAGCGCAGAAGTAGGCCCATGATACAAGAGGACTCATCTATTTTGTGCAGTAAGCAATGTCATTGTGAAGGTCATTGTTTTATGTCATTGACACAATGCAGAGCACCACAGGTTTTGTGACTTTTCCAAATAAAGATACATTTACTGTACTGGGCAAAGTTTGCTTAAACTGCTTATATTTTACAGGACCATGGAGGAAGTTATAAAATATGCCAGTCTATATACAGAAAGTTCCCAGAAACATCAATTTGATGGCAGATAAGGGCCAAAAGAGTCTGTCCATTCTACCCTAAAACGTTTGGCTTAATTAAGCGTTAGGATAGCCTTATCCTTAGAGGGCTGTCAACCATTTTTTTTTTGTTTAAAAAAATGAAAAACTGCCTTTACTTTGTATTAGTACTTTTTTGAAAAGTGGATCATTTATTAGAAATTCTAAGTGCTACAATTTTATGCAAAGGAGCAGCTCGGAAATACTATAAAGTAGCTATGATGTTCTAATTAGAATCACAATCTGCTTGTTTGTCTCTGCGGTGGCCAAAACAATGACCCTCAGTGATATAATTCAGTTAGAACTACTTCCTCCCCTTTATCAAGTATTGTGAGCCACAAATTTGTATATTGACCCACACATTAGCAACAAAAACAATGCTGTATTACTCAGAAATTATTTATTTTTCTTGCTCTTTACGATGACACCAACTTCTTGTTGGAGTTATAGTGCCCCTTTTAAATTCCTTAACTATGTTTGACTTTACCACTTTCATATACAGTGGATATAAAAAGTCTACACACCCCTTTTAAAATGACAGGTTTCTGTGCTGTAAAAAAATGAGACAAAGATAAATCATTTCAGAACTTTTTCCATCTTTAATGTGACCTATAAACTGAACAACTCAATTGAAAAACAAACTGAAATCTTTTAGGTGGAGGAAAAAAAAAAGAAAAAAGAAAAATAATGTGGTTGCATAAGTCTGCACACCCTCTTATAACTGGGGATGTAGCTGTGTTCAGAATTAAGCAATCACATTCCAAATCGTGTTAAATAGGAGTCAGCATACACCTGCCACCATTTAAAGTGCCTCTGATTAACCCCAAATAAAGTTCAGCTGCTCTAGTTGGTCTTTCCTGAAATTTTCGAAGTTGCATTCCACAGCAAAAGCCATGGTCCACAGAGAACTTCCAAAGCATCAGAGGGATCTCATTGTTAAAAGGTATCAGTCAGGAGAAGGGTACAAAAGAATTTCCAAGGCATTAGATATACCATGGATCACAGTGAAGACAGTCATCATCAAGTGGAGAAAATATGGCACAACAGTGACATTACCAAGAACTGGAGCTCCCTCCAAAATTGATGAAAAGACGAGAAGAAAACTGGTCTGGAAGGCTACCAAGAGGCCTACAGCAACATTAAAGGAGCTGCAGGAATATCTGGCAAGTACTGGCTGTGTGGTACATGTGACAACAATCTCCTGTATTCTTCATATGTCTGGGCTATGGGGTAGAGTGGCAAGACGAAAGCCTTTTCTTACGAGGAAAAACATCCAAGCCAGGCTACATTAAGCAAAAACACATCTGAAGTCTCCCAAAAGCATGTGGGAAAAGGTGTTATGGTCTGATGAAACCAAGGTTGGCCATAATTCCAAAAGATATGTTTGGCACAAAAACAACACTGCACATCACCAAAAGAACACCATACCCACAGTGAAGCATGGTGGCGGCAGCATCATGCTTTGGGGCTGTTTTTCTTCAGCTGGAACTGGGGCCTTTGTTAAGATAGAGGGAATTATGAACAGTTCCATATACCAGTCAATATTGGCACAAAACCTTCAGGCTTCTGCTAGAGAGCTGAACATGAAGAGGAACTTAATCTTTCAGCTTGACAACGACCCTAAGCATACATCCAAATAAACAAAGGAATGGCTTCACCAGAATAAGATTAAGTTATGGAATGGCCCAGCCAGAGCTCAGACCTGAATCCGATTTAAAATCTGTGGGGTGATCTGAAGAGGGCTGTGCACAGGAGATGCCCTCGCAATCTGACAGATTTGGGGTGTTTTTGCAAAGAAGAGTGGGCAAATCTTGCGAAGTCAAAATGTGCCATGCTGATAGACCCAAAAAGACTGAGTGCTGTAATAAAATCAAAAGGTGCTTCAACAAAGTATTAGTTTAAGGGTGTGCATACTTATGCAACCATATTATTTTATTTTTATATTTTTTCTTCCCTTTACCTAAAAGAATTCAGTTTGTTTTTCAATTGAGTTGCACAGTTTATAGGTCACATTAAAGGTGGAAAAAGTTCTGACATGATTTATCTTTGTCTCATTTTTTTACAGCACAGAAACCTGACATTTTAACAGGGGTGTGTAGACATTTTATTTCATTTTTGCCAGGCAAGTCGCTAGTTTCTTATAATTCTCAGCAGGAAATATATTATTTTTTACTTGTTTTAGACATTCAAATGTGAACACAAATGTACTATTTGTCTACTATATATATATGTTGTATAGTGGTGCTTTCATTGACCTGTACTACAGCCAGTCGAACTGTATTATTGTAATTTTGTAACATGCTTTGATAAAAGGTCTATATAACTATAAATAAATACTATTATCTGTAGCACCCAGCGATAGTAAGCACTTTCTGCTCAATACAACATATATAGGCCCTCATTCAATTGCAAATTGGCCAATTGAATAGGGCTCTAAATAAGCACATAGCATATTATTTTTACATAAGTTTTACTTAGTGAAAAACTTGCTTTTGGATAGATGTTTACTAACTAAAAACTTATTTAAAAAAAATATGTTATGTGCTTATTTAGAGCCCTATTCAATTGGTAAATTAATTAAATGAATATTGATATTACAAATTTTTAAATCGTAATTGTATTAATGTTCAATACATACCGTATTGGTCCGAATATAAGCCGCACCTTTTTACCGATTTTTGAGCTTGCGAGTTAAGGGTGCGGCTTATATTCGCGACCGTAAAAAAATCATTGCTGATTTGCGAACTTTGATTGTAACGCGTGCGGCTTCTATTGGCGAATGCAAAATTACTGCCGATTTGCGAGATTGCGAGTTAAGGGTGCACAATTGCGAGTTAAGGGTGCCGATTTTAGTGCTTTAGACTGCGATATTGAATAGCGATTTATGGTTTTAGTGATTCTAACGTCCTGTAAAGCCTGTAACCTGCAAAAAAAAAGCCTGTTTCTTGCAATGGCTGATCACTTTGAGAGTCTTTTTCTCTCCAATTTTACGGCTGCGGCTTATATGTGAGTACTATCTTTTTTCAATTTTTTCCCCTTGAACTTTACGGGTGCGGCTTATATTCGGACCAATACGGTAATTAAAATAACCAGCTACTCTTTCTAGGGAATTACAGTGGCCCTTTAATAATCTTCTTTGAAACAGTATAGTTTTGGCAGGAACAATATATTTTTTTCTATTTTCATAATTGATTTGGCTTTTGCCCCATAATTCCATGTCACCTGTGAAGATTTAAATGTTGTAAGAATGTGCTATTCAGAGTGATCGGCTTAGGCATCTTAATTAAGAATGCTTAATGGACGTGTCCACTCAAGCTGATAGCAGGACTAATGAAAGCATGGATAATTACCTCAAAATCCCAGAACATGCTGATTTTATAAATGATGTTAGTTCTAAGATTTATTGTTTCTTCATGAATGAGGTTTTATTAACATATTTAAAATGCCAAGTGGGTTTAGCAATAATCTCATAAATGCATGTATACTTTTTACAATGTGTTGGTTTTATGCAATCAATGAACTATCACAGCTTAAATAAAGAAGCACATTTTTATGGTGCAATTAAATCCTGAAAAAAAAGCCTACAGGATGAGAAAAAGTTGAAAGTAACATACAAAGAGTTTTATAAACCACAAAGCTGTATTAAAATTGTTAATATGGAATTTGTTAGCTTTACTTGTGTAAATGTAGCAATAATCTGCAATGCTGGTGCAAAGTTTAAATAAAATGCATCTATTTGGGACAAAGTACTTCTCTCCCTGCTTATCTTCCTGCAGCCTTATTAAATTGTGATTCGACCAGTTGAATAGGGCTCTATATAAGCACACAGCATATGTTTTTTACAGAAGTTTTTAGTTAGTAAACTTCTATCCAAAAGCAAGGTCTCATCTAACTAAAAACTTCTTTAAAAAAAATATGCTATGTGCCTATTTAGAGCCCTATTCAATTGGCCATATCGCAATTTAATAAGGGTGCTGGTCTGTCTAGTTTAATTTGTAATGGGTATTGGCTCTTTAACAATTAACAGCCTTATTAAATTGTGATTTGGCCAAGGGCTCTGTATATAACTAAAGCATAACTAAAAACTTCTTTAAAAAAAATATGCTATGTGCCTATTTAGAGCCCTATTCAATTGGCCAAATCACAATTTAATAAAGCTGCTGGTCTGTCTAGTTTAATTTGTAATGGGTATTGGCTCTTTAACAATTAACAGCCTTATTAAATTGTGATTTGGCCAAGGGCTCTGTATATAACTAAAGCATAACTAAAAACTTCTGTAAAGAAAAATATGCTATGTGCTTTTATAGAAACCTATTCAATTGGCCAAATAACAATTTAATAAGGCTGGTAATTTGGGATGTATCCTTTAGCACTGTAGTTTGGGAAGAATGTCACATATTTGTTTGAAACACACATATAATTATAGTAGCTTTCAATAGAAAAAAAGGCATGTTTAGAGAAAATCGTAATGTTATTATTATCTTTTTTTTGTAACAAGTCAACATATTCTACAGCGACATACATGGGTTAAGCACAAGGCAAAAGGAGTTTTTACACAGTGCAAACAAATAGAAGGGTCCTGTGTTTGATATTAGAGTCTAGCAGTCAAAGTGCTTTCCCAAAGCACCTTACAAGATTAAAAACTTGTAGACTAGGGCCCTCATTCAAATGCTCTTCAGCCAATTGAATAGGGCTCTATATAAGCACATAGCATATTTTTTTACAGACGTTTTTAGTTAGTGAAGACCTTGCTTTTGGATAGAAGTTCACTAAAAAACTAAAAACATCTGTAAAAAAATATGCTATGTGCTTATATAGTGCCCTATTCAATTGGCTGAATCGTATTTGAATGAGGCCCTTAGAATCTAAAGCGTTTCGGGTGTGGTACAGGGGGTGATAGTTGCATTGTGCATTGTGGATTTGATAAGCTTTTTTAAACAGATGCGTTTTTAGTGAGGTTTTGAAGGTCTCGAGGCAGGAGGATAGTCTAGTGGAGCGAGGCAAGGAGTTCCAGAGAATAAGGGCATCATGGGAAAAGTGCTAAGGGTGGGAGTGAGAGGAGGTTATAAGAGGGGAGGAAACAAGAAGGTTGCTAGCAGAATAGAGAGGGCGGATGGGGAAGTATTTTGAGACAAGAGCAGAGATATAAGGGGGTGCGCTATTGTTGAGGGCTTTGTAAGTTAGGGTCACGATTTAAAAGGTTATTCTGCAGGCTAAGGGAAGTGACTGACAGAGAGGAGCTCCAGACTCTGAGCATTGAGTATGGTAGATGAGTCTAGTGGAGGCATCCATTATGGATTGGAGTGGGGACAAGCTGGTGATGGGGAGGCAGCAAGGAGTAAGTTGCAGAAGTCTAGATATGATGAGAGAATGGATTAGAATTTTTGTTTTGTCTTGTGTTAGATAGTAACATATTTTTTAGATTTTTTTAGGTGAAAAGACAAGATTTTGTTAGTGAATTTATATGGAATTAAAGAGAGGGCAGAGTCCAGTTGAACACCAAGGCAACAGGCCTGGGCGGTGGGAATGATAATGGCATTGTCAGTAGACTTTGCTTGTTTATTGAACATTCCCATTATGTATATCTACCGTATTTTCTGATAAAGTTGAGGAGTGCCTTTGTTTCGATGAATGGAGGGAGGAGGAATGTGTTCAGGTAGAGGGGTTTGGGATTTGTTATATCATCTGAGCTTTTAGTATTTGACACCTACCTACTTCAATGCACATGCTCAGATTCAGGTATTTTGAAGGTAAACTGCAAATCCCTGTTTTACCTCTCTCGCACAGCCTTAACAAAGTATCATGTATGCCTCCAGGAACCAGATGATTCTAATTAAAAAACTTTATGACACTTGCCAATTATGTTTCTTCGCATATATACATTTTCCATGAAATAGTGGTCCTTTAAACTTAATGATCAGAATAGATGGCCCAACAGTTCATGACTGACACTTGAGTATTCTAAAACTGATAGCACTGCACTTGACCTTGTTATTTGCACATGTAGTTAAGTAAGTCCAGTGGTAAGAAAGCAATATAAATTGTCAAAGAATGGCAAAAAGTACCGTACTTTGATTATATGCTCACGTACTCTAGCAGGTCCTCTAAGAATATAAGTAAAACATAACTTTTATTAGCAATTAAAAACCAAACACTTGTGAAACATAGGGTGTATATGCCCAGAAATGTATAAAAGGGAGAGAGTAACATCTCTAACATTCTGAACATCCAAATTAGAACAAATTAGTTTTTCCACACCTTAGCTATAAAATTAAATAGCTAAAACAAATTACTAAGTCAATAACAGTGGCTTAAAGAAGAAAGTTCACATAAACATGCTCTTATAGAAGTTCAAATATATGTATAAAATTGTTAGTATTTAGCTATGTATTGCTGCTAGGGCTCTGTATGTTCGGTTATGTGAGCTGCTGAATATGAATATAACTCTAGAAGCTTAAAATTTAGCTGAAGTCTGATTGGCTCTTGGACGTTTGGCAGTCTTGCTACTTGAGGTTTGTATTTTAATATCTCTCTCCTTATGCACTTGTCAAAAAATGAAATGTCAACGCAAGAAGATTCAACTGTTCTCTATTTCTTGAGGAAGGTAGCACTCAGACGTTAGCCCACTCATTAATGACTTTAAGATCTGATCCTAGACAGTATATACAATTATGTGCTAGGGACCAGAGGTGGCCTTTAGATGGACAACTGTACAGCACTATTGTAGTTTTTTTATTTTCTCTCTTTCATTCTCTGAAACTATTTGGCAATGGTGGCCTCTCCACCCCATTCCTTCAGAGCAGATCACTGTGTGAGTTTGGCGAGCAGCATGAGATGAATCTCCATTTTGCATCTTGTAATGTAAGCATGGCAAGCAGCATCTTATCCACACATGCAGTGCAGCATCAAGTGTAAGAGCCAGCATTAACATATTGCTTACACCAATAGAACATTGATGGTCTTGCCTTGTTTGTATTAGCAGATGTAATATAGAGATTTACAGGAGATCCACTACTTAAAGCTTACTCACCCCATGCAATGACATGATCAGAGCGATTGGGGGAGTAAGAGAGGTTGACATGGCATTCCCCTAAGGGGAATTTAAAACAATAATAGTTCATAACTTCATATCTTATCCTTTGAAACGTCTGTGACTTTATCTTTAGACAGATGTTAAGCTACATCAGAGTAGGCAGACACGTTTGTGAGATTATGTAGAACATGTCCTTTTCAATTAGCTATAAGTATTTTTTTTCTATACTGATGGAGGTTAGTAGAATATTGCCATTAAAAGTTAAATAGCAACTGTGATGTAAAGAGATAGAGGTTAACGAGTAGGTTCAAAAGAGTGATTAAAACAACACATCATGCACAGTGGCTTCTGAAAATAAGAGAAAAATGTGAAACAAAAATTGATATCAGAAGGTTGCTAAGTAAAGGTGTACCAATCACACAATGATCTTATTGGAAGCAAATATTTTGAAGGCCCATTATATTGTTAATACCTATTTATGTAAATCAAGGTGGAAGTACTGTTATTTAGATATAGTTAGAATTGTCGTTAAACGTTCTGTGTCTAACGTGCAAATATAAGAGCTAGCTAATATGGACTAAAATTTACAAGAAAAAACAACAAAGAAACAAATTATAGTAAAAATAAATACAAACATGGAGGAAACAAACTTGCTTCAATCAAGTTCACCTTGCTTGGACATTTAGAGGTGAAACAAAGGTGGATATTATCTCTTAGTCATTTTGGTAGTTTGGGGCAGAGAGATAAAAAATGGGTGGTTACAAAGTAAAGCTAGAATAAGAAATCTTTTTTTTTTAGGATTGTTGTTACCAGTTTGAATGTAGAGTAAAGTGAGATATGATTTTAGGGACAGTGCTACCCCAACAGGAAGTTGGTTTAATCTTAAAAAGCACAAAAAAAGCGGTCTATGCATTGTACTAGCTATTTCTCTTAACAGTAAATACTTTCTGAATTGTTAAGAATTATTTGTGCAGCTCCTGCATGCTAATGTAAAACGCTTGATAGGGTTAGGAGAGGACATCTAGATACATGATAACATTGGTGGAACATTTTCATGCAAACCAAAATGTTTGTATTGTTTTAAACTCTTAATATATGAACAGTACCAAAAGTTTAAAACCATTTGATTGCTGGTCATTTTAATAATAGGCTAATTTACTAGTTATATATATTTGCTTACACAAATCAGCCAATAAACAATATTATTTTTATTGTAATAGTTAGATTTCCATATGTTTCCATTTATACTGATTTGTTTTTAAAGTTAAAATAATTGTGAATATTGCTACATCTCATATTCTTTTCCCATTTAATCCCCAGCAGTTTTAGAATCCTCTACAATCCCCCATGTTCCTCCTCCTCCTCCTCGCTGCACCGTTCACTGCCAGCCTCTCCTTTTCTTTTCATCTATCTAAATGCCTTTGTCTCGGTTTCCTCCTTGAAACCTCACTGTCAATGGAAAGCCCTAATGAGCTTGAGATACATTTGCGATGCCAGCTCGTGGCAAAGCCTTATTGCAGGCGTAGTAAAGTGTCAAGCTTGTCTGCAGATGAGCAGCATTACAGCCGCTAATAACATACAAATGCTGATCTGCTTCTCTCATGGGGTGAAGATTATGACAGATATTCAGCTAAGAAAATGCCTTGGCTTTGTCGCCATCTTATAAGATCTTGGTCTGTAAGGGATGGTATTCAACAATTATAAAGCACTCCTAAAATATCCAAGTTCCCTAGGGGGTGAATTAATAATTCTGAGCGTCACATACTTTTTTGTATTTGTTTCTTCTGCTTTGGGTTTTAGCTCTGTAAATCTCACACAATGCCAAAAAGCAATTGTATTTCCACTACCGTTTTTTTTATTTCAGCAAAAAAGTTTAGGCTTTTGAGCTAAGAAATGCTAATATTTTATTTTATTTATTTCTCTCTAAGTAAAATCTGTTCTTTGCAAATATGCGAAGAACAAAAGAGATTTTTTATTGTTATTCCGTTCCAAATACATGAGGATTATTGTTTGGTTTCATATTTATAAGTCTGGCAAGTCTTTTTATTATTCTTTTCTTATTTTTTTTTCTTCATATTTGATTTCAAATGGAAGTATGCGCTAAGACTATTAATGAGATTTTTTTTGTTACAGTTTACCTTCTGTTTTCAGACATCTCAAAAATAACTTAATGACTTAATGCAGATGTTTTTTTTAATCAGCAGCCCTCAATTTCTGTATCATTTATTTAGTTCTTAAAGTGACAGACAACTCCTGAATTATTTATCATGCATTTCAAAGAATATGTTTTAAATATTATATGTGTGGTTTTTATTTTATGAATAAAGGAGTTAAACATATGTCTTAATTTATATTTCTTAAATTCCAGGACTTTCCTCTGGTTGTACTAGTTGTCACCAATAACGTAGGTGATGCTGTGTCCTGACACACCCATTTCAGACTTTGGCAGAAGGAGTTTCTGACAATATGAAATTGTGTCTGTTCACAGGTATCAGAAGTATATTTTTAACCTTTTGTAGCACATTTTAGATTTTGCTGATACATAGGCATCTGTGGGAGGGGGCAAATGCCCACCACCCCTGACTGGTCCCATCTGCACCCAAAGTTCCTGTTCGGCGCGGAGGCAGCCCAGGCACGCGGGGTCTGACGCAGGGCTGCGTGACCCGGCGGAGCCTGGGCGCTCCGGATTGGCTGGGCGGAGGAGGAGGGACTTAAGCCCGTTTCGCAGGCTTCCTCCTCACTCCGCGCCGGCCATTGATCTGATTCCCTCCCTCCCTCCCCTAAAATGGTGGTTAGATAGGAAGGTGCAGATGGGAAGTAGGGTTCGTCTAGTGGGAGAGGTTGGTTGAGCAAAGTTCAGGAAGGTTAAACTATGTAAAAAAAAAAAAAAAAAAGGGAGAAAAAGAGTCGTAGGGTTAGGATTCTGTGTATCCTAAGTTAGGATAAAAATAGGAATGTCTTTGGTTGGCGGGAGGTGAGGCACCCGGCCCACGGGCTTAAGTGGGCGTTGCTTAGGAAAGCACTGGGAGGCTCTGGGCGCGGGCCCAGGGCCTGAGGTTACTGACCGGGCCGGGCTCCTCCTCTGGGATGTTATTTGAGCTGTGATTTAACAATGTTAATTATGTTAATTGGTTATTGGTTTATGGTTGCTTTAATAAAGCTGTGGCCCGTAATTTTCCCAAGATATACTGTTTCAATGTGTTTATTTATTCTATAGCCCATTGGATCTTGCCAGGGTCAAGCACAACTGCTCAATTTATAATGTGAATGTTTTTTCTCCTATACTCAAACAGTCTCTGCTGACAGTCAGCAGCTGGCAAAAGTAGCAATTTTCGAAAAAACTCCTCTGGTTTACTGCATGATCTTATACTTGAAAAAATAAATAATATTATTTTTCTGCACTGAGGTGGGACTTGTAGGGTGAAAAGGTGTCATCTTGAAGTGACAGTAGATAAAATGGTAAGTTACATTTCTGCATGCTTCTATCTCCCACAATCAGACCATTTTTAAGTATAGTGTTTTTTTAACTCCCGATTATCCGCCACTCAACTAACCAGAACTCTTAATCAACCGGCACCGGCATCAATTCCCCATTTAAAAAAAACTGCCGCTAAGCCAGCATAATCGGCACTATCCGGCACTTTCTGTCAGTTCGAGACTGCAAAAAAAATACTAACTTTTTTTCTAATTATTTCTTCTGGGCCTAAATGGCGCAGGTTAGGTGGTAATGCCTTTTTAAAGGCATGTTGAGGGGTTTTGGGGTGTTTAAGGATCGTTTAGACCCTTTTTTTCGGGAACTCCTGATTAACCGGCAACTACACTTATCCGGCATGGGTGCCGGATAACGGGGAGTTTACTGTACTATACTTCAAGATCAGTGTCATTTGTTTTAATCCTTTAGAATATAAAAATAAGCACATTAATATTATACTTAAACATATTTTTTTTAAGTTAAATTAGTTGGATCTAACTGTTGTTTTGTCCAGAATCAACCTATACTACATACTAGTTGTGGTAGATAACCTTTGAATGGATGTCCAAACATACTCATTCAAATGTTTTATTCATACCAACTATGCTGTGTTTATAAGCATACACTGATAAAAGAGACAGTAATAACAATAGGGCTAGAGTGTATTTGACATTATTGTACCTTAATTAAGACTTAAGTCCGATGTTTATAGGGTTTGCACATTTAGAATTAATATTGGCCAAAATGTGTTTTGGAAGTAAACATAAATACAATTTTGATCTAGTGTAGACAGACATTTTTCTCTGTCCTCATGTTTTGTCTCATTCTGTCTATATTCATCAATATCTATGTTTTTACCTCACTCTCTGCCTCTCTCCCTGCCTCACATTTTGTCTCTTTCCACCTGTCAATGTCTCTGCCTTCCTCTGTGTCTCTACCTCTCTGTATGTCTCTGTCTTTGTGTCTCCCCTTATTTCACTTTGCCTTTTTCTCCCTGTTACACACTTTGTGTCTCTCTGTATTTTTGAAAGTCACTTGCAGCACTTGATTTTTCTAGTTGTGTATTTTGATTTGACTAAAGTGAGGGAATCCTTTTAACATAAACTCGGACAATTCTCAGGAGATCAAGATTTCTACTTGAGGTACAGCTGGCCATTTATCAGGAGGTGGAGGGAAACCTATTGAGACACACTTGTACAGTTATCAAGAAGGGAAGAGAATCGTTTGAGGCACACTTAAACATTCCTCAGAATCTTTTTAATTCATACTTGGATAGTACTTATGGAATCCTCACTAGGCACTGCTGTAAACTTCTCAAGAAGTGGAGGGATTCTTTAACACTTGGACAGTGGTGAGAGAATCATCTAGAGGTACAATTGGACAGTCCTCAAAAAGTGGAAGGAATCCTCTTGTAACGTACTTCATTAGCCCTGATAAGGAAAATTGCATTAATTTTGCTAATTGCACATGACTTGCTAATGGCCCTACTTCACAATAAAGCATCTAACTACCAACCTGCTTGCTGAACCTAAAGAGACAGTCAGACACTAGTCAAACACTAGCCCAAACTTTCTCCCACCACCAGGGTGCTTTTGGGTGGGGACCATTAACACTAAAAAACCACCAGACACCAATGCTAGCCCGTATGAAACATGTGGGCTGGGGGAGGGATCTTAGACATTTATATCAGGGGTAGGGGGTGATGACCCAACTGAGTATCAGTTAGTTATTGGGCCTTAACAAGTGATTGCAAATGTTTGTGGGCACTCACATTAGATTATTGGGCTCTACTCGCTACCAATGATGATTTAATGGGGAATTGTTGGTGGGAAGCCCTCACTATACTATATAACAAGTGCAATTTAATCTCCCATATTTGTAACTTGATTTTCACACAGTAAAACTTAGCAAGGCTAATGTGATCTAGCTCCTGGATAATTCTCAGGCTATAGTTCTCACACTTGGACAGTTCTTAGGAGGTGGATGAGGATCTCTTGAGGGACAGTTCTTTGTGAAGTTTGAAAAATAAACTCTTTGTCCTTGTTCAGATTTGCATTTGCAACTCTGTTGTAGGATGTATTATTCTTGCATTCATTTTCATGTCTCTATTGAGGAACTTTTAAATGCATAAACTCAATAGTGTTGCATGTCCTTTTAAATAAAAAAAATATGAAAGTTTTTAAAAATTGCATTTCTTTGTAACAAAATTGTTATCATTGGACAAAATGGCCGGCAGCAGAGCAGAGAGGAAGCACACAGAGGGATCTCCTGCCATCTAGCTGTTAATCCAGCTCAATCTGCCAAGTGGAGAAACAGACCAGATGGGGGAAGTGTCCCTCAGTGTTGGTGAGAACCCCAGGAACATTTTAAGCCTTATATTGTGGCATTTTGTCACACCAGAATGTAAATAAAACCTGGGGACTAACCACATGTCAGCCTGCAGCCTGGATTTTATTTCTGCTGGATAAGCAACACAGTAGGTGAGAGACCACTATACAGTCACACTCCCATGTCACACTCCCAAGAGTTATAGCCAGCAATTGATGGCATCATTTCATGAGCGCCAGGGCAGTGTACATGTGTACAGAAAAGCCTGGGTGATATACCTCAAAGTATAACTCACTCCATTAGCTTATGGATGAGAATTAACAAATGTACACCATTACTAGAAGAAGAGTCGTGGCTTACTCCTCTGTGGCTACCCTCACAAGATTCAGTAGGGGAAGCTAATTGTCAGTTCTCTTGGTGAAATCATAAAAATTTGCATATAGCAGCAGACATCTTGCTAAAACATCCGATTTGGTCCTCAAGAGGCATTAGGGAGCAATATCACCCACTCCAGAGAGAGTGGGTCAGTTTGACAGCCACAAGCACCAATTTGGCCTCAATTATGAGGAGCAATAGTTAATCAGAAAATCGACTTTTGAGAGTTGTCTACATAATGCTATTGGAAGGAAGAATACCTCTGCCATATATAATTATTTAATTGAGTTAGCTTACAAAGTAGCTTGGGAAAAATAATAAGACGTAACTCAAAAGGAAGTACAATGGGCGAAAATGCGTAAAAGTGCTGCAAACTCTCCATTGAACTTAGCCATAATTCATACAAAACAATTTTAAGATGGTATCTTACACTAGAAAGACTACGTAAGTCAAAAGAAGTCTTTCAACGGAAACTGTTTTAGAGGGTGTGACAAACCTGGAACCTTGAGACATGCACTGTGGGATTGCGTCAAAATAGGCCATATATGGGAAGAGGCATACAATACGTTGGAGAAATTAGTGGGTACACCTGTCCCTAGGAAACCAGAGGAGGCAATCCTGGGTCTCCCCATTCAGGGGTTTCAGAAGGATCTGCAATATTTGGCTAACCAGGTCTTCCTGGCCACGAGAATCATAATAGCTAAACACTGGAAAGATGGTGTGACCACGCCTGCGAGGTAAAGAGGAAGCCCCAGCATATTTTTAGAATGTGTATATTGTCAGCGGTGATGGATGAGAGGTTCAGAAAATGGGCGTCCAGCTGGGATTTATGGATACTTAGAGTAGGTTGGGACTGAGGTATCATGGGGTAATTTAGGACTGGAATGGTGGAAAGTACGCCTATAACATCAGCATCGCCCTCCCCTCCCCCTTTTTTTTTGTTATCTCATGTATCTTACCGTACTTATCAAACTGTTGATATAATAACATGTTATGACTTGTTGTGGAGAAAATATTGAAAAGGGTGGATAAGACACAGGAAGAAGCGTTTATTTGATGGAACATGTATCAAGTTTGTATAAAGAGAATTTAAAAAAAAAAAAAAATTTTTATCATGTATCCTACACATGTGATATTGTTTTGAAAAAATGTGTTAATATTCCGGAAATGATAATACAAAGCTTAGATTAAATGTGACAGATTGGGGGTCTGTACATATGAGGAAGTGGTTTAAATTATTGTAGGATATACTCAGCGGCTGAGTATCAGTGTAATGTTCTCCTCATTATTTCAACCATTCAGCCTATTTTTATGTGTAGTTTTTTAAATACTATTATATTTTTTTTTGTACAGAACTACAGTAGTATGCTAAGCCTTTTGCACATTTCAGTGAAAACATTGGCCCCTATTCAGTTGAGCAATTGTTAGTTACTGGAACCCGTAATTTAGCCCGTAACTAATTTGCTATTCAATTGGCGTCTGTTAGCTACCCGCAAACTATTTGCGGGTTACAGGCTGAAAATCCCTGCGGTTGTCAAAATCATAACTCCACCCCATCTAAGCCTTTGATATTTCAAGCCCGTAAATGTTACAATCACAGATCGCTATTCAATTGCTACAATTCCGCATGCCTGCAAATGTTTTCACACCTGTAAACGACAAATGTAGAAGAAAATTCTACTGGTACCAGATGGGACCCGCAAAGGGGTTAAAGACATGACTGTAGCACTGTAAATGCAAATAAAAAGTCAATACTGTACTTTAAAATACAGAAAAAGTGATGAAAGGCATTAGAATTAATTGTACAACAGTCACAAGCTCGCAAATCGCCAATCAAAAATCTTTTTTTTATGTTTCAAGTCAGGGTTTTATCGATCTTGGGAATCAATGAGTTAATACATATCAGGCCACCCACATAGACCAGAACAGTATCGGCATTCATTTTTCTTATTTTGTGTTTTGCGGTTTTACAAGTCCGATCGCATATTGGATCTCTAAACACTAATTGATTGACATGTAACCTCCATCTTATACTGCCGTAATGATGACGGCCTCATTTTCTATTGGCTGTTTCTAAATGGTTAGTTACGACCTAGCTTAATTGATCATGATCACTCTTTGAAACTGCTTCGTATGAGTGCATTGTTTAGGCTTTTGGCTTTCGTCCCATAACTTGCGGGCTTGATCAATTGAATAGCACCGTAATTGTAGCAGAGTGCAAGCCCGCAGGAGGCCCGCAGATATTCGGCCTATATACCGTGAGATGCAGCCTTCTAATTGAATGAGGCTCGTAGTGTTTTTAACCCAAAGCACCTTACCAGACTGTAAACTAGCAAAATTCTAATTAAATGATCTAAACATATCCAATATTAAACCTACTATCAAAGCTTAGTCTCAGCTGCTGCTGGTACCCACACACCATAATGTCAATGGGGAAGTTGACTTAAGACTTTTATTTGTCTTTCCCTTGACAACATGCTTTTGCTCTTGAGATAGCCTATCAATGATTGTTTATTCTATTATCATATCTGATTGTTCTTAAAACCCTCCACACTCTTTCTTTTATGATCTTTTAAGAGAGGAGACACACTTTCACCTGAACATAATTACACTAAATTAATTTTAACATTGAATATTGCTTATAAAAACATCAAATAGGAATTGTATTAATGATTACTACATACAGTACAGTAATCAAAATAACTAGCATCTCTTGTTTTTTCTAAATGAATTGTGCATATTATTGTAGTTCCTTGCACGGTATATTGTAAATATAGAACTACAGTATTCCTTTATGGAACAGTGAAATGTCATATTTATTGAATGGTCTTATGTAGAACGTTACTTCATAGTGTACAAAATTTATTAAGAGTGTAAAATATTAACTATTTTATAAAATGCTACTTTAATGTTGTCTGAGATTTATTTAAGTTCTTAACAGGATGAAACACCTTGGAGGGATGGTAGGAAGCTTGGATTCAGATAGGATCTCAAATATTCAATATTGTAGAAAGACTGCTCCTATGAACAGCCACTTCACAATAAAACTACATAGCACAGAAGTAAGATAACCCTTCTCATCAGGTTTCATAAAGACTAGCACTCCAAGAGTGAACTCTTCGCTACACCATAACTTCCAACAGGCACTTCTTTGGAGGGGCAGTCCCTCATTTCAGGAGAAATCTCCTTGTCCATATCAGGATCCCAAATGTCCCCTTTCAAACTCCCTCATTTAATGGAACAATATTGTTTTCCAGCCCCGACCGTATTCTATTAGAAACCCGTAAGTGACTCTAACTTGTAATTGTGTCTGCAGGTGTTTTTTTTTCTAAATGTCTAGATGTATTCTAGACCGCAACTTAAGTATTTCATCCTTCACACGTATACCCTGCCTTTTTAAGTAGGATTTTTGGGGGCGTAATCATATGATCTTGCAATATTTAAGCAAGCCAGTAAATTACTTTTTAGGCACAGCCACTGGTAAATGAGTCCGTCATCATGACATCACTAACACAGGGAAGTTAGACGTAACCGGCAATCAGAGAATTAATGAGAGCCAATAAATAATATCTGCCAATGGGGCTTGCATTCACGCAAGCTAGCACTTTATAAAATGCATTAGAGCATCTGTTCTAGTCCTTGTGGGTTTCATGATATGTATTAACCCCTTGAGTCCGGGATCAATATTACACACAAAAATTACAGTAAAAATCATATTTTTTTATTATTTCTAATGTCTTTCCATGCCTACCCATGCCTTGAAAGTACGGTATTGTGTGTTTAATTGCAGCTCCGGCTCTAATAGGTGTTTAGAAAAGCCCTTGCAAGTCCTATTTAGTACTGGTAATGTTTTTGACAGAAACTTGATACTTTTTCTAGTTGCAGGTTAGACCTATGGTTCTAATAGAATATTGATTGTGTAACTTTAATTATTCAGCACTCGCAATGGTTGAGCTGTGCAAAAATCAATAGCAATGTAAGCTCAAAGTTGCATCTTTGGCTGGCCTGTAGTGATTGTGGGCGGGTAACTCGTAATCAGATTGCGAGTAGCTAATAGATTATGTGGCAATTTTAACAATGGTTTTAAGAGTATATAAATGTACGATCTGGGCAATAGAATAGGGCCCTTTGACCCATTTGTATAAAAATCTCAGATAAAAAATGGAAGCCTGCACTGTCAGTCATGCAGTATATAGATTAGTATGGATAATTGTGCACATAATATCTCTATAATTTAAGATTACACATTGTACAGAATAACAGTAACACTACATAATGAGATCATAATTTTTCAAGAATAGAAGTATCCTTTTTTGGCCATTTTGATATGTTCGAAGGTATGATGACACTTCCCTTTCTGGATCGTATCCTTATCATGGTGAAGGGGCTTGTGTACTTCAATGGAGCTGTGCACTATACCATGTAGGGTCATCCAAGATGAGCAGGTCACAGCTAAGAGGTCAGACAAATCATGGTCCACTGGAGAAACAACTGGCAACCCACTCCATTATCTTTGAGAAGATAATCAGATGTGACTAAAATACTGCGATCCATAGGGTCATGGAGATTCTGACACGACTGATCGACTTAACACACAACATGATGACGCAAGCAGAGTCTGCTAAATTTCATATTTTTTACGTTTTTTCCCTAACTACACTGGCCATTGAAGCTTTATCTAAACTTTATACTAGCATTTCGCAGCCTAAATGACCACTGAAATTTAGATTATGGTGTTCGTATATCATGTTTTTTTACCAGTATACACGAACGTGTGAACCCTTATGTAGTTTTGCTGATTATTTTTGAAGTAGGTTCACAGCTTGCCACATTATGGGGAAATGTTCTCTTCTAGCACAGAGAGTTTTTTCTTGCAGCTGTACGTGCTTCAGAAGCCACTGAGTACCTTTATATTGGTGGTGAATGAGCTGAGTCATCAAGGTTCCCCCAGCTCTCCCATCCAAAGCCTTACCGTAATGCTTTGCAATAAACTACACCCCTGCAGTGCTTGAGATATAAACACCACTACAAGTATAGGATGGAAGCAGGGAAGAATGAATGAAAAATCACAGGCTACCCAAGTCTCTACAGGAAAGATCATAATAGCTAAAGAACTTTATAAAACAGGAAACCAGTGTTTGCATAGTAAAAAGACCACTTTACAGTGAAAAAAATACTTTTGAAAACATTGACTATGACTAAGGGCATAATCAAAGTTAGAAAAAGGCATGAACATGATTTTTTATTAAAAAAAGGTTAAATGTTGATACCTCTGCTAAATCCTTGGACCATTCATGATACTTTGGTGGAAGTTTCTGTGTGGGAGAGGGGAGTTTACATCATTGGAGAGTTCTGGTTGCATTTATGGATGCAAACTTCTTGAATCTAAGCCTATCTTGAATTGTCACAACCACTGTATGAAATTATGTTTTTTTAATGCATACTGCCCCTCTAGGTAGTATGCCAAAGAATCAGAAATAAGAATATTGTTAAAAGAATTAAGCTAACTTGTTTTAATTTGGAGGCATGTGCATGACTGTACATAGATCATTCTGGGCTCACTCACAGAGCATGTGGGAAGAGGAAACACTAAAACATGCCCCAATAATTTACATAGAATCCTCCCAGAGTAACTCATTAGCAAAGGAGAAATGTAGTGCTTGATCAGAGTTGCAAATAGATTAACGTGGAATTAAAATAAAACTTTTGAAAAATACGTTTGCTTAAGATTGTTTTAATAGGATGCTCAATTCTCATTCTTTAGCATACTGTTCCCATGGGCAGTATGATTTTTGGAAAAAATAAACTTTCATACTGTAGTCCTTTAAAGAACCTAAAACAATGGCTCTCACCCATACTAATCTGGAGACCAGTTAGTTCCCTTCCAATGCTCACCTTTGGAATCCAGAACTTTTTAAAAGGTTGATATTACATGTAACATACTACATTTTCTTCATCTAGTTTTACACAGGTTTGAATAGTGAACAATTTAACTGTAGATATATTGATCAATGACCAAACTATAATTAGTACTAATGGTATTTAGGATATTTTCATTCCTCTTGTTTTAGGGACAGATAAGGGTCCAGTACTGGTCCTAGGAACAGCGGTTGAGATCCATTGTTCTAAAATATACATAATATGCACATATGTATTTGTAAGCTGGTATTGTTTCACTGATACAAAATATGCTTATTTAATTTAAATGGCGTATCATTTCTTCTCCATATACAGGCTGTGTATTGAGGTTTGTATGTATTTTAGGGTAGTCAATTATTTTATTTTTTTACAAAATTCACCAAGGTCTTAATGTCTTTTTGAAAAGTAGTGTAAGTCCAGCATCCATCATTATATGAATATAAATAGTTTAATGTAATTGCATTCAGAAACCAATGGGAAATACATTTACATAATGAAGGGGGCTTAGGAAAAGTACCATGTGTAACTGGTAGCTTTATGTATTTGAAAGATTCAGCTGAGTTATACTGTATGATAAACTTAAAAATGTAATGGAGGTCCAAAAGAAAGAGTTAGACGTCCTAATTCTGACCCAGGTCTGGCTATTGGCAATCACTTTTGTAGGGCATGGTGAGCCAGTGCTTGACAGAGCTATAGTGGTTGAGTTAAGTATGAGTATAACGGAGACAACCATGATGTAATGAAGTGGATATAGATTGTTATTAGTGAGGATCAAAGGCAAGTGAGTGTTTTAGAGTTGTTGCAGTGTTGTACCCTCTGTAATTTAGCAGCATTTCACATATTTTTTTAAAAAGGTAACAAGCAAAACAACATCAACAGTAATTTAAGACATGGGCATGAAAGCAATTTAAGAGAAATACTTACATTTTAGTGACTTTGCTTGTGCCATGGGCAGTGCCATCTTGCACTGCTAGTCTACTTGTAACCTCATACAACCTCATTAAAGGGTTATTTGACTTACATTCAGTTATATTATCAACTAACTATTCATAGTGGCAATGTTTCAATAAAATGTAATAGACGTGTTGTCTACTTCCATGGTTCCAGGAACAAAAGCACATTTGTTGCCATAAAAGCACAATTGAGAACAATAGTTAAAAAAATAAAGGCTGTATTCGTTTATTTTACTTTTTAAAAATATATTACCCATTATCAAGTCAAGCTTTTCGTAAGAGCATACTATAAAATGAAACTCTAGAGGTCCTTTAACTTTCTTTCTGGTGGGGATGTTATGTTAAACATAAGTGGGTTGCTGAGTTTAATTCTAAATGCTTGGCATACCCAGCCTTATGTGTGCCATTGGGAAGAACTATACATAGCCATTAGAGATATCTTTTTTAAAGGCATATAGGGCTCAGGCTAGCCGACTATATGCTAGACATTGACCTAAACATTATTACGTCCATCTGAGTTATACATACTACATAATCCATTAATGTTTGCTAAATCTGTAAAATCAAGCTTCTCTTCTGATAATCTGTACTCCACAGCTTAATTCTATTTTACATCTTATTTACTAGCTTAAAGGTGTGAATGAATAGGTATTGATGAACATTAGCATGGAAGGTATCAAAACCATTGCTTCAACAACGCTAATCTCATTATGACAGAGAGATGACTAGTAGGCATTAGGAAATTGCAGATGACACCCTGGTCACAACCTCATTCATCAGGTAATTCCCGAATTGTTATTCTTAGAGCAAATCACTGGAACACAGTAGGTAATGAACCACATACAGGTCAATTAATGGTGTGCAACAACTTGCAGCATCTGCCACGCAATAGCCTTGTGTTATGTTCCGTCTCTCGCAGAGGACGTTAATCCACTTACTGCTGGCACAGATATAATGCCAGTATTTAGATTCATTTTGTGAATAAAAATATCATATTTGCTCCTGTTTAATTTCCACTGTGTTGGATTGTAAATAACACAATGATCCTGGCATATGTATAATTTATATAAATATCTTGTATATTTTCATGCTGTTGACCTTCAGCAAGTGCATTTTTTCGCTACTGAAGTGTTTCAGCTTTCTGCAAACATGAACTTTGGAGACTCGAATGTCTAGACTCCAGATGGCAATATATCCAATTGCCAGAAAGCTACTGCAGACTAAAGCCATGAGACGGCTCTCTCCAGGTTTGTCTGACCTCTGTTCAATTCATACAACCAAAAAAAGGACAAGGAGACATTAAAATATATAATTATGCTCTACAAGCATTATTATCAATTTATATCCATGCTTTAGAGAAAGTTTTGGGTGGCTTTTAGTAGAAATGTTCAAAGAGTGCTGGAATAAGAGGTAGAAGATACTGATTTAGTGTGGTCACCTGATTTATGCACATGCTGAATACAAGGTATTTATTGGCCAGAAGACAGCTTTGCTTGCAGAAAACAAAGAAATGGAACCAGAATTCTACCTGTTGCACACCGTTGCAACAAAAAGAACAACATAGTCTTCTGCAAGATTCCTTCCTTGAACCTCAATAATGTTTCAGCAGGAAATACCATGTGGAGACCATCAGAGAGACTAGACATGGCATTCCATAAAGTAGCAAGAGAGTCCAATGCATTGCACCAATTTCATTGGTTGTTCTTGAAGCAGGGATACAAATCACTATAATAAGTTTTTAAAGCAAATACGAGATCCTAGAAATTCAGAAAACCACTGTTTCCTAAGAAATTTTTAAAAAATGTTGAAGAATTAGACTGGGGAGTCGGATCTTGAGGTTAAGCATGGAGAACAGTACGAAATTAATTTATTTGAGCACTCATCTGTACTAATCCAGCTTGCACATCTGTAACATGCATATTAGAACTTCTAACTAGCTTTCTAAATCAGGCAACAAGAGCAGGATGCATCTGTGGCTGAGTTGCTTTATAAGAAAACAGCAGATCTTTGGATTCTCTTTATAAGATTAATGAAGAGATATTAGGAAGAGAGTCCGATGTAAAATTGTGGTCAATTAATCCAAGGTCTAAAATGGCAGTCTTGTAGAAACAGTACAGAATAGCCTAAGGGTAATTCTGGATAATAATCCAAAGAAGAGTCAAAAAACTAAAACCAGGAACAGGACATCAAAATGAAGAACAGAGAAAAATGGCAATGGAAACACAGAGTAGTGGACAAGCCAACAACTCAGCCGAGTACAAACACAATCTGCTGCTTTATATAATCCGCCTGCAGGACACACAACATGCATGCCAACAATCAGACCAGTAGGCTGCAGCCAGATTACATTCATAGAAACACACAGAATGTATATAGAGCTGCAGATTGTACTGCAGGTAGAAAAGTTTAGTTGTTCAACTTTACAATGTACTGTTTAAGCTGTAGGATCTTTGCAGGGTGAGGTTTACTTCGTAGCAAATAACTGTTACATGGGAGTGGAGAGCATGACAATTACTGTGGCCCTGAAGAGTAATGAATCTATAAATACTGACGACTCTAATTGTGCAATATAATTGTATGAGATCAGGGTGTACTTTGCATACAGACAGCCTTGTATAAATTAGAAGAATGGGCAACTAACTTGCTGATAGAATTGAACACAGTACATGTAGACATCTTCATTTCGAAAAGAAACCAAGCATAATTTATAAGCCAAATATAACAAAGCTAATAGTATCAGGGAGAGAATAATTTAGGAATATTTGTGGACACCTTCCTATGTCAAAGGGGTACTTTCCTTTTATGAGTGCACCAGCACACCGCGGCAGCAGTGGCAGTGAGCATCCACTAGATGTCGCTGTCAAGATTTTGCTGCCAATGTCATAGCTTTAGGGTAAGGGTTAGGGGGTAGGGTTTAGGGTAAGGGTAATGGTTTAAGCTTGGATTTGTGTACAGTTTTGGTAGTGCCATCTAGCAGCTCCTTGCTACGACTGCTGCTGCCACTGCTGGAGCACTCAGTGCCAGACAGCAGCTGCAATGACAAGCAAAATATTAGCAGTTCAGTTTTGTACACCGCTTCTAAAAGGGCATTGTAGAGTGGAAAAAGGGAAGTGCAACAAAATGAATAAGGGGATTAGAGGGAGTGAGATTTGAAGAGACACTAACCAAATTAGTTTTTTTCTCTAGAGTAAACCTACCTAGGAGGTTATATATTCACTTAATATAAATTCATCCAAGTCAATATAAAGCATTGTCAGGTTAAGTTTTCCTGACAAGAACTTTACGGTTGACAAGAGGTCACACCTTGATTGTTGTATAACTCACTACAACATTTGGAACAGTCATTTCAATAGATACATTTAATAAAGGGTTGGATATATTCTTGAAGACAAGTTTATGTCAGTTAACAAATATATAAGTGCAGAGTAACAAAAGTTATGTTAATTAAGATAGGAAGGTCAGCTAACCTATTCACTCAACAGAATGAGCCTCATTCAATTCCGAGTTTACCAATTGAATAGGGCTCTATATAAGCACATACAAAAAAAATGTAAACAAACTTTTTAGTTACTGAACCTCTATCCAAAACAAAGGTTTTCACTAACTAAAAACTTTGGTCAAAAATATATCTTATGTGCTTATATAGAGCCCTATTCAATTGACACATTTCTAATTGAATGAGGACCAAGGTCTTCAGTGCTGAATGTCCCATTGTGGTAGCTTCTGAATTAGCCTCTTAGAACTGTCCTTCCAAACAATATTTGGATCACAGTATGTTAATGACAAAACTACACATAAAGACACCAATACCAGGCATGTTCAGCATGGATGCAATCAGTACAACAAGTGGTTAGCCACACAAGATCCAACACACAGACACAAGGTGTATTCATTGGGGATGAGGGTCAGATTGTGGACATTACAAACACAGGAAACCATGTTTATCAGATTGATAGCCCTGGACTGGAATAAACAAAATCTTGGGGTGTAATGTACGTCTTGTGCTGGGCCAGGGAAATGATATCCTTGGGGAAGACTGGATTAGTCTTCTTAAGGGAAAAAAGAGAAGCAGGTACCACAGTACTTTATTACAGGCTTCTCTCCCACCAACCTTTTAAACATACACCTGGATATCTGAACTCTACATCAGAATTAATACACCTACTTGGTGTGAGGATTTATAGGAGATAAAAAAAGGACCAATGTCCTTGGTGTGTAGCTTCATCCAGAACTTTTATGCACTTAAAGGATTGCAAAATATCACATGCTTCTTCCTTCTGGAAGGATTCTAGGGGCCTCATTCAATTTCGATTCGGCCAATTGAATAGGGCTCTAAATAAGCACATAACATATATTTTTTAAAGAAGTTTTTAGTTAGTGAAAACCTTGCTTTTGGATAGATGCTTATTAACTTCTTTAAAAAATAAATGTTATGTGCTTATTTAGAGCCTTATTCAATTGGCCAAATTGCAATTGAATGAGGGCCTTGGTATGGTCCTCATCTGCTAAGAACCTTTTTTGTCTTTCTGCCTCTGTTCAATATTGCCTTTAATTTTATGTGCATAATACATGGTTAAACAAGGTGTAACAATATGGGTGCATATGGTTTTAATCAGTGGTGGAAGATTATTCTCTTACAAAGTAAAAAGTTAATTTGAGCCAACAAGAGCAGTCATGTTTTATATTCAGTTTCAAAAGTTTTGACACACCTAAAATTGTTAGGCCCTCATTCAATTGCGATTTGGCCAATTGAATAGTGCTCTAAATAAGCACATAACATATATTTTTTAAATAAGTTTTTAGTTAGTGAAAACCTTGCTTTTGGATAGATGTTTACTAGGTAAAAACTTAAAAAAAATAATATGTTATGGGCTTATTTAGACCCCTATTCAATTGGCCAAATTGCAATTGAATGAGGGCCTGAGGGCCTCATTCTATTACCGGCCGTAAATCGGCCGTAAGGCTGCGATTCCTTGCGGGGGTTCTGTTAACTCGCAATTCTATTATACGGCCCCGCAAGGATCTCCTCTTACGGCCGGCCGCATATCTTGGAACCGGCCGTAAGCTCAGAAATCTAAAAACGCAAAAATAAATTCAAGCCTGCACTGTACAGCTCTGTAAATGCTAGGGATCATATTGGGGGACATGAGGATTAAAAGTAACCCACTCTCAAGCTTGCACATCAGCCTAAACCCTAGTTCAAATTAACTGTTTATTTTCCGGCTGCGGCGTGGGCGGGTCTGAGGTGCTCCAAGCCCTCTGGACTTTTTACATGGATATTTTACGGATATTAAAAAATATATATTTTACGGATTTGAGTATAGGGTAATTATGTGCTATTTTTGCTAACACCGAATATCACTTTATAGACTCTGCAAAGTGCAGGATGGCTTTATTTGGGCTATTTTATGTGCTTAATTGGTGCTAGCGGGACCTCTTTCCTGCAAGTAAGCTGCGGCTCGCTTTTAGCCTTGCAGAGAGGGTTCCCGGAGCAATTGAATTGCAAATAGGAATTTCTTACGGCCGATTTCCTTGCGGCCGTTTTAGATCAAAGGATTTCCTCCGGCGCGAGCGGCCGCAAGAGATAGCAAGGCACCGGCCGCAAGCCTGCCGGAATCCCCGGCCGGAGGGGAATAGAATAGCCGAATAGCTTGCGGCCGGTCCTTGCGGCCACGCAACGGCTGCGGCCGCTAATAGAATAAGGCCCTTAGTGTCTAGGATGGTGTTTGCGTAATTCCTATGATCTGAGGGAACTATTCTAAGCAGTTTCTCCAAATTCATCTTATCTTTGTACATGTCCAAATTTAGTGAGTAAAGTCTGGATTTAGCATTTTGCATTAAGGGAACTATTTGATTTACCTTTTTGGAAATTCAGGAGACATCAGTTAATTCAGTCGATGAGTAATTTAAGAATGCATATTTTTTCCAAATAAGTTCCAAATAAACTTATTGTATGGTTGAGACATTTAAGAGCTTTTTTATGTGCAAGGAGTAGCGCTTCATTGTTGATCCTCCTATTGGTGAAGGTGTCTTATGGGTGGGACCAGTGGTAGCTTCATATGGGGTTTCAATTGCTCGCCTCTGGTCAGGGCCCAATGAACATGAGGCTACTTTCGGCAAGTCACTGATTGGCTCATTGAGACTAGGCATGGCCAATAGGAAGTCACTTATTTACCAAGGAGGTTGGAACTGTCTAAATAACAGGTCTATATTTTGTCTTGTATGGCTTGTAGCAGCCTTGGTGCCAGTCCTTCTATAATTTATCAACCAATAAGAATGATAAGAATCCATGCCTACGTGCCGGCAGACATGCAGGTGTCTAGGCACGTTGGGGCCGTAGAATCAGTTGTACATGTACAGCCCCCATCTTGGCTCATACACAGCCTACCCCGAACCGGGAGTAAAGGGATGCCAGCCCAAGATCACAAAGCTCCTTTGGGGAGACGAATGAGACAAATGCAGATCAGACAAGCAGTAGTTCAGCGCTGACTTAATTCATGCAAAGTCCTGTAAGAAGCGCAAGTCCATCACAGGGAAATCTATCCAAACTTAAAATGTAAATTGGCCAAACACTAGGCAAGCAGGCTATAAAAAACTCAAAGGATGCCCTGCAACCAAATTTGGAAACTGTTATACACAGGTGCTGAGGACAGGAGAAGCTTGGCACTCTGGTGACCTCGTGGCAGTAAGGCAGGCTCTTTGGCAGGCAGTGAAGAGAGCCAACTGGCAAAGTGGCAGACAGGAACAGAAAGCTGTAGCAGACTGGCACACTTAAGCTCATGTGACACACGCAGGCACCCTGGCTGGTAGTAGCAGGGGACAGGAGCACACTGACACAGTAACGGAAAATAACAAACTTTGGGAATAACTGATTCAAACGCATTTACAACAAAAGAAAGTTCTACTGTGCCATAATTAACTAATTCTTACACCGATTTATACAAGACACAACTCAAATTCTAATCTAATTCTCTCATCATATCTCACCTTCCCCTTTCCTCTCTTGTCACCTCCTCTCAGTCCTAAAGGACTTTTCTCAAGCTCCTCCTATTCTGTGGCACTTCTTGATTTGATCCACACGATTATCTTTCTGCCTCAAAACCTTCAAATACTTACTAAGCACCTTCAGCTAATCACCTTCAGTCTTAATATGCACATCTACATGCTGTATAGCGTAATATTACTCACACCCACAATCTACAATGCAACACACAGCCATCTCCACTTGCTAAAGCCTATTGTCTTTGCGCTGCCATATTGCATCTATCACTCTCTATATCACACCCAACCTTACCATATAGAGTGGAAACTGTTTAGAGTAGGAACCTCTGTTTTGTTGTACTAAGCTGTCTATGGACCCATTTATTTTATATTTGCATTGCACTGTACCTGTACTTGGTATTTCTACTTACCTTACAATTTGTATTTACCTTTGTTAATTTTACCAACTCTATTCTACTTTTTAAATAATGGTACAGAAAATGTCAACACTTTATAAAAAAAATTAAATTCCATAGGCTCAAACAGGATTTAGACAAATCAGCGCATAGAGAATATTTGAGGGATTGATATTTGCATCCAGTTACTCAACTAAGGCTTTCCACTCCTAGCTTGGAATTGAAGGCATAAGACATTCATTTTCATATCTGATTTTCAGCAATGAATTTCGCATTTTTCTTTGGAACACATGTTGTGTGACAAGGGGTTCCACACAATATTAACCGTGGAAAATCTTTCTCTGTTGTGGTTGCCTTGACATGGTCTCTGAGGAAGGTTACATAATAATTGAGGTTGAAAGAAGACTTTTAGTGCATTAAATTTAGATCTCCTCATAACTTTATTGTTAATTAATATCGTGGAGGGTAAACAAAAACTAATTGAAACACTGCCCATTGTCTTATTGTGGTAAAAATGCTTCATTAGCTCTTAAACTGAAAATCTGTTTGTACCTTGGATCAGTATCCTAATATAGAGAAATCTTGTCGCAATAAGTAACATTTTTACACATATATTTGAATTTTTGTTGTGATCTACACATTCAAAGGCTTTAGGATAGTCTATGAAGCAGAAGTAAATGTTTTTCTGGAACTCTCTTGGTTTCTTTATTATCCAGAGGACATTGGGAATTTGATCTCTTGTGCCTCTTCCTCTGCGGAAACAGGCTTGCACATCTGGTAGTTCCTGGTCCATATTTTATTGGAGTGTAGCCTGTAGAATCTTAAGCAATATCTTTCTGGCATGTGAAATGAGTGCAATTGTTCGATAATTGGAGCACTCTTTGGCACTGCCTTTTTTGGGGATTGGGATGGAGACTGACCTTTTCCAGTCTATTGGCCATTGTTTCCATATGTGTTGGCGTAAGGCAAGACACACTTACACAGCAACATCCTGTAGAATTCTGAATAGTTCGATTGGGATTCCATCAACCCCTCCAGCCTTATCATTAGCAAGACAGCAGGGGACAGCAGGGGGCTAGAGTATTGACATACGACCAATCCGGATAAGGCATAGAATTATGGGGAAAGTCTGACTGCTTTCACTTCATCATTTGAGACTTGAGCTCCTTTTTGGTCGGATGTCACATACTAGCAGCCCCATTAAATTCCCTCTACGTGTAAAACTGTAGCTCATAATGTAGCGGGTTTGGAGCAAAAAAAGCCTACGGGAAGTGGGACGTGAAGCTTCGCGGCCACAAATCCTTTGTTCTCTCAAGCCCGTAACTGCTACATTCCAATTTAGCTAATAAATTGCAACAATTTCCCTTGCCTTCAACCCCGTAACATGCAAATGAAGCCAAGAAGCCAACAAGTGCTAGGGAGGACCTGCAAGGGGGTAAAGTCAAATCCTTTGCACTTGAAATGCACATACAGTATGCACTCACTACTGTATTTTTAATAGAAGTGAAAGTGATCTTAGGTCTTACAATTAATAGTACAACATTCTCAAGCTTGCAAATTGGCCAAATAAAATACTTTATTTCATGTGTATTTTCTGTGTTCTATCGATCAATGTGTTAATACATATAATGGAACTTTCATGTGATAGAATATCATATTTACGGCTTTATCAATATTTCATAATTTCTGGCATGTGGGTCCGATCGTAACTCATAATTGAAAAATTTAAGACTTTGAAATCCCTCCTCCATTTTTCAGTGACGTAATTCTGACGATCTCTGTTGCCATTGGCTGAAAAACAAATGGTTTACGGGTTTGCGTCTCAAGCCTGTAGCTCGCAGTTCTCATTTAATAGCTAGGTAACTGGCTTCAAATTTTATGTGGCTGTAGGTCTGGGTCATGGGCCGATCTTCAGGTGCCTGTGCCATGACGACAGTATCCCAGTGCAGCCAAAGTGTATACCAGGAGATTAAAGACAGTATGCCTGGTAGTGGGCATAAGGGTTCCCCACCTTAAAGTACCAGTCTCCCTCTCCCTGTATTGGGGCCCTCTACTACCCGCAGCGACTGTCTGGAATAAAGGAGGTCTCTTCATTATTTGGAGGAGGGGGTAATCTGATCACCTTTATATTTTTGACCCTTACAGTCATCTACCTTGTAGAGAGAAATTGGAAGGGTGCCCCAAATTGTTTTGTACCGAGACCCTCCATGTACTAGCTCTGCTACTGTCCAAGAGTTATCCAGTACTTCACCCTTTTATATAACTAGCCCTTAAACACATTTAATTTAATGTACTCAAAAAAACCTTGTGATCTTTTGTGTCTCATAAGGGCAGGGTATGTAACTGGTCTATAATCAGAGTATAATCTGGAAAGTCAAAAAAGCCACCACGTTTTCTTCACCACTTAATAGTATGTATGTGTCAATGGTGAAGCAAATGTGGAGGGTCCTGGTGCATATTTAGCTTTTATACTGCCCTAGGCACATTTAAATGTGTGCCTGCCCTGTGCTTCAGTTTCTTGTAATCCGCTATGTTCCATGCCCTAGTTACTTTACACCCCCCATGTTCCATGCTCCAGCTACTATTACTCCTACTCCCTAGTTAAATTCAAAATCATATATATCATAAAGTGCCAGGTACACTTACAAAAAGAAAAGCCACTACATCTAGACATTTCAGTGCATACGCACACATTATTCTATTTATCAGCACCAGTATAGTCAGACAGCCGGTTGCCTTATTTTGTGCTGCTCTAAGCCTGGGCCTAGGCCTTAACACACCACTGCTACAGTAACCCCACGGCCGTACGCAGTTAAGGAGAGTGGGGGTTTGATAGTGCTAGGAATAGGATGGGAAGTAGGAATACATGGGATTAAGTTTATGGACGGTGCTGGAGGGGAGGGGTTAGGATTTGGAGGGCAACCTCTATATGAACACAAGTCCGTTTATCTCTGTCAGTTAATTTGTGAAGTCAGATCACCTTCCCCACCCACCCTCCTTGTATTGTTTGGCACTGGAGTAAGTGTGGGTTAGTAATGACCTGGGTCAGGTGTTTTTGTCACAGCTAGTGGGTTGGCGGGGCCACAGGGGGTATGAGCATCAGTATCCACTCTTTGTGGTATCAGGAATCATAGGTCACAGGTTCACTTGAGTCAGTTATGGGTGGGCAAGCACCTCTCGTTATTTTTTCCAGAACATTTTCAATAAAAGCTGTCGCCGTTTAAAATCCTAACTATGTGTAAGTGTATTTTATTGTATGGTGTCCTTTTATTGAGAATCCATATTGCCTATGTAACGGTGAAGTGGTCCTTTTAATAACCTGTTTAGTGTGCATGCCAAATGAATGTATTATTATTACTGTCCTGTAATATATAACACAAAATGATACTGTAGAAATTACCTAGAGGCACAGTGAATAGTCCCTTTTTGATCGCTACCTAGTCATGGTTTGTATTTTAATGAAGCTGTGAGCTATACCAATATAGAATCACTGTTCTGCAGGATCTTTGTGGCAGAAGTGAGAAATGTGGTGTAAATGGTTGAACCTATTGTTTATGTATACAATATTTGATATATATATATATATATACTAGCGACTTGCCCGTCAAAAAAAATACGGAAATAAAATTGTAAGGCTGGGAATGCTGTCTGGCACGCAACGTAAGGTTTTTGGTTGTCTGAGCACCTTCGGCGCTCATTGCAAACCCTGCACTGAGCACCTTCGGCACTCATCACGTGGCTTGCAATGAACGCTTTTGGTGCTCATTGCGAGCCTCTCCGCTTGTGTAATTATGGTGGTTTGAGCACCTTTGGCGCTGATCCCCTTTTACACTCATTGTGAGCCTCTTCCCTTATGCACTTTTGCGCCTCTGAGCACTCTCGGCGCTTATTGTGAGCCCTGTGCTGAACGCCTTTGGCGCTCATTGCGATCCTCTCCTCTGCTCTACTTTTGGTTGTCTGAGCACCCTGGGCGCTGATTGTGAGCCCCGCGTTAAGCGCCTTTGGCACTTATCGCGTGGCTCACAACGAGCGCCTTCGGTGCTCATTGCGAGGCTCTCCGCTCATGTAGTTTTGATGGTCTGAGCACCTTTGTCAGTCATTGCAAGGGGCGCGCTGATTGGCTTTGGCGCTCATTGCGAACCTTTCCCCTAGTGTACTTTTGGTTCTATGAGCACCCTCGGCGCTCATTGTGAGTCCCACGCTGAATATCTGTGGCTCATTGCGATCCTCTCCCCTGGTCCTTATATATCTATATATCTATATATATATATATATATATATATATATATATATATATATATATATTTTTTTTTTTTTATGCTAACTAATGAATTAATTAAATAATAAATTAATATACTTAACCTATTTGTAATTAATATATCCAGCAATCAATATCCTGAAGAGCTAACAATCTGTAGCATACAATGTACATTTGCACTCTTGCTGACCTGAAGTGTAAGTGTCAGCAATGTGTGAAGTGTGCAGTGTAAATAGGCTGCGTACGCAAGTGTTTAGCTGTGTAATTTGGCATTTTGTAATGTTATGTTATTAGTTGTAAGTTAGTGTTGTAAAATGGCCGCGATTGTGTATGCGTTATGCGGGTGAGGCGCATTTTCCGTTGTCCCTAATAGTGTATTTTATACCTGCGTGTTTAGGGTTCGTGTAGCCTTGTGTTGTTTTTTTTTGACCGCCGTTTTTTTTCTTGCAAATTGTGGTTAAATTGTCATGCAACCTGACTCACAGATGTCGTGCCTGTTTTCCCGTGCTGTGAGTGGTGTTTGTTTTGTATTTTTGTTAATTTCAGCAATGTTTTTGTTGTTTTTGCATGTGCGCGGTGCGGCCGTTAACTTTGTATTTCTTTGACCTCGTGTTATCTTTTTTTCTAAGTGCCGCGGCTCGTAGATTTTTGTGTAAAAGTCTTATGTGCTTGGGGGTGTTATGCGTGTTTAGGGGTCGTGTAGCCTCATTTTAGTTTATTTAGTCCGCCATTTTTAAACTCTGCAAATTGTGGTTAAATTGTCTCGCAACCTGACTCCCAGACGCTGATCAACTTGGTATTCATGGCAGAGATACTGGAGTGGGTTGTTAGTTCCTTCTCCAGTAGGCCACAGAATACAGCTACTGGTAATCCTAGGTGGCCTCCGATCCTAGTCCTGACCATGCACAATCCTGCATGGCTTCAGGGTGGTGGGACCTCTTGGTTCCCTGACTGGAATCGAACGCAAGTTGCAGCGGTGAAAGCACTGAATCCTAACCACTGGACCACTGGGGAACCCACTACTTTGATGTACCATGGTATAATGTAATAAATTGTATTTTTTATATGCAATTCTGCTGCTGTATGATCTACCAATTTTGTTTTTGGTTATCAATTTCCTGAAGTGGGCAGAGACTGGTTGCACAAGGAGTTCCATCAACAAATGGGAATGTGGCATCGCTAAGTGGCAGAGCTTTCAGTAGCAATAATGGAAATCTCAGTTTACAAGGACAGACTCTTGATAAAGTAACACAGACAAAACAAAGATGGATGTCTGTGGTAAAGAATAATTTGGTATACAATATACAAATGCAAAGACTGTTTATTTTATATATACAGTATATATATATATATATATATATATATATATATATATATATATATATATATATATATATATTTATATATATACACATATATTGGCATGTAATATAATTTTTCCATTATCAAGTTCAGTTATTCAAGAGACAATATAGAAAATTTTGACAACAGTGAAGAGAATTCCAGCTGGATTATTTTGTTGTGAAAACAGCCATGCAAGCACCTCCATTCTTCTTGAATTGCACTAATAATGTTTTGTGGCGCATGGACTCCTCCACCGCCTTTCTGTCTCTGCATTTGATTCTCCAAACACATGCTCTCCTTCATTTGTTTCCTGCTTTCCAGCTAGGGACACAAGCTTTAATATTTTATACTGATTGCCTGCTCGGTTAGAACTGTGCAGGTGCAGAGCAGCTCTGAAAATCAGCTGCCTCAAGTCCTACTGTTGCCACAAGCTTTACAGGAAAACATAGCAAAGCCTGGGATAAATGATATAGCAATGCTGACAGTGGCAGAGCTAGTGAATGAGGGCCACGAAAAAAACATTATAAAATGAGCCCCCCTTGAGCACATGAAGGGGGGGGGGGAGAGATAGAAGCAGAGAAGTGAGGCACTGAGAGAGAAAATGGATGAAAATGGGGAGAGAGTATAGGGAGAGGAGGGGGAAGAGAAAAGGAAATAGGAGTGAAAAGGTGAAGGAAGAGAGAGAAAAGGAAAGATGGAAAATGGGGAGCAAAATAATAGGGACCAGGGGAAGGAGAAGAGAAAAAGGGGAGAGAGGAGAGAGATGGTTAAGGGGACAGAGAGGAGGGGAGAGAGAAGAATTGGGAAGAAAAACAGAAAAAGAGCGAGAGAGAGAGGAGTGGGAAAAGGGGACAAGAAAAGGAAGGGGAGAAATAATTAGAGAAGGGGAGGGATGGAGATAGGAAGAGATGGAGGAGAAAGGGGAGGGAAGGAGAGGGGAGACAGGAGATGAGATAGAAGAGGGGAGAGAGTGAAGGGGACAGAGAAAATGAAGAGAACGAGAAAAAAGGTGAAAGAGGATGGGAGAAGATGCATAGAGAGAGGAGAGGGGCAGAGAAAGAATACAGGAAGAGGAGCCATGAAGTTATAGGAGAAAGGACCAAAATGGTCTGCCCCAGCCAGAGAGGGCAACTGGGGGAAGGGAAGGAGAAATTTAAACAGATAGAAGCTAAAAAGTGGAAGACTGAGAGGGAGTGCAGAGAGGTAGAGATAGGAACAGTGGTGGAGAGGGTGTGAAGAGAGAGAGGTGGATAAATAGAGATAACAGTGAGATGAGATGGGAAAGACAGAATTTGTGATTTCTGTGATAAAAGGCCAGAAGGAACTTATCGTTCTCAAAAATTATCCTTGCTTGGGCCGCATAAAAGGTGTATCTGTACAACTTAAGTTGGTTTGTCTAAGGCTTCCTAAACTAGGATCTATTAGATATTTATTGTTTGCCAGAAGGAACTTGTAGGATCTAAGAGCTGTAGATTTTTCCCCATCAACTCAATATATTGGATTATGTGAAAATGGAGTTAGGAGAGTCAACAGAGGAAGTATAGCGAAATGTGCGTCAAGCCATTATGACGAATGTGTGTTGCCTACATGGTGATACGACATGGTTTGGGTTAGTGTACCTTGGAGGCAGCACTTGCTAAACCTGAGTCAGAAGTATTAGACTACTAGGAAAATAGTAATTCACTGGGGGGTTGGGCCAATCCAATGCTTGACCTACTCCCTCCCACTGAATAGTCAGTTGTCAGTAGTTGTGGTCATAGGGATGTATGTGCAGCTTCAGCATTCTAATACATACTAGCTACTTGCTCATCAAAAATTACCGGAGTAAAATTGTAAGCCTGGCAATGCTGTTTGACACACAATGCGAGCCCTTCGTTGTTCATCGTGTGGCTAGCAATGAGAACCTTCGGCGCTCATTGAGAGCCTCTCCCCCCTGTGTAGTTTAGGGGCCTTGCGATGACTGTTACTACCTTGGATTAAGAGTTACTGCCTTGAGTTAAGTCTTACTGCTTTGAGTTAAATGTTACTGCCTTGCATTAAGTGTTACTTCTTTGAGCTCGTTGTTATGTCCTTCATCCTCGATTTACGTTCTTCGGCCTCGTTTTCGTCTTGTTTACGTTTTTTTCAGACACTATTTTTTTTCTCGATTAGGCTATTTTCGTTTGTGAAAAAACGCTAACTATGCCTCCAATTAACTTGCAACATCACTCACAGGCTCCCTGGCTGTCCCCCTGTGCTTTGTGTGAGTGTGTAAGTTAGTTTTAGGCATATTTGTTTTTTTTAGCAAGTCTTTCGAGTTCCTTGGTTACGCCGTTAGGCCGTTAAAGTCCATCGACGTGCTTCGGTTCTTAAGTCTTACGGGCCATAATTTTGTGCTCCACCCGAAGTCCTACTGGCCTCGCGATGAGCGCCGCATGAGCTCATTGCAGTTTTAGTCCCACTTTGCAAGGCTTGCCATGCAATGAGCGCCTTCGGCGCACATTGCAGCCTAAGTCCCTTGGCCTCGCAGTGGCGTGCATCAACTGCTTGCCTCGCTTTGCGAGACTTGCAGTTGCGGCCCTACTCGCCACAATGCCCTACCTGCCGCAAACGGCTCGCCTCGCTTTGCAAGGCTCGCAAAGCGTGACCAACGGCCCATATATCCACAACTATTAAACAGAAGTGATTACTAATTAAACACTTATCATCATGCTTTTGTTACAACCTACTATGATGATGGGATCTAGAGTATCCTAGTACTCTTATTCCCAGTAGGTTTAGACCTAAGTTTGGTTGACTCTAGACCTATGGACAGTCTTTGTTGAGCTGGAGCTCTCTCTCCATTGCGCTCCTGCCAGATCCTCTGGCAATGCTGGTCTAGTAAGTTGGCCACCTCTTGTGCGGTCAGCTTACTGGGGTATAAGTGCTTGGCTCCTTCATACTGCCTCGTTGCCTCTGTTATGATGTCCGTCTGTTCCATTCCTGGTCCTTGTAGAGTCATCCCACCACTGCCACCAATTGTCACAACCTACTATGAGGATGGGATCTAGAGTATCCTAGTACTCTTATTCCTAGTAGGTTTAGACCTAAGTTTGGGTGACTCTAGACCTATGGACAGTCTTTGTCGGTACAAAGGCATAAGTCCCAGCTGCTGTGGTAGTGTACCTGGGAGCACCTTAGTAGGGAGTCAGAATGAGCTCCTCTACAAGCATATGCCTCTGGGTCAATAATACATGCTTAGTCAAAGTATGAAAATTAAGAACAACTTTATTTTGGAAACACACAGTATTTATGAACTTTTCAACATAGTAGGGGGAGGGGCTACCTGAGGTCAGCCCCTTTTGGCCTCTGGCCAATCACATAGGGTCATGTCCTGGGAATCATGAGTCCCCTCCCCGGTCCGCCCACTAGGTGTAGCTAACACAGTCATTTGGCTTCTGACCACCAGAGGGGAAGCACGTCCTAACTCTCTCCTGGGTCCTCTGCTAAGAACTGAAAAGCCCCCTGGGGAGATGGTGCCTCTGTGGCTGTGGGGATCCCATTGTTCATTATCCCTTAAGTGTGTGTTCACAAGGGATTAGCCTTTCGGGCCAGATCTCCCTGACAAGATGTATGTGGCAATGTGTGCATTAAAATTACTCCCCACTGTAAGACATCGTCACATATATTATTCCACACACTGTCAGTCTAGTCACGTAAAAGCGCAAAAGCGCACCCAACATAAAACCGCCTACTGCCCTCATAGGATATGGGAGTGGGGTAGCGTTTCCACATCAAACCCTCTCATGCAATAATAACCTTTATTGATGGTGTCTGATCTCTCTGCTATGACCTGCCCATCTTGGGTGATCCTGTATGGTATAGATCAGAGCTTCATTGAGATACGCAAGCCCCTTCACCACAACAAAGTAGCATTGTGGATTACAAGGTAGCATCTAACTATTATTATTTATTTTAAAAAAACTGGAAAATTTGATTTTGAAATTATACATATAAATATTTCCTGTGCAATAATTATATTGAAAAGTACTAGAGAAAATGGTTAAAATTCTGTGAACTTCAGAAGGGCTGCAAAGTGGTTTGCTGACATATTATTGGCATATATCTCAACGGAATTCAACCACTGCAGTGAATGATTTTGCAAAGCTTAAAGTCATATCTAAATTTGCTGGATTATGAATTTGATTATGAAGTTTGCTGGATTATGAATTAGGAGAATTACTAGTGTATGAAAACATTTGCATGCAAATATTCCAAAATAAACACTCATTAGCTTACCTTGAAATTAGCAAAATGTCTTATGGTTTTTGACAGTTGCATTTGATGGTGTACGCCCCTGTACTCTTAGTTTCTTTTCATTCGGACACATACAGCTATTTTTCTAATCTGTTGCCTACTGTAAAATGAAATAGATTTCCTACTTTCTCTGCAGTGAGTCACATATAATAGTGATATCATGTTCTGGAGGAAACAAGATTACTTGAGGAAAAAAGCCAAGAGATAACAAACATTTTTGTATTGTACAACATCAGCAGTTAAAACTAATATCAGATTACTGTTCAAATGAAGACTTGTTCTTTCTTCAAATCATATAATTTTTTAATGTGTTATAGTTCACAATTTTAAACATGGGAAGACAATTCGGAAAAGAATAAATCAAATAAATGCATTAATATACTCAGTGGTGAATTCCTGTCTAGAGTACAAGGCCCAGGCCTAGGACAGCCTGTTTCAGAAGGCAGCAGACAGCCTCGAGTTGCAGTGCTTCTGTACATATCTTTTTGATCAGGCTGGGGTTCAAACCTCTTAATAGAGGGTTCCTTATGTTCTTGAAAAATTATGCACAATAATTTATTAACATAGTAACGTAATAACTTAGATTGAAGAAAGATTTTTAGTTCAGCCTTTTTAGATCTACTCTGATGCTTGTAATTAGTGAATGGTTAATTGATCAAGGAAAATCTCCAATGAAATTCTCCTAAAATTCTTATAATGGGAAAAGATCCTTCCTGACCCTACAATTCTGGCAATTAGATTACTCTGGATCAATACTCGTCCTTCTCTAGTTACCCAACAATATCCTATAAGCCTTTTTTGTTCAAAAATAGATCTGCCCTCTTTTTAAAGTTACCCATCAAATCTGCTGTCACAACATCCTTTGGTAGATAGTTCCACAACCTGACTGCCCTTACTGTTAAGAACCCCTTTTTTTCTTTAAGTGGAATCATTTTTCTTCCAACTTTAAGTTGAAAACCTCTTGGCCCAACAAGGATATCCTGCCAAAAGCCTCCATTTAATTCCAAGCCTGTAATTACCTTCATACAGCCCGTATGTCTGCGGGTTAGAAATTTGGTGCAGTTACAGATGTATTTAATTGACTCAAGCATGCAATTACAGGCTCACAGCCCCAACATGCAAACCATGAACCCATACGTAGCATTGCAGGGCATGACCATGATCAATTAAGTTACAATTTAGACAGAGCCAATAGTAAATAAAACCATCATCATGACATCAGTAAAACATGGAGTTTAAACAATCAATTAGTGTTTAGAAGTCCTGTCTGCAATTGGACTCGCAATCCAGCAATCAGTAAAAATCAATTAATTGACTGTTCTAGTCCATGCGGGTTCCATGATATGTATTAACTCCTTGATTCCTAGGATTGATATAACATGGAAATAAAACATAAAAAAAAATATATTTTTTATTGCAGATCTGCGAGCTTGAGACTGTTGTGCAATCTATCTTAATGCCTTTCGTTGCTTTCACAGTATTTTTAATTATGGTAGTGTGTGTTTATCTGCCTTTGTCGTGTTACTCACAGGTGTTTAACCCCCTTGAGGGTCCTATTAAGTACTTGTAGAATTTTTGATACATTTGCCATTTACAGGTTTGAAGGCAATTGAGGGTTTGTTAAATTGTTGTGATTGAATATGGATTTTGTGTCTTTAGCCCTGGTAACATTTACGGGCTTGAAACATCAAAGGAGGAGATATGACAGAGTTACGTTTTTGACAACCACAGGGATTTTGAGCCTGTAACTCGCAATTGGAATGTGAGTAGGTAAAAGTAGGCAATTAAATATCAGTAACATTTACGGGCTCCATTACGGGCTCAAGTAATTGTGATTTGGACAATTAAATAGGGGCCAAAGGCTTGTATTGACCGTGGATATTTTTACCTGAGGTAATAATATCCCCTTGTACGTGCCTTTTTTCTAGCGAAAATATGTATGTTTGGTTCGTCTGTCTTTATAGCTTAGATCCTCCGTTCCTCCTCTGATGCATACACTTACTCTGTGAACAATAGTCCATTCAGACATTTAGGGCCTGATTCAATTACCCAATTCGTAAATCTATACACATATTGCTACATATTTGGCAAATATTACTTATTGGCACTAATGAATTCTTAAGTCAATAGAATGCATATAAACATTTATTTAAAAAAAAAACACCCAAAGCCAAATTGATGAATTCAAGGCATTTGCAAGTAGCTAATTGAATAAGGCTATTAGTTTGTAGAAGTGGCACACTAGACCTCTATTGTACTTCTACTGAAAATAAGTGAAGTCCAAAAAATAGTACCGTACATGGTAGGGAATGGAAAACAGCATTTTGCCTACAGTGTAGGTCAAAATTATGGTAGGATAGTAAAATACCAATACAAATATTTGTAGTTGAAGTTGTTTTAAAAAGGCCCCCTAGTGATAGAAAAACGGCTTTGAATTTACTAAATGTTGGCTCTCTGTCAGCTTAAGAGATCTTCCCACTAGAGTTTCTATCCTAAGTACTTTGGGAATTCCCCATGGACATTGGATTCCTAGCTCAAAGACAGGGCCCTCCTTCCTTTGCTAAATATTAATCTGTATTTATCTTTGTCTGAACTTAATTTATGTACAGCGCTACGGAATATGTTGGCGCGTTATAACTAAACTATAATAATAATAATAGAGTGGTCTTGTTTTCATTATCTAACTACCCTCCAATACTGATGAGGTTTCCATCTGTGAACAGAAGTTACCTGCAAACAATCATCTAATTAAGTAATTAGAAAGCAACTCTGGTAGGAGGGTCTCAAGAGTTAAGTGGCAGTCAGAATGTAGTAAATTCAAATCAGTTTTTCTATTACTAAATCATTTTTGTCCAAGTGGATATTTTTATTGGTACTTTATGATCCTACCATAATTAGGACATTGCTGTGGCCTCTCCAAAAGTAAGGCAGCTGGGAATTATGGGGATGAGGATGTACCAAGGGAAAGGAGGTGAGTAATTGGGTGTGGGGTCATAGCAGAATCATCACATATATAGTTGTGAGCATACGAGCCATTGTTAACACTTGCGGGCTCGCATAGCGAGCCGCTGCCCTCGCGTAGCGAGTGCTGCGGGCGAGGGCCTCAGTTGCTGGCATGGAGCGCCAAAGGCGCTCCTTGCCAGCAATTTGACCCTTGCAAAATTTACGTTCAAACGCAAACAACCACACAACAACCGCGACCACGCAAACAACACGACACACCAACTACGACCCTCGCAAACTTTACCTCGCAATGCAAACAATATGAGACACGTTACCACACATTACGACCTCGCAACAATCGGACGCAACTTGCAAACATTCCAAAATTCAAAACACAATAAATACACACAGCACATACATAAAAAGCTTACCTACAGCAAGAGGGAGCATCCAGGAGCTCAAAAAAACAACTTAGACCTTTAACTCAAAATTAATGAGTTTAGACATTAAAAATTTGCTACGCGACAGAAAAAATGGCCGCCGAACAAAACGAAAATGAGGCTACAAACGCAAACAACATACGAGACACGTTAGCACACATTACGACCTCGCAAAAATCGTCTGCAACCCGCGAACATGAAAAAATTAAAAACACAATAAATACACACAACACATACATAAAAAGCTTACCTACAGCAAGAGGGAGCATCCAGGAGCTCAAAAAAACAACTTAGACCTTTAACTCAAAATTAATGAGTTTAGACATTAAAAATTTGCTACGCGACAGAAAAAATGGCCGCCGAACAAAACGAAAATGAGGCTACAAACGCAAACAACATACGAGACACGTTAGCACACATTACGACCTCGCAAAAATCGTCTGCAACCCGCGAACATGAAAAAATTAAAAACTCAATAAATACACACAACACATACATAAAAAGCTTACCTACAGCAAGAGGGAGCATCCAGGACCTCAAAAAAGCAACTTACACCTTCATTTAACTCAAAATAAAAGAGTTTAGACACTAAAAATTTTGCTAAGCGACAGAAAAAATGTCCGCCGAACAAAACGTAAACGAGGCTACAGCACTCTAAACACGCAAAACACCACAAGAAACTCGCAAAACACCACAAAAGACCTACGGATATTCCGCTAAGACGCATACCACACATTACCCGCCATTTTACGACAATGCGGAAGTACACAACTACGCTAACGGTTTGGTCTTGCGCACGCACACTATTACACTTCACACATTCAGCACGCTTACACAGCAGCTCCACACCACTAATGCTGCAGCAACATCAAAACAGATTGCCAGCTCTTCAACACAATGCTTCAAAATAGGTAAACTATATTCATTTATTAATGTATTATATATTTCAGTACTACACACCAAACAGCATTAGCTACCTTACAATTTCATTGCAGTCATTTTTTGACGGTCAATTCGCTAGTTTTAAATATTTAGCAGTTTAAATATGTAGAAAAGCATATACCGTTTTACTGCATCAAGTCTATGTTTTACACAAGAGATTTGATTGAATGTGTGTGTGAGGGGGATACCGCATATAGTATAAAAATACCACACAACTGCTTCTCTGTGTGTGTGGAGGGGGGGGGGGGGTTGGCCCCCTCGCCCCCCCCCCCCCCCACCCAGTTCCTGCACCCATAGCTGCATGTACTTCCAACAAGGGGGAGGAAACTACAAGAACACCGTTTAAGGATTTTAAGCATACTTTAAATACAGGTATTTTTCCAAAGAAATAAAATAAGGAATTTACACTTAACTATTTCTTAGATATATTTTTACAAAGAAATAGGTTCATCCCAATAAGCCAGATAGAGGATTAATTACAATGCTCAAAATCAATTTGTTGAACCTGCTATTTGTCCAAATTACCAATTTCAGATTGAATACTGCAATATGGATGAAAATGTTTGAGGAGGATTCATATTAAACCCGGTGCATCCAGAATTTTTCAGCTTTTTTTTTTTTTTAATAGTTTATCTTTTTTTTTATATCTCCCACGGCTAAGAGTTACATGTGGAATTCTTAATGCGCTAATGGTCTCTCAAGAGTTGGCACTCTGCTCTTATGCCCCGGGCACAGGGAGATACAGTTACATTAGATTCACATGTGTCTTAGGTTATTTTTTTACCACTAAGTGTCGTTGCTGCCAAATGCAGAATATCAAGAAAAATACTGTGTTACCTCAATGGAAAAATATCACAGCACTTTTGCAGATGGGATTTATGGGAAGATAAAGTGTTCCTTTTAAAATATAAAGGAAAATGTGTATTTATGATCTTAGGTAAAATGCAATGCTACTGCAAAGATAGCTAACATATAATAAAACATTCATGAACAGAAATATAACGTTCGTAAGAAAGAAAACTTGCACTTTCTGTAAATGTTTGGTTACAAAGCAACTGAGATTGTTGGTAAATGTAGTGTTATATATATATAATTTGAGAGGGCCTAAATCATAGCTTAAAGGGGAAATGAAATCCAATGTGTACAGAATGTGCTTTTGAACAACTGGACTTGATAATGGGTAAATGTTGTTTTTTGCAGTTCCATTTGTTAGAAAGAGTTGTGAGAAGGAACTTTAAAATATACATTAAATGGACTTTTTAGCCAAATTGTTTTTATTACATATAAATGTTTAATTTAGATTAATTCATTACTTCAATTGTCATTTTACATTTACACTCACTTCTGGGAAGCCTCTAAAATTCAGTTTCTCACTTTTTTGGATCCTCCCTCTTTCTTCCTGTTTTCTCTTATGAAGGTGCCATGTTTCACAGTTATGACCAAAAAGCACAAGGGAAGGGGATTCACAGTACCGGTATAATCCTGTTATCAAATATAATAATATGCTGTGTGTATGCATGTAGCAGCAGTGCTAGTGTGCATATTGTCCCTGTGGGCATGGCCTTAGGTCACAGCTGTGAAAAAGGCACCTGCAGGAGCAAAAATGGAAAGAAGTAAGGTGCAGTTCCAAAAAGTGAAAAATTGTTACTCTGGCGGTTTCTTAAAACTAACTGAAGTGTAAACTGTATTTGCCATTGAGAAGCATAATTAGGATCAGTTCCTGTTTTCAGAAGATTGGGATTTTCTTATCCAAACTATCTAGACCATCTGCAATATATGATTTTTTAAAGGACCACTGTACAATTAAAAATATACAGTGGAACCTCTATATTTGTCAGCCACGATATGCGTCAAAAATCTATATTCGTCCTATTCAGTTTCTGTCTGTCCCCCCGGAATGGATTAATGACAAATATACAGGTTCCACAGAGTCCGCGGGCTTGCCTTCGTCGCTCATCGCGGGCTTCGCAATGTGTGCTTTCGGCATCCATTGCGAGACTCTCCCACTGTCTACTTTATGGGCCTCGTGATGAGTGCCTTTGGCGCTCATTGCAGGCCTCGGCCAAACCGCCACTTTCATGCCTTGCAATAAACAACTTTGGCGCTCATTGCAAGCCTCTCCCCACTCTCTGACCCCTGTGTCTGTTTCCCCCCTCTCCCTTCCATGTGTCTATTTCCCCCTCCCTGCCCTTTATTGTTTCCGTTATTTCCCTCCCCTGTGTCTCTCTTTCCCCCTCACTCACCTCTGTGTCTCTTTCCATCCTCTCCCCCCTCTTCCTCTCCTGTGTCTTTCTCCTCTCTCTCACTGATCAAGTCTTGAGTGGCTCCCGTTGAGTACCTATCTATTATTTTTTTTCCTTTCTTTGCGATGAGCGCCTATGTCTTACTGCCTTTGGCCTTGTTTTCAGCCTTTTTCAAAACAATGACTGGTTTACGGACGCCATTTTTTTTCTCGCTTAGCCAATTTCTGATCTCCTATAAATGCCAATTACACCTCAAATTAGCTTGCAACCTCACTCACAGGCTTCCTGCCTCTTTCCCTGTGCTGTGTGTGAGGTTGTAAGTACATTTTTAAATTAATTGGCATCTTTTTTGCGTGCCTCGCCGCTCATTGATAGCCGGTTTCAAAGTATAGTGGGCCTTGTGCTGAGCACAAAAGGCCTCCAGCGCTCATCATGCGCTTGGCAATGAGCGCCTTCGGCAATGAGCGCCATCCTGTTTCAAAGTCCTGCAGGCCTCACGATGAGCGCTTTTGGCCTTCTTCTTTTCTCTAAGTCTTGCGAGGCCTGCAAGTCTTGCGAGGCTAGGGGGCGTTCCAGGAAATGATGGAGTGAGACGCGTTGCGTGCCTACAGGCTGTGAGGGAAGACGTGCTGGCAATCTGAGACGCTGAACAGCTATCGGACCCTGAGAACCATAGGAAGGAGAGGGTCATATAGAAGCTGATCTCTGTCCTACGAGATCTACATGCAAAGGAGTCTGTGAGTCAATAGCTCCTGTTTCTCTACAGCTCCTGCCTATGCCGCATAGATGCTGCACACATGAAGGGGAGCATAGCTGCCATTACTGAGAGTCTCCATGTAGCGTGTGATCAGGCTGAAGTCCTGGAGAGATACAGTGGATATAAAAAGTCTACACACCCCTGTTAAAATGTAAAATGTGCTGTAAAAAAATGAGACAAAGATAAATAATTTCAGAACTTTTTCCACCTTTAATGTGACCTATAAACTGTACAACTCAATTGAAAAACAAACTGAAATCTTTTAGGTAGAGGGAAGAAAAAATATAAAAATAAAATAATGTGGTTGCATAAGTATGCACACCCTTAAACTAATACTTTGTTGAAGCACCTTTTGATTTTATTACAGCACTCAGTCTTTTTGGGTATGAGTCTATCAGCATGGCACATTTTGACTTGGCAAGATTTGCCCACTCTTCTTTGCAAAAACACTCCAAATCTGTCAGATTGCGAGGGCATCTCCTGTGCACAGCCCTCTTCAGATCACCCCACAGATTTTCAATCGGATTCAGGTCTGGGCTCTGGCTGGGCCATTCCAAAACTTTAATCTTCTTCTGGTGAAGCAATTCCATTGTTTATTTGGATGTATGCTTTGGGTCGTTTTCATGCTGAAAGATGAAGTTCCTCTTCATGTTCAGCTTTCTAGCAGAAGCCTGAAGGTTTTGTGCCAATATTGACTGGTATTTGGAACTGTTCATAATTCCCTCTATCTTAACTAAGGCCCCAGTTCCAGCTGAAGAAAAACAGCCCCTGTAGGCCTCTTGGTAGCCTCCCAGACCAGTTTTCTTCTCGTCTTTTCATCAATTTTGGAGGGAGCTCCAGTTCTTGGTAATGTCACTGTTGTGCCATATTTTCTCCACATGTTGACTGTCTTCACTGTGTTCCATGGTATATCTAATGCCTTGGAAATTCTTTTGTACCCCTTATCCTGACTGATACCTTTTAACAATGATATCCCTCTGATGCTTTGGAAGCTCTCTGTGATCCATGGCTTTTGCTGTGGGATGCAACTAAGAAAATTTCAGGAAAGACCAACTAGAGCAGCTGAACTTTATTTGGGGTTAATCAGAGGCACTTTAAATGGTGGCAGGTGTATGCTGACTCCTATTTAACACGTTTTGAAATGACATTGCTTAATTCTGAACACAGCTACATCCCCAGTTATAAGTGGATGTGCAGACTTATGCAACCACATTATTTTTATTTTTTATTTTTCTTCCCTCCACCTAAAAGATTTCAGTTTGTTTTTCAATTGAGTTGTACAGTTTATAGGTCACATTAAAGGTGGAAAAAGTTCTGAAATGATTTATCTTTGTCTCATTTTTTTACAGCACAGAAACCTGACATTTTAACAGGGGTGTGTAGACTTTTTATATCCACTGTACCTGCTTACCTGCCTGCAGTTCCAGCTACAAACTGTTTTAAAAGATTACTAACAGGCCTTCAAGGAGGCCATCTCATTGCCTGTACATTTTTATTTTTTCTATTTACATTTTGCATATTGCTTGAGACATAAATCTATGTAAAAAGTGATTTAACAGCGATCTAACAGAGACTCGGTAGGCCTTTTAAGAGGCCATCTTGTGGCCAGTATTCTCTCATACTTAGATATATTGCCTGATGATTATATCTGCCTACAACAAAGATTTAGCTGCGACTTAAGAGGCTCTCAAAGAGGCCACCGTGTTCCTTATAATTTTTTATTAAAGGGATCTATTTGTGACTTAGCAGGCTCTCATAGAGGCTATTTTTTGTCACCTTTATTAACTATGCATATCTGAGAGCTATGTCCCTATACAAAATGACTCACCTGTGATTCAGCAGGCTCTCATGCCCTTTTGTTCTCTGCCATCTTATTTTCTACATCTTCTCAGTCCTATGTATATTGTCTGAGACCTAAAAACTGCTTACAAATTAAGGGCCTCATTAAATTCCAGCCTCGTAAATAAGAGGCTTCTACTTAAGCCCTACGTACTGCAAAGTTTCTCTAACTTACAATGCTATTAAATTAGCCCTGCTGCGAGCAACGTATGAGCTACGCAGCAGGGCCGTACGTATCTACACTGCGTAAATGTACATGAGGAGTGACAGCCTGCGAGATGATATCGCAGGCTCCCACTCCTCATCAAGTGCTGCGGGGGTCCTAAAAGGGACCTCCGCGGCAGTCCCCCACATAAGCCCTGCCGTGGGGGGTACTCCAAACCCCCCCCTAGGCACCTAAAATGAACCCCCCCTCAATGCGGGGGTCCCTGTCGGGACCCCCGAAGTGTCCTCACATGAACACCTTGCTGCAGGGGTCCATAGGAACCCCCGCAGCCCCCACACATTAACCCCTTGCAGCGGGGGTCCCCGATCGGCACCGATCAGGCCCCCGCTGCATTTAAAACTTTTAAATTCCCCGCCGCGGCTCCTTAAAGGGACCGCGGCACACTATTACCCAATCCCGGCCGCGGCACTTAAAATTAACCCCCCTCTATGCTGGGGGTCCCCATCGGGACCCCCGAAGTGTCCCCACATAAACCCATTGTAGGGGGGGTCCCCGATCTGCATAGATCAGGCCCTCCGCTGCATTTAAAACTTTTAAATTCCCCGCCGCGGCTCCTTAAAGGGACCGCGGCACACTATTACCCAATCCCGGCCGCGGCACTTAAAATTAACCCCCCTCTATGCTGGGGGTCCCCATCGGGACCCCCGAAGTGTCCCCACATAAACCCATTGCAGGGGGGGTCCCCGATCTGCATAGATCAGGCCCTCCGCTGCATTTAAAACTTTTAAATTCCCCGCAGCGGCTCCTTAAAGGGACCGCGGCACACTATTACCCAATCCCGGCCGCGGCACTTAAAATTAACCCCCCTCTATGCTGGGGGTCCCCATCGGGACCCCCGAAGTGTTCCCATATAAACCCCCTGCTGCGGGGGGCCCCGATCGGCACCGATCGTGACCCTGCTGCAATTCAATTTTAAATTTCCCGCCTCACGGGTCCTCAAAGGACCGTAAAGGTCCTGAAAGGACTCGCACTAAAAATATTAACCCCAGGCAACTATAATTACCCCATTAACTCATGAAGGTCAATCCAGACCACCATAAGGCCTAAATTAACCCATTAACTCATGGTGGTCAATACAGACCACCATAAGGCTCTAATTAACCCATTAACTCATGGTGGTCAATACAGACCACCATAAGGCTCTAATTAACCCATTAACTCATGGTGGTCAATACAGACCACCATAAGGCTCTAATTAACCCATTAACTCATGGTGGTCAATACAGACCACCATAAGGCTCTAATTAACCCATTAACTCATGGTGGTCAATACAGACCACCATAAGGCTCTAATTAACCCATTAACTCATGATGGTCAATCCAGACCACCATAAGGCCTAAATTAACCCATTAACTCATGGTGGTCAATACAGACCACCATAAGGCTCTAATTAACCCATTAACTCATGATGGTCAATCCAGACCACCATAAGGCCTAAATTAACCCATTAACTCATGGTGGTCAATACAGACCACCATAAGGCTCTAATTAACCCCATCAGTCCCATAAGGGTATATTATTACCATTATGGGCCTGTTACAACCCAACATTAACCACATAAGTGCCATGATGGTCCTCAAGGACCATCATGACACTAACTACAAACACTACACTATAACCCCCAATAAACCATTTAATCTAAACTAACCCCCCTCTACACTAATCTATTAACACTTACACTACCTACCTACACTACCTACCCCCTAATAAACCTTCCCACCACTCTAATTACAAAAAATAAAAAACCTACAGCACAGAAAACAAAAAACAATTACAACCCCACCCCCCACTACAGAAAACAAAAAAATACATTACAACCCCACCCCCCACTACAGAAAATAAAAAAAATTACACACCTGAAAAGGAAAGACAGATAAACACAATACAATACATACATATAATACATTACATACATTACATACAATACATGACATTACATATAATATATTAAATATAATATATTACATATAATATATTACATATAATACATTACATACATTACATACAATACATGACATTACATACATTACATATAATATATTAAATATAATATATTACATATAATATATTACATATAATATATTACATATAGTCCTAATCAAATACCCCCTATCTATCTAACATACAATCTATTTAATTTAAAATAAATCCTAACTATATCAAATACATCCCCCTATCTATCTAATATACAAAAAATCCTAACTACATACACAGACCATTATTCTAAAGTAAAATAAAATAATTACAGTCCTAACTACATACACAGACCCTAATTCTAAGCTAAAATCAATAAATTAAGACCACTTACCTTTAAGATGTTGCTTCAGATCACTAACCTATGGGTCAAACAAAAAATAAAAATTAGTACAAAACATTAACATCAAATAAATAAACATTCTATACATTCTAAATATTCAACTTACCTTTACAGCATGTCAAGTCACTGTTTAGCTCTTCCGGCGCGGCCCTGTTAAAAAAAAAACACAATACATGAATACATGAATACAATATATAAACAATAAATAAAATACACAAATAAACATCTAAATATACATTGAACTTACCTCCCCGCGATGTCCCCGGCCTTCTCTCCTTCAGCCCCGGCTGGGCCGCGGAACCATCCGCGCTCTAAAAAAAAAAAAAAAAAAAAAAAACTACCGGTGGTCTGCACTGGCAGACCTCCCCGACGCTACTGAACCTCCCGGAGTCGTTTCCGGGAGGAAATTGGCATTGGCGGCTTGTGATTGGCTGAAAAAGCTGTCTATCAATTTCAGCCAATCAAAAGTCGTCAATGTGTGAGCCAATCAGGATGGGATACACCCCAATATCCCACCCTGATTGGCTTAAACACTTGTCTATCTTTCTGGGAACCAATCACAACGCTCAGATGCCTTCAGCCAATCACTATGGGATACACCCCCACGGAGTGATTGGTAGAAGACATCTGCGCATCCTGATTGGCTCCTACATTGACGACTTTTGATTGGCTGACAGCTTTTTCAGCCAATCACAAGCCGACAATGCCAATTTCCTCCCGGAAACGACTCCGGGAGGTTCAGTAGCGTCGGGGAGGTCTGCCAGTGCAGACCTCCGTTAGTTTTTTTTTTTTTTTTTTTTTAGAGCGCGGATGGTTCCGCGGCCCAGCCGGGGCTGAAGGAGAGAAGGCCGGGGACATCGCGGGGAGGTAAGTTCAATGTATATTTAGATGTTTATTTGTGTATTTTATTTATTGTTTATATATTGTATTCATGTATTCATGTATTGTGTTTTTTTTTTAACAGGGCCGCGCCGGAAGAGCTAAACAGTGACTGGACATGCTGTAAAGGTAAGTTGAATATTTAGAATGTATAGAATGTTTATTTATTTGATGTTAATGTTTTGTACTAATTTTTATTTTTTGTTTGACCCATAGGTTAGTGATCTGAAGCAACATCTTAAAGGTAAGTGGTCTTAATTTATTGATTTTAGCTTAGAATTAGGGTCTGTGTAGTTAGGACTGTAATTATTTTATTTTATTTTAGAATAAGGGTCTGTGTATGTAGTTAGGACTGTAATTATTTTATTTTATTTTAAAATTAGGGTCTGTGTATGTAGTTAGGATTTGTTGTATATTAGATAGATAGGGAGATGTATTTGATATAGTTAGGATTTTTTTTAAATTAAATAGATTGTATGTTAGATAGATAGGGGGTATTTGATTAGGACTATATGTAATATATTATATGTAATATATTATATGTAATATATTATATTTAATGTATGTAATGTCATGTATTGTATGTAATGTATGTAATGTATTATATGTAATATATTATATGTAATATATTATATGTAATGTCATGTATTGTATGTAATGTATGTAATGTATTATATGTATGTATTGTATTGTGTTTATCTGTCTTTCCTTTTCAGGTGTGTAATTTTTTTATTTTCTGTAGTGGGGGGTGGGGTTGTAATGTATTTTTTTGTTTTCTGTAGTGGGGGGTGGGGTTGTAATTGTTTTTTGTTTTCTGTACTGTAGGTTTTTTTGTTTTTTGTACTGTAGGTTTTTTGTTTTCTGTGCTGTAGGTTTTTTATTTTTTGTAATTAGAGTGGTGGGAAGGTTTATTAGGGGGTAGGTAGTGTAGGTAGGTAGTGTAAGTGTTAATAGATTAGTGTAGAGGGGGGTTAGTTTAGATTAAATGGTTTATTGGGGGTTATAGTGTAGTGTTTGTAGTTAGTGTCATGATGGTCCTTGAGGACCATCATGGCACTTATGTGGTTAATGTTGGGTTGTAACAGGCCCATAATGGTAATAATATACCCTTATGGGACTGATGGGGTTAAATAGAGCCTTATGGTGGTCTGTATTGACCACCATGAGTTAATGGGTTAAATAGAGCCTTATGGTGGTCTGGATTGACCATCATGAGTTAATGGGTTAATTAGAGCCTTATGGTGGTCTGGATTGACCATCATGAGTTAATGGGTTAATTTAGGCCTTATGGTGGTCTGTATAGACCACCATGAGTTAATGGGTTAATTAGAGCCTTATGGTGGTCTGGATTGACCACCATGAGTTAATGGGTTAAATAGAGCCTTATGGTGGTCTGGATTGACCACCATGAGTTAATGGGGTAATTATAGTTGCCTGGGGTTAATATTTTTAGTGCGAGTCCTTTCAGGACCTTTACGGTCCTTTGAGGACCCGCGAGGCGGGAAATTTAAAATTGAATTGCAGCAGGGTCACGATCGGTGCCGATCGGGGCCCCCCGCTGCAGGGGGTTTATGTGGGGACACTTCGGGGGTCCCGATGGGGACCCCCAGCATAGAGGGGGGTTAATTTTAAGTGCCGCGGCCGGGATTGGGTAATAGTGTGCCGCGGTCCCTTTAAGGAGCCGCGGCGGGGAATTTAAAAGTTTTAAATGCAGCGGGGGGCCTGATCTATGCAGATCGGGCCCCCCCCCTGCAATGGGTTTATGTGGGGACACTTCGGGGTTCCCGATGGGGACCCCCAGCATAGAGGGGGGTTAATTTTAAGTGCCGCGGCCGGGATTGGGTAATAGTGTGCCGCGGTCCCTTTAAGGAGCCGCGGCGGGGAATTTAAAAGTTTTAAATGCAGCGGGGGGCCTGATCTATGCAGATCGGGGCCCCCCCCTGCAATGGGTTTATGTGGGGACACTTCGGGGGTCCCGATGGGGACCCCCAGCATAGAGGGGGGTTAATTTTAAGTGCCGCGGCCGGGATTGGGTAATAGTGTGCCGCGGTCCCTTTAAGGAGCCGCGGCGGGGAATTTAAAAGTTTTAAATGCAGCGGGGGGCCTAATCTATGCAGATCGGGGACCCCCGCTGCAAGGGGTTAATGTGGGGGTGCTGCAGGGGTCCCGATAGAGACCCCTGCAGCATGGGGATGTGTATAGGGTGCAGGGGGGAGCCTCACACTGCTGTCTCGGGCTGTTCCGAGGCAGCACGTAGAGGCTTTCGGATCCCTTGCGTGGACTTTTTGTCCACGTAGGGATTCTTACGATATGCGAGACTCGTGCATAGATTTAAGGCTACGTAGCTCTCTCGGAGCCTATTCTCGGCCATTTTCTCGCAGTCATATCGTAAAGCAGGCTGCGAGAGATTCGGTTCTCGCAAACAGCAGGAAAACTGCCTTTTGCGAGCACCGAGAGAACTACGAGGGAGAATTTAATAGGGCCCTAAGTTATTTAAGATCCAGCATGCCCTTAAAGAGGCCATACTGCTGTGCTTACATGTACTATGAAGTGGCTTAGCGGATTCCCAATAGGCTCTCAAAGAGGCCATCTCTTTAAATAGTGATTCAGCAGACCTTCAAAGAGGCTAATATGCTGTCAGTATTCTTTTACTACCATTGGATACTGCCTGAGGACTATATCTGCTAACAGAGAGACTTAACAGAGATTCAGGAGGCTCTCAAAGAGGCCACCCTGATTTTTTTGTAGTTTTTCCCCTGTAAAGTGATTTAATACTCAGCAGGCTTTTTAAAAGGTAATTTTTTCCACATTTTGTACCTCTTTGCATAAATCTGAAATTTATATTTGCCTACGAAGTGACTTAATTAAGTTCGAGTAGGCCCTTAAAGAAGCTATCATGTTCTTGGCTTTTTTCAACTTTATTCATATCGCTTGAAGTCTATATTTACTTATAAAGTTAATTAAGTGAGACTCAGTAGGCTCTCAAAGAAGCCATCTAGATCTTTAGACCTCTTTCTTTTCTAAACAAAGCAATTCATTAAGATGGAAAAGAAAAAATCTACTTCAAAATTAAAATAAAAAGAGAAGAAAATACTATCTCAGAAACCATATTCCTTTTTGGACACTCCAATACCAAGTGCCTGAGTAAGCGCACCACCGATAGCAAAGCAGCTGACAGGGATTTCATAGCAGATACTGCACCCATGATGCCACAATGGAACACGTTGGTCCCTCAACTGATCACCCCATAGATGTATTGACACTACTATAGGGAAAAGCTCCAGGAAAGTCACATTCCTATGCAGACCCGGCTAAACCCAGTATTGCGGCCACAACTGATGACACCATTGGCCCTTGTCGTACGCACCAAAAGCCACCCCCACCCCCGGCATCCATGAACAACTTCACCTCTGCACTGGTTAACTTGTCTGCCATGAAAAGTGTCTTACGATTGAACCACGCTAAGAACATCTTCCAGACCACCAGATCTTCTCTCCTGGCCCTACTAATCTAAAGTGATGTGGTTTTCTAATGCCTGCTGACGCCAGCGCCAATTATCTGTTTAAGATCCTACCCATAGGGATTACCCTACAGCGAAGTTGAGCTTACCTAGAAAGGACTGCAGTGCCCTAAGCGAAGCCTTTTTTCCCCTCACAAAATCCTCAATACTCTGCTCTACTACTGCTTAGCACCCAAACTTTGTCCATGGGGGGTGAACTTTTAAAGCCCACAGAATCTATCTCAATACCCAAAAACAAATAATTTCAGGGTCGGCGCTGGACCCACCAACGTATCCGCTGCTAATGGAATACCAGCATCTTGAGATACTTTATAAAACAATCCATAAGGTACCTGGCTTGCTCCCATGATGAACCCACTATCAAGAAATCGCCCAGGTAGTGAATAATTGATTTACCACCAAATACCTGCTCCACTACCCAATACACAAAGGTACTAAAGTTCTCAAAGTAAAAGCAAGATATGGAACAGCCTATTGGTAGGCAAAGATCAATGTAGAACCCCCCCACCCCCGTTAAAGCATCCGCCTAAAAAGTACAGTGAGTCTGGATGGACCGGCAAAACCCTAAATGCAGATCCGATGTCAAACTTAGCAACCAACCACCCTTAACCCCTTTGTACACCAAGCTGATGGCCCAATCAAAAGAAGCATACTTCACCGCTACCAGCTTTTTATCTATGCCATCGTTAACTGATCCCCTTTGGGGTATAAGAGATGGTGTTTGAGTCTATGTAAATTTCCCAGCCTCCTACCTTGGCACTATACCTAACTGGGACACCACCAAATCTGAAAACGAGAGTTGGGGAAAATGGCCCACCAACCTGACTAGGGAAACCTTTTTTAAATCTACGCACAACCAATCTATGGGAATTGGGAATATGGAAACCAAACTTGAAACCTTCGAATAACAGACTGATTTCTTTTTGTCATAGCGTACTGTCCTAGCCATGGAAGCATCCCCTTAAACCGTATCTGAGTTGCCACCTTTCGCAGCCGCCTCCGTGTCTGATCTAAGCTTCCATACGCATTTGTACAGAGGGTGCAGTTTTCCACACTCTGAGCACACATGCTTGAATCTGCAAGTTGTCCCCCATTTGCATACTCTCTCACTGTACCGGTCACAATACCACTACTTATTTTCACTGGTAAGGGACCCGGACCTACCCTTTGTGAATTATCCAGAAAAGGAGTTACACAAGCAAAGGGGAGTTACTATTTTCATCCATGTACCCATGTCCCACTCAACCTACCTCACATGACCACCACGTCAAACTGCCGTATGTTCTATGTACTCTCTCAATCTCGTCGAGGTAGCAAAACAAGGGGGGACCTCGTCCGACGGTGCCACAGGCCATGACAGCCAGCTACTGCCTGGCACCGGGGGAGTGCCAGGAACCTGCAAGGAGGATGGGGAGGAGGGTGCATGAGACACGGCCCTGCCCTCCGGCGAGGACAACCAGGTAAGAGGGGGAGAAGGAAGGGAGCATACAGCCTAATGGAGAATGGAGCACAAAAAATGGAGCACAATGGAAGGAGGAGAAGAAACACCCCTAAGGGGAGGGAATAAGGGCCTAACTGAGGGCCCACTAGCCCTTGTAGGCCTAAAGGGCTGCCCCAGGACACATCAAACCACCTGGGAGGCATTGTGATCCTCATGGGGCGAGTAGGAGTAAAGACATGTCCCTGGGGCCTATCCCCCTGGGAATTGCCTAATATCCTAGAACCAATTAAATCAGGGTCAATGACCCTGATCCATGAAGCCTAACCTCTCTCATGACCTTCTCAATGAGGCTATCTACCATTAGGGAAGCCATGCCATGAGACCTGAGCTGCCAGATCAGACACCAGTGCCTTACAGATACCATGTTCAAGAGACAGCCCACCAAGAAGGGAAGAGTATATATACCCAGCTGCTCCCCGAGAAACAAATCCCATTAACCTCTGCATAACCAAATTTCTTATCACTATTCCTAGCCCAGACCCTACTACCCACTCTCCTCAACTTTGTTCAGCTGTGGGCTTTCTTTCACTTTCGCAAAGCTAAAATCACAAATCACTATTCAATTGCTCAATTTCCCCAAGCCCGCAAATCTTTTCATACTCATAAACAGCAAATGAAGGAGAAAATCCTACGAGTTCTAGAAAGGACCCGCAAAGGTATTAAACACCCTGTGTCTCTCCACCCTTGTGTCTCTTCCCCCCTCTCCCTCTCCTGTGTCTCTTCCCCCCTCTCCCTTGTGTCTCTTTCCCTCCCCCTCCCTTATCATCCTCCTCATCCTCCCTCCTCAACCCCCCACCTCAACCCCCCTCCTCATCCTCAACCCCCCTCCTCAACCCCCCTCCTCATCCTCAACCCCCTCCTCATCCTCAACCCCCCACCTTAACCTCAACCACCCTCCTCAACCTCATTAGCATTGGCCGGGTCCCGACGCAGCCGGAAAGATTGCGGTGGAGCTGAGGAGAAACGGCTGATATAAGGTTAGTGAGGGGAGAGGGGGAGGTAATTAGAGAGGGGTAAAGTGAGGAGGGGGGTTGAGGAGAGAGGTTGAGGATGGGGGTTGAGGATAAGGAGGGGGGTTGAGGAGGAAGGTTGAGGAGGGGGGTTGAGAATGAGGAGGGGGGTTAAGGATGAGGGTTGAGGAGGGGGGTTGAGGAGAGAGGTTGAGGAGGGGGGTTGAGGAGAGAGGATGAGGAGGGGGTTGAGGATGAGAAGGGAGGATGAGGAGGGCTTTTGAGGAGGGAGGATGAAGAGGATGATAAGGGAGGGGGAGGGAAAGAGACACAAGGGAGAGGGGGGAAAGAGACACAGGGAAGGGAGAGGTGGGGAAGAGACACGAGAGGGAGGGGGAAGAAACACAGGGGAGGGAGAGGGGGGAAGAGACACAGGGGAGGGAGGGGGGGGAGAGACACAGGGGAGGGAGAGGAGAGGAAGAGACACAGGGGAGGGGGGAGAGACACGGGAGGGAGAGGGGTAAGAGACACAGGGGAGAGAGAGGGGGACAGAGAGGGCACAAGAGGGACACAGGGGCAGCACATTTTCCAGTATTTTGTGGTAAAATAGGTGCCTCGGCTTATACTCGGGTCGGCTTATGCTCGAGTATATATAGTAATTGCACAACAGTCTCAAGCTCGCAAATCGTCAGGAAATTAAAAGTATTTTTTTGTTCGGGGGTTAAATCGATCTAGGGTATCAATGCGTTAATACATATCAGGCCATCCATATCGACTAGAACTGTATTGGCATTCAGTTTCATAATTCTTTATTTTGAGGGTTTGCGAGTCTGATCGCATGTGGGACCCCCGAACCTCATTGATTGACATGTAACCTCCATGTTTTACTGCCAAAATAATTAGTCTCATTTTCTATTGGCTGATTCGAAATGGGAGGTTATGGGCTTGCTGAATTGATTATGTTCCCCCTCTGAAGTGCTCCGACCAGTGCATGGTGTACGGTTTTGGCTTTGGGCCCGTAACTTGCGGGCTTGAGCAATTGAATAGCATCGCAATCAGAGTCGAACAGGAGGCAGCAACTCACTCGCAGACATTCGGCCATCTGTGATCGAGTCGCTTGCAATTGAATATGGCCCTTATTCTTGCTGTTTAAGTTCTAAAGTGAGCTTCCAAGCAGCATATTATAGTGGATTCTGCTGCAAGCTTTGTGTAATCATTACGTACATTTTCATTAGCCTTTCTGCAGTCTCCGGAGGTCTAGCCTGGATTTATCTAGTGCCAGCATCAATGAATCTATAACAAACCCAGGGAGGGCAGGACAAGTAGTGTGAATTTAAAATATGGAATATAAAGTATGTGAACCTCTCAGACTAACATCAATAAACATAAATGGGATTGTGTCTTATTATCTAAAGGATTTCAAAATTCATACATTCTATTTTTCAAATAACAGTTCGTCTTTTAAAGGCATGATCATTAAAAAACATTACCGTATATACTTGAGTATAAGCCGACCCGAGTATAAACTGAGGCACCTATTTTACCACAAAATACTGGGTAAAATGAGTGACTTGAGTATAAGCAGAGGGTGGGAAATGTGCTGCCCCCTGTGTCCCTCTGTGTCCCCCTCTTGTGTCCCCCTCTCTCTCCCGTGTCTCTTCTCCCCTCTCCCTTCCCTGTGTCTCTTCCCCCCCTCCTCATTCTCAAGCTCCCTCCTCAACCCCACTCCTCATCCTCAACCCCACTCCTCATCCTCAACCTCCCTCCTCATCATCCCTCCTCATCCTCAACCTCCCTCCTCAACCCCCTCATCCTCAACCCCCACCTCTTCAACCCCCCTCTTCAACCTCCCTCCTCAACCCCCATCCACATCCCCCCCTCCTCATCCTTAACCCCCCCATCCTCAACCCCCTCCTCAACCCCCCTCCTCATCCTCAACCCCCTCCTCAACCTCCCTCCTCAACCTCAACCCCCCTCATCATCCTCAACCCCTTCCTCAACCTCCCTCCTCAACCTCCTTCCTCATCCTTAACCCCCTCCTCATCCTCAACCCCCTCCTCAACCTCCCTCCTCATCAACAACCCCCTCCTCAACCTCCCTCCTCAACCTCAACCCCCCATCCACCTCCCTCCTCAACCTCCCTCCTCATCCTCAAACCCCCCATCATTCTAAACCCCCCCTCCTCATTCTAACCCCCCCATTCTAAATCCCCCCCCTCATTCTACCCCTCGCTTACCTGCATCTGAAGCTCCTGCTCTTGCCTCCGCTCTTTCCGGCACGCATGTGACGTAGCGCGCATGTGACGTCACTGCATTAGCATATACCGGGTGCCGGCACCCGGTATATGCTAATGACGTGGCGCGCATATGACGTTACTGCATTAGCATATACCGGGTGCCGGCACCCGGTATATGCTAATGCCGTGACGTCACATGCGCGCGGAAGGAGCGGAGGCCGGAGCTTCAGATGCAGGTAAGTGAGGGGTAGAATGAGGGGGGGGTTTAGAATGAGGTGGGCGGTTTAGAATGAGGGGGGTTAGAATGAGGAGGGGGGGTTGAGGATGAGGAGGGGGGAGGGAAAGAGACACGGGGGGTTAGAGAGACACGATGGGGGTAGAGAGACACGGGGGGGGGTTAGAGAGACACTGGGGGGTTAGAGAGACACGGGGGTGGGGGGAAGAGTGACTCGAGTAAAAGCAGAGGGGGCCCTTTTTAGCCTTAAAAAAAGGGCTGAAAATCTCGGCTTATTCTCGAGTATATACGGTAAGTGGATTTTAAAAAAGTTTTCTTTAAAAACATGGCGTTAAAATACGAGATGCAGGACTTAGAAAAAAAAATACGAGACACAAGATTAGCGGCCGAACGACAGGAAGCAAAAAAAACGAAATACACACTACAATACACCAAAAAAAATCACAAAAACATCACAGACAGCATGGGGCAAAAGCCAGGACGTCTGTAAGTGAGGTGGAACGCGGATTTAACTCGATTTAGATGATTTTCGACACTCGAAAATCGGCTAAGCGAGGAAAACAATGGCTGCCTAAAAAAATGAAAACGAGGCTACACGACCCCAGACCGCGCAAAACACTGCAAAACGCGTAGCACTTTACACATCATACTACGACCTACAAGATACACTATTACAAAATCTGGAAATTGCTCACGAGATGCGTACCACATTATTAACATTAAGACTATACAATGCCGCATTACACAATAAACCAACGGCTTTACCTCGCGTACGCAGCCTATTTAGAATGCACACTTCAAACATTCATTATACTTTATAAGCAGGGCACTAACACTCACAATGTATATTCTATGCAGACGCAAAATACAAACAGATCGTTAGCTGTTCAGCCTATTGCTCGCTACATACATCAATTATAGATAATTAAAGTATATTAATTGATTTAAGAAATCATTCATTATTACTTAATTACATATACATAGAAGAGGGGAGGGGGGAAGAGACACAGGGGAGGGGGGAAGAGACACAGGGGAGGGGGGAAAGAGACACAGGGGAGGGGGAAGAAACACAGGGGAGTGGGGAAGAGACACAGGGGATAAGGAAAGACACAGGGGAGGGGGGGAACGAGACATAGGGGAGGGGGGAAAGAGACACAGGGGAGGGGGGAAAGAGGATCACAGGGGAGTCGAGGGAAAGAGACACAGGGAAGGGGGGAAGAGACACAGGAGATGGGGGGAAAGAGACACAGGGGAGGGGGGAAAGACAGGGGAGAGGGGAAGACAGACACAGGGGAGGGGGGAAAGAGACACAGGGGAGGGGGGAAGAAACACAGGGGAGGGGGGAAGAGACACATGGGAGGGGGGAATATAAACGAAACAATTATGTATATATATATCACAGAAGAGACACAGGGGAGGGTGGCAAGAGACACAGGGGAGGGGCGGAAGAGACACAGGAGAGGTGAGCAGGGCAAACAGACACAGAGGGAGTAGAGGGGGGAACAGACACAGGGGAGGGAAAGGAGGGGCAGATACAGGGGAGGGAGAGGGGGGACAGACACAGCGGAGGGAGACAGGGGGGAACAGACACAGGGGAGGTAGACAGGGGGGAACAGATACAGGGGAGGGAGGGAGGGGGGACGTCACATGCGCGTCACATCATTAGCATATGCCGGGTCCCAAAGACCTGATGGACAGCAGCAGGGGTCCCAGGACTCCCATCACCCCCTCCTCCCTCACCTCATCCTCTCCTCATCCTCTCCCTTCCGTCATCCTCTCCCACACGGGAGGGAGGGGAAGAGACACAGGGGAGGGGGGGGAAGAGACACAGGAGATGGGGGGGAAGAGACACAAGGGAGGGGGTAAGAGACACAGGAGGGGGGAAAGAGACACAGGGGAGGGGGGAAGAGACACAGGGAAGGGGGGAAGAAACACAGGGGAGAGGGGGAAAGAGCCACAGGGAAGAAGGAGGAAGAGACACAGGGAAGAGGGGGAAAGAGACACAGGTAGGAGGAGGGAAGAGACACAGGGGAGGGGGGAAGAGACACAGGAGAGGTGAGCAGGGCATACAGACACAGAGGGAGTAGAGGGGGGAAAAGACACAGGAGAGGGGGAGGGGGGACAGAAACAGGGGAGGGAGACAGGGGGGAACAGACACAGGGGAGGGAGACAGGGGGGAACAGACACGAGGGAGGGAGGGGGGAACAGACACAGGGGAGGGAGGGAGGGGGGAAGAGACACAAGCGAGGGAGAGGAGGGTGGAAAGGAAACCCAAGGCAGTAGGTAGATGGGAGAGGCTCGCGGTGAGCGCCGAAGTTGCTCACATTAGGTGGCAAACAGCTTTGCCAGCATTACAATTTTATTGCCGTCATTTTTGACAGGCAAGTCGCTAATATATATATATATATATATATATATATATATATATATATATATATATATAGTTTCTAACCGCACTTATCGGTTAATAATCATAATCATTCTCATATTTTATAGGTTCGTGAGCCATTTCTCATCCGTAAAGCTTGGTTTGGTGTAATACACTGAAATCTCTTGCGGACAAGGCAAGATGTACGGATGAGGACTGAGTACTGTAACATTCAGAGTAAAAAGATTAAAATAAACATGTAACGTAGCTCCCTCAGCCGAATTAACAATATAACGTACAATACAACCACTCGATTAGAATTGGGGCCAAAGTCTCCTGAGATATCAGAGACATGACATTCCAGGATAAAGCCTGTGTGGGTCTATATTGAAGATACGGCACTAGCAAGATGGTGCTTTTAAAGGAGGCAACATGGCTGCATCCTTTGTTAAAAAGATAAAGTCTAAATGATGAGTAAGTAATATTTTCTCTTGATTCTCTTAATATAGCAATACAAGAACATATATTTTAGCACAATATTAATGAAACTGACATTTTGTTCTGACTTATGTCCTTTAACACAAATCTGTGAATGAGTATAAAAACATAATTTAAACACACTTGCTATGTACTACTCTCCTATTTATGCTCCACACGGCTGGCACATTTTGCACTTTATGAAGCAGGACCTTTGGGCAACCTTTCAGTACATTACGAATAACGATTCTCTTGCTTAGAAAATTTGTTCGGGAATTCACAATTTTCTAGTTGTAGCTAAGGGTGAAAAAATTGTGCAATAAAAAAACTGTTGTGTTGTATAAGAAGCCCTGTTGCGCTCCTCATTACTTCCCCCCACAGTGCCACAATGGGAATATAAACCCATTTTACAATATTTATAACCCTCGGCACACAGGCTTTCGGTTTCTGTGACTACAGATGCACTTTGATATGAGAATAGGAAGGGGGGATATACACAGAAACAGAGGAGTCAGCGTGTTTATATATTATCACTGTGCTTTATGCACATTTCTAGAAAGAGCTAGATTATATATCTGTAAAAATCTGTAGCTATGCCTATTTGCATTACTTAGAGTTAAGGCCTTTGTAGCTGATGTTGCAGAGTAGACATTTAAAGAATCCTGAGATAGAATCCTAAATAAAATAAATAAAAAGCCACTGTCTTAAGTTAGTTTAATCATTAAAAGCATTAAGAAATTGTACTAGCCGTTTTTCCCTAGAGTAAATTATTTCAGAGGCATTCACTGATTGATTGTTCATTTATGCTAATTTGCAGCTCTATAATGTTAATGCTATGGGTTCCCCGGTGGTCCACTGGTTAGGATTTGGTGCTTTCAACACTGCAACCTGGGTTCAAACCCAAGTCAGGGAACCAAGAGGTCACACCACCCTGAAGCCAAACAGGGTTGGGCCTGGTCAGTACTTGTTGGGAAACAACTGAGGAACATCAAGAGCTGTTTGATGTGGCCCACTGGAGAAGGAACTGGCAACCCACTCCAGTATCTATGCCATGAATATTAAAGCGGATCAGCATGACCATGGACATAAAGATATCCTGGTGTGTTGTGGTCTATGAGGTCATGGAGAGTTGGAAACAACTGAACAATGCAAAAAATAAATGTTAATGCAATGTTTTTATCATTGCAGAGACCGCCAAACAGACTGTAATTCTAATTATCACACAAACACAGCTAATTATTAGTTATATTGCAGGAGACAGGGAAGTGATAGGAAGAGGAATTGAGAAGGGGAACATTATTTTGTGATATTACACTATCTTTGTTAGACACCAACATATGTGAACTTATCAATATATTTGCTACCTATTTATTCATTAGATATTGGGTCATAACCAGTATTTATATTAATTTTACAATGTGCTTACTTGAGATTTTTTGCTGGAAAATTTGAAATATTTAGGTGAATTTATCAAAAAATTGTCTTTTAGCAAAGACAAGTGAACAAAACATGTTGGTTATTTTTTTAATTCTCTAGGATCTGTAATTTCAGACAATATATATATTTATAGGGTTATATTGATGTACAGGACTATAATGACATCTATTGACATGGGGGGGTGTATTGTGGTTATCAAGTCAAGAAAGTCTTCTGTGCTCTTGTCATTTATTGACCTGTCAAATAAGTTCAAATGATAAAAAAACTGTATAGTTTTCCATTTGAATATAAAAAGACATTTACAGGAACAGTGTCTAAACAAGATACTGTACATAACAAATTGGCACTGAAAGGGTTAAATGGCTATGGATAAAGGTCTTATGTGACACTGCACAGCTTGTTGATGTCTAGGATTAGTTAGCAACTTTCCAATATATATATATATATTGCAACTGATTAGAGCTTTTACTTCTTCCCAGCACATATGTTTTTATCATTGTATCAGGTAATATGATTATTGTCATGGTGCATTTCAAATCTATCCTTGAAGATTATCAGGGCCAACACTTCCATACTTCCCCATGAAGAGCTATTTAATTGTAGGATTTCTAAAATATAGATCACTCATTTAGGAGCAAAACAAAATACGAGGAAAATGTTGTAATGTTTAAATGACCTTAAATGATTGATATGATTTCTTCCTATAAACGCAGGAAGTAAAAGTACAGACAGTCCGATTCAGGACTTGAGACACCAATTCCCCAGTGTATACTGGGCTTTCTGTAGATTATCTCAGCAGTGTCAACTCTTGCTGAGAAGCATTCCTTTAAAAAACACTTTATAAAAATAGGATATAGCTTACTGAGCTTTATTACCCATCCTGGCGTATTTGTCTATGATTTATTTTTTTATATCCTAGACTTCTCTATCAAAGAGCTGGAAGCTGTAGAGACAAGCAATTCACGCTCTGGCCATAAATCCATCCTAATAAACAGCGGTTTGGGGTATGGTCGGAATATCTTGTGTCCTGTGCAAAGCAGAGTGTGCATTACAAATTCAGAGAACGTGTCTGCTAAAGACCACCATTGTTTATCTTCTTCACAAACAGGTGAAGTTTTTTTCTAAAATAACAATATTAACAGTTTTGTGAAATTTGAGCATTTTTAGATAAAATCTTAACTTTAAAGGGACCCAATCACGGAAAAACCTAATACAAACCTAGCCAAACCCTACAAAGCAGGGGTGGGCAAGTTCTGTCCTGGAGAGCCCCAACACAGGCCAGGATTTCAGGATATCCCTGCTGCGTACATGTGAGTGAATCTCTTCTTCAGACATCCTGATTGACTCACCAGTGCACAAAGATGATATCCTCGAATACAGGCCTGTGTGGGGCTCTTCAGGACCGGACTTGGCCCCCCTTGCTATAGAGTATGCTTCAACAATATTTTCTGTGCTTAAAAGATAGCAAATAAAATGTTTGCTGTACCTAAATTCTATTGCTAAAAAAACACTGCAGGGAGGCAGCCATCTTGGAACGGGGGCCGTCCTCTAATCCTCCCGTGAGCCATACAGAAAGCTAAAAATTATAATAAAAAGCCCCTTTCAGCTCTAGTCCACCCATTTACATCACAAAAGAGGAGTGCTGGGGGGGGGGCTGCAGGAGCCGACCCACATATTTGCATATTCAGCTGCATCTATCTGTACTTTTAATGGCTTATATCTTCAGAACGGAAGGTATTTGGAACATAGTGTAAAGGGGTAAATATATAAAGTTGGGCATAGTATACTGACTTCTGTGAAGTGGTTATGCCCGTGATTGGGTCGCTGTAACAAGGCAGGTTTTTTCCAATGAGGGGACAGGTACAGAGCATGAAAAGCTTGATTTGCATTTTGAAAAGTGTCAACCTGCCTCTGAGCACGTGCAGGGGAATGGGGAAGGTGTCAAATACTAGCAAAATATGCAATTTGAAATATGGCATCCAGCCTCGGTGTATTTGTACGGGAGTGGACAAGGTGTCAGATACTAAAAGCTACTCTAAAATGCCAAAAAGATGTCAAATTGCATCTCTCCTTCCTGCCCCATAGTCCCCCTCTCAAATACTGAATAAATAAAAAAAAGTGACAGAAACTGCAGAAGGTATTAAATATAGACAAGATGGATGCCTACAAAATAGAGCCTACTAAAATGAACAATTATGCCAAAACAAATTTTGGCACGTCGCTTCTAAGGTTGCAAGTTTTTTTACATACTTCACATTTCCCAGACTACAGTGGTCCTTTAAAGGGATACCACCCAAATAAGCATCAAATAGCATTACTTACCTTAAACAAGCTTTCATGGACCTGTATTTCAGCTGTTTGGACTCTTTTATAGGAACAGTTTTCAGACAGGTAGCCCAACTACATGTAATAAAGGCTGTGATATCTTTCAAGCATATATCAGCAATCAGGAAAAAAACAATTGCAAAAATTGTCATTGCATGAAACAGCAAAGCATGATGGAACGGGTAACATCACAGTTTATGATATCTGAATGGTAATAATAATAATAACAATATGTACTCTAAACAGTAACATGTTATTTAGCATGATCACTGGTATCTGAGCATCAGAAAACAGGAGATTTGAAACCATCCAAACATGGGATCACACAATGTTTATTAAATAATTTTTTTTTTTAACAAAAAGTAAAATAATAGGTACTGCACTACCTCATCACAAAAAGTCAGGTTCTATGAATTTTAGTTATCTGCATAAAAATTCTTGTTTAAATATCTTATGCAATATATTAACATACCTCTTAATTTTTTTATCTGCCTAAAAATGGACATTTGTGAAAAGGCTAGGAATATGTCCTTGTCGACATCATAAGGCATATTTATGAGGGATAGATACAAACCTCACACTTAATTAACTTAGAAGGTTCCTTTTAAAAGCATATTCAAATGCAAAGTAAACTTCTGTAAAAAAAAAATATTAGTACAGGAGTTTTTTTTAGCCTTGTTAATATGGAAGGATATTAGGAATACAGTGAGACTTGGGGGTGCCTAAATGGAACTGGGTGCTTTCTACTGCATTAGTTGCCATTTTTCCAAAGTGAATGAAGTATCAATCTCATCAATTTTTTTCACTGACGAGGCACACAGAGGCCGAAACGCATCTGGGGTTAGCTGTTTCTCCCATTCAGGGTAGAATTGCCTGGTATTTCGGTATCTTCTGAGTGAGACCAGACTTATATATTACAGGATATTTCTCCCTGTGAAGGGCACAAGTGGCTAAAAGAGGCTGCTCTATGAGTAGGTGACCAGACCTATAGGACAAACCTACTTTAGGTAATGTCCAATCTCAGATTGAGCAGCTCTAATTTATTTGTTATTTCATAGTTAGTAGAATATCTAACAGGTCATTGATTTGGCTGCACTTCAAAATCAAACATAAAGGACAAATCTACATCGTATTCCAGGATTGAACAGCTTGACCTCTAGGGCCACCATGTGGCCTTGAAATCGTGTTATGTGGCATAACTGCTTCTAATGTAACACTGTGTAAACAGTCATATTTTAGTAGCAATTGTACAGGACCAGCAAGCTATCCTAAGTACCCGGGGCAAAACTATGACATATTTGTCCCATTCTTCCTCCCTTTCTCTACCTAATTCTTAGGCTCCTCTTTCTGTTCAACCATTCAAATCATTATAATAGCATTTAAACATCTTTATATTACACACTATAAAAACTAAATAAAAATGTAATATGCTTGACTTTTCTCAGAGCTTATATATCATTTTTTTTTTAATTTTTTTTTTACTGTTAAATCTGAGTCACAAAGAACTAAAAGGTGAAAAACCTACAGAATCAAATTAAGAGAACACATTTTGGCACTTGAACAAAGCCAAAGATGAATGTCAGAAACAGCAATGAATAATAAATCATTATTTTCCCATCTCAAATGTATTTAAATTTAATAATACATATCTCATTTCAGTTAATACATCATCTGGAATTTGCACATTGGCCTCTTATGTGTGAAAAAAATTCCCGTGTGGCATCTCTTGTGAAAAAGTTATATACACAGCATAATACCACCACCCAATCAACATGGCAACCATCTCTACTTACGTAGACTAAAATGCAAAACAATACACTTCACACTAACCCAAGGTCTCTCGGGTTAAGTAAAATCAGACATTTTGGATGCAGGCCTAACTGCTTTAATGGGCATTCACTAGTGGTCCAGTGGTTAGAACCAACAGTGAAGATTTAGTGAAGCACCACCGTCGACCTGGGTACGATTCCAAGTCAGGGAAGCAAGAGGTCACACATCCCTGAAGACAAGAAGGGTTGGGCCTGGTCAGTACTGGATTGGGAGATCACATAGAAATACCAGGAGCTGTATGCTGTGGCCCACTGGAGAAGGAAGTGGCAACACACTCCAGTATCTCTGCCATGAATACCAAGCAGATCAGCATGACCATGGACATGTGCTATGGTCCATGAGGTCACGGAGAGTTGGAAAAAATGACTCAACAACGCCCTCAAAAAACCTGCCTAAATACCAATCCTCTCATTTTGGTAACCTTGCAAGTTGGGCACCAATATTTTGATCCTTGAGGCCTTTCATCACTGACAAAAAATATTACACATTTTTCCTTTATTAAATGAGAATAAAAATATTTTAGTCACATCGTCGTTTTTACACAACTTCAGAGTATCTTAGTGACACCTTGTGAAACTGCCATTTGCATTTTACTGAGGTGGAAAATAAATGGATTAGAAATAAATCTCAATTGTGAAACAATTTTCTACCACCTAGTGTGCAATATTTGGGTCTAACAAATCCTTGGTAAGATGCTGACAGATTATTTTTATGTTATTATTATTTCACTTGGACTTTCACTGCTGCATCAGCAGTTTAAGGAATATCTGTCATTGATGGTAACTCCATATCTCATACGGAAGATTACACATCAAAAGTTAAGTGACTGAAAATCATATTTTTGCAGTGCATTTACACTAAACATTAAAAGGTCGAAGACTGGAACTGAATTTTGAAGGATTACCATAATTCTCCTTTTTATCTTGAAGGGACAGATTTTTTTTTTCATTTCTAGGATCATTCATTCAGAAATAATGGAGCTATCTAAACGCAGTTTGCTTGTTTAATCACCCGTTCATGCAGGTGAGATATTCAATTCTAATACAACTGTTTTGGAGATTGCAGTTGCGTTAAAATGTCAGTGTATCTATTATCATGTTACCATAAAACTATTACTGCAAGATATATGATCAGATAGCAACATGGAAGATTAAAAACACTGTTTTTTCACAATAAAATTGTGATTTTAATATGTTCAATGGCGTTTTCCAGCTTTCTCAAAAATATTGTTTCATTGTTTTATTTAAATCTACTCCATCATCAACCATGTTCAGTGAATGAGTTGTAAATAAATATTTTCAATTTATAATCATCTTTATCTCGGCTTATTTTTTACCAAACTTTGAGTCATACAGTTTTCAACCCCCCACATGCAGCTATTGTATTTTCAGCACTAATATGCTCAATGGTCTTTTAGTCTTGTGTTCATAATTGCTTCATTAAACACCATTACAAATAACAGTGCCCAACTGCCAAACAAACAAACGTACTGTGCTTCTGGGACATCGAAACTGGACAACTCACAGTCAGATATTTTCTATTGTAATTATTTGCAGTTGTGCCTAAAAATTAAATAACAATACTGAAAATGTGTTAAAACAGCCATTATAGAAATTTCCTCTATTGCCAGCTGAGTCTCCAAGTTGGCCAATATTTTCCTGGCTGGATAATGTTGTCCTAAAATGCATTTTTAAATTGGGTGGTAATTACTAGTTAAAACAGTCAACGTATGCTTTTGTGTTAGGTTTTCCTGATGGAGGTTAGGATTGGGATTGGTCTAGGGGAATTCTAGATGCCAACTTACTGAATTTTACAGTTGTGCTCAAAAGTTTGCATACCCTGGCATAAATTGTGACATTTTGGCATTTATTTTGAAAATATGACCGATCATGAAAAAAAAAAAGTATTTTATTGAAGGATAGTGATCATATGAAGCCATTTATTATCACATAGTTGTTTGGCTACTTTTTAATTCATTGTGATAACATAAATCACCCAAATGGCCGTGATCAAAAGTTTACATACCCTTGAATATTTGGCCTTGTTACAGACACACAAGGTGACATGCACAGGTTAAAATGACAATTAAAGGTTAATTTCCCACACCTGTAGCTTTTTAAATTGCAATTAGTATCTGTGTATAAACAGTCAATAAGATTGTTAGCTCTCACATGGATGCACTGCACAGGCTAGATACTGAGCCATAGGGAGCAAAAAAGAACTGTCAAAAGATCTTCATAACAAGGTAATGGAACTTCAAAAAGATGGAAAAGGATATCAAAAGATATCCAAAACCTTGAAAATGCCAGTGTTATCACTTATTAGGAAGTGGAGAATTTCGGGATCTCGATACCAAGCCAAGGTCAGGTAGACCAAGAAAGATTTCAGCCACAACTGTCAGAAGAATTGTTAGGAATACAAAGAAAAACCCACAGGTAACCTCATGAGAAATATAGGCTGCTCTGGAAAAAGACAGTGTGGTTGTTTCAAGGAGCACAATACAATGATACTTGAACAAAAAATGAGCTGCATGGTCGAGATGCCAGAAAGAAGCCTTTACTGCGCCAATGCCACAGAAATGCTTGGTTATAATATAACCGACAACACCTTGACACGCCTCACAGCTTCTGGCATACTGTAATTTGGAGTGACGAGACCAAAATAGAGCTTTATGGTCACAACCATAAGCGCTATGTTTGGAGAGGGTTCAACAAGGCCTATAGTGAAAAGAATACCAGCCCCACTGTGAAGCATGGTGGTGGCTCACTAATGTTTGGGGGGGGGGGTGAACTCTAAAGTCACAGGGAATCTCAGAAAATACTGGCAGACAATTTGCATTCTTCTGCACAAAAGCTGTACATGGGATGCTCTTGGACTTTCCAGCATGACAATGACCCTAAGCACAAGGCCAAGTTGACCCTCCAGTGGATACAGCAGAAAAAGGTAAAGGTTGTGGAGTGGCCATCACAGTCTCCTGACCTTAATATCATAGAGCCACTCTGGGGAGATCTCAAACATGGGGTTCATGCAAGACGACCAAAGACTTTGCATGACCTGGAGGCATTTTCCCAAGACGAATGGGCAGCTATACCACCTGCAAGAATTAGGGGCCTCATAGACAACTATTACAAAAGATGGCACACTGTCTTTGATGCTAAAGAGGGCAATACACAGTATTAAAAACTAAGGGTATGCAAACTTTTGATCAGGGCCATTTACGGAGATTTCTGTTATCATTATGATTTAAAATGAAGTCAAAGAACTAGGTGATAATAAACAGCTTTATATGATCACTATCCTTCAATAAAAAAATTTTTTTTTGCATGATCAGCCATATTTTCAAAATAAATGCCAAAATTTCACAAATTCTGCCAGGGTAGGCAAACATTTTAGCACAACTGTATACAATATGCTCCCTTAAACAATTGGCTTGGTAATAAGCAAGTTTTTTTCCAAGTAAATAGAAAAATAAGCAAAGCCTTTACTTTATCATTATAGGCAATCATGCCTTGATTGAATACTACCACCACAGGGGTCCATATTGGTCTCCCATGTAACCTAATCAACCTCCTTGGGGGTCCATAACAACACCCTCCAGCAATGCTCAATAAAGCTCTCATCCTCACTCTTCTGCCCTGGATAAGCGAACCATACATGTTGATCGAAATGTAATATTAACAGAGCTGCTCCTGTGAGGAGCTCCAGCTCCGACTATTGGGTTTTGGCAAGCTCCTCAAGCCTTAAATAGGCATTTAGGGATTTTGATTGGCTGAAATATGTGTTGCCCATATTTTAGCCAATCCAAGTCCAGTATTTGGTTTAACCCTGCTCCACATCTGTTTTGTTAAATGTCTAATCAATCAGAATTCATGAATTGACAGAGAAATATTGTTTTTCATGTCATTATGGCAATTTAGGAAGAGGCTTTAATCTTTAGGGTATGTGTCCTGCGTGTACACTGTTATAATGCAATTACCTTGGCAGAGAGAGATCCTGCTGGTTATCAATGTAATGTAGGGTGACCCCATTATACATTAATAGAGCGTGCCCAGACATCACTGAATATCATGTCTAATATAGGCTGGTCTCCCCACTGCATATTATAAGGATAGTTTATTGTACATTTTTTTACGATGATCCCGACTTCCCATTGTCAGAATAAGCTCAGATAGTGCTGGTTATCTGGTAGTGGATAGTTATTCTCTAATGTTGGGCGATTTGAGACTTAAAGTACACATTACACATTTACACTCTCCCACTCAAGCTCACACTCACACGCTCTATCACACTCATATTTTTCGTTTAAACTTGACTACCTATCATATTAAAGGGACATGGAACTATTTTTTTCTTTGTTGCACGAGAAAGAGCTTTCAAGTTAATATTTCTGAGCACAAAAACGTACTCAAGTGTTTAACTGTTCTTGGGGGCTTGCACTCTGCCCATGCACTCACACAAGCCAATGAGATCTACAGACGTACTTATGCCCTCTGTACTTCCTGTTAGTTTCAATGAAGTTGAAACAGGGTTCACTTAATATTTTTTTACTCCCGACACAGCATTTATAATGTTTACAACATGCTCTTTTAAATGCATGAAAAAAAACTGTTGTCTTTCCCTTTAATGATATGCAAATATGCAAGATAAAGAATAATTCCACAAAATAAATAATATATATCTATTTTGATTTATTTGCTAGAAACATACAGTCCATTGTAATGTGGCATAATATAAAGGACATGTTGTGAATATAGGAATACATAATTTTTTATTAAAAATACATTTTATTTTTTCATATGGAAAACCAAAGCAAAGTGTTGCTGATGAGAATATGTTACGGTACAGTTCCACTTGCTGTGCGAGGACATCTTTAGTGACTGTTTAGTAAATAAATAGTACGTTTGTGTTCACATTTGAATGTCTAAAACAAGTTAAAAAATGCCCACAATTCAGAGAAATACAGTTATTACACTGCATTCTGGGAACCTTGGCAGAGACATGCAAATGTGCCCGCAAAGGCTCTTGCAATCCATAACCATATCAAACATGGCTTCCTTAAGCATATGCCTGCTGTATCAAACAGCTTTGAGCAAAGCTAAGGTTGGATTATACACAAGCTAAGAATCCCACCCACTTATAGCCGATTCAAGGTTACTTCCTCTCATCAGCGTGGGGCCGGTTCTTTACATATGGTTCTAATGATCTGAGGAACAAAGGCAGGATAAAGAGGGGGTTGTTAATAGAAAGAAAATATGGAAGAAAGATATTTATCTAACTTATAATTCTACTTAAGGCCATACAGTAGATCCCATATATTCTATGTAAACCAGTAGCTGATAAGAGTAAGTGAACCAGGCAATTTTATCAGCACCTTGGGAAATGATCCATAGTTTTTGCATAAAATCTGAATTCTTGTCTCTGTATTGAATACAGGACCTTTTCATTTGGAAGATGTCAGTTCTTTTTGTGTAGATGTATTATACATGGCTGTTTTTGAGCCAGTGAGGAGCAATTACCGTTTTAGTTGCCATTAGGATCTGTGTAACACACTTATCTGACCAAGTGGACCAATGAGAAGACATGTTACTGTGTGCAGTCTGGGATACATGACATAATTGTGTCCAATATATTTTGTATTTCTTTTGAGAATCTCTGGATTGTAGGACATTTACAGCCTTATTAAATTGCAATTCGGCAAATTCTAAAGGGGTCTATATAAGCACAGAGCATATTTTTTTTTTACAGAAGTTTTTAGTTACTGAACTTCTATCCAAAAGCAAGGTCTTCACTAACTAAAAACTTCTGTAAAGAAAATATGCTATGTGCTTATATAGAGCCCTTTAGATTTGCCGAATCACAATTTAATAAGGCTGATCGTGCTGTACCAAGGTCTCAACAGCAACTAAAGCAAGTTGTGGGAATATACGTTTGTACGTGTTTATGGTTATGTTGTCCTATACCAAAGCTTGTAGTTAGTTTCAAGGGGTATCACATTATTACATCTTGACAGCACAACATTTTGGGGAGAGACATTGTGATGTCTTGGAGCCCAATAAATGTTGCGCCTATATGTGCATGAACTGTTTCCTTATTCCTTTTTGATTCATTTGAATTAATGCTTGGGGTGCAATCAGCACACCCTGCAAGAAACTTGCCCTGTCCTATACTTGAAGATTTGGTGCACACTAGTATCACTGAATATTTATATGGCACCTTTGCATTCAAAGTTCTTCTAGTTTTTCTTGTTTCCCTGCATTGATCAATTTAGCATTTTTTAATAAAAGGGTTTGCTTAAATTAGATTGTATGCAAAAGAAATGAGAATTGCATCTAACTAATGTGTTTACATCGTTTGTGAAATGATTGTTTTCGGTGCTGCTTGAATACACGTGTAGTGTATTCAAAGACAACAGCTTCATAAAATATTGAACGACGCGGAGGCTGCACAGGCTCCCTGGGTCAGCCTGTAGCGTCACGTGACCCAGCGGAGCCTGTGAGGCTATTAGCCAATCAGGAGCGTCGGGGGGCGTGTCGGAAGCCCGTTTCGCGCCATTGAACACAGCAGCGCGGTCTCCCGACTGGATGGACGGAGGTCTGAGGTCCTGCAGCATTAATAACACAGTAGGAAGGTTTAATTACTGAGATTTCACCCCAGCTTACCAGCATATAAGGGGATATCACTGTTGAGGCTATCCCTGTCTGTTTTGTGTTCTTTTCCTCCTCCGTTTTTGTGTGTGTGTGTGTCCCTGTCTCCCTGTGGTGTGCTGTGTCTGTGTGTGTTCCTGTGTCTGTGTGTGCCTGTTTTCTGCTTGTTGTGCCCCTTGTTTGTTCCCCTGTTAGCAATTGCTATGGATCCAGAAGGCTTAGAGGCCTTACTGGCTGAGGTTAGGACCCGTGCCTTAAGCCAAGGGGTCAGGTGGGTGCAGGACAGGCTGGGACCTCCCATGCCTTCTGCGCTTGGAGCTCAGCACATTGTACAGGAACAGCCTGCGGTGGCTGGTCTCCTAGCCAATCCTGATGCCTCCAGGGAAAATTTTTCCCATCCCACCGCTGTAGGGCTGCCAGACCCACGTCCATCAGGTAGCAGAGACACCAGAGATGGGGGGGTTACAGGTCAGGGCGGCCGGGACCCCATACCCCCCAGGCAGGCGAGCGCCAGGACCACGGGCGGTGGGGGTGAGGGCCTAGCAATCCGGCCACCACCTGCCAACTTGCCTAAAGGTCCTAGGCCGCGACAAAGGTCGCGAAACACCCCTCTAACACCCCGCAAGGGGGGTGCAGGGGGTAAGAGAAAAGCCGGGAGTCCAAAAAAGGCTCCTACAGGCCCTCACGGTGCCAAGCAGACGGTCCCTGGGGTTTCCCTAATTAACAGTGCTTCTGGTACTTTACAGGGACGCCCAACTGGCAGCGAGAGGAGCATGGCGACGACGAGAGAGAGAAGAGATGGGGTCATCAGAGAGATGAACAGCCAAGACAGCATGGTCATGATTGATGACATGCCTGTGACAGCGGCAGTGGCGAGGCTAGGACGCCCCACTCGAGCTAAGAAGGCTACGAGCAGGTACAGTCCGCTGCTATTTACGCACACACCGCTAAGGCGTAGCAGAGTAGAGACTGAGGGCGATACGGTTAGGCCACAGCGCAAAGGGTCTAAGACTGACCAACAGCTGGATATTCCAACGCCCGAGGAAGTCTCAGGGGGCCCCCTACAGGGGGCGGCGGAGGCAGTGCTAGCCTACTCCAGCCGCGCAAGCTTAGCTGACCAGGACCCTTCCTCAGACGAGGAAAGGGCGGTATGGGCGCGGGCATGCAGGTCGCGGAGAGCTAGTGACTGTTCTTCTTGTACCCACAGATCTAGAAGGAGATCCCGGTCTAGAAGCAGAAGATCTTGTCGGTGCAGCTGTGCTTGCACTGGATCTGAGAGGAGAAGCCCGCGGAGGGCCAGACGGTCAGAGTCCCCGGAGCGTCAGGAGAGACGCGGGGATACTCCGTTGGCCGTATCTACTCCTAAGCTTCCAGAAGCAGGTGAGCGCTCAGAATTGAGCTGCGCAGCAGACAAGGGTGGTTTTGTTGGGTCATTAAGGACTCTATTAGCTGCGCATAACATTGCAGTTAGCGAGCGCGACATGGGAGCGTGGATAGGGGGACTAGCAAAGGGTGCATGGTCCCAGCCAGCAGCGGTAGTGGCGCCAGCGAGCGCGAGCGAGGCGCTAGCTAGCTTGCGCGCGCCCGAGCCGGTAGGCAGCGCAATAGCAGCAGTTGGGAATAACACTGTGGGGGTTACCGACGCAGCCATGAGGCCCATAGTCCTCTGCTCGTTGGATAATTTGGGTGCACACCTTCCACAGGAAGTAAAGGAAAAGATCTGGAGGAGGGAGTTTATAGAGTTGTTTTCCCTTCTTCCTATGTCTAGGCAAACAGACCTGGCCGAGAGGGGCCCCAAGGAGGGGAAATCCTTTGCTAGGCTACCCAGGACATTTGATACCTGGCTGCAAGCATTTTCTATTTGGGCTTGCGTACTGTGTGAGCGGCACCCTGAACAGAGTTCGGGATTGTTCGTCTACATAGACGAAATTCGGAATGCTCACAAGGTTTATGGGGGTACAGCCTGGTGGCGGTACGATGAGGAATTCCGGCAATACTTGGCCTCAAGGCCAAGTATGGCATGGAGCGACAAAGCGGTGGCGTATTGGCTAAATATCATGACACCCATGAGAGTCACGACGCCCTTTCGGAGCGGGGCCGGTGGAGGTAAGGGCCCCACCCACGCCTCAGGAGCAGGTCTTAAGACCTGTTTTTCGTACAACGAGGGAGTCTGCAGATGGGCGCCTAACTGCAGGTTTAAGCATGCATGCTCAAACTGCGGAGGTGAACACCCCCTGTCTAGATGCAGTAGACCCAAAGAGGGAGGCAGGGGGGAGCCTTCTGCAAAGGGGCAAGACGCCCATACGCCTCCCCGCCATGCTGCCGTGGCTAAGGCGCTACGGTAAATTGGCAGGCACCGCCGAAGCGGCGCGCCTATTGGAGGACGGGTTCCGAGAAGGATTCCGGATCCCATGTGGGGTCGACATTCAAGGTTTTCTTGTCCCAAACCTGAAGTCGGCTAGGGATTTCCCAGGGGTAGCCAAAGCTAAGGTGCTTAATGAAGTAAAATTGGGGAGGATGGCCGGGCCATTTGCGGCCCCGCCCATCCAGGGTTTAGTTGTGTCTCCTCTTGGGGTGGTCCCCAAGAAGGAGAAGGGTAAATTTAGACTGATCCAGCATCTCTCATACCCCAGAGGCCGTTCGGTAAACGATGGCATATCAAGAGACCAGGCTACTGTGTCTTACGAGTCATTTGACCGGGCGGTCGATTTGGTGAGGAGGAAGGGCCAGGGGGCCCTTATGGCAAAAGTGGACATCGAGTCAGCATTCAGATTGCTCCCCGTGCACCCGACAAGCCATCGGTTGCTGGGGTGCTTCGTAGACGGAAGTTACTTCATTGACTTATGTTTACCCATGGGATGCTCGATATCCTGTGCTTACTTCGAGGCTTTCAGCAAATTTTTACAGTGGGTTGTGAGCATCGAGGCGGGGTATAAGAGTGTTACCCATTACCTGGATGACTTCCTTTTTGTTGGCCCAGCGAGAAACGACGCTTGCCGTTTTATGCTGGAGGTGTTCACCGAAATCTGTACAGAATTCGGGGTACCATTGGCCCATGATAAGACGGAGGGCCCTACGGAACAATTGACTTTTCTGGGGATTCGGATTGACTCCTGCAAAATGGAGTGCAGTCTTCCCTTAGAAAAGGTGGAGGACATGCAAGCCGAGATTACGGCGCTGCGGGGTGCACGGAGGGTGACCCTCCGGCGGCTGCAATCAATATTGGGGAAGTTGAATTTCGCGTGCAGAATTATCCCCATGGGGCGGATATTCTGTAGACGAATGTCTTTGGCTACGGTGGGGATTGCGAAGCCCCATCATTTCCTAACAGTCTCTAAGGCCATGCGTGATGATGCAGAGGTATGGGCAAGGTTCCTTGCAGACTTTAACGGGCGGGTGGTCCTTCAAAAGGAGGGCACCACCAGCGCAGAGCTAGACCTGCACACCGATGGTTCTGGACCGATCGGTTGTGGGGCGTATCTCCAAGGGAAATGGTTCGCTGCGGCATGGCCGGAGGAATGGGAAGAGGCGGGTTTACTGCTGAACCCTACATTCCTGGAGCTGTTTCCTATGGTGGTAGCAGTGCACTTATGGGGTCCCTGTTTCAGGGACAGGCGAGTCATTTTCCATTCGGGTAATAAGGGGTTGGTGGAAGCCGTGAACAACATCACGGCGGCATCCGTACCAGTGATTAGATTGCTTAGGCATCTTGTGCTATGTTGCCTTCGCTTGAACATATGGTTTCAAGCAAGACACGTGACAAAGGTGAATAACGGAATTGCTTACGCCCTCTCTCGGTTTCAGGAGGATCGTTTCAGGGCGCTGGCTCCTCGTGCGAACGCCCTGGGGGAGCTCATCCCCGAGGAGCTATGGGAGATTGGAGCTGTCAGGTAACGAGACTCGTGAGACAGTCTGTTGCCCCAGCGACGTGGAACGCTTATAGACGCGTGTGGGCTAAATGGGATAGCCTAGTGTCACTGGCAGGTGGTGCCACGACGGAGGACAAGAGCGTAGGGATCTTGCTCTGGTACCTGCTGCGGTGCGCCGAGCAAGGCGAATCAAAACCCGTAGTAGGGAGACAGGTCACGGCGCTTGCTTTTATGTTTAAGCTTGCTGGGCAGAGGGACCTTACTAAGGAGTTTCTAGTGCGCAAAGTGGTGCGCGGAATGTTCAGCGGTGCGCAAAGGCCAGATAGTAGGCGGCCAATAACATTTGCGCTGTTGCTGAGATTGGCTCAGGAACTGGTGGTGGTTTGCAGGGATCCCTTTGAATCTCTACTTTTCCGAACGGCTTTTTCCCTGGCGTTCTTCGGAGCGTTTAGGATAGGGGAGTTAGTCGCGAACAGTAGACACGGTTCGGGGGGTCTGCAATTGGTGGATACCTGCCTCAGGGAAGGTACGGTGGTATTGTGGTTGCGGAGGTCAAAGACTGACCAAGTGGGTAAAGGAAGAGAAGTGGTTCTGCATCAGGTTGGCACAGAGTGTTGCCCATATGCATGTGTAGTGGAGTACCTTAAGCAGCGACCGGTGGGACGGTGTTCGCTGCTGGTCCACGCCGATGGAACGGCACTGTCTGTGTATCAGTTTAAAAGAGTTTTAAAAAGCGCACTGCACCGGCTCGGTTTCAAGCAGTCCGACTTTGGGACACACTCTTTTCGGATTGGAGCTGCCACTGAAGCGGCTAGGTTGGGGTTGCCCGACGCGGCAGTAAAGCGCATCGGTAGGTGGGACTCGGACCGTTTTCGTTCCTATGTACGGCCAAATGCAGTGGTTTAATGGTGTTGCTTTCTACTTTCAGGGGAACAGAAGCAACTATGGATTGTGGGCCATTCCTACGTGTACTGGGCCCATAGGTTAGCCGCAGTTACCGAAGAAAAGGCACAACTGGGCTTTCCTATTACGGACTTACGCGTAAGGTGGTGTGGCGTTCGGGGTCTGCGATGGGCGCAGCTCGACGGTCTCTTGGAAACGTATGCGCAGCGTTACGGTCAGCCCAGTGTTATAATTCTTCATGCCGGCGGGAACGATTTGGGGACAGTTCCCATGAGACGGATGTTAAAGGTGATGAGACGGGACATCGAAAAATGGGTGAAGAAGTTCCCTGGCACGTTCCTTATCTGGTCTGAGATGATCAAGAGAAGATCATGGCGTAACGCGCGTGACCCAGTATGCTTAGATAAGGCTAGACAGAAGATAAACCAGCAGATTGCGAGCTTTGTGAGAAAACAAGGTTTCTCGGCCATCCGGTATAAAGATTTCGAACCGGTCGGCGCAGATGACTTTTTCTCAAAGGATAAGGTTCATCTTACGGAAATAGGGTACGAGTTGATGATGTTGGAGTTTAGGGAGAGTGTTTTGCGGGCTTTGGCTTTAATGTCCAGCAGGGGGGGATCGCAGCCTCGGGAGGCGTCCCTCGCATGCTCCGTGGCGGGAGGTGAGTTGCCCGGCCCACTGGCCTAAGGGGGCGATGGCCCCACCTCACAGGGCGTGCTTAAAGATAAGCATTGGGGCTTTGGGCAGGGCTCAAAGCGTGAGGTCACTGTTCGTGGCCGGGCTCCTCCCCCGGAAGGAAGGACTAAATTAGTCATCTAAACAAGTTATGGTTGTTTGTTTATATTGTGTCTAAATAAAGCTGTGGCCCGTTGTTTCTCCCAACTCAAGTTGTCGTGTCAGTTATTCCATCAACTAGCCTGAATGGATCATGCATGGGTCATGAACGACGCGGAGGCTGCACAGGCTCCCTGGGTCAGCCTGTAGCGTCACGTGACCCAGCGGAGCCTGTGAGGCTATTAGCCAATTAGGAGCGTCGGGGGGCGTGTCGGAAGCCCGTTTCGCGCCATTGAACACAGCAGCGCGGTCTCCCGACTGGAATCCCACCCACCCACCCTGTATTTTGTTGTTAACAGATGTATGGTTTATTCTTTTAAAAAAAAAAAAAAAAAAAAAAAAAAATATATAATATATATAATATAAATAAGAAATGTTGAAATTAATATATATTTTGGTTAAGAATTCGGAGAAGTGGCTATTGTATGTTGTGTATTGTTAATTTATGTCTGTGCGGCGGGAGGTGAGTTGCCCGGCCCACTGGCCTAAGGGGGCGATGGCCCCACCTCACAGGGCGTGCTTAAAGATAAGCATTGGGGCTTTGGGCAGGGCTCAAAGCGTGAGGTCACTGTTCGTGGCCGGGCTCCTCCCCCGGAAGGAAGGACTAAATTAGTCATCTAAACAAGTTATGGTTGTTTGTTTATATTGTGTCTAAATAAAGCTGTGGCCCGTTGTTTCTCCCAACTCAAGTTGTCGTGTCAGTTATTCCATCAACTAGCCTGAATGGATCATGCATGGGTCATGGTTACATTCATTTTATGTTCCTGGTTTGGCTGTAATAAAATCTGCAGCGCACAGACTGATCATTCACTTGAACTTTTTTATATAATAATGAATGAATAGAAGAGGAGAACATGCTATTAGGATAATTTGCTGTGGTTTATGAATTATTCATACAATGATTTCCTTTTCACACATCTCTAAGTCTGAATCAATTTTTGAACTTTGTGAAATTTCCTTACTGTGGGATTTTTTTCTGTTGCAGGTGCATGTCATTTATCCATTTATTGGGTAAAATAAACTAGGTTAGTATAAATCTCATATATTATATTATTTTTCTTGTTTTCCCATTTTCTAAATTGCATTTACATTAATAAAAATCACATATATAGTTGTCATCAGTGTGGGTTGTGAAAAGTTGTTGCTAACGCTGCGGCCCTCGCGAACCACCTGATTTGCGGAGTTGGAGGCTCCCACCGCGACTGCAAAATTTACGGACTTCGCATCCGCAAATACGAGCCGCAGGACGACCGCGCAAAAATACAACATTAGCCCCCGAAATCCGCGCACATGAAAACATAAAGCTTACCCACAGGAAGGGGGGCACCGATCACCTCTAAAAATGAAGTTACACCTCAATTTAAGTAGAAATTCACGAGTTTAGACACCCGAAAATCCCTCAAGCAAGAGAAAAAATGGCCGCCGAAAAAATGAAAACGAGGCTACAGGACCCTAAACACGCAAAACACCACGAAACACATACAGATTTTTCCAAAAAGCCGTACGAGGTCCAAGAACAAGGATCCAAAATCAGCCACAGTTACGTACTACACACTTTAGGCGCCATTCAACAACACTAACTTACACAATGCGGAAGTACACAGCTACCCTAACGGATTTTACTCGTGCACGCAGACTATTTTCACTACACACTGCACACATTGCTGACACTTACACAGCAGCTCCACAACAGTGAAAACACACATTGTTTGCTGCAGGAACATGAAAACAGATGGTCAGCTCTTCAACACAATGCTTCCTGCATATATTACTTCCAAATAGGTAAAGTATATTCCTTTATTAATGTATTAATTATTTGATTACCATACACTCACTTACAATTTCATTGCCATCATTTTTTGACAGGCAATATTCTAGTGTTTATATAAACTTGAATACTCACTGTAATATAATAGTGTGCGGTAGTCTATTGTAAGATAAACAAATGTTGTTTAAAAAAGTCAGCCATATAGAGAAATCCTGATTGTAAAAAATGTATTTTATATGTTTTACTCTATCTCAGCATATTAGCTTCTATCAGTGTCTTAGGTTGCATCACTATTGGGACAATGACATAAAACACCTAACCTAGACGCATAAGCATTTTATCAATAGCTGCTTGATTATCCAGGCCTAGTGCTACCAATAGTACTAAATTATATCGACTACTTTGAAATAGTCAAAAGTAATTATATCAGGTAAGGGTTGTTTTCTGTGTCAGTTTCTTTGCTAAATATATATTTTTTGTTGTTTTATAAAAGCTTAGAATAGAAATGTTCACACTCCTTGAGATTTACAGAAGCTCTTTAAGGCACTTCATAAATTACAAAAGGTATACAATTATATTTCTGGTTATCTTAAGTTTAGCACATTCTGCTTGTGTTATAGGAGCTTCCATCTTGGTGTGCTAGTTTGTCCGGAACCTAATGGGGAGGGTTATCCTACTGGGACTTACTCTTCTGTTTACTTCTAATGTCTAAGATGAGATATTATCTCCATCCAAAGTTCTCCCCATTTCTGTCAGGAATATAATGCTGTTAGGAACAAGAGCAAATGTCCATAGCTAGGAAAAGAACAACAATTATAACAATTAAAATTTGTAGATTGTACTTGACTGCTGGATGCTCTTTCCGGTGGTTGTTGCTCACCACGCAGGTTACACAACCATGGGCTTCATTCAATTGTGATTTGGCCAATTGAATAGGGCTCTATATAAGCACATAGCATATTTTTTACAGAAGTTTTTAGTTAGTTAAGACCTTGCTTTTGGTAGATGTTCACTAACTAAAAACTTCTGTCACAGAATATGCTATGTGCTTATATAGAGCCCTATTCAATTGGCCAAATCACAATTGAATGAGGCCCCACAAGTTTACTAGAATCCTGTGCCCAGGAGAACTCATGTACCAATAACCAAGTAATAAAGGACCCCATGTATGGCCCCACATAAAGTGAACAAGCCCCCTCTCCACTAGACAGCCTTAATCAGGCTGTTCACTGCCACCAATACCAGCCATGGCCTGTTCAATACCCTCAAGCATGGCAAAATCAAATAGCCTAAGGCCCAATTAATTAAGGTTAACTCAATCCCTTAAAAAGAAAGAAGAAGCTTTGGAAGACTCCAGATCTTTGTCTCTATCAACTAGTCACCCTATGCCTAATAAAGGACAATGTGATTTTATTAACGTCTCTTCTAACTTTATCCAACCACAGAGTATCATGCGCCATTGGCCAATGAAATGGAGAAGTAATCTTGGACACTGTTAAAAAGATACCCGATACAGCTCCCTTAATTGTAAAACATTCCTTTTCATCACACAAGTAAGAGATCCCTCAGAAAAATGGACCTTAAGTCATATCCCGGCAAGGAAGAGAATAATATCAGGAAACAAGAATAAACAAGCATATCCCACCAATTTTTGAAAAACCCAAACTGTTTAAATTTGGTCACGGAATTACATCATCCAGAACAGTAGCTGCTCTACTGGTCCAATATATAGACAAATGATGGAATATATGCCTTGGTTCCATATTCTGTTTTTGTATTTTTATAAAATGATCTATAAGCAAAATGGTCAACCTAGAACACAAGAGATCATGCTAACAGATGTCAGCAAATATATTATTTAAATTGAACAGACACCCAACAGACATTTTTCCTAACCACATTATCCCCAAGCCTTATTCTTGTGGACTCAGTAGAAGTACCCTGTATGTAGTGTTGCAACGTAAAAAACAGCAGAACTTCCAGTGTTCCTACCGCAATTCCTGACCTCATGGTGCATTGTAAAATATACTCCTGTCTTCCTATGTCTTCTGGTAATAGTTCTACATTGCTGGGGCCGTTAAATGCTGTACCTACCGATCTATAGCCGATATCCTCATTACCAAAGAGGATGAGGAAGTGGAATCCCATTCTGATCTGCCAGGAATCGCTCTCTCTAAAAACAAGAAAGAGCATTTGCTATAGTATTCAAGCATATGTCATATTGCAAGCATTTTAAAACCAGTTTCAAAAACTGTCTAAGCAACCTAACAACTGGAGGTAAAGAAGCCTCCTAACATAGTATTAATAGCTTGCACTACGCCAAGATTGACATAGTGAAATATTACATGATGATTACCCAGATACTCCCCGCAAATGAAAATGGAGACAACTATAAGGAACAACTCCTAGAGGGCCGAACAGTTTTCAATCTAGCTTTTTTCCACTCAACTGGCCATAATTTTGAATACCAATTACCTGAAAATACATTCCCAATACAATGGAACCCACCGTATACCTGTAAATATCTCATTGAGAATTAAAAAGCAGGTCATGCATAATGAAGAATTGGCCCTTAAAATCCAACAAAAACAAAAAACAGCAGTTGATAATGATAAGCGGCGAGAGAATATAAGGCCCATTGGCATTATCCAGCAGGCGAAATTCAATTTATCCAGCAATGATTGCATCACCCTGAGAGAGACGTTCTTGGATTTTATAATAATTTCCACAGGTTCCCTTAGAACAACTACATTATCGAGTGCTAAACAAAATTCAAAAGAGATGGTATGATTTGACCTTTAGATTTTGTTACAGCTAAGGGGATCCCCAAATTAGTACCTTTAGCTGTGAAGGTTTTTAACAGAGGAGCTCATGCTTCCCAGGGACCCACAAACAAGAAGTTGTTTAAGTAATGCAATAATGAAGTCAGGCCAGAATGAAAACTCCCCATTTAATGCAGCAAGTAACTATATTTTTCAAAATAAGAACATGAGAGTAAACAACCTATTGGGAGGCATTAATCAACAAAATAACTTTAACAAAATAACTGGAGGCTTGACATTATCTGGCTACATGCATGTGCGAAGGACTCCAAGGCTCCGGTCAGCCTTATCATCAAAGTGGGGAAAGGCAGGAGGAGGCATGGTCCTCTGAAGAGCTGTGGGAGCTGGCCACTGCCATCCTGGAGAAGGGGAAGTCGCTAGAGGAACTGGAGCAGCAGTCATGGCCGTGTTCTGGTCTTGGGAGGTAAGTGCCGGATGTGTGTGGAGTCTGACAGATGTCGTAAAAGCAGTGGACTTAGGTGTTGAGCACTTAGCCTACATAGAGAAGAATATTACTGCCCTAGTGGCAGGGGCAGTTGGGCTCAAAGAGGAGGGGGGATGGATAGAGCGGCGTACAGGTCGCCATGTAGTGTCTGCCACATTACTGAGGGTATCACCGGCAGACTAGGCATCTGTAGCAGGATCTGCTCCAGGGGAAATATTAGTGGCAGTGGTGGAGTTAGTGAATGGAATGCCCCGGGGCAAAATAACCCTCACACTTGCCACTTCTCTATACAATGCAGGTGCCTAATGGGTCAATAGAAAAGCTAAATATATATGTATTTGGTCAGACCATAACTAGGTGATCAGATAACCTTTTAATAAAATATTTATCTGCCCTTCTCTCCTAAAAATTAAAAGACCAACTTTATTCCAGGCAGTAGAAAGCAGGTAGCCTGCTGTGGACCTTGGTGCTTTTCACCAACTACATCAGCAGTAGCTCCCACTTTGGTACAAAAGTCCAGGTATTGAAAAGTGTGCACAGAATCCTTTGCCAGGTTCCAGATAGCAAATATTTGATCCTTTACTTGAATTTTCTGTATGCAAATAATACAGCTTCATAATTAACAGATGCAAAATAACCAAGACTGTGCTACAGCCAGAATATTGTACTCAGAAAAAAAAGCAAATATGTTCTTTTGTCAAAAATATAATTACAAAGTGTGACCAAAAGGAGAAAACCCTTGTTTTCATTTTGACTATTGTGCAGTGAAGTGCATGTGAATTTTTATTTTCCGTTTATTTTTTGCCCCTACTGAGATCAGTATCAACTCACTGATGAAGGCCAATTACAGCTGAAACATACATCTGTGTGTTGCTGGTTCTCCATGAGGAGGTACTTGCATGTTATTTTGGTTCTGGCCTGCCTTTAGGTACAGTCTGAAATGCTGCAGGAGATGTCTCCTTTCTAATGACCGAAATGGTAAAAAATAAATAAATAATGTGGGCTTCTTTGGAATTCTTCTTTGGTGGATCAGCAGTACTGATATCCCTGCCCTGCTGGTGCCTCTTCTATCTGAGGCAGGGAATCCCAAATGAAGTCAGGTGTGTGTGATTAAATTCAGGCTTCCCTCCCCTGGAAGAAGAAGTGCTGGAAGGGGAAGTATAGCAGTACCACTGAACCACCAATGCATGGTGTCTGAGAGGGCCAATGGGGCTGGTGATGGTGGGCCCATTACACTAAAAAATGTAATGCATTGTACCGCCTGCACCGACAATGGCTCCATCGATACTGACAACGTAACAAATTCTCACAATCTGGAGCCTCTCCCTTTCCTACTCTTCTCTCGTGTGGTAGTTGACCCAAAACCACATCAACATGGAAGGGGCATCATATTACCTCATTAGCCCAGTTAAAATGTTTGATATATAATTTAAAAAATTGCCTAATTGGTCCCTTTAATACATTTTTATCAGAATTAATTTACTACTCAGTAAGTATAGATTAGCATTATTATTTTTAATTAATATAGTTTTATTAGTAGAGAAATAAACTACTTATTTGTCTTCTTGAGTCTTTGACTCAGAGCTGGGAGTTGACCCAAAACCACATCAACATGGAAGGGGCATTATATTACCTCATTAGCACATTTAAAATGTTTGATATATAATAAAAAAAATGCCTAATTGGTCCCATTAATACATTTTTATCAGAATGAATTTACTACTCAGTAAGTATAGATTAGCATTATTGTTTCTAATATATATAGTTTTATTAGTAGAGAAATAAACAACTTATTTGTCTTCTTGAGTCTTTGACTCAGAGCTTTAATTTACTTGCAAAGCAGATGCTTCTCAACTATTATTCTCGACACCTAGATTCAGAAATATACAGTGTACTTGATTAAATGTAGAAAACTTGATGTTAGAATTCAGGTTACAGATCTTGGCACAAAATCTATTATTTTACCAACAGTTAATAAGGTGTATTCTTATTTTAGACATATATGTGAACAGTTTTTTTCCACTCTGACATAAAATGTGAATTTCAGGACATGCCTGGGGCAAAAGACATCCAATTTATTTGTGATTATTAGCCCAAATATTAATTTCATAATTGCTTAAGGGTCTCTACAATTTGTGACATTTTTAAATCTGTCCATTGGTGTCTCTGCAATTATAGTTAATCATATAGGGTTATATATATATATATATATATATATATATATATATATATATATATATATATATATATATATATATTATATATAATACACCATATTGTATCTCCTAAACCACTCATTGTTACACTTTTTTTTATAAACACACTCTCTGATAGTTACTCTCTGCTACAATATATTTCAAAAACTACCCACTGTGTCTATCTATCTTTATCTAAATTGCCATATTTTCTAATCACATCCACTCACAGCAGTCCACACTCTCCATATCTACAAATGACTACCCTCCCTCTTGACTATCCCTTTCTCTCTCTCTCTCCGCACCATACTTGTCCCCACTCTCTCCATTGTAATTCAAATCAACCATCTCTTTTCATATCCTGCCTCAACCACCCATTTGTCCATACTTGCTCGTAGTCACTGCTTCTCCATATCCACACACTGCCCCTGTCTCTCCATATCATCACAGCTCACTCTTTCTTCATATCCACTCACTGAGAGAGGGACATTTACATTTCTTCCGGAGGACATTTACATTTATTGCACAGCTGTGACCCAAAACAACACCCACATGGGAGAGGCTTAATATTACCAAATTAGCCTAGTTAATTTTTTTACATAAAATAACATTATTACAGTTCTATAATCCTTACACTTCTTGATGATGACATTTACATTTCTTGCACAGCCGTGAACCCCAAACCACATGCACATGAGAGGGGCTTCATATTGCTGCATAAGCCATTTATATGAAATAACAGTTTTTGCCTAAATAGTCCCTTTAATACAATCCTATTAGACCTAATCTACTACTCAATAAGCATAGATTAGCAATATTACTTCTAATTAATATATTTTTATACGTAGAAAATAAAACTATCCATTTGTCTTCTTGAGTCATTTACTCAGAGCTTTAATTTATGTGCAAAGCTGATGCCACTCAACTATTAATCTTGGGACCAGATTCAGAAATATACAGTGTTAACCCTACAAGTGTCTGTTTTTGAGCATGGGTTAGGAGATAGGTAACTAACACTAAAAACTACAATGATATAACAATACCCCCTTCCTTCTTCCTTTTTTAACCACTCCTCCCTTCACTGGTAGATATTATTAGGCCACAAGCTATTATGGAATGTTGAAGTCAGATAGAATGGAACCTTGTATAAACTGATATTCTATCAAAATGTTTTTTATGCTAATTATTATAGTTTATTGATAACGCGCCAACATATTCCGTAGCGCTGTACATAAATTAGGTTCAGACAATGATAAATACAGATTAACATTTAGCAAAGGAAGGAGGGCCCTGTCTTTGAGCTTGGAATCCAATGTCCATGGTGAAATCCCAAAGTACTTAGGATAGAAACTCGCACACTTACATGGCTGCTGTCTTTCCTACTTTATTGTGAATACGTGAAGTTTTCCTCCAAATAGTTAAAGAGTAATTTTCCCCATGCAAATAATACAGCTGGAATCATTTCCAAATACAAAATAACCCAGACAATGTCAGAGAATATTGCAATGGGAAAGAGCAAATAAGTTTTGCATAAAAATGTATAACACGTTGGCACAAAATTAATAACAGGATGAGACCAGAAGGTGAAAGAGTTGGTATTACTGCGAGTGAGGTGCGAGGAGGCGTTCTCATCTTCCAGCAAAACCTGGCTTCATTATGTGTAATTTATTCTGGATTAGATCAGAACAGTTTATAAGGTGTTTATTATTTTCTATAGATACACACACATATATTTCTTTCTTGTTTCCATCAGAAAACCTTTAAATTATTCATCAGCAGTACTGCATAAACTCTGCCCGCCAAGTTAGGAATCAAATCAGGTTCGCTCCAACGCACTGAAGAAAAGGGAGACTGCGATACTCTGCAGTATGACTGTTTGTTATTGCTATTAAAAGTAATTCTCCAGGAGCATATTAAGGGGCTCATTCGAAATATAGCAGCTAGTCCTAAATAAATATTTCCTCCACAAAAACTCAGAGACTGATACTTACTTATAAGGCCAGAATTTCTATCATGCAATTAAAAGAGCATGTTTTATACAGATGACCCACAGCTGAGTGTAGTGGAAGAGATTGGGGTTTGACCTGGTCAGAAATAGGGATGAGAATATTCAAAAGTTATTGGTAGAAGGCTAAGGGAGGAGGAATTAAGTTCCTGAGTTGACATAAGGAGGAGTTTTCCCCACTCCTTGCCAGTTGAAAGCAGGTTAAGCAAGAGGGATATTAATTTTAACCCTCACACCCTTGTAATTTGGGCTATGAGTTGGCATGATGTGGGGTTAATAATTTATGGGTTTGGCTAAAAAGTAAGATATTGTCACAGCTGAGGTATTGCGGGGTGCATGTCCTTTTTATGTGAATGTTTGGTGGTTCAAGGTGTAGACATTGTGGGAGTCCTGCTGGGGCATGGAGTCACCTTGAGGTACCCACCTACAGCAATGGGTATGGCCAGATTACCCATTAGGCCAACCAGGCAGTCGTATGTGATGGGTGCCCCTTTATTAGCTTTAAAAAACCTTACAGATAATTTCTGGCTTAAAAACTGAGTACTGCAGTTCACAGACTGTGAAATGGTTGTGAGTTTGAATTCCATTAGTTTCCATGTTAAAAATTATATATTTTAGGAACAAGAATATATATATATAAACTGTAAAATTGTGGTATGATAAAAATTGGGCTTGTAATACCTTTAAATATTTAAACTAAACAAAAATATTCATTTAAAAAAGGAAGATCTGAGACTAAAGTGATTTCATGAACAATTTAACAAATGTAAACAACTTTACCACACAATTTCCAAGCCTCTACCTGATGGTGCACAAGTTTTCATAACCTGCATTTTTCTTTAAGCTCAGAAAATGAAGCCTGATGCAGTACCGTGGTAGATAAATTGCAATTTGAAATGCCAGGTTTGATCTGTTTTACTCTGTATGAATACAATGTCCTCCAAGTAGAAAACAATCCAATATCCACACAATAGTCCATATGCATCAATCCTCAAATTAAAAGAACGTGACTGAATACCAAGGGGGGCATGGAAGTTTTCTAAATTTCACTAGGAATATACAGCCTTATTAATTTGCGATTCCGTAAATTTAAAAGGGCTCTATTTAAGCACACAGCATATTTTATTTACAGAAGTTTTTAGTTAGTGAAGACCTTGCTTTTGGCTAAAAGTTCACTAAAAACTTATGTAAAAAAAAATGCTGTGTGCTTAAATAGAGCCCTTTTAAATTTACTGAATCGCAATTTAATAAGGCTGTTAATATACTTATGTATCTATTTACTTTTATGTGGAACTTCTATATTTGTCAGCCCTATATTTGTGAAATCCAATATTTGTCAAATTTTTTCTGCTAAAAAATTCTAAAGTCTAATATTCGTCCTGAAAAATCCAATATTCGTCAACAAAAATTCTATATTCTTTTGATTCAGTATTCAACTTTCCCTCAGGAACATATTAATGACAAATATAGAGGTTACACTGTACTTTATTTATTAAGAAGTGCTTAAAACCTAAAAATTTTTGGCCTAAAATCATACAATATTTACCTGTTTGGGTCTGCCCTCTGTAGCTCATGCAGCTCATAAATACACAGTGAAGTCCAGTATTTAAAATTAGTCTGTCAGTGTCCTCTCTCAAGCAGCATGTTGCCATTGGTTGGTTACTATGACACAAGGCAACTTAGAAGTTCACTGTTTTCATGAGGAGAAAAACAATTTGGAACTACTTGTAAGATTTTAGGCAGAAAAAACTGAGCTTATAAGCACTTAGTATAATAAAGTTAAAAAAGATATAGAGATAGATAGGTGCATTATATTCCTACTAAAATCCAGAAATAAATGTGTTTTTGCAATACTATTGGGTACTTTTGTCCTCCTCATCTTCCTTTTTTTATTTTTTAGTCAGTCTGTGTTACCAGAATCATTTTCTCTTTCAGAAGATTTTATTTATGCATGAACCTTGTATTCATATAAGATGGACTTGGTTTATTCACTAATAGCCCCCTATCTTTTGTTATGTTTTTCAAAGAGCACAGGATTTTCTTTGTTGTTATCTGGCTTTTGAGTTTATACTCTAATATATTATGTATAATATATTATTCATTCAGGTTTTCTTTTATGGCAAAGCTTCACATTTACTGAAAGATACTTCATTTTGTGATTTGGTTCACCTCAATGCACATAACAAGCTGAAGCTGTTGCCTTAATGTGAAGCTGGCTGGTAACATGTGCTGTCTTGGAAACTTTACAGACAGTGCCTTCAGCCCTTTCAGCCTGACAAAAACAGGCTTGCAAGCCAAGTACATCCAAGCAATGAGTGCAGTTTGGACCAGTCCTACATTCAAGTACTTATCCAGATGATTTCTGGATCTACAGCCCCGTGTTTGTGCTCTAGTAACTTGGATGGCTCCACTGCACAGATGCAAATTATAGGCACATTATGAATGACATGTTACTGGGAGCTTGAAGACATGACCTAGCAAGATCCTATTGGTGCCCGGGTATAGTAATAACCCCATCTCTTAGAACATTTTAACCTATAACTAATAAATGATGACACTGAACACCAGTTTGGAAGTAAATCTGGCCACAGCCTATTTATTAATATAACAAACAGGCGCAAAGGGCACCAATCTTGTTCTTTACCACGCCCCTGAGATAAGGGGGAAAGGACCCCCTTCTTAACTTACTGGTCTGTGCATCTCCCCCTCGACGGTGGGACAACAACATACAATTAAACAAGAATATACCATAAGTACATTTTTATCAAACATTTATTTTCTCTTTTTTGTTGTTGTAAAAAAGCGCAATACAATAACATGAATATCCAACAACAATAACCAACAAGGGGATGGGTGGGTGGGGCTTATCAAGATGGCCATCAGTAAAATGGAGTCAAGATGACCCTCCCACACCCAACATTGCGTAACCCCGCCATGTGGCTGGCACACGTGACGTGCACCACCAATCCCGCGAGCCCCAGGCTCCTCAGGTCAAGGGGCACTCCCAACAAGCCCAAGGGAGCCCGGGGCCGCCACTGTGCCCCACAGAAGAGAGAATGATTTCGGAGCTATATAACTGTATAACTAAGTAAAAATCATTCACTCCATTTTTCGTTGTGGCTGCCAGTTTGATATTCATAAGGAATGTTTCATTTGTTTTATTTTTTCTTGAGATTGAAAAAATGCTAAAAAAAAATCAATCAAATACTGTCTAAATGATACCAAATAAATATAACAATGACAAAATAAAAAAAATAAACAGACTATTAAAACTTTATTAACTATTGAATCCTACCATTAATGACTTCAGAGGCCACTGTAGTGGTCATACAGGAAGTTTTTTTTTGTTCATTTAGTAACTGATTTGAAATATAATAAATAGTTGAATAAAAAAATAAGTGTAACGTGCAGGTGTAGTTTTAGTGTATGAGGATTAAGCAGAGGATTCAGTTTCTTTCCACCATCTAGCAGATGTACATGGGTTGGGAGAGGATCTGGCCAGGAGACTCTTCTAAATTTTTTCCTGATGGTCTAGGTTTGTATGCATTGGCTACTACAGAGAAAGAAGGTAGGATCATCAGGGTGGACTCCTGCGCAGAGCCTCTCCCACCCCCTGGACACATGATAGGACCTGAAATAGCAGAACAAAGATCAAATGTCTAAAAAAACACACTTTTCTCTAAAGGTATATCTACGTTTCTCTGTTTTACCTTTTTCTAACATATGCTGCTTATACCATACACACACATTACATTGAGTAATTCTATACACAGAAAGTACATACATGAGAAAGTACTCATGATTTATTAAATAATGATGGCAGTAGCGTATTGCCATGGATAAATATAATGATCTAAAAATAAGGAAGGTAGTATAGTATTGCCATGGATAAATAACGTGCTGTTTTGTCTAATTAATGAATTAGCACTATATGCATAATATGACAATTCAACCTTCCTATATCTTAATATATCTGATAAAGTAAAGTACAACTTTTGTGCTGTTAAATATTAATTATTTATCATATTGCAATCAATGCTTGATGAATAATGAGGCTATAAAATATTACAATCATTGCTTGATGAATAAGTACTCACTATAATTAAAGGGATGTCAAATAGACATTCCTCTTGTATGTAAGATAATGGTTTTGCAAAAACCTATACGATACTAATGCATATCAATATACTGATAGACAATAAACTATAGATTTTAACATGGTTGAAATGGTTTTAATTTCCACAGTACTGTTGCCATGACTACGCCAGCCTTTAAGAAGGAGCAAACAGAAGGCAGGCGTAACTCTTGATGAAATTCAAGAAACGTGCGTCGGATTGATGTAGGAACACCGTCGCAGGTGGATGACGTCATCAACAGCCGTCTAGATCGCGGCGTGCACAGCAAGGCAGTTAGCGTTCTAATCACAGGCCCATAGATTAAAGTCCCTTTCCCTTACCAGTCAGCAAATGCAGTTTAGAAAATCTGGTCAATAAGAAGGAGAGCTGTACATTATATTGGGAAATACCCTGGTCATAGAACGCTACGGGATTGAGGGCCAGCACCAGAGGGGATTTACGGATAAAAGCACTGTGTGGTGCTTGCCATTCTGGTGCTACCCTATAGCACTTTTTAATAAAAGTTAAGTTTTAAAATTTAGTTTATTCTCTCTTTTTTGAGATTAGGATAATCAGGTGTGCCCTGTAAAAGGATGTTTTTTTCTCTTTGAAGTATGTTATTCAATTTATCCTTAGGAGCACACTGATCAATAATCTTATTCTTATTGAATATACCTGAGCCACCACTATTCAACATATCATTCTATACACATATATATTTATTTTATTTAAAAATAAAACTTATTTCCCACACCCCCAGAGCTGCCTACATAGGCACAGTGACCATCCCAATAGAAACACTGCATTTGGGTACAGGTTTTAACCTTTTACTAACCTTGAAGCCAACAGCTGCTCAATGCTATGATCTTCAGAACAGTGTCTGACTCCTCCTACTTCCTTCTACAGGGAGACTACAAATCCCATGATTCCTTCCCGCACAAACTGCTATCATTGATTGTTACGTTGTATAAAGATGTATTAGCTGACTGGTAGTGCCCAAAACGAATTATCAATTGTATGCTAATTTTAGCAGAGATATCCAAGGGTGTTAACTCAAGAGATTTAGCAAACATCAGGGTGAGTTTGTAGATGTTTATTTTGGTATTTTTTCATGCAAAAATGTTTTCATACACTACTGATTCTCTTCTATCAGATACATTCATAATCCAGAAAACTTAGATATGCCTTTAAATACTGATTTTATAAATATTCAGTGATTAAATGAACAAATTAAACCAGACTATACTGGCATTACAATGTTCCTATAATTTAAAAATAATAATAAGGCATAACAATGTGTTTTTTAGAACGTGCTAATTGTTGTAAAGGAATTGTAACATGCAATTTCTGAAGTTGCTCTGTATTGGAACAATGTGTGGGAAAGTGTAAACAAAATGCTGTTGTTTTTGGATGAAGAAGCCCCCTCCCCACCACCACCAATCACATGATCCAATTTAAAAAATTTGCTCTGAGTGAGGAGGCAAGTGTGAATTAGGGAAAAGCAGCAGAGAAAAACAGCACATGGGGCAAAATAAAGAGCTGGTAAATATTGACAAAATACACATATAGAATAGAAGATATTGAGAGCGGGAGACAGCAGATAAAAATGGGTGTCACAGAATGCTGTGTGCTACCCTATTTAGGTCAAATTACCAATAGGCTAATAATTATGCTGACTGTTTGCTGATGCCAACCAGGGGGAACCTTTCAATCATGGTCTATGATATAACAAAGGAACTAGATGATAAATTCTAAATCTTTCAGCTCCTCTTGCCCATGATCACACTCCTCCAACATTGTAGAAAGTAAACAAAAGAAAATCCACAAAATCCACATAAAATACAGAGAAAAATATGTTGCAACAACAAAATTGCATTCTTCTAAAGAGGCTCCAAAATCAATATTCTACTCATTCGTAGCATCATCCTAAATCCTTTAGCCTGTTTCTATAATGATATTATAGCTGTATTTTTGCTTATGGTGCAGCAAGTGCATTATAAGCCCAATAGCCCTGTGCACTTTGCAAAGAAAAAATCTGAAAGCTAGACAAGTTGCCTGTGTAAGAAATGCTAATGTAGGATTTGCTGAAATGCTGATGTTGCAAACACATCTCCGAGCCTAGTTCAGACTATCATAATACCTGACACATTAGGAAATATTGTATCATATTAAGCAATTACCCGGCGGAAATGTTTGCAGAAAGGAATGGTTCTACAATCAACTCTTTCCGCAGAGCTGCTGCAAATCAACTATATGTGCATATAATATGGTAGAGATATGTGTAGGCTGAAGGATCATATTGCTTGCTGCTCATATAGTTATCTGTATTAAATTATATTTCCATTTTTTTTATTTGCAATGCTGTACACAGTTTTTACAAATGTCTATGCTCATTTGCATGTGTATAGACGTAGTATAATTCTATGCTCACTTGGCATATTGTTAGCTATTTTTACAACTTGAATATTGTCTTTGATTTTTCACAACCTGATAACAGCCATTTGTTTTGTGGGCTCTTTCCCCTCTAATTTCCAAAGCTTTTATTTTCCCCACATCATATGGCTTACTTTTCTCTCTTCTCGTGTTTGACTGTCTCTCTTTCTACACTCCTTGCCTTTCTACCTATTACCCTCTACACCCTATAAACCTGGGGATTCCTCTGGATTCTCCCTTCCTACTCCTTAGCCCCTGTAAATCAGGCAACAACCCCTCTAAAGTATAACCATGGAGGTCCCTATGGACCCCCATGGTACAAAATATAAACCCCATACCTTTGGGTTCCTCAATTGACCCAAATGGCACCTATATCATGGAGGTCTCCACAGGGGTTGGAAGTACCTGTAGGCGTTTTTAATATTTGGAGCCCCTGGAAAAAGTTCTGTGTAATCCTTATCAAGATCAATTGTCATTACGGAGGCATATGAATGCGATTTGTAAATGAGTTATGGCTCAGGCACTCTAGGCTTACCATATAAGGGACATTTGGAGCACTTGAATAGCATTTCTCTGAGGTTAGTTTTAAGTGTGTGATGTAATAGCTCAATGGTGATTTGTGAGTGTACTTTACTTCACTCAATTCTTACAGGAGCCATGGAATGGAGGCCTTTCTCTCCTCCTTACTCTATATGTCGCTTTCTCTCCAGTCCTTGCTCTCTTTATCCACTGCCTGTCTCTAGTTAAATGCTCTTTTGTATGCTAGTGTATCTTACTTGACCTGCCCTTGCCCATCTTTCTCCCAATCTTTCTTGCCTTCTTGGTTCAAAAAAGTATTTACAAGTAGAACATTATTATATGGGGTTATTGGTTTCAGAATGAAGGAATCTTAAACTTATTAGTGAAATAGGTTTGGTGTATATAAACATTCTCCTGCCTCTGTAAGCAATTTATGTTTTAGGAAGGTTATTGATATTGTTATATTTTGTTCCGTTTGTGCCAGGATATATTTATTGGTTTATTGATTTCCTGTCCTGGCTGTGTCTCTTGTTGTCGCCATGTTCTCTTGCTCTTCCTCTCTTTTCTCTTCCTCCACCTTGACTTTTCTGTCTGACTCTATGCTTGATTCCTTTTTCTCTTTATTCCCATGTATGTTTTTCCTTTCCGCCATATGCATTCCCTTTCTGTATCTTATTTTTCCCCACTTTCCCTCCTCATCCTCCCTCTTTGTGCTACCCTGACTTAATTCATTCCTCTCTTTCCATGCCATCTTTTCCCACGTTTTTTCTTTGCCATGTGTGTCACTATGTCTTTTACCCACAATATCTCTCTGTTTCTGTCCCCAATGTCCATCTCTCTTTCTCTCCCGATTACTCTGTATATCTTTCTCTTCACCTTTCTCTTCTGTCTTCCATGCCATGCCATTGTCTCATTAAATCTACATCATTGTACTATTTGTTCTTTCTACACTGGCTGTCACTTTTGCCCTCTTTCCAATTTTGTGTCATTCTTTCTTTCTCCCTTTACCCTTCCTGCCTGGCTGAATTCCCTTTCTCTTTGCTTTGTCTTTCCACCTTTCTTTATACCTATTTCTTTATACCCTGCTTCTTTCTTTTCTTCCTAACTTGTCATTGCCTACCTATTTCTTATTTCTCTGCTATTTCCCTCCTCACCTATTTCCTTTCCTCTATGCAGCACTTATTCTCTCCTCTCTTGCTATTCCCACATTTCTTCTCCTCGTTCCCTTGCCCAGTTTTCTGCCTGCCCTTCACCTTCTTGTCTCTTTCTCTCCACATTGTCTTTTTCTCCTGCCTCTCTGCTCAATCCCATATTACTCTCTTTCTCCATGTCTCCCTTTCTTTTCCTTGCACTGCCTGTTTTCTTGCCCTTTCCTTGCCCTGCATGTCATTTTCAAAACCCCATACTGCTTGTGGATTAATAGCAATTTTTCCAGATGCCAATAATTTTTGATGCAATATTTAGAACATGCTTTTCCAAGTGCATTATTGAAAAATTGGTGCTTCAGCGTCCCTTTAAATGATACAACAAAGCTCAACGTGCATTTGGGTATTTTCTGTTTAGTACAGTGTGTACCTTTTACCTAATATGGTACATAATAGAAAGTATAAACCAACACTGAGCAATTTCTGAAAGCAGCATGATGGTGTTCAGTGTGCTAAATAATAATTTTGCAATGCCCATTAAAGCAGTAAAATAATTAAAAAATATAGAACAGGTCCAGATTTACATCGAGGTGTCTCTGAGCAAAGATTAATATTTTGACTTAGAAAATGTAGAAAATGTTAAATGAAAGCTCTAGGCAAACTATGTACCTGTATATAGTGTATTTAGATGTATATATATATATATATATATATATATATATATATATATATATATATATATATACAGTGCCTTGCAAAAGTATTCACCCCCTTTGACTTTTTACCTATTTTGTTACATTGCAGCCTTAAGTTCAATGAATTGTTAATCTGAAGTTTATGTGATGGATCAGAACACAATAGTGTAAGTTGGTGAAGTGAAATGAGAAAAATATATACATAAAACTATTTTTTAGAAATAGAAAACAGAAAATTGTCATGTGCTTATGTATTCACCCCCTCTGTTATGAAGCCCATAAAAAGCTCTGGTGCAACCAATTACCTTCAGAAGTGACATAATTAGTGAAATGATGTCCACCTGTGTGCAATCTAAGTGTCACATGATCTGTCATTACATATACACACCTTTTTTGAAAGGCCCCGGAGGCTGCAACACCTAAGCAAGAAGCACCACTAACCAAACACTGCCATGAAGACCAAGGAACTCTCCAAACAAGTAAGGGACAATGTTGTTGAGAAGTGCAAGTCAGGCTTAGGTTATAAAAAAATATCGAAATATTTGATGATCCCCAGGAGCACCATCAAATCTATCATAACCAAATGGAAAGAACATGGCACAACAGCAAACCTGCCAAGAGACGGCCGCCCACCAAAACTCACGGACCAGGCAAGGAGGGCATTAATCACAGAGGCAGCACAGAGACCTAAGGTAACCCTGGAGGAGCTGCAGAGTTCCACCGCAGAGACTGGAGTATCTGTACATAGGAGGACAATAAGCCGTACGCTCCATAGAGTTGGGCTTCATGGCAGAGTGGCCAGAAGAAAGCAATTACTTTCATAAAAAAACAAAATGGCACATTTTGAGTTTGCGAAATGTGGGAGACTCCCAAAATGTATGGAGGAAGGTGTTCTGGTCTGATAAGACTAAGATTGAACTTTACGGCCATCAAAGAAATTGCTATGTCTGGCGCAAACCCAACACATCACGTCACCCAAAGAACACCATCCCCCCAGTGAAACATGGTGGTGGCAACATCATGCTTATTTAAATGTTTTTCAGCAGCCGGGACTGGGAAACTGGTCAGAGTTGAGGGAGAGATGGATGGTGCTAAATAAAGGGATATTCTTGAGCAAAACCTGTACCACTCTGTGCGTGATTTGAGGCTAGGACGGAGGTTCACCTTCCAGCAGGACACTGACCCCAAACACACTGCTAAAGCAAACTTGAATGGTTTAAGGAGAAACATGTAAATGTGTTGGAATGGCCTAGTCACAGCCCAGACCTTAATCCAATATAAAATCTGTGGTCAGAATTAAAGATTGCTGTTCACAAGCGCAAATCATCTAACGTGAAGGAGCTGGAGCAGTTTTGTAAGGAGGAATGGGCAAAAATCCCATTGGTAAGATGTGGCAAGCTCATAGAGACTTATCCAAAGTGACTTGGAGTTGTGATTACGGCAAAAAGTGGCTCTACAAAGTATTGACTTTAGGGGGGTGAATAGTTATGCACATTGACTTTTTCTGTTATTTTGTCCTATTTGTTGTCTGCTTCACAATAAAAATAAAAAAAATAACATCTTCAAAGTTGTGGGCATGTTCTGTAAATTAAATGATGCAAATCCTCAAACAATCCATGTTAATTCCAGGTTGTGAGGCAACAAAACACGAAATATGCCAAGGGGGGTGAATACATTTGCAAGGCACTCTATAGTATATACCCCGTTTAACACTGATTCGCTATAAAGCTGTTTTTGCCTGACACATCCCCCATTGGAAATAACACTGTTTTTAACCCCACACATCCCGAGTTACATTGATTTGATGTTTGTGTATCCAAAACACCAAGAGCCATGGAAGGAATTTTAAAATTGAGTTTACCTGTGATTTTCCCTATGGTATAATTGACCTGGTTAACACTGTTTCGTTTAGTCTTCTAGGAACACATCTACAGAGTTAAAAGATGTATGTCTATATTTATATACAGGTATACCCTGTTTAACGCTACCCCTTTTTGTGATGTTTCGCTATAACGCTATTTTGACCTGTAATTCCCTTTTTAACGCACTGCCTCGCTATAACGCTGTTTTTTCTGCCAAACCCCTTTTGTTGCTCTGATTATCAAAAAAAAAACCAATCCAGGGTGAGCCAGAAGCTTCAACATCACATATTTAAAGTTTATATTTTTGCTAATGTTCAGTTTATGTTAGTGTTCGCTATTTGTTGGAATTTCATATAAAACAAAAAAGTTTACATTTCAATTACAATTGTGTATTTTTTTTCATGAGTTACCCTATCCCTATCTTCCCTATGTTAAACGAGGTATAGCTGTATATATATATATATATATATATATATATATATATATAATTTAGATGCTAGTGACTATGTTTGTATTATCATTTATCGGTTTCCATTTCAGCTCCCAGAATCCCGTGCAGTGGAATATTTAACATATGCAAATATGTAGTCTTCTATACTAGTCGATATTAGTGATATGCTATGTAGAGAAGAGAGGAAATGCATAGATTGGTAGCACAGTTAAGCCAGTTAGAAAAATTGTTTGTTATTCCCGCACCAAAAACCTTCCCTTTTTCAGTGCAACAACCTAGTGCGCCAAGGCAGCTGCCTACTGTCTTATGGTAAATCTGACGCTATACAAGATCTTTGTATGTGTAGTGATGTTAACTGTCGAAGAACACAGCAATTTGAATATGACAAAATAGCCATTTGACAAAATAACTCAGTGCTAGAGCCAGGCCCCATAGGATAGCCCTCCCACAGATAGACTTGCAGTCTAGGATGCAATCCCCATCCTCTAATGAATCCTCTAAAATGCCTTTATGTTTCTGTTTCGCATGCCTGCTAATGTTGATACTTCACAAGCATGGGAAACATGGGATTTTTTTTTAATCAAACTACAGTTGCTATTTAAATGTTGCCTAATTTGAACTAATATCTTTAATCAAAATTGACAGATATGCTTTGCGGTACATCAGAGAAATAGTTCCCATAATTTTGCTAGCTTTAGAAAGTGCTAAAACGTACAAAAAGGTCTGGGTTATATAGGGTCACTGTATAAGTCCTATGCTAGGGCTTTGTGAGGTTATTCAGCATCTGGTTATCAATAAAATCAGTATTGAAAGGAGAAACTCCATATGTACTTTTTACATGTTAACATTTGCATTGTTGCCTCCAGCAATTTTGCTTCTCTACACACCAACCAAAAAGTATACACCCCTCTGAGCAGAACCTCTTTCACTCCCTGGGCACCTAACGGCTGCTTCTTTACATTTACCAGTTACTTTTCTGAGGAATAGGAGAAACCTAGGCTGAGAAAATGTCCTAAAATTTCTAGTAGACTTGTCTAAATTTGTCTGCAGTGACCACTGTAGGGAAGGAGACAGATACAGACTCCTATCAGGTGGTAGAGAACAAACCCTCCTGGGTTGGCCCTCTACCTCCCCTTGGAGAGCTTTTATTGCTTATCCAATTTTAAATAAACAAACACAACCCTATAATTATAAGCACTGTAGTGTTTTACATTGTGTTTTGCTTGGTACATAATCATTTGCAACAAGAACCATCCATCTTGTATGGTTAATATCTATATGAATCTTCCAAAAAAACATTAAAACAAGATAAATTGGTACACTCAGTGCTCATTCTTAATACATGAAGCAAAAAGTCCATTAGGTTACAAAATATATTACATCTGCATGTACCCATAAATTAGTGTGGCTGCTATTACATAGGGTTCTATTATGTTCTGTTTATATATATCCTATAATGTGCTGAGATACCCAATAGTTCCATATTCTAGATAAATAGATAGATAGATAGATAGATAGACAGATGGGTAGACAGATGGGTAGATAGATAGATAGATAGATAGATAGATAGATAGACAGATGGGTAGATAGATAGATAGATAGATAGATAGATATTTAAGATATGTCTTTATACGAATGAACTAAAACTCACTCACCATTTCTTCACTGACATTGTATTTCAACCTGATAACCATTCTCATTTAGTTGAAAAAATATGGGATGAGAAGCTGTTTACTCAAACCAATAACATTAATGAAGGATGAGGCTTAACATATCTGTATTAGCAGTGGAATATATATACATACACACTAGCGACTTGCCCGTCAAAAAATGACGCCAATAAAATTGTAAGGCAGGTAATGTTGTTTGATGGAGATGCGCAGTGAATGGGTTTTGCGTTTATTGTTTTTTTTTTGTGTATATTTGTTTTTGTATGTACTTTACCTATTTGGAAGTAATTGTTCTGAAGAGTTGACAATCTGTTTTGATGTTCCTGCAGCATATAATGTAGGTTTGCACTGTTGTGGAGCTGAGGTGTAAGTGTCAGTGTGTAGTGTAAATAGGCGCGCGGTTCGGGCTTTAAGGTCGTATTTTTGCGAGCTCGTAATTGTATTTTTGGATGGTAAGTCCGTAAATTTTCCGGTGTAGGTCCCGCCTGCGGCTTATTGCTGCCAAAGTGGGAGCCTCACCTCAGCAAATGCGGCCCCTCGCTTTGCGAGGGTCCACATTTGCTGGCCGAAAGTTTTAGGGGGTCGTAGGGATGAGCGCCTATGGCGCTCATCACCAGCGCAAGGAGCGCCTTCGGCAAGCGTTAGCAACGACCCGCATGCTCACAACTATATATGTGATATATATATGTATATATATATATATACATACGAGGTGGCCAAAATAACAAAAACGCCAATTGGCAATTTGAAGTACCTAAATTACAAACACAACTGCAAAGGTGAGTCATATTGGGTTAATTGCCACTTAGCATTACGTATCAGCTATAAAAGATGTCTGGCAATTAGCACCTTGATATGTGAGTTTTCAAAGCATTATAAGACAATAGAGCTGCAAAGAGGCCAAATAGTTAGTGCACGAATTAACGGTGCATTGGTCCCAAAACAGCAACATTAGTTAATGTGTCCAGCTCTTATGAGACATCTTCTGTATCACTTTGTAACTTTCTCATATTTGGTTAATGTACTCAGTGCATCCCCATTAGGTAGCGCTACCTAATTTGACATTCAATTGGCCAAATCGCAATTACTTGAACTTGAAAAGCAGCTTGTAAAGGTTATGAATGTTCAATTGACTTCATTTAGCAACTTGCGTTCCAATTGTGAGTTACCTGGCCAAAATCACCTCCACTGATTCTTCAAGCCCGCAAAAGTTAACAGTGCTAAAGAAAATCGATATTCAATAACAAAAGTTCACGTAGCTCGCAAATGAAATGTGACCCGTAACTCGAAAATAATTTATGAAAATATTAAGAGTACTAGATTGGACTTGCAAGAGTATTAGACACTAGTTCTGACAACTGCAACAGGTATTAAACACACTCTACTGTACTTTAAACTACTGGGAAAGCATCGAAATGCATTTTAATGTATTGCACAACAGCCTCAAGCTTGCAAATCAGCAAAAAAAAATAATAATAATTATTTTTAACTTTTTTTCCATTATCAATTCCAGGAATCAAGGGGTTAATACATATCATGGAACCCCTATAGACTAGAACAGTTGCTTTAATTATTTTTATTGATTTCTACATTACTGGATTGCGAGTTTGATCACAAATTGAAGTTCTAAACACTAATTAATTGTAGTATCAACTCCATGTTTTCATTATGTCATGACAACGGTCTCATTTACTATTGGCTGTGTCTAAAATGTATTGCAAGTGTTTAAAGAATAAATTACCGGCTTTCTTAGATATTGTCCTTTTATTATTATTATCGGTTTATTTATAACGCACCAACATATTCCGTAGCTCTGTACATAAGATAAGTTCCAGGCAAAGGTAAATACAAATCAACACATATCAAAGCAAGGAGGGCCCTGTCTTTGAACCTCAAATCCAGTGTCCATAGAGCTTTCCCCAAAGCATCCTGCAGTATTGAAACTCGCAGGCTAACAACCTAAAGGTATTGTGTGTGGTAAAGGAGGGAGAGAGAGGTGCTGAGTGTGTTAGGATGAAAAGTGGGTTTTTAGTGAGGTTTTAAATGTTTTGAGGTAGGAGGATAATCTGGTGGAGCAAGGCAAGTAGTTCCGGAGAATAGGGGCAGCACAAGAAAAGTCCTGAAGGCGAGAGTGAGAGGAGGTGACAAGAGTTGTAGAAAGAAGAAGGTCATTAGCAGAACGAAGAGGGCTGTTGGGGGAATATTTGGAGTTGAGAGCAGAGATGTACGGGGGTGCGCTATTCTTGAGCGCTTTGTAAGTTAGGGTCATGGTTTTAAATTTTATTCTGGAGGCTAAGGGAAGCCAGTGGAGTGATTAACAGAGAGGTGATGCCGATACTGAACATTGTGTACGGAAGATGAGTCTAGCAGAGGCATTCATAATAGACTGTAGTGGGGATAGTCGAATGGTGGGTAGGCCAGCAAGAAGCAAGTTGCAGTGCGCGAACACTCAAGAGCGCACCAGAAAATAGCCCGCCTGACATCTACGCACTATTTGACTAATAGCGACTTGCCCATCAAAAAATGACGGGAATAAGATTGTAAGGCAGGTAATGGTGTTTGGTTGAGACATTAATTTTGTTGGTGTTCCGAGATCCTCCGGCGCTCATTGCGAGCCTTCGGCGCTCATTGCGAGGCTGTTGGTTGTTTGTGTGCTATGAGCAGCGTTGGCGGACGTTTTTTGTATGCTAATGAAATAAGTAATAAATTATTAAATGAATATACTTGACCTATTTCGAAGTAATATATGCAGGAAGCATTGTGTTGAAGAGCTGACAATCTGTTTTGATGTTGCTGCAGCATACAATGTCGGTTTTCACTGTTGTGGAGCTGATGTGTGTCTGCAATGTGTGCAGTGTGTAGTGTAAATAGTGTGCGTGTGCGAGGAAAATCCGTTAGTGTAGCTGTGTACTTCCGCATTGTGTAAGTTAGTGTTGTAAAATGGCGGCTAATGTGTATGTGGTACGCGGCTGTGGATGATTTATCATCCTTGTTAACAGTGTATCTGGACCTCGTACGGATTTTTCAGAAAATCCATATGTGCTTGGTGGTGTTTTTGCGTGCTTAGGGACCTGTAGCCTCGTTTTCTTTTTTTTCGGCAGCCATTCTGGCTTAGGGGATTTTCGTGTGTCTAAACCTTTGAATTTAGACTTACATTGAGGTGTAACTTCTCTTGCAGAGGTCCAGGGTGCCCCCTTGCTGTGGGTAAGCTTTTTATGTGTTTATTGTGTGTATTTATTGTGTTTTTAATGTTTTCATGTTCGCAGGGTTCGGGCGCCAAGGTCGTAAAGTCCCGCGGCTCGTATTTGTGGATGCTAATTCCGTAAATGTTGTGGTCGACTTGGGAGCCTCCACCCCAGCAAATGCGGCCCTTCGCTTCGTGAGGGTCCGCATTTGCGGCCATAAAGTCTGCAGTTGCTAGCAAGGAGCACCTTCGGCTCTCCTTGCCAGCCACTGCAGCCCTCACTTTGCGCAACAACCCGCCAGCTCACAACTATATATGTGATAAAGCTGCATGTTTACTAGTCAAAAAAGGAGACGCTTAAGACTTATTGGTGACTAGTTGGTCTCACCACAATTTGGCACCTATACAGATTTTTAAATCTTTAACACATAAATGTATTTCTCTGTTGCTGGGGGATTCAGCCCCTAAGAGATGAGATGCAGATTGCTGACGTTTCCATTGTAGCGAAACACTTCATAGTACATGAACACAGTGATGCTTAGTATACTCAAGTGATTACACAGATACAATGGGTTGGCAGGGCCCCATCTATACTTGCATCTGAAATATAGCCTCTGCAGAAAGGCCAGCGAAGCTAAAATGCATTAATGGTCGATTTCTTTCCTTACACGTAGATAGATTTTCTCTCCTCACTCCCTCCCTTCTCTCGCTCCTTTATTATTTCGTTTAATCTAGTTCCATTTTTCTTGTTTCTCTCCTTAGTTCTCCTTTTTTACACTTTCCCTGCTCTCTTCATCTTCTCTCTCCTCCTCTCCATGCCTCTTCCTCACCCCCCCCCCCCACACTGAATCTTTTCTTCCATGTCCCTTTCTTTCCTGAGAGCCTCACTTTGTCGTTTACATGGAGATGAACCAGCAAGCATTAGACGTGTAGAGTTTGGCTGGATATGCTGCTCTGGCCTAAGAGAAGGGTTGTGTGAAGAAAAAGGACTGAGAAGAGAGCCCATGTAGCGCCCACTTAACCCCTTCACTGGATATTTGGGGTGAAGTGAAATAGCCCATTGCTAAATTCAATCATTGACATGCTATGTTGACAAAGCACAACACATATGAAAGTCACAAGTATTGTACAGGGCAAAGTAAATATGTTTTTTGTGTAAATTAAAACAATATGTTGGTGTATCTCTCAAGTCTATCAACAAAATAACAGTCTGGTCAACATCTGACAGCAATAGCCTTATTATATATATTGAGTAAGTAAGCAGCGTCCCATATGTGACAAGATTACATTTCTGTGTTATTCTACTGGGTGTCTTGGCTAAGGTGTGAAACCATTCCTGTAATCTGAAAATAGGGCTCCAGAATAGCAGAGGAATTGGAGAGGTCTCAATGTGAAAGCTCTGACCTTAGTGAATAAAGGTCACTGAGTGCAACCTGTATGGCGTTCTAGAACTCACAATCTGAGATCTTAAAGAGGATCTAAAAAGGATTGATCACCTGTATATAGAGCTGCAACTTGAGATTATACTACGAAGCATAGGTGTCCCCTGGTGCCACGATAAGAACCCTTGACCTGAACCTTACACACCCTGCATCTGGAATCTGAGGCATACAAGGTACTTCATGTGGGGGAACAGAGGGGACAGACAGGGTGCGCGTGCGCATGTATCGGGTGTGCGCGTGAATGTGTCAGGTGTACCCTGTAGTCAAGCGCGGTTTAGTCTACATCGGATGTGGTGGTGCGCATTCGTTGGTGCACATTTTTGTGTTGCGCTAATGTCCTGCTACCTGAGAGAGTGTGATAGGATTTTAGTTGCATCTGGTGTAAGATAGTGGCGAATTCTGGAGATGTTTTTTAGATGGAGAAGATTATATTAGTGACTGTATGTGAGGGATGAAAGACAGGGTGGGGTCCAGTAAAATCCCCAGACAGCGGGCTTGGGAGTTGGGAGTGAAGATGTCGTTGTTGACAGAGAGAGAGATGTGAGGAATTGACGCTGTGGTAGTGGGAGGGAATATTAGGAGTTCAGTCTTAGACATGTTGAGTTTCAAATGGTGGGTGGACATCCAAGAGGATATACTAGAGAGGCAGTTGGAGACATGTGTTAGAAGAGAGGGGGATAGATCTGGTGATGAGAGATAGCTTTGAATGTCATCTTCATAGAGATGTTGTACTGAAGCCCAAAAGAGTTTATTAGGGTACCAAGTGAGGATGTATAGATGGAGAAGAGCAGCTGGCCTAGGTCATATCCTTGGGGTACACCAACAGACAGGGGGTGAGTAGAAGAAGAGGTGTCTGAGAAGAAGATACTGAATGATCGATTTTGTAGGTATGATGAGAACCACGAGAGAGCAGTGTCTTGAATACAGAGGGAGGAGAGAATATGGAGTAGAAGTGGATGGTCGACTGTGTCAAAGGCAGAAGAGAGATCCAGAAGAAGTAGAATGGAAAAGTGACCCTTTGACTTGGCAGAGAGCAAGTCATTATTGACTTTACTTAGAGCTGTCTCAGTAGAATGTTGGGGCCTGGAAGCTGGATTGGAAGGTGTCAAGAAAGGAGTTAGATGCAATAAAGCTGGTAAGGCGGTTATAGACGAGCCGCTCCAGCAGTTTGGAAACCAGGGGAAGCAGAGAGAGAGGGTGGTAGTTAGATGCAACGTCAGAGTCAGATGAGTTTTTTTTTGAGTATGGGTGTAATTATGGCATGTTTTAGAGACGATGGAAACATACCAGTATTTAGGGAAAGGTTGAAGAGGTGTGTGAGAGCTGGGATTAGTGTGGTTGAGAGAGGAGGGATACGCTGAGATGGATTAGTATCTAGAGGACAGGTAGTGAGGAGAGTGGATGATAGCAGGCTGGAGACTTCGTCCTCTGTAGCCGGGTCAAAGCAGTTCAAGGTGGCTCTGGGATTGGGGAAGGGATAAGACTGGGTGTTGTTGGTTAGTTGAGAGGGTGGAGTGTGTAAACCACTATGAGAGGAGAGTTCATTGCGAATGTTTTGAATTTTATGCATAAAATGGTCATATAATATGATCATACCCCCTGAAATCCTACTTACGAGTGCATGGTTTCCGTGTGGAGGCTGTGAGAGAGCAGTTGCGAGTTAGAGACAATTGAATATGTTTGAGTGTTTTGAGAAAATGTAACCTGCAGCAAAACAATTTGGGTTACAGACAATTAGGGGCTTGCAATTGAATGGGGCCCCATGTTGGCACGTTTTAAATAAAAGCTAATAATAATTTTTTAATTATTTTATCCACCCTCTGAATATATCCATACATATAAATACATAACGAGAATGTAAATTGAAGGATGATTGGTAAAAGTGAGTTGAGTAGTGTGAGGAGAGGGGAAAAGGAACAATTAAAGGATCGGGAGAAGATAGGAATGAGAAGAGACTTGGTAATAAAAGGCAAAGGAGTTAGGTGAAGTGGGTGAGAGGGGAAAATTGGAGGAGTGGAAAAAGAGTTGAAGAGAGAGAGGAAGAGATAAAAAGCTGAGAAATAGCTTGAAAAAAAAAATGTGGATATACCAGAACAGAAGTAAGTAATGATAGGAACCAAAGGTAAGAGGAAGAGCAATAGGCCGAATAATACAAGCGAAGTATGTGTGGGAGAATGATATTAGTATGATGACAAGGACTCAGATGTTGATATATAGAGGGTAGTTAAGGAGATAGAGGGAAAGTTGTAAGTGAGAAAAGGAAAGGACAAAAAAGAGTGTTAGAAGAAAGAGGAAAAGTAAAGGATGAAGAGAGAGACATAATATGGAGAGATGGTGGGAATAGGGAGGGGAACTGATATAGCTGAATGGAAATTTTAGAGATGTATGGAGGATAGGAGAGGATGTGAAAGAGAAGGAGACAAAGGGAGTATAGCAGCAGGAGGTGAGGAAGGTAAAAGAAGAGTAATAGATCAGAGAGCAAGACGACAGGTAATGGAATTGAGATGTTTGGCAGATGTGAGAGTGAGGAGAAAGATAGAGATGTAAGGATTAGAAAGGGGGAGGTAATGAGAGAAAAGAGGGAAAATGGGACAGAGGGCATAAAGAATTGAAGAAGAAAAGATCACATAAATAGGGTGTTGGTGAGATGGGGAGAAATTGAAAAGTTGGATGGAGGTTGGATAATAGTGGAAGGCATGGAAGAGAGGAGTATGAATCATGGAAGAGAGAGGAGAAGGGCTACAGTTACATAGATAGTTACATAGAAAATTAGGTTGAAAAAAGACTTAGTCGATCAAGTTCATCCTTTTAGATCTCCTCTGATCTGCAATATGCTGATTAATTGTTAATTGATCCAGTGAAAGGCAAAAAGAAAAGAAAGAAAAAAACAGTGAAACTTTGCCAATTGTCTCAAAAGGGAAAAAATATAAAATTATTTCCTGACCCCAGATATTGGCGATCGGATTTCTCCCTGGATCAATACTCCCTCTCTAATTATGCAGGATAGCCCTGACTGCCCTTTTTATTTAAAAATATATCTAATCCCTTTTTAAAGTTATCTATCAAATCTGCTGTCACCACTTCCTTTGGTAGAAAATTCCACAGATTAATCACCCTTACTGTGAAGAACCCTTTTCTTTCTTAAGGTGGAATCTTTTTACTTCTAATCTCAAAGGATGTCCCCTTGTCAGTTGAAAACCTCTTGGAACAAAAAGTTCACTTGACAAAGCCTTGTATTGACCCTGGATATGTTTATAAAAGGTAATCATATCCCCTCTTAAACAACTTTTTTCTAGAGAAAATAAGTTTAATTTGGTTAGTCTTTCTTCATAACTTTTTTGTTGTTGCCATTCTCTGTACTTTTTTCAGCTCTAAAATGCCCTTTTTATGTAGTGGTGCCCAAAATTGTACTCCATATTCCAAATGAGGGCATACTAGGGATTTGTAAAGTGGCAGAATTATATCTGCTTCCCTTGCTTCTATACCCTTCTTAATACATGCTAATATTTTACTTGCCTTTGCAGATGCTGCTTGGCATTGAGCACTGTTACCTAGGTGATTGTCCACAAGTACTCCCAAATACCTTTCAATATATGATACCCCTTTATTTGCTCCATTAAGATTATAAATTGCATGGCTATTTTTCCTTTCCAGATCCATAACTTTACATTTATTCATATTAAATGTCATTTGCCGTTTAGATACCCATTCTTCTAAATTATGCAAATCCCTTTGGTGGGAAAGTACATAATTTTCTGATTTCATTACCATGCACAACTTCGTGTCATCACCAAAAATGGAGACCCCACACTCCCACTTCCTAGTTAATAAATATGTTAAAAAGGAGGGGACCTCATACCGAACTCTGAGGAACCCCACTTACCACCTTAGTCCGATCCAAGTATTTTCCTTTTACAACAACCCTTTGCTTTCTGTCTTTTAGCCAGATCTTAATCCATGAGCAAATATTTACTGCAATTTCTGTATCCCTAAGTTTGCTCAATAGTCTCCCATGTGGCACTGTATCAAAAGCCTTTGCACATTTCAAAAAGACTGCATCCACTGAGTTGCCTTGATGCAAGTTCCTACTAACCTCTTCATAGAAACTAATTAGGTTTGTTTGACACAACCTATCCCTCATAAATCCATGTTGGCTCCTACTTATAATCCTGTTTGAATAGACATATTCTTGTATACTATCAGTTATTAACCCTTCTAAAAGCTTTCCCACTACAGAAGTGAGGCTTACAGATCTATAATTTCCTGGATTTGCTCTTGCTCCCTTCTTAAATATAGGTATCACCTCTGCCTTTCTTCAGTTATCTGGCAGAGACCCTGTGTTGAGTGAATCTTGAAAAATTAGATATAATTTAGATAATGGATATAATAATTAGATATAATATAATTGCTATTTCAGAGCCCAGTTCTCTCAGTACACTTGGATGTATTCTATCAGGACCTGGGGCTTTATTAACATTTATGTTTTCCAACCTCTTTTGGATTTCTTCCTGCGTTAACCAATTATTTGGTGAAGGTAGTGTAGCCCCATTTTGTTGCAGTGTCCCAACCACTGTTACCTTCCTTGTATATACCGATGAAAATAATTTATTTAGCTCATATGCCTTTTCCTGGTCACTGATTGTCAGATAGCCTGTTTCACATTGTAACATTCCTATAGCTTCCTTTCTTTTCTTCTTCCCATTAATATATTTAAAACATATTTTAAGTTTAGTCTTACTCTCCTTTGCAACTAACTTTTCATTTTTTTATTTTAGCCAGTCTAATAGCCCTTTTGCAAGCCTTGTTGACTTCCTTGTAATCACGTAAAGCAGTCTCTGTCCCCTCTTGTTTGTATAATTGAAATGCCTGTTTTTTACTCTTCATCTCCATCTTTAAGGCATTGTTAAGCCACAATGGATGTGATTTACTCCTTTTACTTTTATTCCCACATGGTATATTGGGATAAGTATGTTTATTTAGTAAGGATTTGAAAGTTGTCCATTTATGATCAGTATTTTTACCCATCAGTTCTTTGTCACAGTCTATACTACCCAAGCGAGAAGTCCTTAGACCATTAAAAGCTGCCCTTTTAAAATTGAGAGTTTTTGTTGCCCCCTTACAGTATTGTTTATTTAATTCAATCTCAGTGTTGTGATCACTGCTTCCCAAAGGTTTCCCTATTTCAACATTTGATACTATATCAATATTATTTGTGATAACTAAAATAACTTCATTTCTAGTAGGTTCTTGAATAATCTGGGCCAGATAATGATCTCTGAGTGTATTTAAGAGCCTGTCCCCCATAGCTGAACTGCTATTCTCATTCATCCAGTTTATTCCAGGGTAGTTAAAATCTACCATTATTAAAACTTGACCATGCTTAGCTGCATTTCCAATCTGTAATAATAATTGCATTTCCTCACGTTTAGCTATATTTGGGGGTTTATAGCATACTCCTACTAATATTATTTTAGAATTTGCTGCTATTTGCTATTTACCTCTACCCACAAACATTCAACATTACCGCTAGTTCCAGCATAAATATCTTCTCTGACTATAAGCTTAAATTCAGGCTTAACAGACACATCCCTCCTCCTCTTTTACCATTGCCCCTATCTTTCCTCAATAGGTTATAACCATCCAGATTAACTGTCCAGTCATGAGATTCATCCCACCACATTTCAGTAATGCCTCTTAAATCCCATTTCTCATTAACTGCTAATAATTCTAACTCTCCCATTTTTCCTGGCAAGCTTCTGGCATTAGCAAGCATACACCTTATGTTATGAGTCTGTAGTTCTGAAGTGCCTGCCACTATACTTGAGTTACCTAGCAATACCTCCCTATTGACTATACTAACCCTCCACTCATCTCCTCCCCCTTGACTAGTTAATTTGTTCCTTACACCCTCTACACTTTCTACCCCATTAATTATATCTTGTTCCTTCCCCCACCTAATAGTTTGAAAACTCCCCCAGACATTCTACCATCCTATCCGCTAGCACAAAAGATCCTTCATCTTTAATGTGCAATCCATCCCTGCTATAGAGATTGTACCCAAGCGAGAAGTCAGCCCAGTGCTCTAAAAACAAAACCCCTCCTTAATGCACCACATTTTTAGCCACGCATTAACCTCCCAAAGAAAATACTACCTTGGAGGTCCTTTTGTTCTGCCTATTATCTAGTTCTATAAAATCATTCTTTAGGACACTCCATCTTCAACTAACTTTGTCATTGGTACCAATATGCACCAAGACCTCCGGTTCATTTCCAGTCCCTCCACAACATGCCGAACTCGAGCACCTGGGAAACAGCAAACTGTTTGATTGCTGCAATCTGGGTGACAAATCACCCTGTCTACCTTCCTAATAATAGATTCCCCAACCACCAAAACCTTTCTCTTGCTCTGCCTATGCTGCCCTCCCTCTCCTCCAGTAGAACTGTTCTCCCAGCTGTTAATGGTAACAGCTCTATCTGGCATTGCCATTCCTGAATGGACTTCCAAACTGGCAAATCTGTTGGTGTTTGCCAACTCAGAACTGGCCTGCCTCTTCCTACTGTTCCCCCTGCTTCCTCTTGTAACTGTAACCTAGCTACCTCCCTGGGCATCCTCACTAGCCGCATCTCCACCCTCCATGCTAGGCCCAGCTAAACTGTGCTCCGTGAGCACCAACACCTTTCCAGTAGAGCAATATCACTAAGTGCTGCAATTCCCCTCTCCAGTTTTCAGATTTGAGAAGGAATAGTACAGGGAAAAGCCATAGCAGCTTCATGGTGGATGAACAATGCACCATCACCACCTGTCTACTGCTAGCCTCAATGGTAGTGGTAGTAATTTGACACATACAGCATGCTACACCCTCTATCACCCTGTTCACTTTTGTTTGTCTTCCACTGGGCACCTCTTTTAGCTTTTCATTTATCTACTTTAAAATAACCAGTACCAAAATCATAAAAAGAGCCACTTTAATTATACTTAAACAATACTAAAGTTTTATCTTGCACACAAAAATGACTTGTAACACTTTGCAAATGCAGTTTTGCAACAATAGTCAGAATTTCCTTCTGATAAATTCTGATTTGAGAATGTCAGCTGCAGCCAGTCTACAGGAAGTAAAGCATTTATCCATCAAGCTCGATAACTTGTTTTCCATGTAAAAATATACTTTGTATTATTTATCTGCTCTTTTAAATACCCAATTGAAAAATATGTGAGATCCATATAACTTGAAGGTTATTGGTCCTAGTGACATTCAGTTATTTTGCAAAACCAATATCCTGACTTTGAAATATTCAATAATGCAGAAAAGAGTTACTGTACTGAAGTTACTGCCAATTCAGTCTGTATCATAAAGTACATTAAGTTACGTCTTTGCAGAATCTTGGCCAAATAATGTATTTCTGCCATTGTCAAACAACTGACACTGGTTGCTTTGGATAGAGTTGCCTTTCATGTCATACAAGTAAAAACAATAGTTAATATAAAATATAAAAATATAGATTTGCTACACATAGGGCCATATTCTATTAGCTGCTTGTAAATGCCTCAAACTCACAAATTTGGCTGTGGGTATTTTTTTAAAATAAACGTTTGGATTTATTCTATTTTCTCCAGCTCGCAAATTCCAACCACAAGGCTGAATTCGTAAACCCTGACCTTTTAATTAGGATTTCAGGGGGCGTAATCATATGATCTGACAATATTTAAGCAAGCCCGTAATTTACTTCTTAAACACTCACAATATTTTTAGACACAGCCAATAGTAAATTAGACCGTCATCATAACATTATTATTATTATTTAGTGTCGATAAGTAAATTTATCGATCAGATTCACAATCCAGCAATGTAGAAATCAATAAAATGTATTAAAGCAACTGTTCTAGTCCATGTGGGTTCCATGATATGTATTGACCCCGTAAGTCTGGGATCCATTTCACACAAAAAATAAAAAAAACATTTTTTAATTGCATATGTGTGGGCTTGAGACTGTTCTACAATTAATTATATACTTTCCCATATTTTTTAAGTACAGTATTGTGTGTTTATTAGCTGTTACAGCTCTAATAATTGATTGAAAAAGGCCTTTCGAGTCCTCTTGAGTACTCGTAATATTTTTGACAGAAAAATGCTACTTTTTTCATTTGCTAGTTTAAAAATATTTGCGAATTAGAGCTGCGAGTCTAATATAATATCGATTTTGTGTATCTTTAATTGTCTCGCACCTGTAAATCTTGAGCTGTGCAAAAGCCAATGTCATTTTCAGCTAGGATTTGCGAGTTTGGTTCCTTAATTAGTGATTGCAGGGGGGGTAACTCGTAATCAGACTATGTGGCAATTGCGAACAGACTATACGTAGCACAGACATTTTTATTACAGGGGCAATAGAATAGGGACCATAGTGGGTTGGAACAAATGTTAGTCATTTGGTACATGACTTTTAGGCTTGGTATCGATGAGTGTTATGGATAGGAATTTTTAATAGCGTGTCAGTGATTCAAAACACATTTTTTTCCAGGTTTATAACTTGTTATAATGTTGTTGTTTTTTTCCACTCCATGTGGGTATTTTTATGCTTTGAATGTATGTGTGAACGTGCTTGCTATTTGTTGATGGAGTTACAATCTGCATTATGCTATAGGACTATTGTAAACAGCTGCTGACTCATTTTAGTATTCATAACTGTTCAGTTGTCATTTGTGGTTTGTTTGTTTCGCTAATGTCTTGCTGTTCTTTGTAAATTGCTAATTTATACATATATCATTTGGAATCAGTTTAGAATTATGGAAATATAATGCTTGGTTAATGCTTGTTTTTTTTTTGTCTACTGCACAATGAAAAAATACATTATATATTTGTAAAACCTTTGAGTCTAAGTATAATTAAGCAGGATAAAAATCATAAAGCTAGTTTTTAATTTGAAAAAATATTTTTGTTATCTCGGCAGGAGGAATCCATGATACTTTGTGTGAGGCGTTTACATTTAAAGGCATATATACCTTTCCATGTTTTTATTGTTTTCTAATCTAACACGTGCTGCTTATATCAGAAACATAGATAACATTGAGTCATTCTATACACATACACATTTATTTTATTTATTTACAAAACTTGTTTTTCACACCCCCAGAGCTGATTACATAGGCACAGTGAACCTCCCAATAGAAACACTGCATTTGGGTATGGATTTTAACTTTTTACTAACCTTCAAGCCAGCAGCAACTCAATGCAGAGATCTACAGATCAGTGTCTGGCTCCTCCTGCTTCCTTCTACAGGGAGACTATACATCCAATGATTCCTTAATGCACAAACAGCCATCACTGATTGTTACAATGTATTAAAATTTATTAGGTGCCTGTGATTGGGCAAAACAAATTATGATTGTTATGCTATTTTAGCAGAGATATCCTGGGGTGTTAACTAACAAAAGCAACTACTAGCAAACTCAAATGATTTAGCAAAGATCAGGGTGAGTTTGTTAATGTTTATTTTTTCATACACTACCAATTCTCCTCTATCTGATGCATTCATAATCCAGGAAACTAAATATGCATTTCAGTAGATTTGTGGTTGCATCTATTTATGCAACTTCCTGCTTCAGTGCCTCTGAGGGGGATGGTGTGGTTTCAATTACAATCTTATCCTATTATCGCACAAATATTCTGGAGTTTCTCCTATTCCTTCCCACCTCACCTCCCCATACACTGATAGATACAAAGACAAACCATCAGCTCTCAGGATGTGCTGTAACAAGTACAACATGGATTCCTGTACAGAGTCTTCAAAAATTCAGTTTTCTAAAAAAAGGGGTTTATGCCTAATTATTATACAGCTGCTGCTGTTGTTAGTTTAGTATATACTTGTTGAACTTCCTACTTTTTTGTTGAGCTACACCTTTTAGATGTTTTTGAAGTATTTCAGAAATCAAAACACGTGCTAGACTTACGGTGCTTTTCAATTCAACAAGACTGCAAGTCCCGTCCCAATAGCGAAAATTGTAAACCATGCCATCATATGTAGCAGTTCAGGGCATGAACATGATCACTGCAGGACCGTTACCCCGATTTAAAAACAGCCAATATAAAACGAGTCCGTCATCATGACATCAGTAAAACATGGAGGTGACATGTCAATCAACTAGCATTTTGGGGTCCGATATGCGATCGGACCAGCAAACCTGCAAACTACAATATAATAAAACTGAATTAAATCAATGTTCTAGTCTGTGTGGGTGGCCTGATATGTATTAACTCATTGATCCCCAAGATTGATATAACAACGAAATGACACATTTAAAATAAAATTTTATATTGCAGAATTACGGGCTTGAGACTATTGTGCAATTAATTCTAATGTCTTCCATCGTGTACAGTGAAGTAGAGAATATATATTTGCATTTACAGTGCTCCGGACATGTCTGTAACCCCTTTGCGGGTCCTATCTGGTACTCGTACGATTCTTGCCGTTTAGGGGTGTGAAAACATTTGCGGGCTTGAGAGATAGCAGCAATTGAAAAGCGATTTGCGATTTTAGCGATCATAACTCTTGCAGGTGGCTTTAACTTGCAGTGATAACCATCGCAAGGAATTGGAGGCCGGAGCCTGTAACCTGGTCGGAGCCCGCAAAAAGATTCCAGTTTAATAGCAAAATAAATAGCGGGCTCCCTTACGAACGACCGGATCTCCTGAGGGCTCAATTTATTGAGGCCCAATATGTTTGGCTTAACCTTTACCAAAGTAAAATGAGAGAACGTGGAAACAAAGTCTCATAGATAGCCTGATAATTGTGTTTCTTATCTGATCATGTTCACTTGAATGGGAATTCAAACACAATGATTTGCAGTCCAGTCCTCCATAAGATTTGTTTCCTGTAACCGGGCAGAGGAGGAGAAACCAATGCCATCCCAAATTAATGCAATTTACCTACCCAAATGGACCACTACATTTTGATATAACATGCTTTGAGTTATGAGTTATGTTTAAAATATTTTCTTCTAAATACAAGATAGTAACATTTAGACTGCAGTGGCCATTTAAAAGGACAACTGAATGTCATAGCAGACAGTTTTGAAGAATTTAATGGGCAAAATGTTTTTAGAAAATAAAAAAAATAAAAAAATGAGTCTTTTTTCGCTATTGTAATTAATTTTGTTAGCGAGTAAAACTTAAAGAAAACTTTAAAATGGACGTATAAAACTATGTGTCCTAAATTAACCTTCTAGAATTTCAAAATAGTTGTTAAGTCTACTCCACTAAAATACCTCGGCACAAAACTTTAGCAGATGTAATTTTGCCATAAATATTATAACTTCCTTTTTTGCACCACATACTTTCAATCACATAAATTGTAAGAGAAACTAAAAAGGCCATTCTAGTCTGCCCATTCTACCTACCCAAAGGTTTGACTCAAATACACCTTATGCTTACCTCAGGTATGCTTAAATAACGTAATGGTGTGTGGTACAAATTCCAATGAAAGGCCGTTCCACTTTAATTCTACACTTTCTCTCAAGTAGAACTTTTTCACATTACCCCTACATCTTCCACAACCTCAAATTATGTCCTCTTGTTCTTAAATTCCTCCTTTTCTGGAAGACACTTCCATTTTGAACGCTATTCAGTCCTTTGATATATTTTAAGGTTACTATCATTGTTGTTTAGCCCTTCAGTCGAGTTCGACTCTCTATGGTTTGTAGCACGCCATGCACATCTTGTGTCTGGTTGTGCCAATCTATAAGGTTTTCTTGGCAAAGTCCCTGGAGTCGGTTGCCAGTTTCTCCTCCAGTGGACCACGATCTGTCTGACCTCTCTGCTATGACCTGCCCATCTTGGGTGACCCTACATGGTATAGCTCACAACTTCATTGAGGTAGACAAGTCCTTTCACCATAAAAAGGTAGTGATCCAGAAGGGGGTTACTATCATATTTCCCCTTTTATCTATTCTTGCCCAGGCCATAAAGTCTTTCCTTATATGTTTAGTCTTTTAGACAATGCACCACTTTAGTTGACCTTCCTTGAATTGTTTCTAATTTTTTAAATATGCTTTTTGTATATATGATCTTGGTGGGGTCTATAGGGTGGTGTCAGTAGCTTTATTTTTGCTGGCAAATCCTCTTCCAACTCTTTCTTTTTCTGAACGTTTGTTGTATTGTTTACTTCCTTTTAAATCTTATAATATAGTAACTCCCACAAACCTTTTCCGCTACATTTGCCATCTATAAATTATTAGAAATATTCTTTTTTGATGAAAATCTTACATACTCTATATGTCACATACAGACCAAAAAAATAAAGACTACATTGACATTTAAGCGATAGCAATTTATAGGGCTAGATAAAAAATGCTCAAATATGCAAAACTGATGACTTTATCTATGTAGATGTATATTGTTGTTCAGTCATGTTTGACTCTCCGCGACCCTATGGACCACAGCATACCATGCACATCTTGTGTCTGGTTGTGCTTATCCATAAGATTTTCCTGGCAAAGATACTGGAGTGAAGTTTCTTCTGCAGCGGACAGCAATTTGTCTGACCTCTCAGCCTTTGATTTTCATGACAATGATTATGTTCAATGTCTGCTCTTTTAAAGGCATGCTAAGTAATTGTGACTTCAGTAACTTTTTAGTTGTGAACAGTTCCTATCTGTACGAACTGTAAAGTTAATTTTAAAAGGTATATATTTTTTCCTAAAAAATGTCATCCTCTTCCTTTTCATTTTCTAATTTTTAAATAAATGCTGACACAGCTCAGAAAAAGAGAATTTCATGCCAGCATCTAAGCTAGCCAAAAAATAATGTCATTAGATTTTTTATTTCCGTATTGGAAATAATGAGATGTTTAACCCAATTTTTACAACACTAGCTATATTTGAACTACTTTATGTTAGACAATGAAAGCAGTTTTGCTTTGTTACATCTGAATGGTGATATGTGATAATGTACCATTGTGTGTTTTATTTTTTTCAAACTATATTAGTTTGAAAATAAAAATCATTTAAAAGTGTAACTGATCTGGGGGCTTGCCCCTCTCAGCCAATGAGGAGTAATACAGATGTATGAGTCATACTTGTCTGCTAATGAAATCTAAAGATCTCTAAATCGTCTGTACTAATCATATATCCTCTATTCTGTTAAATAAAACACTGGAGTTTGGGAAACATTACACATGCTTGTGAAGTGTGTAACAAACTGACAACATTTGAAGCTATGAAAGGCATGAGCATAACATATTTTTAAAGAAAATCTTAGCTGATTCTGCTTGTGTCATTGGATTTGATCTTCCATTGCTAGTTTTGCAGCTTGAGGAGGGTTGACTTGCTGGGGCTTACTTTTTTATTGGGTTCTATGGTCAATTATATGTAAAGTGCCAGACTTTTTAACAGAACTGAATATAGATCTTATCCGGATACAAGATTCCTCTGAGGTTTCTAGATATGATCATAGCAAAAGCTGAATTTCTTCTGCCATTAAAAGTTAAAGCCTGAGTTTATTTATTTTAGATTTTCAGGAATATATTGCAAGTTCTTCAAGTTCTATACATATTATAAATATTCACTGGTCCTTTCATTTCTCCCTTCACTTGTGCCCCGAATCTGCAGGTTCAGGAGGTGGATGGAAGTGGCACACTTGGCAAGATCCCAGGGCTCATCCACTCCATACTGCATAAAAACCTCTGGAGAGAGTACACATTTCTTATCCCGTACAGTGCACTGACATGATTAGCTAGCTCAGCCTATGAATATAGTACTGAATGGTTCCTTTGCTGCATGATCTGAATATTAAACATTGCCTATTAATTTTAATAACCTTTGCATGGAAATGATTCTGATATATTATAACCACAAGAAGTGTAAGTCATTACTTTTGACAGGTAGATTATAGTTCTCACTAGTTGCACAACACTTACCGAATAAATGATTAAGCTGCATTTACGTTTTCAAACTTTTTCATTTCACGATAATTGTATAACAGAACATTTTAGGACAGAAAGATATATGGAACTGGTATTAAATGGAACACAAGCGGGAGCTTGGCTGGTTATTTGTCTCAGGAAGGTACTGTGTCACGGTTGAACAGATCAGTTAAAGGGCTGAAGGTTTGGGTTTCACTTAATCCAGGTGAAAAAAAATGTTGTACTGGTATTGATATATTTGCAGCTCCAGCAGAATTTCTAAAGCTACCTAATTTCATCTTGCAGGAGACGGTCATAACTCTTTATGTTTAGAATTTTGGGACTTAAAGGATAATTCATTAAAAATGTATTATGCATAAATAGCCTATTTTATACATTAAAATTAGTTTGATTTGTTTTATTTAAATAAAAAAGAGAGATTTAGTATGTGATAGCAGCCCTGATAGGGAAGAATCCTGTAATAAAGTACTGTGGTACAGGCTTTCTTTCTTCCCCATAGGAGCCAGTCCAATCTTTCCCAAGGGAATAACTTGCCTGGCCAAGCACAAGATAAACATTCCCCTCCCCCTTTTTTTTTTACAGCCCATGGCTACCCTTGTGATAAAAATGGTTTACCCTGTTCGGGCTATCTTGGGTCTTGATACCTTCAACCCGAGGGAATATCCCTTGTGTCTGTGTATTTTGGACATTGTGTGGCTAACCCCTTGTTATAATGATTTTGTCCATGACAAGCTAAACTGATGTTGGTATATGCTTCATATGTTGTTTTGTGGTTCGTATACTGTGGTCTTGTTGTTGTTTTCAAGGATTTAGAATCTCATTGTGAAACTAATACCATTGGGCTGTTCAGCATTGAAGACCTCCTTCTGAGTAATCGGATTAGCTGCCCTTTCTACCTTAATTACATTACATTTGGTTACTCTGTACTCAGACTAATTGAATTACCGGAAACCCTTTTGTGCTCCGTTGTATAAAAAACCCTGTGTATTTAAGTAACGGGCATTACCCCTTTTGAAAGTATACAAGTGTGTCAGCTGTGCTTTTGAGGAGTAGAAAATATTGTTTTAATTACTTTGATCCAGTCCAGTTACAAAGAAATCCTGCATCTATATTCCAGAACCGCATTCCTGCTCTCCACAGACCCTGAAGCAAGCCTCTTTAAACTAGAATCCCTAGAACTGATAAACAGAAGCCTGAAGAGCAGAGGATCCACCCATTAGCCAGTCTAACTGGTCCCTCCTCCGCTATCAATTAGTTCAGCCAATCAGGATGAAAATGTGAGATTCCATGTAGGAAGTGCTTGTTGTTCACCACTCATACAGCTATATCAGTTCTGACAGGGACATCATCAAATGCTGTATTATTGTTCATCAGTTAACTGTATAAGTTCTCATTGGCAGACATGGACAAGCTCATACAGTTGTTTTAGTGTTCATTGGCTGATGTGGACAAGCTAGTAAACAATTGTAAAGCCTTCCAGTTGAAGGGTTATAGACAAATACAGTAAAGAAATTCCAGCATTCCTTCGATAAATAGTCATGACAGTCATGCTTAAAACACAATATTGAGCAACCTCCTCACTGGCTGTAAATAAAACACAGGGTGCTCTCTTCTCAAGTAGTTCCTCTCTTCTTGGTGTGTGTGATCACAGTTATATTTTTATTATATTTCAGTTAATGCAGTTTATTTTGTATGGGAATGTAACGCATAGATGACATATCACCCTTAATTACTAGGTACATCACTCTTACCTCCCAATTTCAAATCTTTATTAAAAATAGTTTCCAACTTGAATTATTATTTTTCTGGGTATTAAAGAATGCATATATGTCATTAAAAACAACTGCAAGTAATTAGCACTTACTTTATGCTTTTAGATTTGCATACTCTATAAATCTGGCTCATTAGCCTTGTTAGTGCTGGCACACTCACCTTTATGTACAGTGGATTTCTATCTTTCCGAAGCCAGTGTTAATATTATGGATGTCTTCCTTAGCACTGAACTCTATATGACCCTTCGCCAAGCGCAGTAATTTTAGCAAAGTTCGTGTAAATGCTGTTATCTTTCTGTTAGTCTGATAGATTTACCACTATAACATTGAAAGAAGTAAGTACCGTAATAAATACCAAAATGTTACATTCAAATACTACCAAGCTAGCATATACTTCCTAAATCCCGAGCGCTGATTTCAGTGTATTTTTCTATATTTTAAATATTGTGCACACAAAAAAGGTATGAAGCAGAGGATAGCACCCTTAATCAAATGACAAACTGTTCCGACCTAGTTCATGATGAAACAAATAATATATATATATATATATATATATATATATATATATATATATCACATATATAGTTGTGAGCAAGCAGGCTGTTGCTAACGCTTGCGGGCTAACGCTAACGCTTGCGGGCGAAGCGATTGCCGCAGTTGCTGGCATGGAGCACCGAAGGCGCTCCTTGCCTGCAACTGCGGACCTCGCAAAATGTATGTAGTTACGAAATCAAAATACAAGACACGTTACAACCCATTACGATCTTGCAAAAATCGTCCGAAACCCGCACACATGAAAACATGAAAAACACAATAAATACATACAACAAATACATAAAAAGCTTACCTACAGCAAGGGGGGCACCCAGGACCTCGAAAAAGTTACAACTCAATTTAACTCCAAATAAAAGAGTTTAGACACTTAAAAATCCCCTAAGCAAGAGAAAAAATGGCCGCCGAAAAAAATGAAAACGAGGCTACAGCAGTCTAACGATGCAAAACACCACCAAACACCTACGGATTTCCCGAAAAAGATGTACGAGATTCAAAAACAAGGACGCAACACGCGTGACCCCAAAAACATTACAAACACAGTAAATACACACAACAAACACATAAAAAGGTTACCGACAGCAAGGGGGGGGGGGCACCCAGGATCTCTGCAAGTGAAGTTACACCTCCATTTAACTCCAAATTTTGGAGTTTAGACACCCGAAAATCACCTAAGCAAGAAAAAAAATGGACGCCGAACAAAACGAAAACGAGGCTAAAGGACCCTAAACACGAAAAACACCACCAAACAGCTACGAATATTCCGAAAAAGTCGGACAACATCCGAAACGAAGCACGCTAAATCATCCACAGCCGCATACCACACATTAGACGCCATTTTAGAATAATTACTTATACAATCCGGTAGTACACAACTACCCTAACGGATTTGCCTCGCGCAAGCACACTATTTACACTACACACTGCACACATTCATGACACTTACACAGCACTAAAAACACACATTGTATGCTGCCACAACATCAAAACAGATTGCCAGCTCTTCAACACAATGCTTCCTGCATATATTACTTCAAAATAGGTAAAGTATATTAATTTATTAATGTATTATTTATTTAATTACCATACACCAAACAGCATTAGCTCACTTTCAATTTCATTGCCATCATTTTTTGACGGGCAATATTCTAGTATATACATATATAAATCATGTTTGACATAGAGCATAATAAGGAATGAACAATGCTATTTTTAATTTATAAAAATGGTCATACTCCAATAATTGTTTTTGTCTACACCTGCAGTGCGATACCAACATAATATTGTTCCATCAAGGGTGGCTTTCTCTTACTTGTGTCTGGAGGCTCTTGTTTCAAGTTCACTTTTAAAATTCTAATCCATTTTCTCATCATATCTTGCCTCAACTACTGCAACTCAATCTTTGTTCACCTTCCCATCACCCATTTGTCTTCACTTCAGGTCAAAATAATCAACTCCGCTAGAATAATCTACCATGCTCAAATCTCAGTGTTTGCTGCACATCTTTGTCAGTCATAGCACTGGCTTCTCATAGCGTCCATAAATAAAATAAAAAATCCTGACACTAATATATACAGCCTTTAACAACAGTTACATCCCACTTACAACTCGGCCCTCGCCTCAAAATTCCCCCCCCCCCCCCCCACTGTGCTCTTCACTCTGCTATTGACTTTCTTCCCTCCTCTCTTGAATCTGTCCATAAAAGGACTGGAATTGGACAGAATTGTTCTAAAGGGACACTATGAAAATAGTATATTAAATAAACAGAAAGCCTCCTTAGATTGTATAACTAGGTTACTTTATTCATTTTATCCTCTCAAAGTAATTATGATATAAAAGTTCACTTACTTCTAAGTAGCCCCCTGAGTACCTTTTTCTGTGCTTCTGCAACATCTCCTTTTCTTCCTGTTCACTCTCATGTATGTTGCAGTCATTAAGATCTGAGGACTAAGGCCATGATATCCAAGTTACGGCAGCTTCACTCTGTTCAATACTTCAGATCATCTACTATTGGCTGTCAAAATGGTCTATCACAAATTGCCTGCACTTTTAGATGGGAGTATGGCGCTGCCTGACAGAAGGCCGAAACAACTAGAATTATATGTAAGAGAGTTATTAACCACAAATAAATTATTAGAAGCTGTCACTACAGAAAAAAAACTGAACAAACTTTCCATGGTAAAAAGTGTATCCCAACCTAGACATTGCAGTTCCATAAAGTTAAATGGATATTGTAATAATTATTTTCTTCATCTGAGTGTAAATTAGAATAGTGATAGTACAACAATTAAAGCTGTATTTGCAATTGTATTCACTTTTTTATATTTCATCTGACCGTTTCTAGGATTATCCATTTTCAGTATCTTTGCCTCTTTCATTCCATCACCCCTATTGTGTTATAATTTGCTAGCACATCTCTGCTCTCATCTCCAAATACTCCCCCACCCGCCCTCTTCGTTCTGATAATGACCTTTTTCTTTCTACAACTCTTGTCGCCTCCTCTCACTCTCACCTTCCGTACTTTGCTTATACTGCCCCTATTTTCTGGAACTTTTTGCCTTGCTCCCCCAGATTATCCTCCTAACTCAAAACATTCAAAACGTCACTAAACATGCATCTCTTTAAAGAAGCGTATCACCTTCCACGCTAACACGCTCATCACCTCTCAAATGCAAATTCAGGCTTAGAACTCCATTGGTTTTGGCACAGCTTGAATATAACGAGCTCTATATAATTAAAGTTACTCAAAATCCCTATTCTAATAGACCTATAGCTCTAGATTGCAAATAAAGTCTAACCTGCAACTGAAAGAAGTTTTGCGTTTCTGTCAAAAATGTTGGTACTAAATAGGACTCGCAAGGGCTTTTTCAAACACTTATTACAGCTGTAACAGCAATTAAACACACAATACTGTACTTTAAAAGCATGGGAAGACATGGAAAAACATTATAATTAATTGCACAACAGTCTCAAACCCACAAATATGCAATTAAAAAATAATATTTATTAAAGTTATTTCTGAGTAATATTGAGCCCATGGCTCAAGGGGTTAATGCATATCATGAGACCCCCCACATGGACTAAAGTAGATAATGCATTTTATAGAGTGCTAGATTGCTCAATTGCGAGACGATCAGCAAATATTACTTATTGGCACTATCAAGTTCTTAGCCTCTGATTGCAGATTACATCTAACTTTTTTACTGACAACATGATGATGGTCTCATTTACTATTGGCTGTGTGTAAGAAGTAAATTACGGACTTGCTTAAATATTGTCAGATCATATGATCACGCCCCCTGAAATCCTAATTAAAAAGGCATGTTTTACAAGTTCAGCCTTAAGGTTGGAGTTTGCGGGCTGGAGTTGAAATGAAACAAACAACATGTGCTTTAACTACAGACTTTCAGCTTTAATTTGATGGTATTTACATCCAAGTCAGGTGAACGGTGTAGGAATTACAACAGTTTGTATATCTGCCTCCCACTTTTTAAGGGACCAAAAGTAATGGGACAGATTAACAGTCATAAATCAAACTCTCACTTTTTAATACTTGGTTGCAAATCCTGTGCAGTCAATTACAGCCTGAAGTCTGGAACGCATAGACATCACCAGGCGCTGGGTTTTATCCCTGGTGATGCTCTGCCAGACCTCTATTGCAACTGTCTTCAGTTCCTGTTTGTTCTAGGGGCATTTTCCCTTAAGTTTTTTCTTCAGCAAGTGAAATGCATGCTCAATCGGATTCAGGTCAGGTGATTGACTTGGCCATTACACAATATTCCACTTATTTCCCTTAAAAAACTCTTTGGTTGCTTTTGCAGTATGCTTCGGGTCATTGTCCATCTGCACTGTGAAGCGCTGTCCAATGAGTTCTGAAGCATTTGGCTGAATATGAGCAGATAATATTGCCGGAAAAACTTCAGAATTCATCCTGCTGCTTTTGTCAGCAGTCACATTATCAATAAGTACAAGAGAACCAGTTCCATTGGCAACCATACATGCCCACGCCATGACACTACCACCACCATGCTTCACTGATGAGGTGGTACGCTTTGGATCATGAGCAGTTCCTTTCCTTCTCCATACTCTTCTCTTCCCATCACTCTGGTACAAGTTGATCTTAGTCTCATCTGTCCATAGGATGTTGTTCCAGAACTGTGAAGGCTTTTATAGATGTTGTTTGGCAAACTCTAATCTGGCCCTCCTGTTTTTGAGGCTCACCAATGATTTACATCTTGTGGTGAAGCCTCTGTATTCACTCTGGTGAAGTCTTCTCTTGATTGTTGACTTTGTCACAAATACACCTACCTCCTGGAGAGTGTTCTTGATCTGGCCAACTGTTGTGAAGGGTGTTTTCTTCACCAGGGAAAGAATTCTTCGGTCATCCATCACAGTTGTTTTCCGTGGTCTTCCAGGCCTTTTGGTGTTGCTGAGCTCACCGGTGCGTTCTTTCTTTTTAAAGATGTTCCAAACAGTTGATTTGGCCACACCTAATGTTTTTGCTATCTCTCTGATGGGTTTGTTTTGTTTTTTTCAGCCTAATGATGGCGTGCTTCACTGATAGTGACATCTCTTTGGATCTCATATTGAGAGTTAACAGCAACAAATGCAAATAGCACACTTGAAATGAACTCTGGACCTTTTATCTGCTCTTTGTAAATGGGATAATGAGGGAATAACACACACCTGGCCATGAAACAGCTGAGCAGCCAATTGTCTCATTACTTTTGGTCCCTTAAAAAGTGGTAGGCACATATACAAACTGTTGTAATTCCTACACCGTTCACCTGATATGGATGTAAATACCCTCAAATTAAAGCTGAAAGTCTGCAGTTACAGCACATCTTGTTCGTTTCATTTCAAATCCATTGTGGTGGTGTATATAGCCAAAAAGATTAGAATTGTGTCGATGTCCCAATATTTATGGACCTGACTGTATAAACATTTATAAAAAAAAACACCTGCAGACAAATGTATGATTTTGAGGCATTTCCCAGCAGCTAATACATTAGGCCCCTTATTCTGCAAGTCAGCTATTCATTTTCTATTAAAGTGTTCCTTTAATAGTGTTTCTGACTCACTAAAGCTGGAGAACAAAACTCAAGCAATGTGGTATCCAAAAAAGAGGCACAAAAGACTGAAATATCGTAATGGGGTTAACTATGTTTCACTATGGACCAAGTAAAATTGAATAATACCACTTTTGTAAATGGCACACTAGACTTCACATATGTTTTTTGTGTAAGCGGTAGGGTCATATAGTTAAGGAATTTAACACAGTCTGCGATAAGCATAAAGCTATGCTGAGGGTTAATTAATCCAATATTTTAAGCAGAATAGCTTGCTAGATGGGTCTTTTCGGTTCTTATCCACTGTCAAATATGTTTGTATTTTTAATTGTTTACATATTTATATGGGAAAAAAAAACCTTCACCAGTTTTCTGCTATAAGTATTCAGGAAGAAACTTACATTTTACTCATAGTCAAAATAATGTGATACTGAGCCTTTAATATAAGAGCATAAAACTCGACATCACAAGATCAGCTTTTGTATTCTTGGAACGTTGACATTCAGTCCTTCCTTCGCAGCATCCTCCTTTTGTTGACATAAGTAATTAAAGTGATGTTTCCTTCATTAGCAGATTATTAATGATTTAAACAAAAACTGCAGTACGCTTAGCCTATAAATAGTCCTGGGAGCACTAGCGACCCAGAAGTGGCAGTCAACTCTTTAGGTATTCATTAAATCTAACTTAATAGCCCGAGGCAAGTACTGTGATGGAATAATGCCATGCACGGAGTGCGCCGTGATCCCCTATGTTGAGTGACAGTAACAGTGAATGTCTTGTATTCAAATGTGCCTTTTAATTGCCTCTTGAAGTATGCACTGGGTTCAGAGCATTGTAGAAATGGGCAGCAAGGTCTCCAGTGTCGGGTTTTTGCAGATTCTTTTGGCATAGTTGGTTCCAGGCAGAAGTTTACCCATCCAAGTCGCTCCTCAATTTGTATCCCATAGGATTAAGTATAAATGGCAATTATATGTAGGAATGTCAGAACAGTATTTTGGTTTTACTATTGTATCTCTAACTAAAGCAGTCATTTTATAGATTAAAGATTTCCCAAATTAACATAATTATGTTTTTTTCTGTTTTGCGATGTATCTTTATCAGTGGCAAAGCTATTCAATAGAGAGCCCCGGTGCAAAAATACATTTTAGGCACCCTAAATTTATTTGTGCTCAGCCCCTCCCCCTGGGCCTTCATCAGGTTCCAACTCATTATGTATATATGTATATATATTTATATGTATATTATGTATAGATATTCACAAAATACATCTATTTATACTACATTACTTCTCAACCCCCTCCCCTTTAATCTGGTCCCCATTCTGTACCTGAGCTGCCAGAGATCCTGGCTGTGAGGGGAAGTAACACTCTGATGCCTGCACTTTTGGCCACCAGAGGGTGCTCCCAACAGACACACAGCAGGGGTCTTAGAAAGCACTCAAAAAATAAGAAAGGGGCCCAGAAAAAAAAAATGAAAGACTTCACTGCCCCTCTCCCCACCCACCCAAGGGAAGGGCCCCAGTGCATTGTGCCGGCTGCATACTCAACGCTCAGTTTCTGCAGGACCACTCTGTCAGTCATTCCACTGGCTTCCCGTAACCTCCAGAATAAAATGTATATATCTGCTTTTGTCTTAGAATACTCCCCTATCCGCCATCTTCGCTCTCAACTTCTTCAATCCTCCTCTCTTATCACCTCCTCTCACTTCAGGATTTTTTTTGTGCTGATCCTATTCTTTGGAACTCCTTACCTCGCTCCACTAAACAATCCTCCTGTCTCAAAACCTTCAAAACCTCACTAAAAACTCAACTATGTAAAGAACTTTATAACCTTCAGCCTTTATATGTACACTGTATCTATCACCTCCTGTACTTCACCCAAACCCTTTAGATTGTAAGTCTGGCAGTTTTTCATCTTTTAAGGTGCTTTGGGAAATTTTAGATTCTAAGCTCAAAAACAGGACCCTCCATTCTTTTGCAATGTGGTAAAACAGTTTTTGCCTTTTACTTAACTGCTGAATAGCACTGAGGAATATGGGCCCTATGCTAATTAGACAGTGTAAACTGAGGCACTCTAGTAAATTGTCTGCAGGAGCTGTTTTCCCTTTGTTACACCTCAATGTTAATGTTTTGCTCCCCTGCATTGTGGCACTCAACTCACATCCGTAAATCCTCCCTTTGCCACAAGAGATTTTAGTGTAGGGAGAACACAAACCAAGCTTTACGGATGAGAAATGGCTCTAGGAGAGCTTAGGAATTGACAACGTCAGGATTCTTATAATGAGCAAAAACAAGTGACGTTAGTGCAGCAACGAACCATGACATATTTTATCTTTTAATTATTTTTATTTTATAATATTAAATATATGTGACAATTGTATTAATAGCTACAACAGGGTTTTGGTGTAAAATTCTAATGGAGTAACTCATATTTTTTAAGCCCTGATTAAAACAATGGAGATTTGTGCAGTGCTTTTCGGCTTTGTTGTGCAGCAGTGACTCGTAGCAGTTCTTTCGCAAAGTTTTCGAGATGGGGGAATAGCATTAGATAGCTAGGATTTACTGTGCTACTACAGCACTTGTAATTGATTTTGCCAGAACTAGCATAGGACCATATGCTGACATGTTACAAATAAAGGATCACATATAATAGTTGTCCAACTACAAATCGTCGTCACAATTGGTGAGCTTGCAATGCGCGCTCGCAAGAACTGCGTCCCTCGCAAAGCGAGGGTCTGCATTTGCGGAAGGTGGAGGCTCCAACGTCGGCTGCAATGAGCCGAAGGCTCATTGCAGACCGCAAATGCGGACCCTCGTGAAGCGAGGGGCCGCATTTGCGGAGGTGGAGGCTCTAAGGCGCCTCACACGCGGTTACAAAACACCCACACAAGCGGCACTTTACCAAAATACATCTAACACGCAATCACTATATACGAACTTACACAAACAAATACGAACCGCGGGACTTAGAATGGAAAATTTACGGACTTAGCAGACAAAAATACGAGACGCGGGACTTAGAAAAAAATCCATTACGACATTGCAAAAATACGACCTTAACGGCCGAACCGCGCGCACCTGAAAACATTAAAAACACAATAAATACACACACAAAATACATAAAAAGCTTACCCACAGCAAGGGGGGGCACCCAGGACCTCTGCAAGGAAAGTTACACCTCAATTTAAGTCCAAAGTCCCGAGTTTAGACACACGAAAATCCCCTAAGTGAGAGAAAAAATGGCTGCCGAAAAAAACGAAAACGAGGCTACAGGATTCTAAAGACGCAAAACACTACCAAGAGCATACTGCTTTTCAAAAAAGCCGTACCAGGTACAAGATACACTCTTACCAAGGACGCAACATCATCCACAACCGCGTACCACATACACATTCGCCGCCATTTTACATACACACAAAAAATGTATAAAAAGCTTACCCACAGCAAGGGGGGGGCACCCAGGACCTCTGCAAGTGAAGTTACACCTCAATTTAAGTCCAAATTCACGAGTTTACACACGAAAATCCCCTAAGCGAGAGAAAAAATGGCAGCCTAAAAAAAATTTAAAAGGGGCTACACGACCCTAAAGCCGCAAAACACCACCAACCACAAAAAGCTGTACGAGGTAAAGATACACTTTTATCAAGGACGCTAAATCATACACACCAGCGTACCACATACACATCCGCCGCCATTTCACAACACTAACTTACACAATGCGGAAGTACACATCTGACCTAACGGCTTTCCCTCACGCACGCAGCATATTTACACTACCCATTGCACACATTGCTGACACTTACACATCAGCTCCAGAACCGTGCAAACCTACATTGGATGCTGCAGTAACATCAAAACAAATTGTCAGCTCTTCAGCACAATGCTTCCTGCATATATTACTTAGAAATAGGTAAAGTATATTAATTTATAAATGTATTCATTATTTCATTGGCATACAAGAATACATATACACAAAAAATAAAAAATTATTGCAATAAACACAAAAGGCATTCACCGCGTACCTCACAACCAATGCCAACGCTGCTCATACCACACAAAATGCACCAGGGGACAGCCTTGCAATAAGCGCAAAAAGCACATCACCCCCTGACCTTACAATGACAGCAAAAGCCCCTAGAAATAACAAAAAAACAAACATCCAACCGCCGTGCAATGAGCGCCAAAGGCGCTCATTGCGTGACATGCGATGAGCGCCAAAGGCGCACAGCGCAAGAATCGCAATGAGCTCCAAAGGTCCTCATGGTAAAAAACGTTTTACATTATGTCTAAAACAGCATTCCCTGGCTTACAATTTCATGACCATCATTTTTTGACGGGCAATTCGCTAGTATATATATAATCAATAAACATAAAATAGGCTGCCCTTTAAATATCTGCAGTCCATTTGTAATTCTTGATAGTACTACTACATACATGTTTTACTACATTCTTCGTAAGGGGATATGCAGGGTTTTCCAACTTTTTTCTTTAACTGAGAAGAATTTAATTTAAGAGATGTTGAGATACCCATATGTTGTGCAATTCACTTAAAGGACCACTTTCTGTCGTGTATTTAAAAATATATTTTTTTTAAACATTGCATAAAATAGTTTTCTCTTTCTCTGACCTGATAAGTTACAGTGAACAGAAGGGCGGGGAGCCTTATCTGAACTGCAATATATTGAGCTTTTGTTCCCTTTGTTTTTAATGTAAATGTGATAAGAAAGCACAGTTACCAGGGTCTCCGTTAGTCCTTGTTTACTTCTTCTTAACTCACTGGTAAGGTAATGGTGTATCAAACACATTGGCTCCTATTCAACTGAGCAATTGTAAGTTACAAGAGCCCGTAATGGACCCTGTAAACTAATTTGCTATTCAACTGGAATCTTTCCGCTACCCTCAAACAATTTGCGGGTTAGAAGCTCAAAATCCCTGTGATTGTTAAAATCGAAACGCTTACCCATCTAAGACTTCAAAATATTTCAAGCCCGTAAATGTTACAATCGCAAATCACGATTCAATGGCTACAATTCCTCAAGTCCGCAAATGTTCTCACACCCGTAAATGGCAAATGCCATTTTGCTACGAAAATCCTACGGGTACCAGATAGGACCTGCAAGGGGGTTAAACACCTGATCATAGCACTGTAAAAGCAAATAAAAAAAATCAATCCTGCACTTTAAAAAAACAGGGAAAGTGATGTAGAATTAATTGCACAAAAGTCTCAAACTCGGAAATCTGCAAAAAAATAAATATTTATTTTTAGGTTTCATTTTGGTGTCATATCAATTTCGGGAATCAATGAGTTAATACATATCAGGCCACCCACATGGACTAGAACAGTATCGTCATTCTTTTTTATTATTTTGTACATTGCCGGATTACGAGTCTGATCACATATTGGACCTCTAAACCCTAATTGATTGACCTTTAACCTCCATGTTTTACTGACGTCATGATGATGGTCTCATTTACTATTCTATGTTTCTGATTGGTAGTTACGGCCCTGCTTAATTGATCATGATCATGGCCTGAAATGCTACCTATGATTGCATGATTTCGGTTTCGACTTTCGACCTGTAACTTGCGGGCTTGTTCAATTGAATCACCCTTTAATTGTAGCAAATTTTTAAGCGCGCAGACTTATGGCCGTTATAACGTAAACTGTGGGCTTAAAATTGAATAGGGGCCACTGTTTTATCTGCCTAGCTGTTGTTTTAGTGTTATTTTCTTCAAATAATATAATTAATTTTCCATGGGCAAAATCATCATAATATACAGTATAAAATATGCTCTTAAATTTAACTGCATGACAGAAAGCTTTGGACTACATTGGCCCTTTAAGAGCATATATTAAATATTTAAATCAAGAATGTGTTCCAATATATCACATATATAGTTGTGAGCATGCAAGTTGTTGCTAATGCTCGCGAAGTCGATGGCGCTCCTTGCCAGCAACTGCGATCCTGGCAAAATTTACGTCATAACGCAAACAAAATACGAGACACGTTACGACCCATTACGACCTCGCAAAAATCGGCCTATATGCCCATATCTATGATTGGTTAATAAAGAGACCTTTTTATTAAAGGGGATAGTCTCATGATTGAGCTATATGCTGATCACTAGGATTTTAGCAGTCCACTAGTAGTTCCTCTTTCTATAGTGTCTGACATGGGTGTAGAAGCAAGAAAAATTCAGGGGGGATACAGCTCATTGTATACACTGGCCATAAAATAGCTTATACAGTATATACATACAAACATACAAAAATCTGGGGGTGTTCCTACACTAAGCAGATTTGTTCTACTGTTGTATGCATTTTATTTTTATTTTTGTTAAGGGACCACCGCAGCTTAGGAAAAACTTCACATGAATGTGATGTATCTATCAAACTGACAACATTAGCAGCTACCGACACTCAAAAACTCTCTGATTATGTCATGGGTGCTTCCACCTAGGGTTACTCATTGGCTTTGAGCCTGAGATGGAGGGTTATCCTACTGGGATATCCTCTTCCATTCAGTAATTTTATCAAGTGGCCCTTCATAGTGACAGTCTTTTAAGAGAACGGAATAAAGATCTTACCTGAATCCAAGGTTATCACGACCCACTCTCTGGCTGGGGTCTGCTGACTTGATTTGGGTTACTCTGGACCTTGGAGTAGCTTTGAGTACAGGAACATCATGTCTCAGCCCTTGGTTTAGACTGAGCAATATTGACAGTAAGTCTGACGAATCTTACTGCAAGCATATGTCCCCGGGTAAATAATACATCTACACACCACGTCTTGATGAAAATTATCAACCACCTTTTATTTTGGGACCAGATATTTAAAACATTTCACACACACACAGTGGAGGGAGTGGCTACTCTTAGTCAAACCCTCATTCCCCTCTGGCCATTCTCACAGAAGTAATTTGTGGGAACTTATTAGTCTCCTCCCCCAGGGCCTTCCCCAGGCGTGGCTACTAGTTCATTTTGGTCTGGACCTCAGACTGGAAACATCCTGTATTGGCTCTTGAACTATGACCCTGGGCTGGTGGTTGGGAAACCCCATACTATACTATTGTCCTGCGGTGCCTGGCAGTCTGGCAAATCTATTTGGTCTGCTATCTTCTTTGTTTACACTGAAGACCATATGGCCAACTCCTGACTGAGAGTTTATACAATGGGGGAGGGTTGACTAATTAACACATAGCTCTCACTCCACAATACAATATACAATATAACACTAACATATTATCCCCCATAACACAATATACAGATGGAGGCGATTGGTATATAACAGTGCCTCCTGGTAGGCACAACTAGTGGCCAACTTGAGTTATGACAACTGCCCCCCCAAGTGTAGCCTGAGAACATCAAGGGTCCATGATTTTCTCAGCTACGCTGATACTCATAGCTCCAGTTGGCGTGATAATGCATCTGCATTTTGATGGAGTTTACCCCTACGATGCTGTATTTGAAAATTGAATGTCTGTAGTGCCAGGCTCCATCTTAGCAAACGTCCATTTTCTCCGGCTACCTTAGACAGCCAGCACAAGGGGTTATGGTCGGTGGTCACAGTGAATGGTCGTCCATATAAATAATGTTGAAGTTTGCGCAAAGCCCAAACTACGGCCAAACATTCCTTTTCCACAGTAGCATAGGCCGTTTCACGCTGCAACAATTTCCTGCTTAAATACGCAACAGGATGCTCCACTCCTTGATCATCTGTCTGGCTTAGCACAGCCCCTATGCCATACATGGAGGCATCTGTCTGGACCACAAAGGGTCGGTTATAGTCCGGGGCAGCCAATACTGGGGAACAAGTCAGAGCTTCCTTGAGGCTCTGGAAGGCAGTTTGACACGCAGGAGTCCATGTCACTTCCCTGGGCAATTTCTTTTTGGTCAAATCGGTCAGTGGCTTGGCTGTAGTGCTGAAATCAGGAATGAACTTGCGGTAATACCCAGTGATGCCCAAGAAAGCTAGTACCTGCTTTTTAGTCTTAGGGATAGGCCAAGCTGCAATACCCTCTACTTTGGCTGGTTCTGGCCTTAACTTCCCACTACCTACCCAGTGACCCAAGTACTGCACCTCTGCCTTTGCCCACTGGCACTTATCTGGTCTTATGGTCAACTTGGCTTGCTTAATAGCCTGCATAATTCTAGCAATATGTTCTATATGCTCCTCCCAGGTCTGACTAAAGATGGCTATATCGTCCAAGTAAGCCTGAGCATACTCCTGGTGCCCATGTAACAATTTGTCTACCAGTCGCTGGAAGGTAGAAGGGGCATTTTTCATCCCAAAAGGCATTACCTTAAATTGGTATAGTCCAAAGGGGGTGAAAAATGCCCCTTCCTGGTAGGCACAACTAGTGGCCAACTTGAGTTATGACAAAGGTCACGCCCACTTCTTCTGTGGGCGCAATCTTGTTAGCAACAAAAAGCTAATGTACCTTAAAGCAAAACTGAATACAGTAGCTAAAAAATTGGAGCTGTTTTTACGTCTTTAAAGCTTTCGAAAAACAATTTGCTTATTATCAGGTCAAGTCCTTCATAAGACCATATGGTGGTAGTAAAGAGTTAAAGGATATGGAATTTAGCAAAGCCGCTCTACAACATCCCACAAAGAACTGAAAACCAAAGGACAAGATATTTTGATTTGTTTAAATTTGATGCATATTTCATGTTATTTCATGTGTTATAATATAATCCAGTTTGAGCTTCCCTCATTTTCAGGTCCTGAAAGGACCACAAATTACAATTTCTCTGCAAATTCAAAAGCACTGTGGTTAATGCAATAAAAAATGTCAGCTTTTACCTACAAAACAAGAAAGCCTACATTTATTATTGCAGTAAAGATTATATAGGCATTTGGATGAGCCTTTAATTTATGGTCCCTGCAGGACATGAGAGCTTACCCATAAACTCAGTATATATGACGATTTTGTAAAAGCTAACACTGTAGCATTTAAAAACAACTATAAAACCAGTTAAAAGGGATTTAAATGATTTTTATAGCTTCTCCACTATGTTTTGGATCTGCATGAAGGTGCAGAGTCGTTTTCATGCACATCTCCTTGAAAACCCATAAAAAACTTGCATTTAGTTTATAAAAAAGTATATAATTTCACAAAACACATACAGTACTGAAACATATGGAGATCTACTAATACTGTTTGGTCTTTTTTTTAAATAAATTAATCACTGTGCACTTAGCTACTGGAACAACAGCTGTGAAAATACAGTGTATTGAAAATCAACTGGCAGGTAATGAGCACTGTTTGCTGGCATCCCAAGCCCAATTTTTTTCCATAGCCTTGGGCTTTCTCTCTATTTTTTTGTAGTGGCTTTTTGAAGCTATATTAGTTGGCTGATGTATACAGACGATATTACTTTCTTCGACTTTATATCTGCCTGCAGGATGTTGGGAAAAATTGCGAGAGAGGTCTAGAGTGACAAAGTTGTTATTTTATATTTATACGGTCAACAATTACAGTAGAAATACTGTTTTACTATGAAAGACTGCAGTGCAGCCAAGTGAGACGTGCTCATATCACAACGACTTATCATGACAGTCAGTTGTAGCCAAGTGTCAGAGTATGGAGCTTGCAGGGAAGTGACAAGCTGTACGGATTTGCTCTCATGATGGCTCTGTAATGGCAGGATACTTAAACACCACCAAGTTGTACGCTTGGATGAGAGATTTTGGTGGTAACAAACAGTTATAGTTCAGTATATTTAAAAGGCCAGGCAACTCACATTTAGATAGCAACTACTTTTCATACTCGGTTAAAGGACCATTGTACCCTCATATTTTCTTTATTATTGAGTAACTTAGCAGAATGTTCATCGACAATGTCATCTTAAATTGTATTTTTCCTTGTGGTTTCCATCTAAAAGAGTGTATTTGATTATGTACCACTGTGTTTTCTTAATTCGAATCAGAAAAAAACAGATTTAGATATTTATCTGGGGTTGAAGGGGGTGCTTGCCCCTGTCAGCCAATGAGCTGTAAGATAGATGTATGCGTCATGTTTCAATGTAGTTTAAACATTTTTTTTTGCATTCAATGTCCTTTTTTCCTAATGACATTTTATCTACCATAAAATAGACACCAATGTTAAAATATCTCTAGGTCAGATGAGTAAATTGCCCTATGAGATAATACCCCTATGTTATGTGACTTCAGTCACCAATGGGAGATATAATTTGGATAAGCCAAAAGAAAAGATATTGGGCCCTATGTAAATCCAAAAATTATACTTAGCTAGAGAGAGAACTCCTATGGGTCACTACTCCGAGTGAACTTTATGTCACAGCCGAAAAGCAGGGCAAAAATCTCCAATCTGGGGGAGTGAAAGATTTACATTAGTGTAGAAGTTATGGAAAAAAGCTCCCACAGCCAATTTACGGTGATCCCATAACTTAGAGCACCTGATTTACACGGGGCTCATCATTTGGATGTCATGTGGTTTGTAACAGCTTTTGGTGGCTGTTTACCCAATTACATCTGGGCAAAATGAGTCTAGGAAATAATACAAGTCACACAAATGAGCGAATGTTGTTAAACCTACCCCATTTTGGATTTCAGTTATTATGTTTAATGTGAACCAGCATGGTTTGGGACTGCATAATGAAGGTGGGAATTACTTACAAATACTAGGGACTTTTGAACTCTACACTATCACTGAGGAAATTATTTGAATAATGAAACGCATAGGAGAGACTGTTCTATGTCTGCCTATATAACAACCACATTGACGGGCAATGACCACAATATATTTCCACATCCTACACCCCAGGACAATAGGGACCCAATAATTCATGTAGATTAAATTTAACACGGACAGTACATTAGACTACAGTGTTAAGCAGCATCTCGAAGGGCTTTTCATGCCATGTTTGTAAATCACACGCCTGATGCGCCGCTGGGCATCATAACAGTTTGTTCTTTAGCTCAGAACGACTATATTGTATTTGTTGGATCTGTTTTTCACCTCATTGTGTGTCTGTTAAACACAAGGCCAGGCTGCAAGCTACACTAAAGGCTCTCCCATTACGATGCTTCATAAAATAGAGTGCCAGGTTTTATAGCTTGTGAGCAATAACGTATGTGATTTAGGGCATCGATGAGGATGGAACATTCATATTTATAAATATATATAGCTCTGAGAAAAAAAAAGTGTACACTAACATGTTTGTGAGATCCTTAAAAACAGCCTATTTTATGTTGCTAGTCTATTAGGTCATGGACTATGTTGTATAGGAGGCTAGGCACCAAAGAGTTCAGTTATCTTCATTTTTTAAACTCTATAGATTTCAACATAGCAAAATTATTTATGTAATTTACAACAAACATCTTCCACAGTAAAGCACTGAATACATGCTGCCACTCGAATTGCTAGTTCTCCCTAATAGTAAAATGTCCATGTTTATTTTTAAGCCAATCAACGGTCACATATAATGTTTTAAACGCATGATCTCCCATGAATGGTGGAAAACCAGTAGGATGATCCAGCAGCATATATCCTGGGCTCTTAGATAGAATGCAGTCAGTGCAAGCAGTGGGCGAAAACATGTATTGTAGTACAGGCAATGGCAGGGGGCAGTAGTGCCTGTATAAGGAGGTGGCAACACGTATTTAGTGCTGGTGGACTGAATAACCAAACTCTAGTCAGTTTGGTCAAGATCTCAGCATTATTTCCAAGCTTACAAGGTGTGACAAGTTTGTAGTCTATGCTGGTAGGGTGAGATGGCAATATGTTTGCAGCTGGCATGGGAGTTATTGGGAGATGTCCAGCAATACATATAAATACGTAATTTAATTGACTTAATTGTAGTTCTTCAAAAACACATACTTAAGCGTTCCTTTACAAACTAAAAATCCGTAAATAAAGGAACACAGGGATATTAAATATGGTATATATTACAAGTACAGTGGTACCTTGGTTCAGGTCCTTAATCCGTTCCGGACGGCAGGATGCAAACCAAACTGGACGCAAACCAAACAAGCAATTCCTATAGGAATCAATGTAAATTGAAATAATCTGTTCTGGACCCCTGATTTTTCCCATTTTATTTAGAACTGCTGGTCTTATTTTGGGTACAAAACCTTAAAACTAAACAGGCATCAATAAAAACAGTAAATAAACCAAATAACACAGAATTTATCTTCACTTTAACTGTAAAACAATCAAATAACTGAGAATGTAACGTCACTTTAACTGTACAGTACTAAGAGGACTTGAGGGACCAATGGGATGGTGGAAATGTAGAGGAGGAGAAGGAGGAGACAGCGTATTGCTTGGAAGGGAGTCTTCTTCCCTTGCACAGGGGATATTTGTCCTTATTGTCTCTTAACAACACTGCACCCTTCTGGAGACTCTGCTGGAGACAGTGATGTAGGCAGTTTCACTAGAAATCTTGAAAGATCAAGGGAAACTTGCTGGACTTGAGATCTTAAAGGCACAGCTCATCTGTAAATAAAATATAATCTTTATTGATGTCCTTAACAATTATGACCTAAATGTACATATTATAAAAAGCAGCCCAAAATAATACTGATAAATACTCTGTTCAGAATACAAACATCCTATAGATTTCTGTCTAATTAACACATCATGACACAAAACTCAGAAAGCATAGCAGCATTTTACCACCCTGCCATAGACAAACAGTACTCAATAAGGCTCAATTTGGGCTCTTACAGGCACAGGCCCAATTTAGGCTCTTACAGGCACAAGCCCAATTTGGCCTTTTACAGGCTCAGGCTCAATTTGGCACTTATAGGGATAGTCTCAATTTGGACTCTTACAAGCACAGGCTCAATGTAGGCTCTTACAGTCACAGGCTCAATTATGCCTCTTACAGGCACAGTGACTTGCACACTTCCTGCACTGCTGCAACTTTATTGTTCTTCCACGTCGTGTACAGGTCTCAATCCAAGTAAGCGACTTGATCCAACATGTTTTTTTTCCTATGCAATGCGACTTAAACCAAATTGGACTTCATTGATAATAATCAATACTAATATCAATTGATTGCTGTTACTATTGTATTATAGTTAACTTACATTGAAGTTACTATTTTATATGTCACACAGCCTTTCTGATCCATCTACCAAGCATTTTGTTTTATTTTAAGATAATTACTGCCAACAATTGATAATTATGCATGGAGTCTGCATGCATTGTGTTTAGTCTAACAGTAATCAACCTAAAGGATCAGAGCAAAAAAATGGGCATATCAGTTGTGTCCACTGATGGACTCTCCATTACATTGTCTCTTCAACAAGGTATACAATCTTGTAATCCACTATTTCAGATGTCACTATAATAAATATTAAAAAATGTTCTTTGAAAATTAACACATACTTTGTATTTATTTAATTACATTTTTCACAACTCCATATAATGTTTCATAAGTTTCTTAACATTCCACATTTTTAAATATAATGTAAAAGGATTTGAATACTTTTTTTAATGCTAGAAATTGTAGTTAGAAGTTTCCCACTTTGGAAATGTGTTATCAAAATATTTTCTGCACTGGAGTTTGTGTGCCTTATGTGCATAACTTTGCAAAATTGAACATTAAAAATTGTGTCCAACATGAAGTTCTTTTTTAACTCATTAATAATTTCCTTGTGGTAGACATCAGCCCATTTAAGTCCATTAACAAATATTTATTTAAAGGATATAAAACGTTTTGTTTTATATGAATGTTTTAACTGAGTGATTTTTTTAATTGTATCCTTATCAGTGTAATTGTGATACATTTGAGATGTCACTTCCAAGAAGCCCCTAGAGGAGGGGTCGTCGACCTTTTTATACCTACCACCCACTTTTGATGGTAAAATTTCCTTACCGCCCACCAGTGCCACAGTAACTCAATTTACCTAATTTCCAGTTGCATAAATCATATGACCCTAGCTATGTATCACCCTGCACTTACTAGATAGTGATCCGGTCCTGACTGCTGCTGTCCCTAGGCTCTCTCACCAGCTCTCCAACCAGTCCAGGGTCGTGTTGCGGGTCTCTGGCGTGTGATGGCACTTGTCAGTGACTCCACCGCTTGAATCTCCCACTAGTGGGTGATAGAGGCCAGGTTGACTACCACTGCTCTAGAATAACAGATACTTACGTTCTGGAACCTACCCCATTCCTCCTGTTGTTAGGGGAGGGCTTCAGTGTCTCATGCATCTCAGATACTTGTTAGCCGCATAAGACACTGGAAGTGTGAAGCTTCCCTCCTGTGTGCCATAGATCACAGCTATATAAGATGACAGCTGTCATGAGGGGACACTGGAGGAAACAGGGAGTCCCTGAGAGGTTAAGACTGTGTTATTTTGGGGCTGTTAGAAGTATTTGAAATGTACACTGTATAACATAATTAAATTTAGAAGTTCAATTAATTAATCAAGTTGCAATCTTTATCCAAAAACATATTTGCAATTTCCCTTTAAACAAGCAGGATCACTAAGGTTATCTGCTAGTAATCTTCCCTTCCTCTGAATGTATTCCATTAACTATTGGTCCTGAAGCCAATGTCCCATTTACTGAACTATCTTTGAATCCATTTTAGTATATTAAAAGGTATCTGGGGTTTGCTGTTTCTCCTGTTCAGGGTAGAATTGCCTGGTATTTCGGGGCTGGGCCACTCTAGTATACTTCAGGATATTTCTCCCTGTGAAGGGCACAAGTCAGCTAAAAGAGGTTGCTCTGAGTGGGTTATCATGTCCATAGAAATAACCTATTAAGATTAGTTTGTTCTCTGATTGACCACCTCTTACTTTGTTGTTTTGTTTATATTAAAAGGCAAACTATACAGCAATATCAAATGCCACTGTACAACATCTTATTAGTGGTCCTCATACATTATTAGTGGTCCTTATACCTCCACCCCAAGCACATTTATGCTCAGCATATATTCTTACGGAGTTTGTTTGTTATGTTACAGCAGTGGTGACATTTAATGGACTTGGGGGCTCATTCAAATGCTATTTGGCCAATTGAATAGGGCTCTATATAAGCACATAGCATATTTTTTACAGAAGTTTCTAGTTAGTGAAGAACTTGTTGTTGGATAGAAGTTCACTAACTAAAAACTGTAAAAAAAAATGCTATGTGCTTACATAGAGCCCTATTTAATTGGCCAAATAGCATTTGAATGAGGCTCTTGGAAAGCATTTTTTTTCTTTGTGCCATCTGAAAAGGGTTATTTGATAATGTACCGCTGTGTGTTTTCTTTTTTAAATGAAGCTCTCAGAACAGAAAAAAACGGATTCAAAAGAAGTTTAGTGAAACTAGGGAAATTAACATAAATATTATATTTGACAATGTTTATTTTTGATGTTTAATGTTAAGGTGCCACTGTTATACATTAATACTGTGTTCTATGCTGTAACCTACATTAAAATAAAAACTTGACAACATACTTTATTAAAAAATAATATAAGCCTGATAGCTTTCCCGTGTCAGCCAGTGAACTGTAACATAGATGTGTGAATCATACTCGTCCACCAATAAAATCAACAGACATACATATGCTCTGTGCACTTCCTTTTAGTTTCAGTGACCTTTAAACAGTTTTACCTAATATCTTTTTGATGCAAAACACAACTTTGGTAATGTGCAAAGTATTCTTTTTTTAAATGCATGAAATAAAGAATTATATTTTCTGTGTCCCATTAACCCAATGACATTTTATGTATCATAAAATAGCCCCCTGCGATAGAGGCAGGCGAGATTCCGGCTTTACTCTTCAAGACAGCATTAGTTTCCTTAGAAAATTTAAATAAACAGGCATATAAAAAGGAAGATTTCTTAAGACTGGATCTCAGCCCTAGAAAAAATATGCCGTACTTATTTCAAGTTATTGCTTGACCTTTACCCTTTGTGTTTGGGTACTCTGTGGTACCGTTTGTTACCATGGTAACACGTTTAGTCGGGAAATTAAAATCTTCCTTGCTGGAGCAATACGTTTATTGAGCTGCAAAAGGAAGATTATTGCTTGATGTTGTTTGTAGCACTGTTATATGTGGATACAGAAAAAATATAAAATAATTTATCCTAAAATGTATCTGGTGCAAGAACTGACCTTGCACGGGAGTGACCGACAGATGTTGAATGTGGTGAGAAATAAGGATGAGGAATGGAAAAGGTGAATGAGGAGGGTAAACCGAGAGCTTAAATGATCACTTTATTCATTTATTTATAACATTATACGTTGAAACACTACACTGAAAAACCAGCAATATGTTTTTAGAATGTAAATACCGCCTATATGCAGTTATGCTGCAGCAAAATCTACCATTTTGTTTTCTGCTGATCCACTTCCCAAAGTAGGAAAATGCTTGAGAAGCTTCTGTCTACACAATGGAAATGTGAAAGCTCAATAAACTGTCAGGGTTTTCAACAAGACTAATAGAAAACTAAATAGACTGCAAGGACAAAATTGTGTTTTGCTTTTTGGTTTTCTAAAAACAGATTGTCGTACTCATTTAGTGAACAACATGTGGTATCGCTCTTGTTTAAATGTTCTGGATCTCAGAAGGACCCCATAAGCATTGCAGGGTTACCATCCAGTTCCAAGACAAAAGAGGTTGAGAACCCCTGATCTAACCAGCACAATATATATATATATATATATATATATATATCGCAAGGAGGGACTAGCTGGACCGGCCAATCAATGGATCCCACTGGTAAGGTCTTTTCCTCTGCGGGTTTATGTCTATTTGGTGCTAGGGATTCCCCTTGAAGAGTGCGCTTTAGCATTTGTGCAGAGTAGGGATGCAGTTCTGGAAAGTAGATGCAGGATTCCCTGGTAGCTAGACTTGTACAAGTGACTGGAAAGCCCAATGCCACCCCTCAGAAATACAGCCAACTTGCTTGTATACTTTCAAAAGGGGTAATGCACACAATGACTTATATACATGAGAGAATAAAAAGGTCCTGGTAATTTAATCAGTTTGGGTGCAGAGTAACAAAATGAAATAGTTACATAGTAATTTAGGTTGAAAAAGTCTTTGGTCCATCAAGTTAAACCTTTTTAGATCTCCTCAGCAATACTTGGATTTATGCTATTAAGACAGGAATGCTAGCTAACCTGGGAATAAAGCCCAGGGGTGTCATGTCTAGGCTCTCTTGGGGAAGAAAGAGAAGTACCACAGTACTACATTACAGCTTCTCCCACATCCGGACTGTCGTCACAGCAATATTTTGTTGTGGTGTACAATAAGATGAATGTATTTTCATGTTTATACCAATGACAGAAGCATTTACTCACTGCTTATACCAGTGTAATTACCTGTATCCTTAGAGGCACGGTATCATAAAATAACTTATCTATTACCCTAAGCCAAACGTAGATCTTCTAAGCAGCCTTCTGACTATCTATGCATATATTAAAATTCTGTACAAACATACTATTATCATGTTAATTGATCACCTTGGATTAGTCAGTGTAAATTGTTGCTAGATCCCCAGGGTTTTTTGACACTATGTCATTAGAAATGTGCTATGTGCTCAGCGTTATACTCAGTGGTTAGAGAGGTAGAAAATATATTATTACAAAGGATAATTCACTAAAAAATGTTCTATTATTTTTAATAAAGTATATTGTCAAGTTTTTTTTTTATCTTAATGTAGGCTACAGCATAGTGCACAGTGTTAATGTATAACATGGCACCTTAACTCTGAACATCATAAATAAATATTGTCAAATATAATATTTATGTTCATTCACCTAGATTCACTAAACCTCTCAGGGTCTTTGAACTGGATCATTGGAGGTTGCCGTATCTATGCAATGCTTAGTGAAGCTACCTCATGTCCTCCTTCCTAAATGTCTATCAATGTATGGGCACACAAAATAAGAAATATTAATATTCAGTTTTTTAATGTTTCTCTCTATTTGTGTATAAGTGGTAGTACTTGTACCAGATCTTCAATTCTTTGCAATGCTTTTTTTCCCAAACTACAGTATATAATTACATTGTCATTGAATTCAGACTTTTGAATGTATTAAGCTAATTGAATATCTTGATATTGCTCATAGTACTTTCTATCTTTCAATTTAATTGGAAGCCACAGCATATAAGGTAATAACCCACCGCACTGAATGACGTTTCACAGGAGAATGACCATACTTTATGAAATATAATAGAAATTATTATAGAATGAAACATTTTACAGCATTCAGCAAATAGAGACTGGAGCATACATCAAAACGTAATTGTCCCTGATAGTAGTATTTAATTGCACTACTGCCAGTGATAGATGGGGAACCTTTTTTAAAGTGTGCTAATTTATTTCTGAATAACCAGGAGACTTAAAGTTTAACATACAAAAAATGGTAATAAGTAGAAGAGACACTTGTCTCTTCTACTTATTACCAACAACTGAACGTGCTAAAAACAGATCAAAACATTAAAGGGAACTGACAAATAGATAAAATAATGAATGTATTAAGATTGTGTATATTATTAAAAAAGTTAATATCTTTATAATGCATATTCTTAACAGAACTATATTATTTTCAATCTTGGTGCACATGTATTTGAAACGTAGTGTGCTTTATTATGTATAGGACTAGTCCTTTGAGTCCCCTTTCCAACATTTGCCACCTCTTCTGCCCTCTCTCTCTGCTTTCCTTCTATTCTCATTTTCCCTCCCTTCTCCTTCATTCCGATCTACCTTCTCTCCCTCCTCCTTCCTTACCTCCCCTCTCCGTGACTTTGCGAAACATGCAGGCAATTCAGTGATGTCACTGCCAGGCTCCTTGTAGTTCCAAGGAGCCAGAAAGAAGCCTCACTACCTGTCATGTGAAATCTACCTGTGCTTCTGAAAACTTAAAAGTTTTAATGTGAAGAGGGGAAAGGAGGGAGAAACAGGGGATAATTTTAGCACAATTTGGACCACATCCATGGTTGATTAAAAAAAAAAAAGAGTTGCATATTGAATAAGGGGAGTGTTTGCAAGTTATCCCTCAGCAGAACAGCAGCCATGTTACCTGTTTGCACTGGCACAATTATAAAAGCTATCACAAAAAGGGCTTCTTATGAAGATAAAGGCACACGTTAAACAAATCCCAATGACTTATAGAGATGTGGGCCTGAAGCCAACATCATAACCCACAGGTGCTTATTGAGGAAGAAATCAGTTTAAGATGAATTTGTCAGATACACTCAGCATAGATCATCTGTTATCTAATTAATATTTATGTTGTGATCTGTCTAAGTTCCTTAGTAAAGGTGCAGTACATATTATCAGTAAAGGAAGAGCAGAGCTCACACTGTGTATGGAGGTGGAGTATCAAGATAATGATGTGTGTGTATTGTTAGGAATAGCAGAGCCCAAACTGTTTGTTTAAATGTGTAGTATCAGAATGCATGTGTATAGTGCCAGAATAGGAATACTAGTGCTTACACTGTCTATATGAAGGTTCTGTGTGTAGTGTCCATGCAGATAGTAGTGCTCACACTGTCTGTAACAAGTTGCACTATCCAGATACTGTTTGTAGTGTCAGTACAAGTATATGAGAGCTCACACTAACTATATTATATGAAGGTGCAGTATCAATGTGCTTTGTGTAGTGTTAGTAAAAAAATTGCAGAGCTCAGATTGTGTCTATGAGGGTGCAGTATCCAGATGCTGTGTGTAGTGTCAGAGCAGAAATAGCCAATCTCACACTGTCTGTATGAATGTGCAGTATCACCATGAATGTGTGTAGTGTCAGTATAGGAATAGCAGAGCTTACACTGTCTAAATGAAGGTGCAGGGTATTGTGTGTAGTGCCAGTACAGGAAAAGCAAGGAACACACTGTCTGTATGAAGGTGCAGTATACAGAGGCAGTGTGTCGTGTCATTACAGGAATAGCAGAGCTCACACTGTGTGTATGAAGGTGCAGCATCCAGATGCTGTGTGTAGTGTCAGTACAGGAATGGCAGGCTCACACTGTCTTTATGAAGGTGCGGTATACAGAGGCAGTGTGTAGTGTCATTACAGGAATATTAGAGCTCACTCACACTGTGTGTATGAAGGTGCAGTATACAGGGGTAGTGTGCAGTGTAATTACAGGAATAGCAGAGCTCACACTGTGTGTATGAAGGTGCAGTATACAGAGGTAGTGTGCAGTGTAATTACAGAAATAGCAGAGCTCACACTGTGTGTATGAAGGTGCAGTATACAGAGGTAGTGTGCAGTGTAATTACAGAAATAGCAGAGCTCACACTGTGTGTATGAAGGCGCAGTATCCAGATGCTGTGTGTGATGTCAGTACAGGAATAGCAATCTCACACTGTGTGTATGAAGGTGCAGTATACAGGGGTAGTGTGCAGTGTAATTACAGGAATAGCAGAGCTCACACTGTGTGTATGAAGGTGCAGTATACAGAGGTAGTGTGCAGTGTAATTACAGAAATAGCAGAGCTCACACTGTGTGTATGAAGGTGCAGTACACAGAGGTAGTGTGCAGTGTAATTACAGAAATAGCAGAGCTCACACTGTGTGTATGAAGGGGCAGTATCCAGATGCTGTGTGTGATGTCAGTACAGGAATAGCAATCTCACACTGTCTGTTTGAAGGTGCAGTATACAGAGGCAACTTGTAGTGTCAGTACAGGAATAGCAGAGCTCACTCTGTCTGTATGAGGGTGTAGTATCCAGATACAGTGTATAGTGTCAGGATAGGAATACCAGACTTCATATTATCCTTGCAACCCTACATAGCCAGAGACCTGTATCTCTCTCTGTTGACCAGTCACAATGCAAAGATCTGACAGTTGGTCATGTGCATGTCATGTGTTCAAGTCTCTACTGAACAGGCTCATTGCATTGTTTTCCTTAACTTTTATATCTCAAAATGGCATAAGCTAACTAACAATCTCCAAAAAAGGCATGGGTCTTTTTAGATCACAATTAAATTACAAACCTTCAAACCAATACATTCAGGCAATTATTTATTTAAGTGAGCAAAAATTGCTATGGGGAAAAAACATCATCACCCCAATATTAAACATAAATACATTTTTGGGCAGGACAGAGTTTAATGAAAATCGGCAAAAAAATATGAATTAAGATAGGAAGGCCAGCTAACCTAACCACTCAGCAGGAAGTCTTTAATGCTCAACTCCCCCATTGTGTTAGTTTTACAATGGTTCTCTTTCCTTGCAAACAATAATTGGATAACTGTATATGAACACCAGGCATGTTTGGCATTGTATAAATAGTATAATCAGTTTAACAAGCAGTTAGCCACACAATGCCCAAAACACCCAGGACCAAAGGGTATTCAATGGCATCTAAACAGGGGGTCAGATGGGTTGCCCGGGGCTGGAAACAACAAAACCTAGGGGTGTCATGTCCATCTTGTGCTGACCCAGAGAAGGGATTCCATTGGGAAAGGCTGGACTAGGGTCCTGTGGGGGGAAAGAGAAGTAGGTAATCTTTGAAAATCTTTTTATATGTCTAGCCTTTGAAATCTTTTTATATATCTAGCCTGACTAGTGTCTATTCAGAACTTTGCAGAAGGAAACTCTTTGGCGTTTATATTGCTTTGTATGTATTCTTTCCAAGATAGGTGTGTTAAGACTGAATGGTTATCCTTTTTAATTGCACACAGTTGAATTCCAGTAAACATATTATGCACATTCTGGCTGAGGCAGAACTTATTAATGAGCATTAATGTTCATGGATAAATACTTTTCCTGTGCAGCTCTTTAGTGGCTTTATTTTTAATTAATTATTTTTTATCAACAAACAAACACATTGATCTTGTAGAACAGTGATTCTCAGCTGCTGGTCCTAGGACCATTCGCTGAGACCTGACCTGCTGCTCCTTAGGAACAAAAAGTTATAAGGAGAGCCTAACACTATAGCATACCACAACCATTTATCATATTTACAGATTTTAATGATCATGTCTGCAGTTAAAATGTACTCAATGTAAGTTTGTGTAGAACTCCCCCATCCTCTCCCTCTGTTCTGCTAATTAACTTCTTCTTTCCTACTCTCTTATCACCTTCTCTCATTCCCGCCTTCAGGACTTTTCTAGTGTTGCCCCAGTTCTTTGGAACTCCTTACCTCGCTCCACTAGACTTTCCTCCTGCATCAAGTCCTTCAAACCCTCAGTAAAAACACAAATATTTAATGAAGCTTATCACCTTCATACGTAATATGCCCAATGTAAATATTATCTTCCAAATCCCTTAGATTGTAAGTTTGCAAGTTTTTAATTGTATATGATGGTTGAGAAAGCACTCTATACGATTCTAAGCTCAAAAACAAGTCTCTCTATTAATGTAATCTGTATTGATATTGTTTTTACCTTGTGTTCATCCTGTGTATGGTGCTGCGGAATATGTTGGCACATTATAAATATAAGTTAACTAGCGAATTGCCCGTCAAAAAATGACGGCAATGGAATTGTAAGGTAGCTAATGTTGTTTTGTGTGTAGTACTGAAATATATAATACAAATTAATAAATGAATATACTTAACCTATTTTGAAGCATTGTTGAAGAGCTGCAATCTGTTTTGATGTTGCTGCAGCATTAGTGGTGTGGAGCTGCTGTGTAAGCGTGCTGAATGTGTGCAGTGTAATAGTGTGCGTGCGCAAGACGAAACCGTTAGCGTAGTTGTGTAGTTCCGCATTGTTGTAAAATGGCGGCTAATGTGTGGTATGCGTCTGTAGTGGAATATCCGTAGTTGTTTTGTGGTGTTTTGCGTGTTTCTTGTGGTGTTTTGCGTGTTTAGAGTGCTGTAGCCTCGTTTTCGTTTTGTTCGGCGGCCATTTTTTCTCTCGCTTAGCAAATTTTTTAGTGTCTAAACTCTTTTATTATGAGTTAAATGAAGGTGTAACTTAATTTTTTGAGGTCCTGGATGCTCCCTCTTGCTGTAGGTAAGCTTTTTATGTACGTGTCATGTGTATTTATTGTGTTTTTCATTTTTTCATGTCCGCGGGTTGCGGGCGATTTTTGCAAGTCCGTAATGTGTGTTAACGTGTCTCGTATGTTGTTTGCATTGTGACGTAAAGTTTGCGAGGGTTGCAGTTGCTTCGCGAGGTCCGCAGTTGATACACACACAATATACACACACATTATATATACACAAACAATACATACACACAATATACAATATATATAGAGCTGGAAAGCCAAGAGATTATTGGATATTTATTTTTGTAAATAAAAACCGCATGTAAGAAAATACCAATGTAATGTATCACATTATGGCCCCAGTGATGGCTGGAGATGTGACATCTCAGGGCCCAGCCTGGCACGCCTCACCTGCTCCTGCAGTGCGAGTCCTTTTCCCCTGTGAGGTCCCCACAAACCAGGCCAGGACTCCCTTCTATCTCACAACCCTCCCCCAGCTCCACTCACCGCTTCACCACCCCAGTTTTAATGTTGATGTGCCTGACGCGTGGGTCTGCCATAGTCCTGGAGCTTCACAATAGAGCGACGTCAGTGGCGGGAACAGATGCGCACTGACACAGACGCATAGGGGCTGCAGGCAAGGGCATTGCGAGGGCTGCGGGCAAGGGCTGCAGGCAAGGGCATTGCGAGGGCTGCGGGCAAGTGCATTGCGAGGGTTGCGGGCAAGGGCTGCTGGCAAGGGCCTCAGTTGCTGGGATGGAGCGCCTTCGGCGCTGCATCCCAGCAACTGAGGCCCTTGCCCGCAGCCCTCAAGTGTGAGCAACAGGCCGCACGCTGCGGGCAAGGGCCTCAGTTGCTGGGAGGCCCTTGCCCGCAGCCCTCGCTATGCGAGGGCCGCGGGCTCGCTACGCGAACCCGCAAGCTACGCAAACCCGCGGCCCTCGCTTCACGGCCCGTACACTCACAATTTTATAAGTTAATAATAGTAATAACTGGAAGAAAATAAAGTGTCATGTAATATTACCCTGTTCAATATGTTCTGCATCTGAAAGACCCAGTAAGTGCTGGAAGGCAACCAGTTAGTCACTAGTTGAGAGACACTGTTGTAGATAATGTTATATAGATCAAAAGGGGGAAACATGTAAATCTACTGGGGAACACAAAAAGTATGACAAAATACAAAAAATGTAAATACATTCTACACCCATTGTATATGACAATGTCAGTAATACTAAGGATTTCATAAAATCTTTTAAAAAAACGTTAAACTGCTAACACCTCTTCTTAAAGGGACATGGAAATGTTTTTCTTTGTTGCATCAGAAAGAAGGTACTTGATATACCTTCAAATAAAGGTCTCAGAGTACAACAACTTATTCAAAGGTTTAACAATTATTGGGGGTTTCCCTCTGCCGGCCAGTGACTCCTAAAGACTAAGGCATGCTCTCTGCACTTCCTGTTAGTTTCAGTGAAGTTTGAACAGTATGTACTCATTCAAAAAGACATTTTGTAATTTTAAAACATGCTCTTTAAATTCTTGAAAAAACAATTTTGTTCCTTGTCGTACAAAATCTACGTTTTACAAATGACATCACATTTCGTTCAGCATCCAATGTATTGCCACATTCTGAATAATCTGCTCTCTCGCTCTTGAACTTTATTAAATCCATTAATTTATCTGAAATGTTGTACCATTACTGTGGGCTATGTGCCGTATTATTAGTACACAGCTAATTATCTTTAATTTAAGAATGCTGACGCATTTTACAATCAAGACAGACGCACAATAATCTTCTCCGGTAGACTTATTAGGAACTATAACAAAATATACCCCTTTACCCGCAAGGGAAAAAAAGCAAGTGAATTTAGGTCAGCTATCTGCATCAGTAACATTGTCATGTGTAATAGGTGTTGCAGGGATTCAGCACGGGCATTAATCTTTCCAAGCAGAGATCGAGCTGCTGTTCACTTTCCTGCAGTCGGGTCAACAGCCTGCTCATTCAATTCAGCCCCTGCCAGAGACTAAGAATATTTGCCAACCGTGACGCATAAGTACATAGGAACATCAATAAAGCTGTAATTGATTTTAGCACAGCAATAACCTGATCTATATTCTAGTGTACATAGTGTACAGAAATATACATATTTATTACTTCATTTGAACTGGAAACACTGGTTTTGATGTGTTTATTAGCTGCAGCATTTCCCTAAGGTGCACTGTGTCGTATAGTTTTGTTTGATTCTGTATTTTTATGGTAATCAATAAAACACAAATCAGGATTCCAGGAATGGATGGAGACATAACGCTGTGATTGGTTGGTTATAGGCATCTGATTTTTAGTAATAAGTTGTCCAGTAGAACAAATATGCAAAAAGCTATAGATTATTTTTTGAACATTGTGTTTTTATAATCTGGTATAGCCATTTTAAATAACAACTGTAGTCATATATTAAACTATACACTTTTGAAGACCTGCACTTGAAAATAGGGTAAATGCTTTAGATTGAAAAAAAAAAAATTCAGCCTTCAATATTTTCATTGGCGGAGCCCTGAGCCCTGGTTCAATATAATTTGGGCCCCACCTTGCAACTTCTAGATCCACCCAATAAAAATGGCAAACATAAATGTAGATGATCAGATCATGACTACGGTGATCAAGTTCCCTTTTCTATAATGTAATTATCTGCCATCCTCTTCTAATAATTTAAGATTCCTCAATAAAAATGGCAAATATAAATGTAAATGATCAGATCACGACTGTCAGGTCTCCTTTCTATAATGTAATTATCTGCCATTCTCATCTAATAAATTAAGATTCCTCAATAAAACTGGCAAACATATATGTCAATGATCAGATTGAAACTATGGCGATCAGATCTCCTTTCTATAAAGTAATTATCTGCCATTCTCATCTGATAAATTACTGCCAGTAGTTGTGGGCCTGGTGGTTTGCACCAGCTGCACCAGCTGTAGCTCCACCACTGAATATATTATATAAAATCACACCACCCTGAGCGGCACAGTAAAGAAAGTGTAAAACTGCAGTAAAGACCAATCGCATGTAAAAGTGGACATTTTACAGGCTTTTTTAATTTATTTGCTTTATAAAGAAACTATTGCTTATTATTAAATGTTATAAAATATTTATTCAATAAAACTATGTAGAAAAGACTGACTACTGTGATTTTTTAATGTTGCTAAAATGTACTTTAGATCTACGTAAAAACTAAACTAAATATTGTCCCTCAGCAAGGGAGATGACCTAACTGGTACTGGAAAATAACAAATTTTTGGCAGTCACAGAAATAAAATTAGCCAATTATGTCATCATTTATTAGCATACTGTGCCACTCAGAAAAAAAAATCCTATTATTGACTTCATCCCAATTCCAAATGTGCTATTCTTCATTAAATGGACTCATTGTTTTATAGTTGTTTTAAAATGCTGCAGTGATAGTGTCTAAAGCTTTCAAAGTGCCTAATTACCTTGGTATGATCACCAGTTTAGCTGCACTGGCCAAAATATTGAGCTCATGGGTAGAAAAAATTAGAAGCCAACATTATTTTCTGCTTTCATACTTTGGTTGGAGTAGACATTGAATAAAGAGGAAGTTTCAGGTACTAAAATGCACATGTGTCTATATAAAGTGCCAGTGCTTTCAAAAGGTCTCATGGAAATCCAAATAATTTACAAGGACAACCGGCATTGGGAAAGCAGTTCAAGACAATGGAAGTTCTAACTGCAGCACTATTATAAGTAATAAATTAAAAGCTGCATTTTTTTATTACAAAATTTAGTATTTTGAACTTTTGATCTTCAAATGAGAATATTTAGATACTTTAAATAAAAATAAAATTTTACAGGGCTCAACAAATGCTAGGAGCCAGGTTGTCATGCCACAAATTGCTTACAGGCACCTAGATTGTATCCACTCTACGTCTCTGTAATTCAACTTTACCTGGAAGAGACAGGCATGAGTGACTGAGCCAGTGCAGTGTTGGCGTTACCCCGGGGTCAGCACCGCACCCTCCAGCCGAACGTACCTGTGTGTAAGTGAGGAGTGAAAGCTGCTGCTGCTAGAACAGCCCTCACTGAGCATCCTATGTACAGTTTATCTAGGCCTCTTTTAATAGTAATTCTCAAGCAACCATAAACTACATTTATCCGGCATCTACTGATCCCTGTATATGGTTACAGTAGAAGTGGTGAAACAGTAATGCCAATTTGTAGTTATCTTATATTTAAAAGTTAATGTTTTAAACATTGCAAACATTTTTTGTATGAAATATAAGTAGTCTAAAGTGTAAAATAATACATTAAAGTGAGATGTGTGGGATTGTGTTTACCTTCTCTATCCTGATTTATTCCAGGAAACAGAGGGATTGTATGCCTGTTCATTTATAGGTAAATCTGTAAGAAAATACAAATGACAAGCATTTAAAAGAGCATGTTTGAAACACTGCAAAAATGAAATTTGTTCCTGTTGGTCAGTTGTAACCAACTTTGTCTCTACCGCCCACTAGTGGGCGATTCAAGCTTTCATGGTGGGTGGCTTGGTAATCCCTAGGTGGTGTTGCTGACAAGTGACGTCACACACCAGAGACCCTCAGCCCCACGCTTGACTGGTTGGAGAGCTAGTGAGGGAGCCTAGGGATAGCAGTCAGGACCGGGTCACTATCTAGTAACTACAGGGCGATACATAGCTAGGGTCATATGATTTATGTAACCAAAAATTAGATGTATTTTTACCATCAAAAGTAGGCGATAGGTATTAAAAGGTTGAAGATCCATGCCCTCTATGGAAAGTACTTGAGACTTTAGATTTCACTGACTACAGGGACAAGGCCTCAGGGCAATTGCACTTTTGAATCACTTTATTTTGTTCTGATGCCTTTATTTGAAAAAAGAAAACACACAATATGTGATGTATTGACAACTACCCTATTTCAGGTGCAGCAACAATTATGCTTGCAATCATCTTCTAGATTATTATTACCCTATTGTCCATGCATGTAAAATATTAGAATAAAAGGCACTGAAGTAGAATATAAATTTATAGAGCCATGGAAAACACCTGACTTCCTACTTGCAGATATATCATCTCAACACTAGGGGTCAGCCAACATACTAGTCTTTTACCTCAGATCCCTCCCCTCTCCCTCTAAAACAAAACTCTTTCTATCTTTCACTTTCTTCCTGACCCTTACTATTCCTTATTTGTTACTCTTCCCCAGTTCTCTGCCCTTTAATTCCCTCTAGATTGTAAGTAGCCAGTTTCCAGTCTTGTAGGGTGCTTTGGGATAAAGCACTTTCTGCTAAGATTCTAAGCTCAAAACAGGGCCTTTCAACTTTTGAATTTGTTAAACGTGTATTTCCCCTGTTCTTATCCCCTGTACAGCGCTACGGAATATGTTGGCGCGATACAAATAAAAGATAATAATAATAATAATAATATAAGACTACATGCCAATAAAAAAAATTAATTGTGGAATTTGTGAAAAAGAACAGTCTGGTGGTCACTACATACCACTTCTTAAATTTTTACCTCTCGTTTTCTGTATAGTGTTATATATTTATAATTGCTCAATCTTACAATAAAAAAACATCCAGCATCTTTAACCATTAGTACACCCCTATATACTGTAGTAGTGTGCAAGATACAGCTCTGGGACCACATACATATGAAAGTGGTGGCCATTGGCCATTTCTGCTACATAACATATTACTTTTCAACAACATAATGTAGCTATAATCGTTTACTTAAAATAGCCACTTCATAATAGAACCAAATAGAGATGCAGCTCCCAATAGAATATCCTTCCCTTGGGCTTTGTTGTCTCTCTCTGTTCCTGGAGACTGCAGCATGCCAGGCACATCTTGTGTCTGTTTTTGCCAATCAATAAGGTTTTCATGGCAAAGATATTGGAGTGGGTTGCCAGTCCTTCTCCAGTTGACCGCAATTTTTTCTGACTTCTCTGCTATGAACTGCCCATCTTGGGTGACCCTACATGGTATAGTTCACAGCTCCATTAAGGTACACAAGCTCCTTCACCACGACACTGTAACAATACAGAAAGGGTCCCTCAGGCTACAGACTGAATAATCCACATACACGGGAAAACTTGCATTGATAAATGATACATTGATAAATGAATACTGCATGGTTCATTTGTAACTGTAAATGTTTACTATTCTTAGAATGTGTATTTTTCATATATTTTTCATAAAAGGGGAGATATGGTTTAAAATGAACGAAACCTGTTTTTACAGTACTATTGTCCCCTTAATAAGTTTATTATTTTATTTATGCTTGCACATCATAGTTATCATTATAGATCTGAAGAGACAGAACAGCACGTAGATCAAGCAAGCTGTTCTAGGTTTGAGGCAACTTTAATATGTTTCTTTTGAATCTCGGAAAAGTAGATATTGAGGATTTAGGGAGCGTAGGAGGTATTTTCCCCCTAAACATTAAATCTTGCTTTAATGGCCTCTGTTCGCTGCAGGGGTTGTTTTACAATCAGATCAATCACCCTACAAAAGCCGTTGCACCAGCAGGTAGTAGCTTACAGCAGCCTGGGCCTAGGGATAGTACAGACACAAGATAAAAAGCTAGTTATGTTCCGAAGGCATATTATAAATTATCATAACCCTCCAGTCTCTAGGGATTAAAATAAAATTACTTTGTCATCCGAGGATTTAATTTTCTTTTTTTTTCCCAACAAATTCAGCAAAAAAGTCAACAAAAGCATTTTCCACACGTACACCCTGTTTTTATTTATTTATTGGCTGGGAAATGGAATCATGTAGGCCAGATGCCGTTTCCATGGCAACCCTCACTTCAAGCAGCAGATGCTGTTATAAACTTTCTGGCTTATTCCTCCAAGAGAGACAGTCTGTAGAAGATGCTAGTTAGAGGAAAAGGGAGAGGATTATATCTAAGCACCCCATGCCTTTTTATTGACAAACCCCAGATGTTCCCATCTCTAGATTAATATTCTGCATTTTTAACTGAAAACAACATATTAAAACAAAACAAAATAGGTTATAAACAAAAGGAAATATTACGTGCACGTGAAAACGTAAAAACAATTTTTAGCTCTCTACAAAATGCATATCAATTAGTATTGAGAGAGCTATTGCAGGGATATAGTGCGTCCATGATAAAGATTACATTTGAAATAATTTAGATAATGTTCATAATCAAAATTCAGCCTATATTTACTCGCTCTTTAGAGAACCAAGACACAGTTGATGCAGCGGGAACTAGAAGTTGTTGCTGATTGGATGACATATTATGATATTATCCGAATGGGATGTCTATATATATATATATATATATATATATATATATATAAATAACAAAAATATGTATATAAATAAATATATATATATATATATATATATATATATATATATATATATATATAATTTATATATATCACATATATAGTTGTGAGCGTACGAGTCGTTGCTCACGCTTGCGGGCTCGCGTAGCGAGCCCGCAAGAACTGCGTCCCTCGCGAAGCGAGGGACGCAGTTCCCCGCAAAATGCGGGTCCTCGCGAAGCGAGGGCCCGCATTTTGCGGTGGTGGAGGCTCAACGTCGGCTGTATAACACACACATACACACACACGCCTTTTTAACAGAATAAACCCAACCGCCCAGCCAACAAAAACCCAACAACGTCCCCGCAAATGGGGATCCTCGCGAAGCGAGGGTCCGCATTTGCGGTGGTGGGAGCATCCCAACATCGGCTGTGTTAACACACACATACACACACACACAACTTCATAACAACAAAAAACTCAAAGTCGCCTCACACCCGCTTACACCCAGACACACAGACGCAAGACTTAACAAAAAAACAGTAAAAAAGGCCCTTCACACGCTCTTAACACACATACGCACGACTTAGAAACAAATACACTGCGTCGTACACGTAAAAGCCAACTGCGTATATCGCAAAAAAATACGGCAACATCGCAACAAAATACGGCCGCATCGGAAAAAAATACGGCCGCGAAAGACCCATTCCAACCGCCGCGCATCAAAACATCACAAACACAAGAAATAAACACAACAAACACATAAAAAGTTTACTTACAGCACGGGGGGGCATCCGGCACCTCCAAAAGTTCATTTACACGTCCATTTAAGTCCAAAACAAAGAGTTTAAACGACCGAAAATCGGCTAAGCGAGAGAAAAAATGGCCGCCGAACAAAACGAAAACGAGGCTCCAGACGTAACTACACTACACTTACTCGCAATAATGAAACACATACTATGCGGAACGGATCACACTCATATTAAACACCATTTTAACCACTACTACGCACAAAATGGCGGATGGAACGCAAATTGTAAGCTGGAACGCAAATAGCGCATGCGTATTGCGTTCTAACGGTCTAACTTTCCAGAATGTTCTACAAGTTTATAAATACTGCCTATTTGACAGAGAAAAATACATTTCTCCTCAGGTGATGAACAGAGTGACTTCTGAGATAACTGCTGCTAAAACTTGAGAAGATAATTCTTTCCTAATTTACTACTTTACATTGTGCAAATTACAACTGAGAGGTAAGCTATAATATATTACTTATTTTCAAGACAGGACATAAAAAAAAAAAATTAAACAAGACAAAGAGGTTTATGTATACTGACAAGTGACACGCACATATATGCGTATAATGTATACTGACATGTGACACGCACATATATGCGTATAATGTATACTGACATGTGACACGCACATTTATGCGTATAATGTATACTGACAAGTGACACGCACATTTATGCGTATAATGTATACTGACATGTGACACGCACATTTATGCGTATAATGTATACTGACATGTGACACGCACATTTATGCTTATAATGTATACTGACAAGTGACACGCACATTTATGCGTATAATGTATAGTGACATGTGACATGCACATTTATGTGTATTGCCCCTGCAACAAACTAATTAAACAACTACATTTAAATTACATTAAAAAAAAATAAGTTGGGACTATTAAAATACTATTAAAATATGAGTCATGTATACTGATATGTGACACGCACATATATGTGTATCATCTATAGTCACATGTCACACACACATTTATGTATGTTGGCCAAAAATAAAAATAAGGCTAATTTAACAATTAAAATATGATTCATGTATACTGATATGTCACACTCACACAAAAAAATTACTTTCAACTATGGAAATGTGCTTCATGTATGTGACATATGTGTGTAGCACACACCAAAAAATAATGTTAATTCAAATTAATTACAGAAGTATAATTCAATGAAATTAATTTACTGCAATTCAATAGATCACCTAAAACTCAATCTTTCTACTTATAAATATTACTAAATATTCAAACAGACTCTGCATCAACAGCGTCTCTCAACAATTTGCACTGTGCACTGTGAAGCACAATCCCTTTTAAAGAACACCAACAAAGAAGAAGAGGTAAGATACAAAAATACTTTAAATGCTGAAAAGGCCATGGTTTGTTAAATACAAATAAAAAATTCTATAATTCACTATTTCACTTTATTTTTCAAACAGACACTACAAGAAGACCGGCGGATTAAGATTGGCAGGAGGGGACCCTCTGTCATTCCACACTTCAATCAAGGTAAAGTATTTAAGTATAAAAAAGAACCGAACCATGAGCCTTATTCAATTGTGAGTTGGCTAATTGAATAGGGCTTTATATAAGCACATAATAGGTCTTCACTAACTAAAAACTTCTGTCAAAAAATATTTTATGTGCTTATATAGAGCCCTATTCAATTGGTCAAAACGCAATTGATTCAGGACCTAAATATGTTTAATGGCCGAGGGCCTCATTCAAATGTGATTGTTTAACAATGTATAACCATTAGAAAAAACACTACATAAGTATAACAAAAGTGGTGCCCATCAAACAGGATTGTACGAAAACTCACACAAACACATAACAAACTACATTTACATTCTTATTTTAATGTTTAACAACCTATAAGCCTTAGAAAGAAGCCTAAATAAGCATACCAACATTGGTGCCCACCAAACAGGATTGTATGAAAACTCACACAAACACATAGCAAACTACATTTAGATTCTTATTTAATGTTTAACAACCTATAAGCCTTAGAAAGAAGCCTAAATAAGCATACCAACATTGGTGCCCACCAAACAGGATTGTATGAAAACTCACACAAACACATAGCAAACTACATTTACATTCTTATTTAATGTTTAACAACCTATAAGCCTTAGAAAGAAGCCTAAATAAGTATACCAACAGTGGTGCGCACCAAACAGGATTGTATGAAAACTCACACAAACACATAGCAAACTACATTTACATTCTTATTTTATATTTAACAACCTATAAGCCTTAGAAAGAAGCCTAAATAAGCATACCAACAGTGGTGCGCACCAAACAGGATTGTATGAAAACTCACACAAACACATAGCAAACTACATTTACATTCTTATTTTATGTTTAACAACCTATAAGCCTTAGAAAGAAGCCTAAATAAGCATACCAACAGTGCTGCGTACCAAACAGGATTGTATGAAAACTCACACAAACACATAGCAAACTACATTTAGATTCTTATTTAATGTTTAACAACCTATAAGCCTTAGAAAGAAGCCTAAATAAGTATACCAACAGTGGTGCGCACCAAACGGGATTGTATGAAAACTCACACAAACACATAGCAAACTACATTTACATTCTTATTTTATATTTAACAACCTATAAGCCTTAGAAAGAAGCATAAATAAGCATACCAACAGTGGTGCGCACCAAACAGGATTGTATGAAAACTCACACAAACACATAGCAAACTACATTTAGATTCTTATTTAATGTTTAACAACCTATAAGCCTTAGAAAGAAGCCTAAATAAGCATACCAACAGTGCTGCGTACCAAACAGGATTGTATGAAAACTCACACAAACACATAGCAAACTACATTTAGATTCTTATTTAATGTTTAACAACCTATAAGCCTTAGAAAGAAGCCTAAATAAGCATACCAACATTGGTGCCCACCAAACAGGATTGTATGAAAACTCACACAAACACATAGCAAACTACATTTACATTCTTATTTAATGTTTAACAACCTATAAGCCTTAGAAAGAAGCCTAAATAAGTATACCAACAGTGGTGCGCACCTAACAGGATTGTATGAAAACTCACACAAACACATAGCAAACTACATTTACATTCTTATTTTATGTTTAACAACCTATAAGCCTTAGAAAGAAGCCTAAATAAGCATACCAACAGTGGTGCGCACCAAACAGGATTGTATGAAAACTCACACAAACACATAGCAAACTACATTTAGATTCTTATTTAATGTTTAACAACCTATAAGCCTTACAAAGAAGCCTAAATAAGCATACCAACACTGCTGCGCACCAAACAGGATAGTATGAAAACTCACACAAACACATACCAAAGTACATTTACATACTTATTTTATGTTTAACAATCTATAAGCCTTAGAAAAAGGCCTAAATAAGCATACCAAAAGTGGTGGACACCAAACGGGATTGTAGAAAAACAAAGAAATAATGTCATTTTTTCGTTCATACAAATACATTAAAATAATATTACATTTTCATTTTTATTTTATATCAGATACTGCGTCAAGAACATCGGAACAGGAGTTTCAACTGAGGACCACACCAGCGGACGAGGACTTTCAACAGAGGACCAGACCATTGGACGAGGACTTTCAACAGAGGACTACACCATCGGACGAGGACTTTCAACAGAGGACCAGACGATTGGACGAGGACTTTCAACACAGGACCAGACCATCAGACGAAGGCTTTCAACACAGGACGAACAAAGATTCTGCTTCAAATCAAACTTCAACCAAGGTACAGTATAACAAGTAAAAAAAGAGAAAAATTAATTAATATTCTTCTTTAATGTTTAACCACCTATAAGCCTTAGAAAATAGCCTACAGAAGCATACCAAAATTGTGGCGCACCAAAAAGGATTGTAGAAAAACACAGAAATAATGCAATTTTTTCATTAATACAAAGACATTCAAATAACATAACATTTTCATTTTTATTTTATAACAGATACTGCGTCAAGAACATCGGAACAGGAGTTGGAACTGAGGACCACACCAGAGGACGAGGACTTTCAACAGAGGACTACACCATCGGACGAGGACTTTCAACACAGGACCAGACCATCGGACGAAGGCTTTCAACACAGGACCAACAAAGAATTTTGCTTCAAATCAAACTTCAACCAAGGTACAGTATAAAAAGTAATATCTATCATCTATCTCTTATTTGTCTTTTAGGGCCAATAATCTTTAACAGTAAATACAAACTTCAATGTAAACTTAAAAAAAATAAATTGGCATAGTCCAAAAAAGTCTAAAAACACAGAATATATACAATTTGTCATTGTAACATTCCAGTGCTAAACCCTAATTTAATTGCCATTTGACAAATTGAATAGTGCTGTAAATAAGGACATAACATCTTATTGAAAATACCTTTTTAGTTACTGAAACACTTGCTTTTGGATACATGTTTAATAAATAAAAATTTCTTTAAATAATTATCTGATGGCCTTATTTAGACTTTGATTCAATTGACCGCATTGAAATTGATTAAGTATAAAATGTTAACACATTATTGATAACTATTTGTCATGAAAAACAACTTAACATCTCAAAATAAACTAATGGTACATTATTTTATTTTTACAGATTAACATGGCTGATAACGAGAGTAAACAAGAAAAGAAAAGACGCCAAGCCAGAGAACGACGACAGAGAGCAGACAGCCAGCAGACACCGGAGAAGAAGGAAATTCGACGAGAAAAAGAACGCAAAAGAATTGCAAGCAAAAGACTGTCACTTGCAGAAATTAAAGATATGTCAAAAAAAGCAACAAAGAAAATAAAGCATTTACAACCTGTTGCTCAAACATCAGATGACATTTTACCAGAAAAAATACAAGAGATACCAAAAAAAGCAACAAAGAAAACAAAGCATTTAGAACCGTTTCATGAAACATTACATGACATTTTACCTCAAACAATACAACATATACCAAGAAAAGCAACGAAAAAAACAAAACATTTAGAACCTGTTGTTGAAACATTATATGACATTTCACCTGATGAATATGAAAGTCAAAATCCTATATGCTTTGCAAATTGTCCTCTACTCAAGTCTTTAGCAGTAGAGGTTCATAGTTGTGGGGACATGACTACTCAATGTCAGTTTTGTGAGGCTTATTATTTTAAACAGGAGAGACCCAGAGATGGACAATTTATTAGTTGTTGTCAAAAAGGCAAGTTCAAACTTCCAGAAAGGAAAGAATTTCCAATTTATTTACAAAATATTATGACTGAACCTACTTTTCCAAACTACAAAAATTTTAAGACAAACATAAGATCCTACAATAGTGCCATATCCTTTGCATCCATGGGGGCAACATTAGCTGCTAATGTACCAGGACATGGTCCTTACTGTTTTAAAGTCCAAGGACAAATTTATCATCGCACTTCCCATTTACATCCAGAGGAAGGAAATAAAAGAAAATTCGCTCAACTATATGTCCTAGATACAATGGAAGCTGTTGACCAACGTATGCAGATGGAAGAAAATAAAAAATGCTTACCCACTGTTTTCATAGAGCTAAATAACATTATGGACAACAATCCCTACAGTAAAGCTTATAAAAAATTGGCAGAAGTAGAAAATGAACAACTACTTCATTCACAAACACATCAATTACCAATGCCGAAGGTTAATATGGTGCTTAAAAGAGACAGACATACTGATAAACGTCGTTATAACTTGCCAACAACAAATGAGGTTGCAATGGTGTTTCAGAATGATGAAGGAGAACCACCATTTCAAAGAGACATACGAATATATCCTAGAAATGAGGACCAACCGTTTATTAATATGAGTATCTTAAGTCCAAATTTAGATCCAATGACATATCCCATCTTTTTCCCACACGGAGAAGCAGGTTGGCAACCAAAATTAACTCTTCCCAGTTACCCAAATGCTAAAGCCAGAATCCGAAATAATGTTTCTATGCTTGAATTTAAAGTAGCTCAAATTGCCATTCGCAATGTATTTAATCCAATTTTATGTGGTGGGAAACTAACACAACAATGGATTATTGATTCATATTTGCAAGTTGAGGCAAATAATTTAAACTTTATCAAATATCAACAAGATAAACTCCGTGTAGAACAATATTCTGGACTCATGGACTATGTTGCTGACGTGGCTACAAGCAGAGACATGACAGCTGGCAAAGCCATCATTTTACCATCTTCCTTTCAAGGATCTCCTCGGAATATGAGAGAAAGATACAATGATGCTATGGCTATTGTGACAAAATTTGGCAAACCCGATTTATTTGTGACATTTACATGTAATCCACAATGGCCAGAAATTACACTAAATCTACTTCTTGGACAAACTGCTTCAGATCGACCAGATTTAGTAGCCAGAGTTTTTAAGATTAAATTAAATGAATTAATACGTGACTTCACTATAAATCAGTTATTTGGCAAATGTCTTGCTTATGTATATACCATTGAATTTCAAAAAAGAGGCCTTCCACATGCACATCTAATAATACTTCAAGAAAAAGATAAATTAGATACTTCAGACAAAGTGGATGCAGTCATTGTTGCTGAACTACCAGATCCAGAACTATATGGTAGACTATATGAGATTGTTACTCATCGCATGATTCATGGACCCTGTGGTGACCTTAATCCACAATCACCATGTATGGAAAATAATAAATGTTCCAAAGAATTTCCAAAAGATTATAGAGACAAAACCTATGCCAATTGTGATGGATATCCACTTTATAAAAGAAGAGAAGGAGATAGTGCCATTATTCGTGGGAAAAAAGTGGACAATAGATATGTAGTACCCTACAATCCACATTTACTCATGAAGTACAACGCCCACATCAACGTAGAAGCCTGCACTTCCATCAAATCCATTAAATATGTCTACAAATATATTTACAAAGGTTACGATGCAGCTACTGTAGTCGTCAAAAGTGCAGACAACCCTGAAAGTAGTGAGTTAGTACATGATGAACTTGCATCTCATGTAGATGCTCGCTATGTCAGTGCGCCAGAAGCTATGTGGCGGCTTTTAAAATTTGAAATGCATGATAGATCACATGCAGTATATAGGTTAGCAGTACATTTGCCACAACGACATTTAGTCTATTTCCATGCTGGAAATGAAATGAATGCATTGGCCCAAAGTGAAGATCGTCACACTACACTAACTGCATGGTTTGCATTAAATTCCACTGATGCTGAAGCAACACAATACTTATATATTGAAATTCCATATCACTATGTTTTTGTGAATGGATTATGGAGACCAAGAAAAACCAGAGGCAATACAATTATTCCAAGAATTTACACAGTCAGTCCAAGAGATGTTGAACGTTTTTGCTTACGGATATTACTTTTAAATGTTCCTGGAGCACAAAGTTTTGAACACTTAAGAACTGTTAATGACATTGTATATGAATCCTTCCATTTAGCTGCAAGACATAGAAACTTACTCGCTGATGATACAGAGTGGGAAAGATGCTTAGAAGAAGCAGCACAATGTCAAATGCCACGACAGATGAGAGAACAATTTGCTTTTATTTGTATCTTCTCAAATGCTCCAAATGCATTAGCTTTGTGGGAGACTTTTAAAAGTAATATGGCTGAAGACTTTATGCGACGATACAATGAACCCATTGCACACTTAAAAGCGTTAATGGAAATCCAAGAAGTCTTTTTAACTCATGGATTAAGTTGTGCAAGTTTTAATTTGCCTGATCCAGGTCTTATAGATGACATTAACTTTGAAGACTATGACATTCAACTACAAGCAGAAAGAACAGAAGAAAGACTTGCAACTTTAAATACACTACAATTGCAAGCATTTCATGCCATTAAAAATGCTATAGATGATGACATGGTGACAGAGCGTTATTTCTATCTTGATGGACCTGGCGGATCAGGAAAAACATATTTGTACAATTTATTAATGAGTTCAGTACGAGCACAAGGAAAAATAGCAATGGCGTTTGCCACTACTGGAATTGCTGCACTTTTATTAGAAGGTGGAAGAACTGTTCATAGTGGATTTAAACTGCCAGTGCCTATTTTAGAAAATTCTGTGTCAGATATTCGCATGACATCCTTACAAGCAAAGAAATTGAAGAAATGTAAATTAATTATAATAGATGAGGCCACAATGATGTCATGCTATGCCCTCCAATGTATTGACCGTTTGCTTCGTGAAGTCATGGATAATATTTTTCCATTTGGTGGAAAGGTAATGTTGTTGGGTGGCGATTTTAGACAAACATTACCTGTTGTTGTACATGGAAATCGAACTGACATTATCGAAACATGTATAAAGTCAAGTACAGTATGGAAACATTTTACCCATCTTCAACTGCAACAAAATATGAGATCAGAAGGCCAAACTGATTTCAATGATTGGCTTATTAAAATTGGAGAAGGCAGAACAGAAAAAATACTACATTTACCTGACGACACTGTAGAGATCCCACCTCATATGATTTGTCAACAAGATATTATATCGGCTATATTTGAAGGGAGCATAAATAACGAAGAATATTCCGAGCTTGCCAACCAAGTCATACTGACGTGTAAAAATAAAGATGCATTAATACTCAATAATAAAATCTTTAAAAAAAATTATGCACCACAAAGAAATTATCACAGTGCTGATTCTGTACTTGCTGATGACAATGAAAGTCAGGCTAACTTTTCGACTGAATTCATAAACTCTTTAACTCCTTCTGGAATGCCACCACATATTTTGCAGCTAAAGAAAGGTGCAATTATCATGTTACTGCGAAATATGAATCCCAAAAAAGGCCTATGCAATGGCACAAGATTAATTGTTCAACAATTAAAGGACCATTTTATAGATGCTGAAATTTTAACTGGGACCCATAGAGGAGAGAGAGTTTTCATACCAAGAATAGATTTAGCACCAAGTGAAAGTAGTCTCCCTTTTATACTTCAAAGAAGACAATTTCCCATTATTATGGCATTTGCCATGACCATTAATAAATCACAAGGTCAAACTTTCAAATCTGTGGGAATTTTCTTGGAAGAACCAGTTTTTGCACATGGCCAATTGTACGTTGCGTTGTCAAGGTGCAAAAATCCACAGGCTATTAAAGTTTACATTGAAAACAATGAAAGTCAAGGTGATTTATTAGAAGATGGACGTATTTTTACTAAAAACATTGTCTACTATGAAGTACTATAACTTTGAAGGATACTAATTAAAGATGCCAAGATTTTTTAAAAGCATTGCAAAATACATAACAATTGGTTGTTTCATTCAGTCATAATTAATGGAAGTCATGTTTATGAATGATTCGCCTCACAAAATACTTGCCTTGCATTGTTAGTAAAAATTATGTTAAAATGTTAAGTCACTATGTTAATGTTTCTAATGTTACAAGTTTAAAAAATATATTTTCAAGTTATTTCATTCAACATATTACAAAGTGGATGTTAAGAGGTCAAGCACCTTTTAAGTCACAATGTAAATATTGTCTGTTATCTTAAGATTACTACCTACATTAATGTTTATCGACAATTTATGTGCTCAGTAATAAATTAGTTTAATTACGTACGTTTTAAGAAGAGTTTGACTGTATGCCTTCCTCTACATTCAATGTATATTCAAGTTAACAATTATTGTGATAGAAATTCAATTTTAATACTGATTAATTTAAATGTCAATTGATTTTACATTCAAATGTTAATACTTTTAATAAAAAATTACTTTACAAAATGTATTCACTATGTTCCTGTTTATAATGTTCAAAATTATACCAATGTTTTGTCAACTTCTAAACTTACATAAAAAATAAAGTTCAAGTTTAAAAATATATACTTTGATGGTTATTGTTTACATATATTTTAAACTTCATGTTAAAATTTGCAACGTTTAAAAAAGGCTTTTTACTTTTGGCTTTCCTATTCATTCAATGTATATTCAAGTTAACAATTCTTCAGATACTAATTACATTTTAAAAAACCATTACATCAACATTTTACAAAAATACACGTTCATATTAAAATACTTACAAGTGTCAAAAATATATGTTAATAACTAAACAACTTGACAAACATATACATAACATTGCCGTCATTTTTTGACGGGCAAGTCGCTAGTATTATATATTTACTAGCGACTTGCCTGTCAAAAATGACGGGGCAATAAAATTTGAAGCCATATCAATGCTGTTTGCCACACAATGTAAAGTTTTTTCTACTTTGAGGATCTTCGGCGCTTATTGCGAGCCTCGCTCTGAGCGCCTTCGGTGCTCATTGCGAGCCTTTCCTCTCGTGTACTTTTGGTACTCTGAGCACTTTGGTGCTCATCACAAAGACAGATATATATATCTATATTTTTTTAAAATAATAATGAATAAATTAGTTTCTTAATAAATGAATATACTTTACCTATTTCAAATGAATATATCCAGCAATGAATAGCCTGAAGAGCTGACAATCCCTTTTTATTTTGCTGCAGCATACAATGTACAGTTGGACTGTTGCTGCTCTGAGGAGAAAGTGTCATGAATGTCGCAAGTGTGCATTTGAAATAAGCTGCGTGCACGAGGGCAAACCGTTGGTTTAGTTGTGTAAAGCGCCATTTTAGATTCGTAATGTTATTACGAAACTTCTTAAATTCGACATTAATTAATTTTTGTTCTTTTTGGTACTTCGGATTTTTGCAACCTTGTATTTTTCTTTAATAAAATGGCATAGTTTATCTATGTGTAACGCGCCTCGCGAGCATTTTCCGTGCCTGCCGGTTCTTTGCACGCTTTGGGTTTGTGTAGCCTCGTTTTCATTTTTTTAGGACGCCATTTTTTTCTCGCTTAGCTGATTTTCAAGTGCCAAAACTCCTTAAATTTGACTTTAATTTGTGTGCAACCTCACTGGCAGATGTCATGGATGTCCCCCCCCCCCCCCCCCCCATGCTGTGTGTGATGTTTTTTAATTTTTTTTCTTTTTAAGTGGTTTTGTCGTTTTTGGATGTTTGCGTTTCAGCCGCAAAGGTCGTATTTTTGCGACCTCGTAATTTTATAATTTTCTAATATTTTTTTTTGTCTAAGTACGTATTTTCTCATTGTACGTAATTGTTCTTTTTTCTAAGTCGCGCGGGTCGTATTTTATTTTTTTTCAAAATCCAGCTTTTCTGGGTTGTTTTTAACCGCGAGTGAGACATTATAAAGCCTCCACCTCTGCAAATGCGGACTGCAATGAGCCTTCAAAGCTTGTATGTAAGTCGGATCCTTGAATATTAAATATAATAACAATACTATAATAGCTCATATGTGGTAATAATAGTACAGTGTAATAATAACAATACCCCTGTACATTACTAATAAGTTACAGAGCATCTTGTGCTCTGTCTTTTAATTCAAACAAAAGGAACATAAAAAAAACATCTTGTGCTCTGTCTTTTAATTCAAACAAAAGGAACATTAAAAAAAAATGTATACAAAAATCCTTGGGAGCCCATTCCTAAGTAGGGGTAGTTTGTAAGTCAGGTCGTTTGTAACCTGTTGATATATATACTAGCGGCTTGCCCGCTAGTATATGTCGTGTACTTTTGGTCCTCTGAGAGAGAGATAGATATATTCTATGTATATGTAGTTAAGTAATAATTAATGATTTATTCAATTAATGAATTAAGTAATAATTAATTATTTCTGCAATAAATACATTTACTTTAATTATTTATAATTGATATATGCAGCGAGCAATAGGCTGAAGAGCTAACAATCTGTTTGTATTTTGCATCTGCATACAATATACATTGTGAGTGTTAGTGCTTATAAAGTGTAATGAATGTTTGAACTGTGCATTCTAAATAGGCTGCGTGCGCGAGGTAAAGCCGTTGGTTTATTGTGTAAAGCGGCATTGTATAGTCGTAATGTTATTAATGTGTTACGCGTCTCATGAGCATTTCCCGGCTTTTGTAATAGTGTATCTTGTAGGTCGTACTGTGATGTGTAAAGTGCTACGCGTTTGGCAGTGTTTTGCGTGGTCCAGGGTTGTGTAGCCTCGTTTTCATTTTTTTGTGCAGCCATTTTTTCCTCGCTTAGGGGATTTTCACGTTCCAGCTCACTCACAGACGTCCTGGCTTTTGCCCCATGCTGTCTGTGATGTTTTTGTAATATTTTTAGGCGTAGTTAGTGTGTTTTTAGGGTTTTTGGTTCGGACTCTAATCTTGTAATTTTTTGCGTCTCGTATCTTTTTTTTCCTAAGTCCCACGTCTCGTAAGTGCTCCAAGTTTAACGGCTCGCTGGCAACGAGCACCTGCGTCATACACACCACGCAAACAGCGTGACGACGTCTCGTAGTTAGACAATTATAATATGTGATTGTGACAAAGGCCGTACAAGACTGTTCATCAGTAGTATTTCTGACACTTTTCACCACAATAACAGGAGGCTTTCAATGCATTTTTCAAATGTTACTGATAATAGTGGTCAGCATACAACAGAAATAAACACAGAAAACAAAAATAAAACTAGCTTCTCCTTGAAGCACTGATTAGACTTTCAGCCCCATTAAATTCCCTCAAAGTGAAAAACCGTAGCCCATAACGTAGCCCGCAAGACTTACGGCTATTAAATTAGCCTTTTAAAGCTACCTGCAAACGACCTGTGGGTTACAGGCGTAAAAACGAAATCTGAACTCTGTTGCCGCAAATCCTTTGATCTGTCAAGCCCGTAACTGTTACGTTCCAATATCGCTATTAAATTGCAAATTATTCCCAAATACACAATGGCGTTCAAACCCGTAACAAGCAAATGGAAACAAAAATATTACAGCCTCCAATTAGGATCCGCAAAGGGTTTACAGACAAGTTCTCAACACTGTAAAAGACAATATAAACACACCAGTGGACTTTAAAATACGTGGAAAGCATGGAAAGGCATTACAATTACTTGCACAATAAACCCCAAATTAAAAATAGGCATTCAAAAATATTTTATTTCATCATATGTTGGAATGGTCAAGCATATGCCAATATGAAAAGCCATGCTGCAACATGCATAAAGCAATTAAAAACACAACAAGATTAAATAGCAATATAAAAACATGAAACTGATGCTATATTAACTCTTCCTCTCTTCAATCTACATTGGGAAAACAAATAGTGGCCCAATTACACTGCCACATCACATATATCTTACCTATATTTGTTGTTCAGTCCTTCAGTCATGTCCGACTCTGTGTGACCCTATGGACTGCAGCACATTTAGCTAGGCCACTGCCTGTGCTGTTCCACCAGATTTGCATACCAAAGATACTGGAGTGGGTTGGCAGTTCCTTCTCTAGTGGAATGTGATTTGTCTGACCTCTCTGCTATCTCCTGCCCACCTACACTGGCCCTACATGGTATAGCTTCATTCAGGTACACACATCCCTTCACTGTCACAAGGCAGCAGGGCAGAAGGGGAACTGGGAAAAACACACCACACTAATCTACTCTAACTCATCAGGAAGGGCCACAAACACACATGGAGTCTGTGCAAAGGCACGTGAAGCAACATTCAACTTACCTTCATCTCCGCTACGCCCATCTTAGAAAGTCTCACGCCATTGCTGGTGGCCATGTGCCAAGATGTATACCCATTATCATTGGCTGACCTCCCATTAAGTGTTTTGGTATCAATCAGTTCACAATATCACCTGTCATATTCCAGTCAGGCCTTCAGGGGAATTATTATTATGATTATTATTAGTAACTAGTGCTCGTTAGTTTACTGGTATAGGAATTTGACAGAAATGGGATGTATGTGGATGTCCCGTAACCACAACCATTGAAAACACACTTACACAGTGATAACGGTATAACAAAGCTTTATTTCATACCCAGAGCACAATCAGAAATGGACAAGACTGTGCATTAATACCATGGGTGTAGTGTCGACAGATACCGGAAGGGCAAGAGGCTGTGGGCAATCAAAGGACACCTAAAGGGCTAGCTGTTAGACAACATCATATGGATAAAGTATAGCATTTACTAGGGTCACATGTGGTCATATAACACTCCATTTCATAGAAATAACTATTAATGGGCATACAGCAACCATATGGTCTCCATGTGTCATATTAAACAGGTGCTAGAAATCATGGAACATGTAATGCTAATCAATTCCACACACAGTGTGTTTTCATACATTACTGCTGTTTCCCAAATAGATTATAGGAATCTGGAAAACATAAAAAGGAGGTGTTAGAACAATCCTAAGCTGTTATTATAGTACATTGTTTTTGCTGTGGACACTACAGTAAAGCAATTAACATGAACTTCATCTACGAGCAGTAATAACCATATTGATTCTGTCCTGTCCAATCAGCCTTCCTGGAATATGTTGAGGATGTGTAAAACAAGCCATGATTAACTGTGAACACAAACTTTCAGCAAAAAGTACTATTACTATCTACATGGAATAGTAGTGCCATGCTCAAAGGTATATGGGTGCTACCAAGGCCAGACAGATTACACTGTTCACATTACCCCTAAACATATGAACATTGATCCTGATCTTAACCCAAGGAAATGGTCCATTTTATTTGTGGATGACAGGAAATTCATTAATCAGCTTGCATACTGTTAATGGGATGAAAGGAAACAAAAACGCATGTATAACTACTGCTTTGGATTAGCAGATCCTAATGGGACCGTGCAACTCTAAAGCCCGGACACTATTCATTATAATGGAAACTCACACCAGTCATGTTCATTAGTGAAGAGATATGTAGTCATATATTGCATTTCAGATCCATAGGCAGTGGTGAATGACACCGATCGATTGCCTGTTGGGAACTGGGTTGAGTGTTCACTCACATGATGGTATTATACTGCTCGAAGATGAAGAACATGCCCTCATGGTCGTGAGATTTGGCTATTAACACCTACAGAGACAAGAACAAGATATCAATCGTAACAATATTCTGTTTAACTACAACACCTCATCTCAAGGTCAATCCACATGAACATCAATTGTTGAAATGTTAAACATAACCAGACATGTACACACTCTGTAGCCAGCCAATAATATGTCAACATCTATACCAATCAGTATAAAGTGAGGAGTGATCAAGAGAAGGACTTTCTGGATGGTCCTTAGACCTCCTCTTCCGCAGCACTGGGCCCCACCTTCCGTGCACATGCCCTGTCTCACTCTTACACATCTTGTTGGTGTAAGAGCATGGGGTACCACTACGTTGGGTCGCTGGGGATCAGGTTGACATGCTGGTGAGGTCTGAGATGAGGAGGCCGACGTCTCGGGTTACAGTTGTGCAAACGAAGGCTGGAGAGGTATGAGCTGGCGTTTGGCTAATTCGATGAGTTGCTGTCTGTCCCGAATCATCCTTTCCTCATATCCCTCCATCCTTCAGTTGTGCCTCCTCACCTCAGAATGGAGTGATCTGGTGCTCTCCATGAGGGTGTGTGTGAGCCTACACTGTCTTCTGAGCAATCAGAGCCTCTCATTCTCTTGCTTCTTGCATGCCATGTCCTCCCTGGTGAAACAGGCCATGATTTACCTCAATGTCAGGGGTGCTGGTGTTAATGCCATTGTGGCTGATGTTGATGGCAGTGGGGCCAAAGGTGTTGGCATTGGGGCCATAGGTGTCGGCAGCAGGGGCCGAGGTTATGGTAGCAGGGCTGGAGGTGACGGCAGCAGGGCCAGAGGTGATGTCATGAGTGCCCAAGGTGACGGCATGACTGCCCGAGCTGATGGCAGCAGGGCCTGAGGTTTTGGCAGAAGGGACTGAGATGGCGGAAGGAGGGCTGGGGTGTTGAGACATATTGGGGGACCACATTGTGTGGGAGGCCATGTTGAGGGACCCCATTGTGTGGGAGTAGTTGTGGCCTGCCATGGCTTGAATGTTGTTGAAGCAGGTGGCAGCTGTGATGATGGCTGGGACCAGGACATGGCCAGTGGAAGGGGCTGGAACTGGGCATGGCTTGATGATGCTACTGAGGTCCCAGGCAGTGATTCCCACTCCTGATATGACAGTAAACGTGAATGGTCAGCTTGTGACGATGGTCCGAGGCCCTCTGGAATGTCCTGGCCTCCTTCGTCAACCACTCACACCTCCAGTGGTGCCTCCCCCTGTTCCACTGTGGTTGGCCTTGTCCTCGTGGGTACTGCAGTGTACAAAAATATATATTTGAACTGGTTTCCCTACACAATTGACAGCTATGTGTTTCCATATCCTTGACATTATGGTCACCTGTGCTTGACCGTGGTAATTGTGTTACTCATATGAATATGTGTACTGCAGGTGTGGTGTGCCATCTGTATGTGCATCAGACACATGCTCTGCTGGATCTGCTGTGCAGTGTGTGAGACTGACCAATCTGTGACATGTTCCCAGGTCCAGGTTAGGACAGTATATGACACGCACATGCAGTCCTACAGACTCTGTATCCACATATGCCGCAGTGCGGGCACCCATACATGTACTCGCTTTTGAATGTCAAATCAATCTTGATATAATAGCAAATTGTACTCAGAATCAGTTTGAAATGCATGTATTGGCCAGACATTTCATTGATACAAATTATGAAAATTATATGTTTGCTACCAGGATTTACATTGTTATTGATGCCCCATATATCTTCAGTCATAACCATAGGGCTTACAGTGCTATTGTATGTCAGTTATCTATGCGTGTAGGCAGGGGTGTAGGAGCCAGAATAATTCTAGGGGGATACAGATCATTGTATACACCAGCCAGAGTAAAAGCTTATTTATACATAAATACAAACATCATCATATCTGCTGGCTGTTTGTTCACCCATATTCCAAGTTAATACACCAATGTGTGTGGTGTGATATGATACTCACACCGCATGGTTCTTGGCACACCCATGTCCACCTGTCCTGGTAAGCCCACCACTGCCACTGACTCAATTTACTCTCTCAGGGTCTGCTACAATAAGTGATGTTGGCTGACAGCCCACCACCGGTTGCACATGCAGCTCTTGCCTCCACTGCCATCTTCCTCTTTACCTCATCCAGCTGTCATCATATCTGTGTTTTACAGACCTTACGTCCCTTTTTGCAACCCCTAATGCCGCAACAGCTGACACATTCTGACTCCAGGCCTCTGCCTTCTCGCTTGCCCTCACATCTCTCCCACCATGTATGATCCGATAGCGGGCAGTGATTTCCCTGAGGAGGACGTCCATTTCCTATGGGCTATAATTCAGGGCCCTGCACTTTACCACAGCCTCCTGCCCATCCCAACTGTGCCTGGGGTTCCTGGCCTCCCTGTCCTCTCACTGGGGCTGTTCCTCATCCCCACTACCCCCCCCCCCCCCCGGATCAAGCCCCTGACCCTCTGCTCTTACACCTTGTGTGCCTATATCTGGGGGCACCCCCCCTGCTGCTCTCCTCCACCAGAACCTCCCTGACCTGGTTCTCCCTCTCTCCATATCTCTAGCTCTCCTCACTCTCCTCCTCTCCTCACTCTCCTCCTCTACTCACTCTCCTCCTCTCCTCAATCTCCCTCTCTGGTGTTCCCCTCTCTCTTCTCCTCTCCTCTCTCTCTCCTCACTTTCCACTTCCCCTCCTCTACCCTCCTTTGATTTATGAAATGAAAATATGAATAAATAAATATAATATATACGTGTATGTGTATGTGGTAAAGCAAGAATGTGATTATTATGTGTAGTATAGTAATTGTATGGGATGGTAGGTGGTGGAATGGGGGGTGTCGATGTGCTGTGGCCTACTGTTATGTATAGCTATGTGTGTGAATGATGTGATATCAGTAATTATGTGTGTAAATAAGGGGGTTAATATATATTAGAGGTCAAAATATACAAAAAAAAAAGTTCCTTATCTCTCTCTCTCTCTCTCTCTCTCTCTCTCTCTCCAGTGCTAACAAACCCACCAATGCCTAGACCTGTGTGTTCACTTGCTCAGCTACAGCACAGTAAATGATTTACGTTTTATGCGCCCTTTAGAACCTGTTCCTGCAGCGTTAATTGCGGTTCCCTGATTTCTATTGGCTGTTAGGCCTGCGTCAAACTACGTGATTACGAGTTTGGATCATAACGGCTGATAGCGTCACGGCCCTCCCTTTAACAGCTTGCGTGCGCGGGAAGTGTTTAAGGGCTTGCATCTCCAGGCCTGTAACTCGCGGCATGGTTGAATTTAATAGCTCTGTAACGCAGCAGATTTTCAAGCCCGCAGGCTTTGCGGGTGTGCCGTTGCCGCTACGGGCTTGGAACTTAAGGGGGCTATTTGTCTGCTGTTCCCTCACTGCCCAATATTAGTCTACAAATACATTTAAAAAATACAGGCCTGGACACTTATCTGTTTCAGAAGTCCACTCTCTTTGTATAGTCCAAGGCATCTCTGGAACCTTACCCTTCCTGGGTGAACACCTTTAGGGTATTGTGAAACAGTAGCTTTTCAATCTGCAGTTCTGTATCTTCGCTTCTTCTCAGAGCAGTCTCCAAGACCTATCTCTCTCTCTCTGAAGCTTCTGCTCTGCTCTCCAGAATGCAGTCTTTTTTTACAGCTCCCTTGCATACTTTTTCACTTCATTCAGTTGCTCCTTCAACTCACCCAGAAGGGTATTGATGTGAGCTTGCCGTGCTCCCTTCAGTCTTTTCTGTAGGGTCTCCAATATTCCCTCGTTAGGTTTATCATCATCATTATGGAACGACAACTTCTGGGGCTTTTTTCCTTCCCAATTTCTCTTATAATTTACTCCATAATTCAGCAAACTGTCCTGAGCCAATGGTTTGCAAGGACAGATAACCTGGATCTCTCTGTTCCAGGTGCTCCAGTTCTCACTGAATTGTATCAGCTTCATACGGTCATGTTGCTTCTGTTCTGGTACAGTATCCTTCATAGACTCCAAAGGCAGGTCCCCTTTCAGGGCTGCTTCTTGTTCTTGGATCTGCCCCTTATCTTTATTTCTGCTCACAGCAGGCATACTCAGTACTACTGAGCTTCCAATCTTGCAAGGACTGTGACTATCTCTCTCTTTGACAAGAAGGATCTCTCAGACTTTTGATTTTGCTTCAATGTCTCCAGCAACTTCAGGCTTACACACAACAGATAGGCTAGTACACATCTTAGTAGCTTCTTGCATTTTGAATTCCTGAAAAACACTTTTGATTTCAGCATCCTCAAATTTCACCCGTTTTTTTCCCTCTTTTAGCAGCTTCTCTTCCTTTTTCTGCTGCTTTTCTACCTGCTTTCCTCTAAGTCTTCCAGCTTTTCATTATTGTCGGCTTCCTTCAGCCGCAGTTTCTCCTCAGTTACTTGTTGCAAATCCAATTCACTCTGCTTGTACTGCATCTCTGGCTGTATATTCAACTGAGGAACCTCCTCTGACTTTTCCATCAGGTCCTTCCTAAATATCTTTGGCTGCTCAGCCATGTTTTCTTCCTCCTGTTGCTCCTGTACAAGCTCCTGCTCTGTGCTTTGCATATGAGCTTCCTGTGGACATAGCTCAGTTTTCAACACAGCGTCTTGTGTACACTGGTCCTGAAGAACAGGGTTAGTCTCTTCTGGAGATGCATCACCCTGTTCCAACCGTATCTCCAAATCAGATGGATCGTTCATCCCCTGCTCTTGTGGACTATGCATCAGCAACTTCTTTGCTCAGAGCTGTTTTACTCTCTGCCTCTTGTAGCTGTGGCTGTGCCTCTTTTGTTTTTCCTGATCCCAATAGATATGCCCCTCATTTAACATGCATTCTATCCTCTTTGGTGCATCTTGCAATTTCTTTGTTTGCTCCTCAAACTTCTCTTGTGCCTCCCTATTAGAGAGATCACTCATACTCTGAGGTAAATGATTAGGGAGGAAATCTCGCTTTATCGGTTCACCACTGGGCAGTAGCTTTTGCATAAATTTCTCATTTGTGTTGTACTTGGGAGGACTTTTCCTCTGCTACCAAATAGACATCTGTGTCTTCTTCCTATAGGACACTCTGTTGTCCTCAAGCTCAGGCTTCCTTCTCCATTCAAGAATATAATTTGGCATCATCCTAATACCCCTTATTTTAGTAGCAACTTGTCTGTCTTCCATTGTGGGCTTTTCCAGTCCCACTGGGTTAGAATTCATCTGTACTTCTTGCTTTACTGGTTTCCGGTCTTGCCTCTCGGGATACTTTACGTTTTTTTTAGGACACATAAGCATATTCTGCTTCTCATGTCCTCTCAGGGATGGTGGTTAGTGATGTCGCAAACATAAAATTTTCGGTTCGCGAACCGCGAACGAGAACCGCCGCAAATGTTCGCGAACCGGCGAACCTGGCGAACCGCCATAGACTTTAATGGGCAGGCGGATTTTAAAACCCACAGGTACTCTTTCTGGCCACAATAGTGATGGAAAAGTTGTTTTAAGGGGACTAACACCTGGACTGTGGCATGCCGGAGGGGGATCCATGTCAAAACTCCCACGGAAAATTATATAGTTAATGCAGAGTCTGGTTTTAATCCATAAATGGCATAAATAACCTAACATCCCCCTCCATCATCATCCTCCCCTGTATCTCTTTCCCCCCTTCCTCATCACCCTCCCCTGTGTCTCATCCCCCCTCCCTCATCATCCTCCCACCTCCCTCATCATCCTTCCCTGTATCTCTTTACCCCCTCCCTCATCATCCTCTCCTGTGTCTCTTCCCCCTCCATCATCATCCTCCCCTGTGTCTCTTTTCCCCCCTCCCTCATCATCCTCCCCTGTGTCTCTTTTCCCCCTCCCTCATCATCTTCCCCTGGGTCTCTTCCCCCCTCCCTCATCATCCTCCCCTGTGTCTCTTTCCCCCCTTCCTCATCACCCTCCCCTGTATCTCTTTACCCCCTCCCTCATCATCCTCCCCTGTGTCTGTTTCCCCCTCCCTCATCATCCTCCCCTGTGTCTTTTTCCCCTCCCTCATCATCCTCCCCCCTCCCTTGATGATAAGGGGGGGAAGAGACACAGGGATAAGTGTGAGGGGTGTTAGGGTAAGGGGTGTTAGGGATAAGTGTAAGGGGTGTTAGGGTGAGGCATGTTAGGAATAAGTGTGAGGGATGTTAGGTCTTAGGGATAAGTGTGAGAATGTTAGGGTTAGGTGTTAGGTTGATGGGTGTTATGGATAAGTGTGAGGGGTGTTAGAGTTAGGGTAAGGGGTGTTAGGGATAAGTGTGATGGGTGTTAGGGTAAGGGATGTTAGGGTTAGGTGTTAGGGTTAGGGTTGTTAGGGATAAGTGTAAGGGGGTATTAGGGTTAGGTGTTAGGGTGAGGGGTGTTAGGGATAAGTGTGGGGGGAGTTAGGGTGAGGGATGTTAGGGTTAGGTGTTAGGGATAAGTGTGAGGGATGTTAGGGTTAGGGTAAGGGGTGTTAGGGATAAGTGTGAGGGGTGTTAGGGTTAGGTGTTAGGGTGAGGGGTGTTAGGGATAAGTGTGATGGGTGTTAGGGTAAGGGATGTTAGGGTTAGGTGTTAGGGTAAGGGCTGTTAGTGATAAGTGTGAGGGGGTATTAGGGTTAGGTGGTAGGGTGAGGGGTGTTAGGGATAAGTGTGGGGGGTGTTAGGGTGAGGGATGTTAGGGTTAGGTGTTAGGGATAAGTATGAGGGGTGTTAGGGTTAGGGTAAGGGGTGTTAGGGATAAGTGTGAGGGGTGTTAGGGTTAGGTGTTAGGGTGAGGGGTGCTAGGGATAAGTGTGAGGGGTGTTAGGGTAAGGGATGTTAGCGTTAGGTGTTAGGGTAAGGGGTGTTAGGGATAAGTGTGAGGGGGTATTAGGGTTAGGTGTTAGGGTGAGGGGTGTTAAGGATAAGTGTAAGGAGTGTTAGGGTGAGGCTTGTTAGGAATTAATGTGATGGGTATTAGGTCTTAGGGATAAGTGTGAGGGGTGTTAGGGTTAGGTGTAAGGTTGATGGGTGTTATGGATAAGTGTGAGGGGTGTTAGGGTTGGGTGCTAAGGTGAGGGGAGGATGATGATAAGGGGGGGAAGAGACACAGCGGTGTCCTTGCAGCAGAGATCAAAAGAGTCCTTCAGGACTGTATTGCACACTGTGTACAGTAGCCTAGCTATGGTTTTCCCTATTGATGCAGTATCACCTACACTCAGCCTCCTCTCAGTAAGACTGCAAGTTAGGTATGATTCCAAAATGGCTGCTGTCCGAGGTTAATAGGTCTGGAAGGCAGGGTATGATGCTGATTGGCTGGAATGTGTCTGCTGACTGTGAGTTGCAGGGTCAAAGTTTGCTCAATGATAAAGTATAGGGGGCGGATCGAACATCGCATATGTTCTCAGTTCGCCGCAAACGCGAACATGCTATGTTCGCCGGGAACAGTCCGCCGGCGAACTATTCTCGACATCTCTAATGGTGGTTCATCTTTCACCATCTCAATCTCCAGACTATTTTCTTCTTCATCTTTCACTTTAGTAAGGTTTCCAGTTTCCTCATCATATTTAGGACATTCTTCCTAGGTAAGAACACTGTTATATTCATCCATTTAATTTTTCCTTTCTCTGGATCAGAGATTGTTGTCAGGAACTTCCTTTCTTTGGTATTCTCCACCTCAAGAGTATCCACCAAGGACAGGTGGCTCTGTCTGTCCAGGTTTCTTATGGAGGAATCATCATTGGGCTTACCCATAAGGTTTCTGCATTGGTTTGGATTCAGGTCTTCACCAATGACTTTATCAGCATGCTTCTTACTGAGACTGGTTTTACACTCAGTCAGTGACAACACTTTGTCCTTTTCTCCTTGACCTCTGCAGACAACTGTCACTACACACCATGCCTTCCCTGCTTTCCTCTCCTCTTCTCTGCTCTCATGAGCTCCTCTCCTTCCTCCAATCACCTCGCCTAAAGCTGAAAAGCAGAAATGCTCCTGTAAGTCTTTTTTTCCCATCTTCTTTTACTCTCTCTCCTTCTTCTGATGGCTTGTGGAGATATATCCCCTCACCCAGGCCCCTTACTCATTCCCACCTGCTGTCAGCCATGCAGAGTCCCCAGGACAGCAAATACCCAAAATACCCATAATCTAACTCCCATCACTTGTCACAAACCACCTACTTTGCCCTTCTCATGTGCACTCTGGAATGCAAGGTCTGATTGCAATAAACTTAACTTCATTCTCTTAATTTCCAACTCCCTCAATTTGCTGGCTATTACAGAAACCTGGCTCACACCATCTGACTCTGCCCCCCCCCCTGCAGCACTCTCTCATGGTGGTCTACACTTTGGCCACCCTCCTAGACCTGGGAGCAAACAAGGTGGAGGTGTGAGCATACTACTATCCTCTCGCTGCACTTTTCACCCCCTGTTCCCTCCCTTTAATTCTCATCTTTTGTAGTCCACACTATCCGCATCTTCTCTCCCATCCCTCTGCGAGTAGCTGTGATCTATCGCCCGCCTGGATCACCCTCTCAATTTCTGGACAACTTTGCCATCTGGCTCCCTCACTTTCTCTCCTCCAATTTACCTTCACTCATTCTTGGCGATTTCAACATAGCTACTGACATTCCCACCTCCCCAACAACTGCAAAATTACTTGCGCTTACCTCTTCCCTTGGCCTCTCACAATGGACATATTCAGCAACTCACAGTGGTGGACACTCCATTGACCTTTTTTTCACAAATATCTGCACTATCTTCAACCATCTCCTCGCTTCCCCTATCTGACCACCACCTAACTTGCAACCTCACCTCATCTGCTCACCACCCTTCTTCAAATTCTGCCACCAGAACACACACAAACCTGCAAGCGCTCAACCCACAACAATTTTCAAATGTACTAAAACCCCTTCTCAGCCCCGTCACCACCTTTGCCTTCCCCGACATCGCCACTTCACAGTACAACACCACTCTAACCTCCACCCTTGACTCTCTTGCCCCCATAATCACAAGCAAACACCCTTGCTCTCATCCACAACCATGGCACACTACACAAACACGCTGTCTACAGCGATGCTCACGCACTGCGGAACGACTATGGAGGAAATCCCGCACTTTAACAGTCTTTCTCCACTACAAGTTTACCTTGCGCACCTACTTCTCTGCCCTCTATCTTGCCAAACAATACTACTTCTCATCACTAATATCAAATCTGTCCTCCAACCCTAAATGTTTATTTGCAACATTTAATACCCTCCTTTGCCCCCCCACCTCCTGCCCCTTCCTGTCTCACTTCTGATGACTTTGCCAGCCACTTTAAAAATATAATTGAAACCATCCAAAATGAGCTCTCCTCCTAGCTTGGCCCTATCCCACCATCCTCTCCACAAACCGACAACACTCAGCCCTTCCCCTTGCCCTATCCCTCCTTCACCATGGATTGACCCTGTAACCGAGGATGAAATATCTACGTTATTATCAACCTCTCACCTTACAACATGTCCACGTGATCCTAGTCCATCACAGCTAATCCCTCCCCTATCCTCCACACTTATCACAGCTCTTACACATCTATTCAACCTCTCCCTAAACACTGGCAAGTTTCTATCCTCTTTAAAACACGCCATAATTACACCCATTCTCAAGAAGCCCTCATCTGACCCAGCTTCTGCCTCCAACTACCGCCCTTTCTCTCTACTTCCCCTGGCTTCTAAACTGCTTAAACGGCTTGTTTAGAATCGCCTCACTTAACTTATTTCCTCCAATTCCCTTCTTGACCCCTTCCAATCTGGTTTCCGAGCCCAATACTCAACAGAAACAGCCCTCACAAAAGTCCCCAATGACCGCCAAATCAAAGGGTCACTTCTCTATTCTAATTCTCCTGGATCTCTCTGCTGCCTTCGACACAGTTGACCACCCTCTTCTAATCCAAACTCTCCGCTCATTTGGCATCCAGGGCACAGCTCTTTCATGGTTCACATCCTATCTAAAAGATCGTACATTTAGCGTCTCCTTCTCTGGCACCTCTTCTTCACCTCTCCCTCTGTCTGTTGGCATTGCAATCTACCTCTCTGCATCTATCCCCCTCTCTAGCACATCCTCCTGGATGTCTATCCGTGAACTCAAACTCAACATGTCTAAGACTGAACTCCTTCTTTCCAACCTCTACTACAGCTTCCACTCCTCAAATATGTCTCACTGTTGACAACACCAAAATTCATCATTATCTTACACAAGACACAGCTAAAATTCTAATACACTCTCTCATCATATCTCGACTCGACTACTGCAATTCACTCCTGCTGGCCTCCCCATCTCTCGTCTGTCTCCCCTCCAATCCATAATGAACGCCTCTGCTAGACTCATCTTCAATACCAAACGATCAGTGTCTGCAGCTCCTCTCTGTCAATCACTCCACTGGCTTCCCATAGCTTCCTGAATCACATTTTAAATATAAAGCCCTCAGCAACAATGTACCCCCTTATATCTCTTCTCTTATTTTAAAATACTCTCCCAACCGCCCCCTTCGTTCTGCTAACGACCTTCTTCTTTCCTCCTCTCTCATCACCTCCTCTTACTCCCGTCTTCAAGACTTTCTCGCGCTGCCCCAACTATTTGTAACTCCTTTCCCCAAAATAAAATTTATAAGGGCTCTATTTAAACACACAGCATATTTTTTTTACAGAAGTTTTTAGTTAGTGAACTTCTATCCAAAAGCAAGGTCTTCACTAACTAAAAACTTCTGTAAATAAAATATGGTGTGTGCTTAAATAGAGCCCTTTGAAATTTACTGAATCGCAATTTAATAAGGCTGTTAGATTATAAGTTTGCGAGTTTTCAATATTGTGTCCGTGCCTTGGAAACAAGCACTATGTACATTTGATTATAAGCGCCAAAACAGGGCCCTCCATTATTTATAAGGTGTTAAGTTTGTTTTTTGCCATGTACTAAACCCCTGTACAGTGCTACGGAATATGTTGGCGCGATATAAATAAAGATAATAATAATATTAATAGGGGCACTGGTTCTTTAGTTACACCAGCATTCTCTTTGCTCATCTCAGAAATCTTGTACGCCATCTCAGCAGTCTTGTGCGCTGTCTCAGCAGTCACTTTTATTCTTTCTGCAGTCACTTTTGCTCCATCTGCAGTCTCACTTGCTATCTCTGCAGTCACTGTTGGCCCTCCAGCATTCTCATTTGCTTTCTCTGCAATCTCATTCGCGGCTCCTGCAATCTCATCTGCGGCTCCTGCAGTCTCATTCGCGGCTCCTGCAGTCTCATTCTTAGCACTGAACTTGGTGGCTTTTTGCACTTTCTATGCCATCCACCAAGTCTCTAACTCCTGATATCCTTCTGCATCAGGTTTGGTTTGCCTTCCCTTAACAGGGGAAACTGCATTTTAAATTTGGGTAGACAAGCACGCCCCTTGGGTAGCGATAATCCTGTCTGTCAAAAAGATCCCAGGAGTGCAATTTCGGTACTCTTTTCACTCCTACTCTGTTAAGGATCTCTTCTTTCAGAATACAATAATTTGTTGCCTTGTCTCCAGGCAAAACACCATATATTCTCTGAGATTTGACACATAGATAGGCACTATGGCCCATTCTTTGTAAGGCCAACCTTCCCCAGTGTTATTGCGCACAAAATTCAGGAGGTATGCTACAACATGCTTTCTTGTCATTTTCTTTAAGAAGCGATTTGAATTTATGCTTCCACTTGAGATTGAAGCCACAGTGTTATTTCCAGATCTCACTTGCTGCAACTGCATTTTGTGTGCTTCCAAAGTTTCTCTCAGTTGAACTCTGTCCACTTCCATGTGCTTCGTCCATTTCTCAGTGGCAGCTTTCATACGGGCTGTGGCCTCCCTCAGGCATGCAGCAGTATCTTTCAGACTGTTCTTTTTTCCAGCTTGGACTGTGTTCCTTTCTGCGTGCTCCTTATTCATTGCATGCTGTTCCGCTGTGTACTGCAGTAAGGCCTTTATGGCCTCCTCCATTTTTCATGGGTGCGGGTTGTCTTCTTAAACACAGACACTTTAGATCCCAATTTTCACACCAGTGTGACAAAGATGGCCATCAGTAGTATTTATGACACTTTTCACCACAATAACAGGAGGCTTACAATGCGTTTTTCAAATTTTACAGATATTAGTTGTCAGCATACAACAGAAATAAACACAGAAAAAAAACCTAGCTTCTCCTTGAAGCATTGCCCAACATTACTCTATAATTACATTTAAAAAATACAGGCCTGTCCCAGGGTCTCTATCCCTGCCCAGACTGGGTCCTTGCTAGGTGCCCAGCAAACCATTTACACAGGTGGGCTTAATTATTTCCTGGATTTTACTCCACACCTCCTGTTGTGATTTCCGCTTCAGGGCATAACTTCCTCCTTGCTCCAGTATATCTATACTGGCCTCCTGGGGGGGGGGGGGGGGGACTCCATCACAATATATATATATATATATATATATATATATATATATATATATATATATATATATATATAAATTTGTACTTAGAATGGAAACAGAGTTTTGTCATGCTAAGTTGGCCATTTACATGGGAGGAGAAGATGGAGAAATATTTAGGATTCTTCACAATATAAATTGTAAAGGTTCCTTAACCAAAATCTAAGTAAAAACGTACTGCCCTTCAGAAAATAATTTGGAAACATTAAATTATTTTTGACAGGGAGTACTTACTGAACTGTTACAAACTAATCAGTACCTTGTAGAATTATTGTGGAGATATATCCCCTCACCCAGGCCCCTTACTCATTCCCACCTGCTGTCAGCCATGCAGAGTCCCCAGGACAGCAAATACCCAAAATACCCATAATCTAACTCCCATCACTTGTCACAAACCACCTACTTTGCCCTTCTCATGTGCACTCTGGAATGCAAGGTCTGATTGCAATAAACTTAACTTCATTCTCTTAATTTCCAACTCCCTCAATTTGCTGGCTATTACAGAAACCTGGCTCACACCATCTGACTCTGCCCCCCCCCCCCCCTGCAGCACTCTCTTATGGTGGTCTACACTTTGGCCACCCTCCTAGACCTGGGAGCAAACAAGGGGGGGGTATCACGACCCACTCTCTGGCTGGGGTCTGCTGACTTGATTTGGGTTACTCTGGACCTTGGAGCCGTTTAGAGTACAGGAATATCATGTCTCAGCCCTTGGTGTAGACTGAGCAATATTGACAGTAAGTCTGACGAATCTTACTGCAAGCATATGTCCCTGGGTAAATAATACATCTGCACACAAAGTCTTGATGAAAATTATCAACAACTTCTTTTTTATTTTTTTTATTTAAACAACTCACAAAACCAGTACAGGGAGTGGCTACCCCTTTGTCCAACCCTTATCTTCCTCTTGGCCAATGCAGTAATCTCCAGAGTAACTTTATTACCTCTAGCCAATGGACTAGAGGTAAGCTCTGGGAACTTCCAGACCCCTCCCCTGGGCCGCCCACTAGGTGTGGCTACAAGCTCATTCTCTCCCTGTCTGTGGAGAGAGTAACATCTCTGCCCTGGCCTATGGCCCTAGTATTGAGGCTGGAAGCCCCTGTACTATCCCATTGTCCTACGGTGCCTGGCAGTCTGGCAAATCTCTTTGTTCTGGCCTCGCTATCACTTCAAGTGTTTACTCTAAAGACCATATGGCCAACTCCTGACTGAGAGTTTATACAATGGGGGAGGGTTGACTAATTAAAACATAACTATCACTCCCCAATACAATATACAATATAACACTAACATATTATCCCCCATAACACAATATACAGATGGTGGCGATTGGTATATAACAGTCCAGTCCCAATATAGGCCACTGCTGCCAGTCTCAAGATGGCCCCAGCATAGTTCACGCCAAATCCAATATGGCCCCTGGGTGATTCATGACAGGGGGGGGACTCCATCACAATATATATATATATATATATATATATATATATATATATATAAATTTGTACTTAGAATGGAAACAGAGTTTTGTCATGCTAAGTTGGCCATTTACATGGGAGGAGAAGATGGAGAAATATTTGGGATTCTTCACAATATAAATTGTAAAGGTTCCTTAACCAAAATCTAAGTAAAAACGTACTGCCCTTCAGAAAATAATTTGGAAACATTAAATTATTTTTGACAGGGAGTACTTACTGAACTGTTACAAACTAATCAGTACCTTGTAGAATTAAAAGAAAAACTTAATTGTGACCCCAGGAACCTCATAACCTGTTTTATAAACATTGCAAAAATATTGTCTTACCCAAAGACACAAAGCTGTTTCCTAGCACTAGACTATATGCTTATTGTACAATGCTTCCAACAGAGAGCAGAAATAAATCTTTTGAGGTAATTTTCAATTGAAATACATGTTCTCCATGCTCACATCACATAAAAACAACATGGCTGCAAAGGATACAATTTGGGTAACGCAGACTTGAGGGTTCCTTTGTACCTCATCTACTAAAACCTATTTTGTCAATCCACTAAATGGTCATGGGATTCAGTGTTCAGGAACTGTTGTAGTAGACGGGATCCTGGATTGAACATCAGTAGTTTGCAAACTTTATTTATTATATTGTAACATTGTGATGAACCCTTAACCATCAGCCCCTCACCTTCCACCTGAATTACAAATACATAAATAAAATGACATGTCTGAAGCCAGAGGCAATCTGAAATTTGCCTGAAGCATATAAGATTGACTCCTTCAAAGGAAGTTCCAGTTCAGAAATATCAAATAAGACTCTTCTGCACTGGAGAAACCACCTTTGCATATAGAAAATGTAATTGACATATCAAAGTGACTCTATTCCTAAGAACAGGAATGATCCTAAATCTCAAGTAGGTCTCTTCTACATAGAATAACCATACATTTCATACGCATTGGGTGCTAATGATTTCCTTCACTTGTCTACCATATCCCTAACTCTTCACAATTAAAGATGTAAGTTGTGATTCACTCACATGCACCTTGGTTAAGGATCCTTACAGAGATTGAGAATCCTAACAAGTGTACGCCTTACAAGTTCCTAACTAAGACAAAATGCACCCTTGACTGTAACATTCTCTTATAACTGTACTATGTAGGATGCTTTGTACGTTGTATCATAAATAAAACAAGATCATTAAAGGAATACAATAAAATATATTGTTTCTAGATGCTATATCATTCCAACAAACTCCCTCTACATTCCCTTTATTGTTGTCTCACTTGGTCAAAGTGAAAACTATAATGATGTGTGCAGTGTTGGAAAATCATTACTCATGTATTTTATATTACAGAAATGCTACTGGAACATACAATATGAATGAAGTTTTTGATTGCAGCCTAAATCATATTTCTTATCCCTGGTGTTCGCTGATAAATTACTGTCTGCCTGTAATTTAGAAACACATTAGTTTTAAATTAAGTGTTTATAATTAGTGAATTGATTATACAGATGTAAATGGCCATAGTTGTGATCCATATGCATCATCGGTGGCACTGGGTTTTCTCAATTTGATGAAGATGTTTACTGTTTTCTAAAGTTTGACTTTGGTGGGTGTAAAGGTTTAAAGGGGCTAGATATGAGATATATGCAAATTAATCCATGAGCTTTGGGAACTGATTGAAGATTGTTTTTATTTATTTCAGAGGTACAGTTTTCAGATCTGAGAAAGGACCTTAATAAATTCTAAATATTTGAAAGTCACTTCTTCTTTACTATGAATTCATCCATCTGGCAGAGTCTGGGTTTTGGCTCTTCACTTGGCAGCAAAGTAAGGTTATTTACAGTATGGTTTAGATGTATGTTCAGAGTAAATACCAGTGTTTGTGTCTTATTGAAATGTATACCAGTAGTACATATGCTATATGGCACAAGGGACATTTTATTATGCTTTAGACTCAAGGGCCTCATTCAATTGCAATTTGGCCAATTGAATAGGGCTCTAAAAAGCACAAAGTATATTTTAAAAAAAAATAAGTTTTTAGTTAGTGAACTTCTATCCAAAACCACCGTCTTCTCTAACTAAAAACTTATTTTAAAAATATGCTATGTGCTTATTTAGAGCCCTATTCAATTGGCTAAATCACAATTGAATGAGGCCCAAAGTGAGCTATAGTCCTAAGTATGATCCTAAATATGCATGCATACTGTAGGGCATCAGGGCTGTTAGGGGTTAATATAATTCAGTAAATATTATTTTAACCTGGTTTATAGGAAAACTAGATGATTTTATTTAAGGATAATAACCATTTTAATCGCAGAAAAATAAACATTAAAATTCAGCATGTGTATTATGGTACTGATTGGTCCAACGTGTTTTGTAGGCTAATGTATAGAGACCTCTATGTGAAGCATATTAAATCAATATATACAGTGCTTTATGGATTTTATGCACTGTGTTTGGTTTGTTTTTAATTTATTGAATAAAATCTGTGAATTTGTAAGCGCTAATCAGATCTTTTTCATCATCTTCTGATGATCCGTATCAAGAAGCAATCCAGGATTAGTTGGATTTTTCCTGCCCTAGTGATTGAGATAATTGTCTGGAGACTAAAAGAGACTTAGGGCTTCATTTTTATAATTGGGATATAGGGAGGATTAATGGAATCTTTTTAGTTTATTTATACTTGGCAAGACAATTGTTTAAAATTGTGGAAGAACAGAAACATCCAGACCAGAACTAGGAGTGCTGCTGGTTAGGGTTTGTAAACTGCCACCTGGATTCCCTCATACATTAGTTGAATGGAGCTGCTAGCAGATCCCAGTGTCCTCAGTATCCAGTATCAAGTCCTTAATAAGAAGGCAGTACCACTTGGAGCATGATCTTTAGAGATCGAGGAGTATAAATACGTTTTTTTACTATTCTTTATTGAATGACACACATTTTTTCTTCCAGTGAAACAATATAAGACAATCCCATGCCCTCCTCAGATAACTAGCTAATAAGAAACATTCTATTTAAGACACGTGGAGTCTACTTGTCTGCTCTCAAAGCCCCTAGCAAGCACAGGAATGCGGGGTTAGTGCCTGGGAGTCTACAGGTAATATTATGCACTCCCCTCCCTGTAGATTCACATAATTTACTTTAAAATACCACTGCACAATGGAAAAAAAACTTGAAGTGTAATAATTAAACATGAAAAAGTCATACATCTAGTTTTTAATAAAAAAAAAAAAAAAAAGGTTTGGTGCCTCTGCAAGGCTGTGGAGAGATGCATGATACATTGTGTTGAGTGAGAAAGGGTTGTTTACATTTTGAGAGATATGTGGTTGCAGTGAATGATGCAATGTATCTGCTTCTGGGCCAGTGAGAGAGAATGGGTGTTTTTAGGACCCTAGCCCATGTGATTGCCAACTTCAGGGGCTTTGCCAGGACTATGCCTGTTTGTATATTAGTATGTAGCCTTAACAGGCAGGAATTTTATAATATTTCTTGGTGGAAATGTACTTACTAATATTATTGTACTGTTCCAAAATGGTTGATGTACTGTATTAGAATGTGGCTTACAGGCCCTAATCCTGTAATGCCCGGGCTTCTGTTTCATGAGTAATCTTCCAGCAGTTGTAATTAATGCAACATATTACAAATATAATTAAAATAGTGTTAAACAATTAAAATAGTGTTCTAGTCCATATGGGTGGCCTGATATGTATTTACTTATTGATTCCCAAGATCTATATAACCCGGAAATGAAACATAAAAATAAATGATTTTTGATTGCTGTATTGATTCTTTATTTGCATGCCTTTAACCCCTTTGCGGGTCCCATCTGGTACTCATAGGATTTTCTTCTACATTTGCCATTTACGGGTGTGAAAACATTTGCGATTTTAGTGATCGTAACTCTTGCGGACTTGAAAGATTGAAGGCGTATATGGGGTGTAAGTTACAGTTGTAACAACCGCAGGGATTTTCAGCCATTAGACTGTTTTCGGCTCGCAAAAAGATGCAAATTGAATAGCAAATTAGTTTACGGGCTCCTTTACGGGCTCTAGTAACATTACTGGACATTATCACGCAGACATTATTCAGTCTATAACAAGGATTGTCTAACCATTACCATTACTACCCCCTATCGGGAACAAATATATTGTTATACAAGATACTAGCTTTGTAAACCTCCTCTCAAGTAAATGTTGCTAATGTGGATTTCATTTAACCGTGTGTTCAGTATACCTGGATATGTGGCATAATTTATAAACTCTCTGTAACATTCCCAGGAATATAATTATGGATCTTGAAAGACTATTCACTGTGATATACCTTCTTTGAATTGGTGTAGTTGTGGTTAAATGATCTGTATAACCATTAAGATGCTGAAAAGTATCCTGTTTGGATTTACATATGGCCCTCCATGATTACACTGGAATTGTCCTATACCCTCACAAGAGATGGGTTAGCAAGGGAACCATGGGCCGCACCAGATCCCAATGGCTGGTATCACAGCTAAGCACATATCACTCAGAGACTGTACACTTGTATTCATTGCATTTAATGTCTACCGTACCACTGACATAATTTACAGTTTGCTATGATAATGAATTGCCCTGTAACTAGCTGGAATAAGGAATGTTGGGGTCTAGGGACTAGCATTTATTAATGAAAGAAATCCCTTTTTGGCAGAACCAGCCCTCACCAGAATGCATTAGTCCTTATTCATTATAAATATTATTATTATTATTATTAACCCTTATTTGTAATAAGCCATTCCCCTGCTCTTGGCTGTGACAGTGAAGGATTAACCCAAGACCTCGAGTATCATCAAAAACCATTAGACTTCTTGACTCTGTCCCTTTGGTTGACAATCTATTCCCTACAGAGCTATAGAGAGAAGCAATGGTAGCCACATGGCTAAATCTCTTAGCCTTGTATTCTCCTCACACTAGGAGGGTGGGGTTAATAGTCTACCTGTCACACGAGTGACACGAATGCCACATGGGGCAGGGAAGACACTACTGGGATTGGTCAATATGCTATTTACCTAAGGCAGTAGCTCCACCCTGATTGGTTCCTGTTATCCATAAATATGTTGTGTTTTTACCATTAAAGTGAGCTCTGTTTGGATACACATCAACACTGTTTGTATTTCATTCTGGTCTTCAAATGGAAAGGCTCTTTGCTATGTTTGTATCCTGAAATTCTACAGGTCCTAATGAAAGAGACTAATATCCATTTGTCATTAGCTGGGATGATCCTGTAAATCCTGATAACCATGACCGTGGTGATATGAATTGGTATGCTGGTGTCATGCCCAGAAGGTCCCCCACTGAAATTTTTAGACTATGGACTCTGTTATTCATAACAGATATTGCTAAATATTTCCATGGACATGGGAGTTAATATGGAACGTGCCAACTTGTTTGTATGGGCAATGTTTACAGACATCATGTGTGTAGAATGTGCTTTGTGCTAGTGACTTGCTTAATATTACTGGTTCAAGGGATGTATTTCATACATATATATGTCATACATATTTATGTATTTCAGTTAGCAAAATTTTTGTAATGCAAAGAGATACAACATATTACAAGAGTATTTCAACAATATGACCTGAGGAGACGGCATCTCTAAAAGATGGAAATTTTTATTAGCACCCCCTACCGTGCGGCGTTTTTGGGAAGGCACAGCCAAATTGCTGACACAAAGGTGTAAATTATCCTCACAGAGCTAGGGGCAGGAAGAAGGATGGTATCTGATCAGCACCAGGGTGTCAGTAATCTTTCCTGAGAGCCATCAAGGGAGGGCTAAGTATTAATTAATTATTTTCCTTCACATATAGATTGTTAATTTTATATATATATTTATTTTTTATAGTAATTTTGTTTTTTATTTTAATAGTGTTTTTTTTCTTTAATTCTTTTTTATTTTTTGATCCATGGAGATCCATAAGGACCCCATGGTAGTAGGCTGCCATAGGGTCACTAAGGACACCCATTGTAAAGGGTTAATGTAAGGAGTAATGGGGGTCCATAAGAATCCCCATGGATATAGGGTAGTATACAGTTGGGTCCATAGGAACACCCATGGTATATGTGAATAATAATAGGTGGCATGGGGGCTCATAGGGGAGGGGGTCTTGACGGAGGGGTGATAAAACCCCACATTCATTTTTATTAATATTTTACCCCTTCCATTGCGGCAAGGAAGAGTATAGTTTAAATAGTGTGAGGGTTTTATTAAATATGCTAGTGTACTAATACATAAACAAACCAAGATCGGTATCCTTATATTGCATACTGTACATGGCTGCATGTCATTGATCCAACAATGACAGTGCACATTCTTGAACTACACAGTTCAACACTGGCTGACTATTTTACCTATATTCTCACTTCAATCATATATACAGAAGAGGATAGAAGAATATTATCATGTGAAATACAATTCAGTTGAAACCATTCCATTTGCAATGTACTGTGACTAAACCACAATGTGAGTTACAGTCTTATAAACTCTTTATATTACACTATATTCTTAGGAAACATTTGACCAGCAATTTCTCTGCAGCTTTTAAAGGTGCCCTATGCAATTAAATATTAAAACGACTGAGGGCATTAATAAATCTGCAGAGATGGAAAGCTTTAGAACGTTCCATTTATTTTTGTGTATGCTTAGAAAACTTAACCTGACGTGAGTGCAAAAAGCTTTTATAGCATTAAAATGCAAAAGGAAGTGTTCGCGGCCCCAGCATGCGCCTCACTTAAAGAATAATAACAATCTCTTTATGAGGCATAATGGCTTAGTCAGCATCCCCAAGATACTACATGTTGAGTTATTCAGTTGCAGCAGCATTGAGTGCATTTCGAACTGGAATCCTGTCTTATTACAAACTAGGGACAGCCTCTAGTCAAAATGAACTCTTAATTTCCAAAAGACTCCTACACAGAAGTGGTTTTCTTTGTACTTCAGCGCTCGAGCATTCCCCATTGACACAGACAGTCAAGTGGTTTTCTTAAACTTATCTGGCAAGTGCCTCATTGAAAAGCTTTTATCTATAAAATAATAATGCTTTGAGTATTCTGGAACACAGAATGTCACTTTGGTCCAAAAAATGAGCTCTAGTATTAGATAGTAAATTTATTTTAATTAATTCTCTTATGTAAAATCACTTTGTATAAATATTCTGTGGACAATAGTGGGGGAAAAAGCAGAAGCTGTCCTAAACAAATCTACAGATAACCTCTTAAACATTAGAAGGAATTGTTTTTTGATAGGTGCAAGGCTTTGAATGTGTACTCGAGAGGATATGAAGAGCTCTTGAAACTGGTTAGAGCGGCACTTAAATATTAGACCAAATGGGCAGAATCAATCAGAGTACGCTGAAGAAGAACAAAGGCCAAAAAAACAGTAATGTCTCAACAGGCTTTCTATTGGAGTGACAGATAGCCGGGGTTTTAAAATGTTATTTACCCAGAATCTGGTAAAACTGATTCCCTAAAAAGAAAGTTAACAGTAGAAAATGCCTTTCTTTTTATTTAAGCTAATATCTTAAATCATAATGAATTGATTTGATTTACACAACTGTGTAATTAAGTCCATATTCTAAGATGCACTCTTAAAATTGTTGTTTTTACCAAATTTGAGGTCAAATACATTTTTACATATTATAAATCCAGGTGAAGTTGCTTCAGACACATGCAGTCCTATTAAAACCCCCTAACGTGAAAACTCTTAGCCCCTAACGAAGCCCGCAAGACTTACGGCTAGTAAATTGTCCTCTTACAGCTACCCGCAAACAATCTACGGGTTACAGGCAGAAAAACCCTACGGGCTGTCGAAACAGTAACTCTGTTGCCGAAAAGCTTTTGATCTGTCAAGCCTGTAAATGTTACGTTTGCAAATCACTTTTAAATTGCTCCAAATCCCCAAAGACACACTGGCGTTCAAATTTGTAATCCGCAAATGGAGGCAAAAATATTACAGCCTCCAAATAGGACCCGCAAAGGGTTTTCAGACAAGTTCTCAACACTGTAAAAGACAATATAAACACACCAGTGGACTTTAAAATATGGGGAAAGCAGTCAAAGGCATTATATTTACTTGCATCACAATCCCCTAATTAAATATATGCATTTAATATAATGCCAATATGTAAAGCCATGCTACAACATGCAGAAAGCAATCACTACCTGATTAAATTGCAACACAAAAATATGAAACTTCTTATCACATTAACCCTTTCTCACTCACAGAGGCCCCTGGAACGTGTACCCTGGAATATATATATATAATTTCATATACATCTTGCTCATCACATCTACATTGGGAAAACAAATAGTGGCCAAATTACACCGCCACATCACATATATCAAGTACCAGGGGAGTATTATATTATTTATTGTTAAGTCCTTCAGTCATGTCCAAATCTCTGTGACCCTATGGACTGCAGCACATTTAGCTAGTTCTCTGCCTGCGCTGCTCCACAAGGTTTGCATGCCAAAGATACTGGAGTGGGTTTCCAGTTCCTTCTCTAGTGGACTGTGATTTGTCTGACCTTTCTGCTATGACCTGACCACCTAAAGTGGCCCTACATGGTATAGCTCACAGCTTCATTCAGGTACACAAGCCCCTTCACCACCACCACTTAGCAATTCACAAGGGGATCATGGGAACATATACTACACTAATGTAAATTGATGAATAGCAAAACACAATGGGAGGTCACCAAATGGGAATGGGTATAAATCTTGGCACATGGCCACCAGCAATGGCATGGGACCAGTACTGTGGGGAAGGGGGGTGCACTGGGGATGGACCGACCCGGGTGCCACCTCCTTGGGGGTGGCAGAAATGCCACCATCTGTCCCCATCCCCCAAGCTCCCTCCTCCTGCTCCTTCCGGGCAATTGCTCTTTCCACTGAGTGCCGTAGAGGAGAGGAGGAGTCAGGGGAGAAGTCACCAAGGGGAGGACCAGCTGGACCCATGAACATGCAGGTAAGGAGATTGGGAAGGGGGAGAAACAATGAGGGAGTAAGAGAGAAGAGAAGGGGAGTGAGAGAGAAGAAGGGGAGAGGAGAGTGACAGGGAGAGAGAGAGAATGAGGGAGAGAGAGAGCGAGAGAGAGAGAGAGAGAGAAGGAGGCAGAGAGAATGAGGGAGATAATGAGGGAGAGAGGGAATGAGTGAGAGAGGGGAGAAGGAGGTAGAGAGAGAATGATTGCAAGAGAAGGAGGGAGAGAGATAATGAGTGAGAGAGGGAGATAGAGAAGGAGGGAGAGATAGAGAAGGAGGGAGAAAGAGAAGGAGGGAGAGAAGGAGGGAAAGAAAGAATGAGTGATAGAGGGAGAGAGAGAATTTGTGAGAGAGAATGAGGGACAGAGAGAGAGAAGGAAGGAGAGAGAGAATGAGAGAGAAGGAGAGAGAGAATGAGTGATAGAGGGAGAGATATAATTTGTTAGAGAGAATGAGGGACAGAGAGAGAGAAGGAAGGAGAGAGAGAATGAAAGAGAATGAGTGAGAGAGGGAGAGGAGGGAGAGAATGATTGAGAGAGGGGAAGAAGGAGGTAGACAGAGAATTATTGAGATAGGGAGAGGAGGGAGAGAGAGAGATTGTATGAGAGAGAAGGAGGGAGAGTGAGAGAGAGAATGAGGGAAAGAGATAGAATGAATGAAAGTGAGAGATAGAGAAGGATGGAGAGAGAGAAGGAGTGTGAGAGGGAGAGAGAGAAGGAGGGAGAGAGAGAAGGAGTGAGAGAGAAGGAGGGAGAGAGAGAATGAGTGAGAGAGAAGAGAAGGAAGGTGAAAGAATGAGAGAGAGGGTGCGAGAAAAGGAAGGAGAGAGAAGGGGGAGAGAGGGAGTCAGAGAAGGAGGGTAAGAGAGAAGGAGGGAGAGAGAGATTGTGTGAGAGAGAAGGAGGGAGAGAGATAATGAGTGAGCAAGAAGGAGGGAGAGAGAGAATGAGCGGGAGAGAGAGAATGAGAGAGGGAAAGAGAACATTAGTGAAAGAGGAAGAGAGAGAAGGAGGGAGAGAGAGAAGGAGAGAGAGGGAGAGAGAGGAGGGAGAAAGAGAGAGAATATGTGGGCGCATCCCAGGAGAGCAAGGAAAAAGGGGATACCTACAGTGGGTAATGTCATAGTCTAGAATAAGCATGATGCATAGCACCTACCAGGGTCACATGTGGTCACTACACCACTGCAACCGGAATCTGATGAAAAACAAATGATCATCAAAAACCACTCAATTTAAACGAAGAAACCATTGATGTGCATAGCACTTACAACTTGTCTAGACCTGCTCTAAGAAACAGATGATTAAACCTCTGGACTGTGTTATCCAATCCAGTTTCACAAAAAAATTGGTCAACTATAAAAAGGTGGAGGAGGATAAAAAAAAAATCAACATGCATGTACAGTACAGTGCTAAATACTGTAACTGTAACAATATACCAACTCACCTGATTCCCATCTGCAAGCATTACTAACTATTAGCTAGGTCTCTGGATGATCAGCAATAGGGGAAAATACCCATTAATACAGAGAGGACACAAAGGTCAGCAGCCAGATTCACTGTTACTTACATCAGACACAAGGATCTGTTCTCAGACTGATATTGATGTTATGATCACATGCTTCAGTAGTGCATATATTAATGCTGGCTGTCATTTACATGCCATTGTGAGACTTTGCAAGTCTTCCGCCATAGCGGTATTAGTCTTCATTCAAGCTAACAACAATCATGTCTTAGATATCTGGCTATATGATAGCTTTAATATTGGGGAAGCTACCTGTTAAGGGAAGGGGGGCTGGCTGTCATTGAAGGAATGTCTACCTGAGAAGTGCTGTGAAAACCTTACACCTCATACATTTTCTTCACATGGCTTGCAGATGCAGAAGATGCCTTCATAAACCTAAATTGTACCTAGAACAAAAAAAAAAAAAAAGTAACACCTACAAAATAAGGCCTTAAAAAAAGATAGGGACTGCATCATATCTTCTCAACAGCATTCCTCAGTGACCATCAATTGGTGACATGTTCAACAGAACCCTACGTGTCCACAGAGAAGGGGATCATGGAGTTAGCCATCTGCATACAAAATATCATCATCACATAGGCCAAGATCCAAGACTCTGTAGCCAGGCTAGATTAGGTTAACATTGTGACCAAATCCCCACCATGCCTCAACCACCACCACTGCAGGTGCCCCCAGGAGGCAGTGGCACCTGCAATGGTGGTGGAGGCATGGTGGGAGGAGAGTAGGGGCCGGGCTGCAGGTGGCTGGGGGATGCCTCAGGGATAGAGGAGGCAGGGCTGGGGACCAGATTGCTTTGCATGGCTTCTGTGGTGACCCCCTGGAATGCTCTCTGGTCCGCCCCAATCACGGCCAGGCAGGATTCAGTCATCAGGTGGTGCCTCCCCTCCTCCCTATTGCGTCTGGCAAGGCTGCGCATGACCTCCGCATGATTGGCGGAGATGCTGGCCTGGATCTCCTGAATACACTCCATCTGCTGGCGCATGAGGGCCATCATCTCCACCTGCACAGCTTGGACTGATGTTGGGGATGGAGGCCCCTGGGGTGTGGCCTGGTGAGGAGGTGGAAGTGGTGGTGTCTGCATGGGGAGGGTCAGGGGCCTGGGTGGAGTCTGGTGAAGTAAGGGCGGTGGTGTTGGTGAGCCCAGTGGTGGTGGCAGCCAGTCCAGCGCATTGTTGTGGGGGGTGAGGAGATGGTGGCTGGCTGGTATGGTCCCTCCAGTGAGAGGGCCCTGGCGATAGTCGGAGTCTCTGGAGGCGGGGGATAGTGATGTTGAATCCTTGCGTTGTGACCGGTGGTCCTGATGTTGACTCCACAAGCCATATTATATCCTCAGAATCAGGGCCCTCGGCTCTGCTTCTCTCCTCTTCCCCCTGGGCCAGCTCCTGCTGGGCGGGGCTTGCTCCTCCAACTCCTGCTCCGATGGAGCCAACACCCACGCCTCTGGCTCGCCACTGGACCCAGACCTCCTTGATGCTGAAAGAGAGAAAATAAAGGCATATGTTATTAGTATGATGAATAATACATTGTTTTGAAGCTCCAGCGGTGGGCACCTGGCTCAGAAGGTCCTTGGCAACCCTCTCCCACCCATTATAGCTCTAAGTCACTTTCTTCTCATCCTTGGCCATCATCCTCCTCACCTTGGCCCTGATGTATTCAAAACGGTGCTTGACAGACCTCACATTCTTTGGCGCTGTGTCCACTGCTGTAACCTCAGCTGCTACCTCCTTCAATGCCTGAGCCCTAGGCACTGGCCTAACTTCCATTCCACCTGCAAGGATCATGGGGTGGCCACAGATAGCACCAAGGAGGACCGCATTCTCCCGATGCGTGTTATTTTGGGCCCTGTGCTTGCACTTAGCCTCTTGCCCTCCCGACTGTGGACGGGGATCCTTACCTCCCTGACCTGTCCCTGAGGCCTGTCCCTCCCCCGAACTATCACCCACCTGGAATCAGGCCCCTCCCCCTCTGTACCTCTTCTATGTGTGCCTGGTGCTAGGGCCACCCTGCCACCACCCACCTCCTCCTTTACACTCTCCTCCACTTCCACCACCTGTTTCTCCTCCTCCTGCTCCACCTCCTACTCCGCCACCTCCCCTCCTCCACCATTTCCAACCTCCTCTCCACCACTCCTACTCTCCACCACTCTTCTCCTCCACTACTCCCCAGGGCCTCTCTCTTTCTCTCTCTGTATTTAATAACGTTTGGGGGACGGGGTGTGGGGGGAGGTGTATGGAGGTATTTAGCTCTATGTGTCTCTATGTGTGTTCTTTAAATTATGTGTATTGCAATTATGTGTAATCTGTAAATATGTGTTATCAAGGATTAAGTGTAAAATCATAAATAGTATAATAGAATTAAACAAAACTGCAAATTACTACTCAAAGTTGCAAGGTTGTGTTTATTATGTTTTTCGGCTCTCATTGCAAGCCTCTCCCCTCATGTACTTTTAGTTGTCTGAGCACCTTTGGTGCACATTGCAAGCCCAGCGCTGAGAGCCTTCGCCCTTCTGTACTCATTGCGAGCCTCTCCCCGTGTAATTTTGCTCCTCTAAGCACCCTCAGCGCTGATTGTGAGCACCGCATTGAGCACCTGTGGCAAAGAGAGTCTCTCCTCTGCTCATTTATTTTTTTTATCTACATTTATTTTTTTATAATAATTAATTAATTATTAGATAATAAATTAATATACTTTACCTATTTCTAATGAATATATCCAGGAATGAATACGCTGAAGAGCTAACAATCGCTGTTGTTTTTCCTGGAGCATACAATGTACATTTTGGACTGTTATTGATGTGAGGAGAAAGTGTCAGCAATGTGTGAAGTGTGCAGTGTAAATAGGCTGCGTGCGCAAGGCTAAACCGTTTGTTTAGTTGTGTAAAGCAGCATTTTAGAATGGTAGTGTTATTAGTTGAAAGGTAGTGTTGTAAAATGGCGGCAAGTGTGTATGTGTTAGGCGGGTCCCGAGCATTTTCGGTCCTACCTAATAGTGTATTTTGTACCTCGTAGGTTCCTGGCTAAAAGTCGTATGAGCCTGGCGGTATTTTGCATGTTTAGGCTTAGTGTAGCCTCGTTTTTGTGTTTTTTTGGCGCCCATTTTTTATCTCGCTTAGGTGATTTTTGATTGGCGAAACTCTGCAAATTCAACTTAAATTTGCGCGCAACCTCACTCCCAGACGTCCTGGCTGTACCCCCGTGCTGTGTGTGATGTTTTTGGTATGTTTTTCTTTTTCTTTTTCCCTGCCAAAGTTGTATGGGTCGTAAAGAAGAGCGTCTATGCTACGCGAGCCTGCAAGCGTTAGCAACAACTGGTATTGCTCACAACTATATATGTGATATTGACAACAATGGGATGTATGGAAAGAGATCGATACAGCTCTTCCTACTTTGTGCATAAGCTCTACAGTGTAAACCAGAACTGAAAGAGAAAGATGAGCAATTCAGAGGAGTGCATGATATACAGTATAGAAAGATGGGGGATGCAGTGAGTGAGAAGTAGATTTCCATAAAAGAGACAGGAGCACAGATTTCCTGTAGAGAACATATACTAATAATAAGCTAGAGAGAGGAAGAGAGAGCGCACGAGAGAAGGTGCATGGAGGGGAGACTGCACTTAGGGAATGAGAAGGAGATAAGGGTGCAGGTGCTATAATGGTTTTGGAGAATGAAGTATTGTGTGTAATGTGGATGTGCTGTGTTGGTGTGTAGAGAGATGTCCACGTGTGAATGTACAATTGATGTGCTATATTTTATGGGGATGCACAGTCTATTTGTATATTTGAACTGAATTTACCTTCATACTGCCACTACAATATTTTATCTTTGTAAATCGTTACCTGCTCTATCTTGCCCACTAGCAATTATGACTAAAGATGACGGCTCACCATACCAAAAAATTGTCAACACTGCTCTACATAAATAAGCCGAATGGACTCCCGCATCTCGATAGCATTATAAACTGCATGATATATCTCAACTGAAATGCTTAAAGAATATATTAGCTCTTCCTAAGACTCGTGCTCTTAATTCATGTGCCCTTCTGAGTGCTATTATATTAAAATACGTGTTTGAGGATCCATACAAAACATGGATTCTGGATATTTGCTTCATTTTTAGAGTCATTTGGACCTTGGTGAGTTTTCTAACAAATTGACTATTGTTGTTTAATGCCCGACTCTTATGGACGGTAGCATGCCAGGTACATCTGTCAGCTACTGCTCCTCTGAGATCAAGCTTGTGTTCATTGTTTCGATGACCTCTTCTAGCCATCTCTGCCACCCCCGTCTTTGTGTGCCTTACATTTTTCCCAGCATCAAAATCGCTGTTTGCCATGATCTTTGTATATTTGCAGTTGAGCAGCAAGCAAGCTTTTTCTCTCTCTTCTTTCACCCTCACAGTGGTATCATCATCTGAGGTGGTTGTTGTTTCTCCCAGGAATATGACTTCTGGCTTGTCACACTCATTTCCTGATTGTGAACCATTCGCTTGTTCCATGTTCAGTTCTGACTGTGCCTTCATGGTCCACATACAGATTCCTCAGTAGGTGGATGAGATGGTATGGTATCTCCATCTCTTTAAGAACTTGCCACATTGTGTTGTGATCCACATCATCATCTTCTAGGATTTAAAATAGTTCAGCAGGATTACATCAACTCCGAGGCTTCCTGGGGCCCAACTCACTTTACTCTTCAAGATGTCTGGCTCCAGCTCGTTAAACAACGTATTGAAGTTATCAGTGCTATTAATTTCTTTCCTGTGTATATCTTCGGTGTATCCCTTCCAACTCTTCTTTATCTGATCTTCTTCTGTTAGGTCCCTACCATTTTTGACTTTTATCACGCCCACTTTGGCATGAAAGATTCCTTTGAGATGCCCAATGTTCTTAAAGAGATCTCCTGACTTTCCCATTCTGTTATCTTCTTAGATCTTGTGATGATGTGAGAGTAGGGGCTATACAAGCCCAGAGCAACCTGCTATAGACTACAGGTTATCTACCCACAAGGACAGTTGGGTTCTTTGAAATCTCGGCACCAGCACCCTGATATCTGGCTTCTGTATCAGTCAGTATCACTCCATCAGGAGTAAGCACTTCCAGGAGTCCCGGTAACCTTCCTGCGGAAGTGACCAGGACAGGTTACTTGTAGGGTGGAGATAGTTTAAGTATTGCAGCCAGCAGGAATATAATCAGAGATACACGATTTCTATGTATCTCCAAGGGAACTGATTTATTTTTGAAAATCACAGCAGTATTTATAGCAGTTAGACACAGAGATGGTGTACACAGCATAACAATGAGAGTGACAATCACCAGATATAAACTCCACATGGGGTCTAACAGTAGCTTCCTGAGAGCAATAGGATTATTGATTACCTTCGACACACATCCTGCCGTCTCTAGCACATATCAGACGTGATTAACTTAATCTGGCTATCAATGGAACAAAGCGGGTTTACAAATACAATAGTAGAGGTGTCCATGCAGATAATCCAGTGGCGGAGCCAAAAAGTCTGTGCTTTGATGAGCTTAATAGGCCAACACCCAGGCTGAGAAAATTGGGTCTGTGACAGATCTCTTTTACATTGTTAATTGATGAATGTCTTGTTGTCTCTCCTTGCTATCCTCTGCAATTCTGCATTTAGTTGGTCAAATACTTTCCTATCTCCACTACCTTGCACTTTTCTTCTTTCCTGGGCTACTTTCAAAGCCTTATCACATAGTTTGCCTTCTTAATTTTCTTTCTTTTGGTTCTTTGTTGCTTTTTTCTGGACAATGTCACAAGCTTCTGTGCAAAGCACTTCAAGTATATTATTTTCCATGTCTAATACCTTAAATCTATTATTTAAATCCACTGCATATTCATAGGGGATATTATTTATTTGGTATCTGCTTGGTCTGATGATTTTCCATCTTTTCTTCAGTTTAATTCTGAACGTTGCAATCAGAAGCTCATGAGCCCCAGTCATCTCCAGTCCTTGTTTTTGATGACTGTATAGAGCTCCTCCATCTTTCACTAAAATCTGTATAGTGAATCTGATTTCTATAATCTGGCCATGTCCATTTTTAGAGTTGTCTCTAAGGCTGTTGGAAGAGGGTGTTTACCATGACCAGAGAATTATCTTGAATGAATTCTGCTAATCTCTGACCTGCTTAATTTTGGACCCCAAATGACTACCTCTGCTATAAAATGTTGAAATCATACTTAACATACAGACACATTTCCCATCTAAAACTGGTGGTTGTTACCTGTGTCTAAAAGCAGAGTCAAACTCTGCTTTATTATTATCATTATTATTATCATTTATTTGTAACGCGCCAACATATTCCGTAGTGGAATACATACGTTAAGTTACAGGCAATGACAAGTTCAAGATTCACACAATGCAATGAATGGAGGGCCCTGTCTTTGAGCTTGGAATCCGGTGTCCATAGCGCTTTCCCTAAAGCACCTTGCAGGATTGAAACGCGCAGACTAATCTAAAGGATGCTTTACCAAAAGAAACATTCAAACCATATAAGGTTTTTAACTGGATTTTTTATAGTCTTTCTGATTTAGTGTGTGTTTTGCTTTTGACAGCTAGTGTACTGTACTTTACCTTGGAATGTGGTCAGTATATTTATTTATTATCACTTTACCTGACATTTTCCCAGGTACGAGATAGTATATTTTACTATTTAAACAGTGAATGCTGAATTCATAACGTAATCTTCACAGTTTTCCATTGCCTGTCACTGTAAGCGAGACTTTTTCCTTCCCCAACAATGAAGCTTTCGTATATTGAGAAGATTTGACTGCTGCTGTACTTGCTCTGGAAAGGAGAGAAAAATATTATTGAAAATATGACTGCGTGAGAAGATAGTCTCGGAGTGTTGCTAACCATGCTAGATTGGTACTTGAACTGCTGCAGATTAAACACACTACTAGCGGAGAAAATAATAGCTTTACAGTTACCTGCTTGTCAGTATCAGGCTGGTTCTGTTTGTCTGTCTGCTGGCCTCTATCTGTCTCCCTTTTTCTATCTCTGTCTCACTCTCTTTCCTTCCATCAGCCTATCTATCACTCTGTATGTCTTCCTCTCCTTCCCCTCAGTGCTTTTTATTCTCTTGACCTCTCACTCTTCCTTATCTATGCTTCTCTGCTCCCCCTCGCTCTCTCTCTCTCTGTCTGTATGCCTCTTCCCCTCTCTCTCCTCAGACATGTTTTATCTATCCCTCACTTGTTTTCCTTCCCTTCATTTACCTCTCCCTCCTTCTGTTTGGCACTCAAGCTCTCCTTCTTTATCTCTTCCACTGTCCTATTCTTTGGCTCTCTCCCTTTCTACATCTGCCTCTCTTCCTCTCTAACTCCCTCTGTCCACTTTTTCACCCCTATTTTTTCCTCTCATTCCCTCTATGTCTTTCTCATGCTTGTTTGGCACTCCTTTCCTCTCCCTCTATCTCTAATTCATTCTTCCTCTCTGTCTGCTGGTTTCTTCCTCTTTTCCCTATTTCTTAGTCTGCTTCCCTTTGCCTTACTCTCCCTCCCTCTCACAGTTCTCAGATTTATTCTGTCTCTATTTGTCTGTCTGTCCGCCTCTCTCTCTGTTTGCCGCTCTCTTCCTCTCTCATTTGGTCTCTTATTCAGTCTTGCTCTCCCTACCTCCTCAATCTGGCTTTCCGTTTCTTGGTTTGCCTCTACCTAAAAAAAAAAAAAGTCTCACTGTGCCTTAGGGAGTTCAGCTGCACCTCACTGACAAGGCCCATAAAGGCGAAACGCGTCTGGGGTTTGCTGTTTCTCCTGTTCAGGGTAGAATTGCCTGTTATTTCGGGCCTGGGTCACTCTTTTGAGTGGGACCAAACTGATATACTACAGGATATTTTTCCCTGTGAAGGGCACAAGTGAGCTAAAAGCGGTTGCTCTCAGAGTGGCTTATCATGGCCATAGAACTAGCCTATTAAGGTTGGTTTGTTCTCTGATGAGAAGCTCTGACTTAGTTTTTTTGTTTATGCAAATTACCCTCAGGGTTTAGTCTCCCTAAGGGTAAAAGGTGACTCCAGATGTGGACCCTTTGCTCACTGTGCCTTAGGGAGTTCAGCTGCACCTCACTGACTAGGTCCATAAAGGCCGAAACGTGTCTGGTTTTTGCTGTTTCTCTTGTTCAAGGTAGAATTGCCTGGTATTTTGGGCTGGGTCACTCTTTTGCATGGGACCAGACTGATATACTACAGGATATTTCTCCCTGTGAAGGGCACAAGTGAGCTCTCAGAGTGGCTTATCATGGCCATAGAACTAACCTATTAAGGTTGGTTTGTTCTTTGATGAGCACCTCTGAGTTTTTTTGTTTTCTCTCCCTTTGTCTGTCTGCCTCTCCAACCCTCTGTCTATCGTTTAATTATTGGAAATAACTAAGCAGTATAGTAAAAACCTAGCTTCTAGAAATTAGTTATTATTAATATTTAATCATATTAATTAATAATGTTATTAAACAGTTTTGCTTTCTGAGTTCTCAAATGCAGATATGTATTAGTTAAAGCTTATACGTTTCAAACATGTTCAAACATTGGAAGGGTCATTTCAGTTCACTGTGAAGCTAATTATGTATCACACATTCATTTGCACATCATGGAAGGCTGATGTTAACATAATCTGTGACATTTTGTAGGCATTGTAATTTTTCATTATTTTCTTCATAATTTTTTTGTACTTTTTCAGAATTTTTCCTTAATGTTCTTTTTTTTCAATATAGTGCATTTGGATTGCTAGACCACTATAGTTGAGGAAACAACATCATATGTTTGTGAGGTATGTTACACACTAATAACATTAGCAGATGTATAATCAAGGGGCATACAACATTTTTAAAGAAAATAAATATTTTAGCAGATTCTGTTCATGCCTAAGAAATTATATGACTGTATCTTCCACACTTTTAGCTGGTTTGGAGGGTGGTGCTGCTACATTTTATTATCTATCTAGCAGAATGATGAGAGAGACTGGAATATGTTGAGTATTTAGTTGATTGAGATATGATTTTTGCATTTGACATCTTTCCATCCCCGCACATTCTTAGTAAAAGACAGTCTCTATACAGTATCTATACCTGCCCTCTCATGCCTGTAAAAAGATTATTATTGTCATGGCAGTAAGGGTAGGGAGGAAAAAGAGCAAGCACTCCTAGTGTAGGATGGAAAATATATGGAAAGGTGGACAGGTCTCTGATGATAGTGTGCTCACCTTGAACAACCTCAATATATAGGAGGTAATTTCTGGCTTAAAATATACAGTGGAGCCGTCTTCCTTCTGTCTATCAGTCGTGGCTTTTTGGCTGCTTCTTCTTTCCAATGTTGGTCTATTTGTGATTTTGTATTTGTATGTATTCTCCATGGATCATGTACAATCCAAATTTAATAATTATGTAATATCGTGTCTTGGGTGATGTGGGGAATAAGCCTCTAAATTACCCCAATCACTCAGACTTGTTTTACGATAAAAAAAGATTGTTAATTTGAACAAAACATAATAATAACAACTTTCTGCCACTTGGGTCAGAATACAGGTCATAATTTTTTTTATAAAAATGATATAAAAGTACACTCTTTAGGTTGAATGTAAATACAAATCAAATGCGTTTCGAAGTGTTTCACACAGCTTCTTCAGTGATATGTCACCCTGTGGGGACATACATACAGCAAATTGTCATGGCAACTTTCATTAGCTGGATCTAGCTGAAGATAGATTTGGGTATCATCGACAAAGAGATAATAATAAAACTTTTAAGTATTATTTTGCCAAGGCAGGGAGTGTAGATTGAGAAAAAAAGGGCTTAAAACTGAAATTTAAGGTTGGTATGTCCCTGTTCCAGAACCACTGGGGACTCCTCTGATAATCAGTTGGAGAAGGTCAACTCATATCACTAGGACTCACCAGATATCCCTGGAAAACGATCTTTCCTGTATAATGAAGAGGGCCTTTGACCCGGCAAATATCACTCTACAGCCAGCATATGTCCAGGAAATCTGGGACACTTTAATAAAGAATCAAATTACAATTTTAGGGTTTAAACAAAAGGAAACTGAAAAACAGTTTTACAACTTTTTACAAAGAATCTTTGAATTCCCTGCCTAGGAGGGCCTACATTAGCAGGTCTTTGGTTGGCATGAAAACAATCAGTGGGAAGTCACAAACATGGTTTGCAATCTATATCCAGTATCTGGATGCAGGTGTTGGCGCCTTGCCTATTGATCCGGGTGGCGGCCTGAGTGACCAGTTAGAGAAGAGCCAACAGGTGCTAGTGGTAAATGGATTAGGCAGAGGTCTCCAAATGACAATGAAGATGGGATTTGGTAGGTGCAGTAGTGTCCATTGGATGCCAAATAACATAGTGTCTCTAAAATGGTTACAGCTTTTGGTAATGGTTTTGTAAGTCATTGGGATCTTTCAGTCTTCAAATTTCCTGCTTCTGGATGGCTTATCAATCCCTGCAGAACTGCCTCAGGTGTCTCTCCTATTGGCTGTGCCCACCTCCAATCCTGAAGAGCCACAGTGTCAATTCAAATTTCCTGTTCCCAACATCCAATCACAGGAGTGCCACTAAGACTGGTTAACCAATCAGCTTGGGGCCGACAGTCCAGAGAATTATGAATTAATCAATGCCAGCAGTGAACAGGGAAATTAGGATTTTCAGACCGGTTCACTCCAGAGTCCCAACGCAGGTTCCCCTCTCTAGATCCAAGTGATTATACCCTTTCAGGGGATAGTTGATGGCCCTGATAGACCAGTCTATCATAGTGGTAGTGGTGATGATTTAGCACATGTCAAAGAGACAATAAAGAGAGCAGTGTTGCAGTGAGTGTAGTTAATATTGTCAGACAGCAGCAGAAAGGTTTTATTAAATAAAGAAAGAATAGTTTTATTAAACTGTGTTCTCTAAAACCTCCTTTAAATTACGTGCACACAAAATATTAAAACAATTTATACATAATCAATAGAAATGAATGGGCCATCAACCTTTGTGGCTAAGATGGCAGGTGAATTTAACTGATCCACAGAACAACTGGAGATTACAAAAATACTATGAAAAAATCCTAATAAAATGGCAACATTTTCAAAAATAAATAACTCATAAATACCTAGATTATAGTTTTTTTTATTTAAAACAATGCAGGTTGTATTGCAGAATAACACATGTCAGTGTAGCTGTTCAACTGCAGGCAGAAAAACCATTAGGAGGTCCACCAAGATCTTCAGCAGTATCCAAGTTGTCTATCAAGACCCTAAAGTATTTTATGGCAGAGAAAATAAGGGAATAGGGGGAAAAGGGCACCACCTCATAGTGCAGAACACACGAACATGATAACAACAGAGTAAGCAGGAAAAATTATATAAAAAAACTACAGAACACTCACATGTTCAAACCTCATAGCATTAGGTATAATATCCGCATCACAGGTATTTGTCTCTCGATATGCGAGAGGAACCCCCGATCCTCCTTTGTGAAGTCCAGATTGGTGTGTGGTAGTGGTTTATCTGTATATTTGCACTTTTCCCCAATATTTCTGATGATAGCAGTCCGCCCTAGGGCCCTGTTATTCAGACAGTAAACACATCAAAGTTTTGTTGTTGATATCTCTGTAAGCTTTGAATCGTGTCTGCTGTGGTGAATAAGGTTAGCTACGGCCAGTATGGTCTTCTGTGTGCAAAATTTCCATAAACAAATAACACATAAGTACCTAGATTATAGGCTATATTGCAGAATAATACATTACATTGTAGCTGTTCAATTGCAGGCAGAAAAACCATTAGGAGGTCCACCAAGATCTTCAACAGTATCCAAAGTGTCTATCAAAACCCTAAAATATTTAAGTGTTATTTAAAACAAAAGTTTTGAGAATCTTTGCTCTATTCATTACTGTGTATATTAAGGGACTTAAGAATCTCTTTAAAAAGATTAAGTTCTAATGTTTATTACAGTGACATACAACAATAGCTACTGAGAGAAAATATTGCGCCCTCCTCTATCTGATTCTGTTAGTTGGGAGGAGATCTTGTTTACTGATAGATGGTCAGGTATGTTTGCTTAGAAATTTGTGCATTTGAAAAAATATTACTAATTCGGTTTGAATTGACATTCCTTTTCCAAGTCTTCCCCATTTTGAATCATTTGTAGTTTGAACCAAACATCATATGTTTGTGAAATGTGTAACAGAGAAACAACACTAGCAGTTATTTAATTCAAGAACATTTTAGCAGACTCTACAGGATTCTTTGTGTATTTTAGCTGACTATACTTATGTCTGATGGATTCTATGTTGATTTTAGCAGACTCTACAGACATGACCCAAGCATGATCCATGAGGCATTAAGGAAATAGAAAGACATAACAACTGGATGGGAGAAACATGAGGCACAGCTTTATTAATTATCATAATATATTACCATAAACATAATTAACATATTTGTGGGAGGGGCCCACCATGGACAGTGACCTCAAACCCTGGGCCTGTGCCCAGGGCCCGAAATGCTTATTCTAAGCACACCCGTGAGGCTGGGCAATGCCCATTTAGGCAAGTGCAACACCACTTCTTTGCCTTTTCCTTCCTTTGACCTCCTCAACCACAGAATCAGCCTGTCATCCCTCAGACAAGTATCCACCACCTGCAAACCTCCTGAACCGTGTCTGTTTGCAGAGACTAGCTCCCCTATTCTGAACACACCAAAGAATGCCAGGGAAAAGGCTGTATGAAAAAGCAGAGATTTGTAAGGAGTTCTGCAGATTACTTTCAGCACTTGTGATAAGCGCAACAACAGGGAAAAGGTCCTGTCCTGCCCTCGATCACCTGTAAACATACCCCTTATCACATGCCACACTATGAACTCTTTCGCCCAACTGAGGCCTTCAAACACCGCAGCAAAAACCACGCCAGAATCCCCAAATATTTTTCCTCTGATGTGGCCCCCCCCCTCCACCACCACCACCATGTCGCTCCACTTGTTCCAAACTCTCTTGTATGCCGACCGGTGGACCAGCGATTGTCTGATGAGTTTCGTTATCTGACCGCTCCAAGCTCCCAAAGCTCCATGGCAAAGCTCTCGCCCAGCTTCCTCGCCCGGGGCCATTGTCCTTAACCGCGCCTCCTCAAAGCAAAAAAAGGGCATCAGCAATGTTGTTCTCCTCTCTTGAAACCACATGTTCAGGCGAAGGCGGTTGAGCACCAGATGCTGAATCAAACACACCACCGGAATTGAAGCTGCTATGAGGCTGTTGACTGCTTGCACCTCCACCAAGTTGTCCAGCAGTCCTTGAAAGCCGAGCCCCATATATGTACCACGACCACAATGGGAAACAACTCAAGGAAAGCAAGGTTTTTTGTAAGGCCCTCTGTAGCCCAAGACTCAGGCCAGTTTGCGGCACACCATCAACCCTGGAAGTATGCCCCAAACCCTATGGACCCAGACGCATCCGTATACAGCTCCAGTTGTGTGCTGGATAAACTCCCTAGATGATTCATTGTGGAACCATTAAATTCGCTAAAGAAAGTCAACCAAACCCATGCATCCTCTTTCATAGCCCCTTTTACCGCAATTAAATGGTGAGCCCATTTCACACCCGCAGTCGCCAACGACATTCTTTTCAAAAAATTCTTCCCATGGGGATAATTTCCCTATTATGGACTGCGGACGCCTAACGGACACCCTCCTTGCCAGGGCTTCCAGCTCAAATTCCAGGTCAGTCACTTGGAAGGCTGCATTCCATTTTCATGGAATCAATCCGTCGGCGGCGGCCTTCGGTTTTCTTCAAGACGTGACACATTCTGGTGAAAGTCTCCAGGATGTACCTGCGCGTATCTAGGCGGGCTGGCCCCATAAATAGGAAGTCATCAAGGTAGTGTGTGATGCTATAGCACCCCGCCTCAGACTGCGCCACCCACTGAAGGAAGGTACTGAATGCCACAAAGTAAGAGCACGATATGGAGCACAGCATTGGCAGACAGAGGTCAACAAAATAGTTGCCGTTGATGAAACAACTACTGCACTGGCAGTAGATGAATAGCCGCTTTGTTGTCCACCTTCGCCATCCGGGCCTCTATACTGGCCCTACAAACTATCTCAGTAGCGCATAAGAAACAGCCAAACACTCCTTTGCTATGCCATCATTGACGGACCACCTTTTGGGTGTAACAGGTGTTGGATAAGGCAAAACTTACCCTCCTCCTTCTTCGAGACGATGCCCAGTGGTGAAATGACCAAGCCTACCATGGGAGGGAGGTCAAAGGGGCCCACCATTCCTGCCAACCGCACTTCGTGTTTTTTCAGAAGCAACTCCCGGGAATTCCTGAACTGAGTGCAGGTTGGCCGGCCTCCCGTCCGCAGGCGCTAGGCCGCATGAGATGGCAAAACCATTCCGAAACCACTTAATTAAGAGTTTGCCCACACCTGCTTTCCCCCCTAATCTACCGTAGCATTTTAGCCACGGCATCATTGATGACAGCCGTCTTGCCCTTTGGGAAAGGACTCTCCTGTCTTCGTCCCTTCCCTTGGTCTGCCTTTTCTATCGAGGGGGTTTTCCCCTCCGCACTTCGAGCAAGCATGTCTGAAGTGGCAATTTGGTGCTAACTTGCAAATACCCTCATTGAAGGTATAGCAGGTCGTGCAACATGGAGAGGCCGTTGTGGTGGGGCCTTTGGCTCCATCAGGGTTGTTCCAAAAGGGCGGCATGGCTCGTATGGGAGTCATGATGTTTAGCCAATAGGCCACTGCCTTGTTGCTCCAGGCCATTGGTGGCCTGGATGCCATGTATTGATGAAACTCCTCGTCGTACCTCCACCAGGCCATACCACGTAGGTCCTATACGCGTTCCTAATCTCTTCTAAGTATATAAACATCCCTGAGTCATCTCGGTCACGACTATGCTCCTCTTCTACTGTATCGACTCCATGTTCTTGCCCAGCCCTGCACTGTTGTTGCGTCGTCCCTGCAAAGCACCAAAAGTGCAGTTGCTATGTGTGGAAATTGGGACTGCAGGATCAGAATAGTGCGGGGCTGTAGGAGCTTTGCTGGAGCTCCTTGCTTTACTATTACCCCTGCCCATAGGCCCTGCCCTCTCTGGGGTGGGGGGGAAGGGTTCCTGGCTCTCACGGACCTTACACATGGCCCCCGCAGTTATCCTGGTCCTATCGCCTAATGTGGCACTGCAGCCTGGCCCTGCGTGACTGGGTTGACTGACTGTCCCACTGACCTCTCCAAACTCACCCAGGACCCCAGCCACCACAGGCGGGGCCTGAGCCATGTTCAGAAGGTCCTCAGCCATAGCCTGGGATGATCCCAGACTGTCCTGCACCCATCTAACCCCATGGTACAGGGCCCTAGACCTAACCAATGCCAGTAAATGATCCAGCTCAGAAGCATCCATGATAATGCACACAACAGCCAACCCACACAAACTAATTAAAGAAATAACCCCCCGCAGGCTCGGCGAACACACACACCAACCCCTTATGTGCTGACAAGCTGGGGAAGTGATTTGTGTAGTTTTACAAAGTACTTATGACACTATGTCTGGAGCAAGCAGGATCTCCGTCCGTTCCATGCAATGACCGACACGGAGAAGGCAGAAGCCCGCAAAACGGGCGGAAGTCCCGCCCATTTGCACAAGCGCCAATCAATGTGCTCCCAGGTTGCGCTGGGTCACGCGGCACTCTGACTGACGCAGAGGGGCCTGTGCAGCCTCCTCGCCGGTCAAATTTATTGTTCCTCTCTTCCTTCAGGTTGGGCCTTCAGAGCATGCATTGGAGTGGAAAGACGATAGAGAAAGGAGGGATTGTTGTCTCATTGATTCAGCGAATCTTTTGACTTTAACCCCTCGTTCTGCACATACACAGAAGCTGGGTATAAGTCGAACTGCAAACCCTGCTTGCCTTGATAGTGCAAAGCCCCCCCCCCCCCCCCCAATGCACTGAAAACAAAGTATTCCTGTCATGGCATCTTCCATGCAAAGTCTGCTAAAATTAAGATTTTCTCTGAAAATGCATTTATGGTTACACAGCTGGTAATATTGCTTGTTTGACATGTTTGTGATATATGTAACAGTATTTTACTTAGTCTTGAGCTGTCCTTTAATAGGTCAAGGTGGAGTAAAGCATGCCCTAGTGTCACACTTTAATACATTCTACACTATAGATCGCTAATATTTGAAGTAAAACAAGTTTGCAATGTATAAAACATGCTATTTTGATTGCATGATAGAATTGTCTCTTTAAATTTCTTATACTGGCCAGTTAAGATCTCACGGCTAAGTCAAAAATAGCTTATACATTCTCTCATGTTGCAGAACAATGTGGATTCATAAAGCTGAGTTCATGGTTAAGCCACGCTACAAAGGGGTCACTTTCCTTCTCTCAAGCGAGGACGATTTTCCAACATTGCTTTTTCTTTTTAACAAGCGGAATCTTAGAGATGCTGTGATCTAATGCCAATTATTTTCAGAATAGGCTGAATTTGGATCTCATTTCACCAAGTTAGGTTATACATGCCCGGTGCAAAGGTTGCAGCATTTTAAGAGATAATTTTCTGAGTAATAACTTTTAAGAAACTGTTGTCAAAGCTAAATTTTCTTGTGCAAGTAAAAGAACATGGTTAAATGTTTGCTAATTAAAGTGAATCTTCAGCCTTCTTTAAAAAGAACACATTGGACCTCACCTCGTGAAGCCATCAGCCATCACATCCTATACGGCCGCCATGTCCTTCTTTACAGTCTAATTTATCTAAAACTAGCAAATAGTATCTAGTTAAATACTTCCCCTCATTATCTATACCTCTATTACCAATTCATTATTTTTCTACCTTGATTGTACCATTTTACTTTGCGTAATAATTCAAATATATTGAGACTTTATTTAAGGCTGCATATGAGGCTCTTCAAGTGAAATAGATCTTCTGTCACTGCACTAGGGGATTGAGGTTGTTTTTGCAAGCTGATCATTTACGTACCTTGCTTTTCCTGAACCACAACCACATTAGTGGGGCCAGTTCATTTATCTCTCTTCATGCTGTTAAATATACTGCCAGATTCCACTTTGCATAGACTTACAGGTCACACCTTTGACAACATATCAAAACTATATTGTGCATGTTTAAGTGGCCAAGTTTGACATTGACAGGTGGTTTTAGATTTCTATTTCCACAGTTATGACTTGAAGCTCCAGTTAAAGTGAAGCATAATAGTCAACATTACAGTTTAATGAGAAAAAGTGGGTTGTTCTCGACAAGCTGATTGTCATTGAGGAAATTTAAGATATCTAAATGGTTTCAAACATTTTGTTTCAGCAAATTTAGTATTAATCACTAATATAGTTTGTGAAGTGTGCGGAATGCTCCAGGGCCGCGCATGTGCAAATCGCTGCATTAGCGTAAGGAACTGGGAGAGGGAGGAGAAGAGACAGAGGGGGAAAGGGGGAAAGAGACACAGGGAAAAGAGGGAAAGAGTCAGCGGGGGAAAGGGACACCGGTAGGGAGGAATGGTGAAGTGACAGAGGGGGAAAGGGGAAACAGGGGAGGGAGGATGAGGGAAAGAGACACAGGGGAGGAAGGGTGAGAGAAAGGGAGGGAGGAAAAGAGAGAGAGGGATGAAGAGAGAGAGGGAGGGGGAGAGAGAGGGAGGAGCGAGAGAGAGAGACAGAGCACACAGAAAACAGAGAGAGGACACAGAGAGACAGAGGACACAGAGAGAGAGCACACACACAAAAAGAGAGGACACACAGAGAGAGGCAGAGGGCACTCAGAGAGAGGGTGCACAGAGAAAGAGAAATAGCAGAGAGAGACAGTACAGAGCACGTTAGCCGGGCATGCGCAAAGCACAGCGCCAGCCGTGCATGCGCACAGCGCAAGGAACAGAGGGTGGCGAAAGGGACAGAGAGGGGGAAAGAGACAGAGAGGGAAAGAGGGGGAAAGAGGGAAAGAGACACAGGGGATGGGGGAAAGAGACACGGGGAAAGGGGGAAAGAGACAGAGGGGAAAAGGAATACAGGGGAGGGAGGAGGGGGGAAAGAGACACAGGGGAGGCAGGAGGGGGAAAGAGATACAGGGGAAGGAGGGTGGGGGAAAAAATATTATCCCGTCATTTATGACGGGCAATTGACTAGTCAAAATATAAATGTTATATATGCCAGATTAAACAGGCAAACACTAGGAAAGGGCAGATAACATTAGGTTCTGCTGGGGCCAGTAGGCCTATGAAACTGTGGTATAACCAGTTAGACTATGACTGCAAACAGTGGCAGAGTCCTCTCTATCTCACAATCTTTTCATAGTGGTGTGATGAGTCCTATTGTTTTCAAGTCTGAAATCCTTTTTATAGATGGGCTACATATAGGGCTAATTAGACCCTACAGTCTAACCTTAGCTTTGCGATCAGGCCACAGAGAGGTACAACTGAGTGAACATGTTGTGTATTTCTATATTCTGAATTTCAAATCTGCATGCTTTTTCACAGATGGGTTATGTTCAAAGCCATGCAATCTACCCTTAAAGGGAAACTGTCACCCAGCAGGAAGTTGGATTGATCTCATGAGATAACATTTGGGGTATTGTTTTGGCTGCCACAAAGACTGACAAGCAAACTGTGATACTAACTAGCACATGATAGTAACTAATTTGTATTTGCAAGCAGCTCATTTGCATATTAATATGGCTCAAACAATCCTGAAAAAAATCAAGAATGGTTCACTTTAGAATAAAATGGCTAATACAATGTATAGCCCGCTTGTTTTTTGTGTGACAGAGTCCCTTTAACAGACTCAGATATTGTGGTTGGGCCTCTCATCATATAAATAATATACAGTATAATGTGATAATAAACTAACTTCAGGAGTAAGATCTTGCCGACCTTCTGTCTAATGCGGGATGACCTCCTCACTGCACAGGATCTGCACATACTGTATGCGGTTAGTATTTTCAATCTATAGGTTACACAGTATTTGAGGTTGAATAAAGACTGTTAGTCCATCAAGTTCAACCTTTTTAGATCTCTTCTGATCCTTTTAATATGTGGATTATTTGTTAATAATTGTTTAGTGATCCAGAAAAAGGCAAACAGAAGGAAAAATACATTGAAACTTTGCCAATTGTCTCATAAGGGGAACAATAAGCAAAATTCCTTCCTGACCCCAGAAACTGGCAATCAAATTTCTCCCTGGAGCAATATTCCTTTGCTAGTTATCTAGGATTGTCCTCTTTATTTAAAATATATCTAACTTCTTTTTAAAGTTATCTATCAAATTTGCTGTCAAGGCCTCTTTTGGTAGAGAATTCCACAGATTAACCACCCTAACTGTGAAGAACCCTTTTCTTTCTTTAAGGTGAAATCTTTTTTTCCTCTAACCTCAAGGGATGTCCTCTTGTCAGTTGAAAATCTCTTGGCACAAAAAGTTCATGTGACAAAGCCTTATATTGACCCTGGGTGTATTTAAATAAGGTAATCATATCCCCTTGTAGACACCTTTTTTCTAGGGAAAACGTAGCTCATCCATTCCCCTTATTAGTTTTGTTGTCCTTCTCTGTACTTCTTCCAGCTCTGAAAGGTAATTTTTATGAAGTGTTGCCCAAAATTGTACTCCATATTCCAAATGAGGGCGTACTAGGGATTGGTACAGTGACAGAATGATATCTGCTTCCCTTGCTTCTATACCCTTCTTAATACATGCTAATATTTTACTTGCCTTTGCAGCTGCTGCTTGGCATTGAGCACTGCTACCTAGGGGGTTGTCCACGAGTACTCCCAAATCCCTTTCAATATCAGATACCCCTAGATTTGCTCCATTAAGATTATAAATTGCATGGCTATTTTTCCTTCCCAAATGCATAACTTTACATTTATTTGTATTAAATCTCATCTGCCATTTAGCCGCCCATTTCTCTAATTTACGCAAATCCCTTGGTAGGGAAAGTACATCATTATCTGATTTCATTACCATGCACAACTTAGTGTCATCAGCAAAAATGGAGACACTGCTTTCGAGTCCTACTTCTACGTCATTAATAAATATGTTAAAAACTAGAGGACCTAATACTGAACCTTGAGGAACCCCACTTACCACATTAGTCCAATCGGAGTATGTTACAACAAGCCTTTGCTTCCTGTCTTTTAGCCAGCCCTCAATCCATGACCAGATATTTACTGCAATTCCTGTATCCCTTAGTTTGCTCAAAAGTCTCCCATGTGGCACTGTATCAAAAGCCTTTGCAAAATCCAAAAAGACTACATCCACTGAGTTGCCCTGATCCAAGTTCCTACTTACCTCCTCATAGAAACTAATTAGATTGGTCTGACATGACCTATCTTTCATAAATCTGTGTTTACTCCTACTTATGATCTTGTTCAAATAGACATATTCTTGTATACTGTCCCTTATTAACCCTTCTAAAAGCTTCTCAACTACAGATGTGAGGCTTACTCGTCTATAGTCTCTAAATTTGCTTTTGCTCCCTTCTTAAATATAGGCATTACCTCTGCTTTTCTCCAATCATCTGGTAGCGACCCTGTGTGTCATTAAGGTGCAATCCATCACTGCTATAGAGGTTGTACCCAAGTGAGAAGTCAGCCCAGTGCTCTAAAAACCCCAAACCCTCTGTCCTGCACCACTTTTTGAGAAACACATTAACCTCCCTAAGCTCCTTCTGTCTCCCTGGGCTAGCATATGGCACTGGTAGTATCCTAAAAAATACTACCTTGGAGGTCCATGTCTTCAGCTTATTCCCTAGTTCTTTAAAATCATTCTTTAGGACACTCCATCTTCCACTTACTTTGTCATTGGTACCAATATGTACCAAAATCGCTGCTTCATTTCCAGCCCCTTCCAATAATTTATCCACCCGATTCACAACATGCCGCACCCGAGCACCCGGGAGACAGCAGGTGGACCTCCTGACTAGACTTTATGGCCACTGTACTCCACCACAGTGAAAAATTCTACAACAGAAGAGAAAAACAAAGTTCTAAAGGGAACGGGGTACCGGGTTTAGGCTTGAGATAAAACTAGCCAGTCTGTTAGCTAAGTGGATAATCTCTGGAACCCAGGATCTTATGTTTGTTTTGTGTAATATGTATTGCACTTGCTTATAACAAGATCAAATTTGCAATTCAGGACATATACTGTGTGATTGCTGGTTGTGATATCTGGTTACCTATATATGCTTGTAGGGACTGGCTGGTTTTAAAAGGGTTCATCAATGTGAGGTTGGGTCTGGGCGTTTGTGAACAGAGTCATAATAAAGTTCAAAACATGGGAATTATTGTTTTATAAGGTACCACATTGCAAGGGTTCTAGTGCCAACCTGAGATATGCACATATATCAAAAGGGCCCAGGTAAAGTGGATTAGCAATTCACTACTGAGAATCCTTTGGCACATTGAGTAATTCTATGAGAAAACATGGGGCCCTATTAAATTCTCCCTCGTAGTTCTCTCGGTGCTCGCAAAAGGCAGTTTTCCTGCTGTTTGCGAGAACCGAATCTCTCGCAGCCTGCTTTACGATATGACTGCGAGAAAATGGCCGAGAATAGGCTCCGAGAGAGCTACGTAGCCTTAAATCTATGCACGAGTCTCGCATATCGTAAGAATCCCTACGTGGACAAAAAGTCCACGCAAGGGATCCGAAAGCCTCTACGTGCTGCCTCGGAACAGCCCGAGACAGCAGTGTGAGGCTCCCCCCTGCACCCTATACACATCCCCATGCTGCAGGGGTCTCTATCGGGACCCCTGCAGCACCCCCACATTAACCCCTTGCAGCGGGGGTCCCCGATCTGCATAGATCAGGCCCCCCGCTGCATTTAAAACTTTTAAATTACCCGCCGCGGCTCCTTAAAGGGACCGCGGCACACTATTACCCAATCCCGGCCGCGGCACTTAAAATTAACCCCCCTCTATGCTGGGGGTCCCCATCGGGACCCCCGAAGTGTCCCCACATAAACCCATTGCAGGGGGGGGCCCCGATCTGCATAGATCAGGCCCCCCGCTGCATTTAAAACTTTTAAATTCCCCGCCGCGGCTCCTTAAAGGGACCGCGGCACACTATTACCCAATCCCGGCCGCGGCACTTAAAATTAACCCCCCTCTATGCTGGGGGTCCCCATCGGGACCCCCGAAGTGTCCCCACATAAACCCCCTGCAGCGGGGGGCCCCGATCGGCACCGATCGTGACCCTGCTGCAATTCAATTTTAAATTTCCCGCCTCGCGGGTCCTCAAAGGACCGTAAAGGTCCTGAAAGGACTCGCACTAAAAATATTAACCCCAGGCAACTATAATTACCCCATTAACTCATGGTGGTCAATCCAGACCACCATAAGGCCTAAATTAACCCATTAACTCATGATGGTCAATCCAGACCACCATAAGGCTCTAATTAACCCATTAACTCATGATGGTCAATCCAGACCACCATAAGGCTCTAATTAACCCATTAACTCATGATGGTCAATCCAGACCACCATAAGGCTCTATTTAACCCATTAACTCATGGTGGTCAATCCAGACCACCATAAGGCTCTAATTAACCCATTAACTCATGATGGTCAATCCAGACCACCATAAGGCTCTATTTAACCCCATCAGTCCCATAAGGGTATATTATTACCATTATGGGCCTGTTACAACCCAACATTAACCACATAAGTGCCATGATGGTCCTCAAGGACCATCATGACACTAACTACAAACACTACACTATAACCCCCAATAAACCATTTAATCTAAACTAACCCCCCTCTACACTAATCTATTAACACTTACACTACCTACCTACACTACCTACCCCCTAATAAACCTTCCCACCACTCTAATTACAAAAAATAAAAAACCTACAGCACAGAAAACAAAAAACCTACAGTACAAAAAACAAAAAAACCTACAGTACAGAAAAAAAAAACAATTACAACCCCACCCCCCACTACAGAAAACAAAAAACTTACACACCTGAAAAGGAAAGACAGATAAACACAATACAATACATACATATAATACATTAAATACATTACATACAATACATGACATTACATATAATATATTACATATAATATATTACATATAATACATTACATACATTACATACAATACATGACATTACATATAATATATTAAATATAATATATTACATATAATATATTACATATAATACATTACATACATTACATATAATACATGACATTACATACATTACATATAATATATTACATATAATATATTACATATAATATATTACATATAGTCCTAATCAAATACCCCCTATCTATCTAACATACAATCTATTTAATTTAAAAAAAATCCTAACTATATCAAATACATCTCCCTATCTATCTAATATACAACAAATCCTAACTACATACACAGACCCTAATTTTAAAATAAAATACAATAATTACAGTCCTAACTACACAGACCCTAATTCTAAGCTAAAATCAATAAATTAAGACCACTTACCTTTAAGATGTTGCTTCAGATCACTAACCTATGGGTCAAACAAAAAATAAAAATGAGTACAAAACATTAACATCAAATAAATAAACATTCTATACATTCTACATATTCAACTCACCTTTACAGCATGTCCAGTCACTGTTTATCTCTTCCGGCGCGGCCCTGTTAAAAAAAAAAACACAATACATGAATACATGAATACAATATATAAACAATAAATAAAATACACAAATAAACATCTAAATATACATTGAACTTACCTCCCCGCGATGTCCCCGGCCTTCTCTCCTTCAGCCCCGGCTGGGCCGCGGAACCATCCGCGCTCTAAAAAAAAAAAAAAAAAAAACTAACGGAGGTCTGCACTGGCAGACCTCCCCGACGCTACTGAACCTCCCGGAGTCGTTTCCGGGAGGAAATTGGCATTGGCGGCTTGTGATTGGCTGAAAAAGCTGTCTATCAATTTCAGCCAATCAAAAGTCGTCAATGTGTGAGCCAATCAGGATGGGATACACCCCAATATCCCACCCTGATTGGCTTAAACACTTGTCTATCTTTCTGGGAACCAATCACAACGCTCAGATGCCTTCAGCCAATCACTATGGGATACACCCCCACGGAGTGATTGGTAGAAGACATCTGCGCATCCTGATTGGCTCCTACATTGACGACTTTTGATTGGCTGACAGTTTTTTTTTTTTTTTTTTTTTAGAGCGCGGATGGTTCCGCGGCCCAGCCGGGGCTGAAGGAGAGAAGGCCGGGGACATCGCGGGGAGGTAAGTTCAATGTATATTTAGATGTTTATTTGTGTATTTTATTTATTGTTTATATATTGTATTCATGTATTCATGTATTGTGTTTTTTTTTTTAACAGGGCCGTGGCCGGAAGAGATAAACAGTGACTGGACATGCTGTAAAGGTGAGTTGAATATGTAGAATGTATAGAATGTTTATTTATTTGATGTTAATGTTTTGTACTCATTTTTATTTTTTGTTTGACCCATAGGTTAGTGATCTGAAGCAACATCTTAAAGGTAAGTGGTCTTAATTTATTGATTTTAGCTTAGAATTAGGGTCTGTGTAGTTAGGACTGTAATTATTTTATTTTATTTTAGAATAAGGGTCTGTGTATGTAGTTAGGACTGTAATTATTTTATTTTATTTTAAAATTAGGGTCTGTGTATGTAGTTAGGATTTGTTGTATATTAGATAGATAGGGAGATGTATTTGATATAGTTAGGATTTTTTTTAAATTAAATAGATTGTATGTTAGATAGATAGGGGGTATTTGATTAGGACTATATGTAATATATTATATGTAATATATTATATGTAATATATTATATGTAATGTATGTAATGTCATGTATTGTATGTAATGTATGTAATGTATTATATGTAATATATTATATGTAATATATTATATGTAATGTCATGTATTGTATGTAATGTATTTAATGTATTATATGTATGTATTGTATTGTGTTTATCTGTCTTTCCTTTTCAGGTGTGTAAGTTTTTTGTTTTCTGTAGTGGGGGGTGGGGTTGTAATTGTTTTTTTTTTCTGTACTGTAGGTTTTTTTGTTTTTTGTACTGTAGGTTTTTTGTTTTCTGTGCTGTAGGTTTTTTTTTTTTTGTAATTAGAGTGGTGGGAAGGTTTATTAGGGGGTAGGTAGTGTAGGTAGGTAGTGTAAGTGTTAAAAGATTAGTGTAGAGGGGGGTTAGTTTAGATTAAATGGTTTATTGGGGGTTATAGTGTAGTGTTTGTAGTTAGTGTCATGATGGTCCTTGAGGACCATCATGGCACTTATGTGGTTAATGTTGGGTTGTAACAGGCCCATAATGGTAATAATATACCCTTATGGGGCTGATGGGGTTAAATAGAGCCTTATGGTGGTCTGTATTGACCACCATGAGTTAATGGGTTAATTTAGGCCTTATGGTGGTCTGTATTGACCACCATGAGTTAATGGGTTAATTTAGGCCTTATGGTGGTCTGGATTGACCACCATGAGTTAATGGGTTAATTTAGGCCTTATGGTGGTCTGGATTGACCACCATGAGTTAATGGGTTAATTTAGGCCTTATGGTGGTCTGGATTGACCACCATGAGTTAATGGGTTAATTTAGGCCTTATGGTGGTCTGGATTGACCACCATGAGTTAATGGGTTAATTTAGGCCTTATGGTGGTCTGTATTGACCACCATGAGTTAATGGGTTAATTTAGGCCTTATGGTGGTCTGGATTGACCACCATGAGTTAATGGGTTAATTTAGGCCTTATGGTGGTCTGGATTGACCACCATGAGTTAATGGGTTAATTTAGGCCTTATGGTGGTCTGGATTGACCATCATGAGTTAATGGGGTAATTATAGTTGCCTGGGGTTAATATTTTTAGTGCGAGTCCTTTCAGGACCTTTACGGTCCTTTGAGGACCTGCGAGGCGGGAAATTTAAAATTGAATTGCAGCAGGGTCACGATCGGTGCCGATTGGGGCCCCCCGCTGCAGGGGGTTTATATGGGGACACTTCGGGGGTCCCGATGGGGACCCCCAGCATAGAGGGGGGTTAATTTTAAGTGCCGCGGCCGGGATTGGGTAATAGTGTGCCGCGGCCCCTTTAAGGAGCCGCGGCGGGGAATTTAAAAGTTTTAAATGCTGCGGGGGGCCTGATCTATGCAGATCGGGGCCCCCCCCCTGCAATGGGTTTATGTGGGGACACTTCGGGGGTCCCGATGGGGACCCCCAGCATAGAGGGGGGTTAATTTTAAGTGCCGCGGCCGGGATTGGGTAATAGTGTGCCGCGGCCCCTTTAAGGAGCCGCGGCGGGGAATTTAAAAGTTTTAAATGCAGCGGGGGCCTGATCGGTGCCGCTCGGGGACCCCCGCTGCAAGGGGTTAATGTGTGGGGGCTGCGTTGAGGGGGGGTTCATTTTAGGTGCCTGGGGGGGGTTTGGAGTACCCCCCACGGCAGGGCTTATGTGGGGGACTGCCGCGGAGGTCCCTTTTAGGACCCCCGCAGCACTTGATGAGGAGTGGGAGCCTGCGATATCATCTCGCAGGCTGTCACTCCTTTACGTAGTGTAGATACGTATGGCCCTGCTGCGTAGCTCATACGTTGCTCGCAGCAGGGCTAATTTAATAGCATTGTAAGTTAGAGAAACTTTGCAGTACGTAGGGCTTAAGTAGAAGCCTCTTATTTACGAGGCTGGAATTTAATAGGGCCCATGGTTTCTTGACCCTGGTTTATGGCTCCATAATAAGTACTTTGTTCCGCAGATTTATAAATTGTGTAAAAAAAGACAAATGGAGGGGGAAGTCAAGCGCACCACCTCCTAGTGCAAAGTAAATTATGTGACCATAGGTACAAGAAAAGAAAAACAAAAGCTCACAGTTGCCAACCTCACAATATGAGGTATGGGTAGCCTGCCACAGGAGATGTATGTGGTTGTTGCTGTCGGGTTCCTTTGTTTGTATAATGACCAGTACACTTGTCCCCAATTTTTATATATATATATATATATATATATATAAATATATATATATATATATATATATATATATATATATTATTATTATTATTACTATAAAATATTACTCTAAAATATTTTTATCTTCCATATACAGTATGTCTCTCCATATATATATATATATATATATATATATATATATATATATATAAATGTGTACATATGTTTATGCTCACTTTAAATACAGATATACACTATGTCGCTTATTATGATTTTGGGGAGTGCTGGCACTCTTTAAATACAGTGGCGCTTGCTCCGATTCTTTTCCCTGGCTTGGCCCGCTGGTTTTGGTTTAGTTCGTGGCACTATCAAGCCTGGATTGCCTGGAAGACAGTGTCATTTTGAGTGATGTGGGTGTGTGCGGGTTACATCACCCCTATGACAACAATATGTCACCGAGAAACGCACGTGGGTCACGTGATCGACATGCATAAGTCATGTGACCTGGAAATTACTCCATTTTCACTTATAAGCACCATATAAGCGTCAGAGGGTCCTTACAAAGCTGTCCTCCTTCTTTTCACACATTCTTTTCCTCTAGGTAAGCAATTGCATTAGTCTTGATCTAGTCTGTGTGCTCACACAGTTAACTGGCTTTTATCTTATAATATTAACGTATATGCTCGAGTATAAGCCGAGCTTATACTCAAGTCACTCCCCCCCCGTGTCTCTCTAACCCTCCCTGTGTCTCTCTAACCCCCCGTGTGTCTCTAACCCTCCCGTGTATCTCTAACCCCCTGTGTGTCTCTAACCCCCCGCGTGTCTCTAACCCCCCATGAGACTCTCTACCCTCTCCGTGTCTCTTTCCCTCCCCCCTCCTTAACCTAAACCCCCCTCAACCCCCCTCCTCCACCTAAACCCCCCTAAATACCTCCCCCCTCTCTCCTCACTTACCTGCTTGTGCTCCGGCCTCCGCTCCTTGACCCCGGCGCCGGTGCGCATGTGACGTCACACATGCATGACGTGTCATTAGCATATACCGGGTGGGGGGGAGGTATTTAGGGGGGTTTAGGTGGAGGAGGGGGGTTGAGGGGTGTTTAGGTTGAGGAGGTGGGTTGGGTTTGAGGGGGGTTGAGGTTGAGGAGGGGGGTTGAGGGGGGATGAGGTTGAGGAGGGAGGTTGAGGATGGGGGGTTGAGGATGAGGATGGGGGGTTGAGGAGGGGGTTGAGGATGTGGGGGTTGAGGAGGAAGGTTGAGGAGGAGGTTGAGGAGGGGGTTGAGGAGGGGGGTTGAGGAGGGATGTTGAGGATGAGGAGGGAGGATGAGGAGGGAAGTTGAGGATGAAGAGGGAGGTTGAGGATGAGGAGGAGGGGTTGAGGAGAGAGGATGAGGATGGGGGGCTTGAGGAGGGGGTTGAGGATGGGGGGGTGAGGAGGGAGGTTGAGGAGGGAGGTTGAGGAAGGGGTTGAGGATGGGGGGTTGAGGAGGGAGGATGAGGAGGGAGGTTGAAGATGAGGAGGGAGGTTGAGGAGGGAGGTTGAGGATGAGGAGGGAGTTTGAGGAGTGGGGTTGAGGAGGGTGATAAGGGAGGAGGGAAGAGACACAGGGAAAGGAGAGGTTGGAAGAGACACAGGGAAGAGAGAGGGGAGAAGAGACACGGAGAGAGAGGGGGACACAGAGGGCACAAGAGGGACACAGGGGGCAGCACATTTCCCACCCTAGGCTTATACTCGAGTCACTCATTTTACCCAGTATTTTGTGGTAAAATGGGTGCCTCGGTAATTACTAATTAAATAAAGTACCACTGGTATTTAATGCTACCACATTGGTGCGATTATTGATTACTAATTACATCATAGCCATTATACAAAAGGGTCACCCACATCTGGGAGAATTCCCTGGGGCCTAGTGGCAGAACTATACTACAAAGGTTACCCTTTTTGGGGCTGTCCCAAGGAACCTGGAAGCATCATTCAATTTATGCACATAATAAAAGACTCTTCAAAAACAAGTGATCCTGACAGGTTTCCGGGAGACACCGACCAAGAACGGAGGGATCAAGAATTCCCATAAGGACCTGTGGAGTCAAATGTGAGTTTTTTCACTTTCTTTTTTTGATTGTAACTGGTCACATCATTTACTTTGCACTAGAAGTTGGTGCGGATGTCCTTCCCCTCCCTTTGTCTTTTTTTCCATTATTTTGATGAAAACTATGTGGACAGTATTCTGTGGAAAAGCTGCATACCTCCATTAGATTGATGCCAAAACCGTTTGGGCTTCACACAAGTGATCTGATTCCTAGAACATCTGGGAATATATACTGATCCTGGACCTTCACTACAAGGAGGCATCTTTTTGGGACTTGTTCTAGACTCCATTTCATTGGAACACCTAATAGGGGTGGGAACACATTTGTTAATTCATCCCTATCTAAGGACTAAAGACAGAGACTTATCTATTGTCACTATTATTACTTTTTTATTTTGCTACGTGCCAGTGTTAGAACATTTTTGAATAAGGGACCAAAAATTCCAATACTTCAATCCCATAAAGCGGCATCTTAAGTGAGGAGATAAGGACCAGTAAACAGAAATAATAACTTTTATTATTAAATATTAAAATAAGTACACAATACAATAAAAATCCATGAATAAAAAAGTGAAATAGCAGCTGTCCTACAGTGTTTGTCAAAAGATGATGGTATTACACCATCTATAGTATGGAAGCAGGGTCCAATATATAAGATATATTAGTCATCGCTAGAACACTGAGACATATAGGATGGTATGTAAGTATTGATACCAATAACTCATCTATGCATTATATGTATCAAGTAAACAATCTTGCAATAATGTACTTAAGTCACAATGGATACAAAATCTGCTGTATATTGACAGATACAGTCTGAGCAGTGAACATAAGAAAACCTTTAGATAAGAATATAATATGGTGTCAACAGGGGATCAATTAGAACAGACTAAACTGTGGCCCTCTCTATCTATGTTGTAGCGGCGGTAGGGACCCACTACTTACCCACTTTCCCTAAGGTCTATATAGTCTGGCCCTATACTGTCCTAACTGTGACTAGTCTCCTTGTTGAACCACTTACCCTACACACAATGCCACAGAGTATCAGCAAACAAACAAAATCATTCAGAGTTTAGCAGATGTCTGGTGTGTCTCATGGCCATCTGGAACCCGGTGATGACGTCACTGAAGAAGGACAGAGCTTCCACCCGATCTGACGTGCACGTTTCACATACAACTGTTGAAGCAGTTGAACCAGGCATCTGCTACACTCCGGATGATTTTGTTTGTTTGCTGATACTCAGTGGCATTGTGTGTAGGGTAAGTGGGTCTGTCACAACCTGTATGTTGAATGGGGTATGATAAGAGCCTATTGCCCAAACCTTGTACAGAAAATATGTGTCATTCACAAAAGAAGAATTGTTTGAGGAGACCTATTTCTGAGGTTTATTTACTTTGGATTATAGCCAAACATGGAACAACCGAATGGTTCAAGATTGGGAAAGGAGTGAGACAAGGTTGTATATTGTCACTTTATTTATTCAACTTATACGCAAATACATCATGCATAATGCCAGGCTGGAGAAATATCAACAACCTCAGACATGTGGATGATACAACTCTGATTTCTGAAAGTGAGGAGGAACTATAGGGCCTGTAAATAAGGGTGAAAGAAGAGAGTGCAAAAGCTGCCCTGCTGCTTAATGTTAAAAAGTTTAAATCATTTAAACCTCAATCCCAGTTTCTGGCAAATAGATGGGGAAGAAGTGAAGTCAGTGACAGATTTTATTTTCCTGAGCTCCGAGATCTCTGCCGATGGTAAGCTAAGAAATTAAAAGATGTTTGCTTCCAGGGAGGAAAGCTCTGGCAAGTTTGGAGAAGCTATTATAAAGCAATGATATATCACTAGCAACAAAGGTTTGCATGATTAGAACTATAGTATTCCCAGTAGTAACATACAAATGTGAATAAAGAAAGCTGTAGAATTGAGGCCTTTGAATTGTGGTGTTGGAGAAAACTGCTTTGAGTCCCTTGGACTGCAAGGGGATCCAATAAATTAGCACTACAGTAAATCAGGCTAAACTGTTCACTGCAAGGCTTGATTCTGAGGCTGAAGCTCAAATATTTTGGCCATATAATAAGAAGATATGATTCCCTAGAGAAGACTCTGATGTAGAAAAGATTAAAGGGATGGCAGTTGAGGAGATGGGTAGAATAAGTAATTGAAGCAATGAGCAGAAGCTTGAGGGTGCGAAGGGGGGCGTGTTTGACACATGTGCCTGGTATGCTGCGGTCCACATGGTCATGAAGAGTCAAACATGACTGAACAACTAAACAACAACAACAACATAGCGCTGTTACTAAGTTCCTGGATTCCACTGGATCCTAGAGATATTGGGATCTCTTGGCAGCTTCAGCTAGCTGGTATAAAAGGAATCCGGATGGCAGTTCAGAGTATTATTAGCAGTACTCCAGCACCAGTCTAGCGGTTTCTGATTCATCACATGGTCATTTTAACTTTTCAAAACTTGTTTCTTTCTGAAATCCTGAGTACAAGGTTGTTAAGACATGACATTGCAAGTTGTTGAATGAATTACAAGCAGTGAAACATATTTTTTGTCTAAATGGGTTCTAATCACTAAAATACGTCATGCAAGTAAGCCAATAAACTATTACCGGTTCTCAATACAAGGCTTCCACTTAGATATACACAAAGCTGAGGTTACTATAACATATTAAACAAAAGAAATCATTTGCATCCACATGAGAGTTGCTAAAATTTACTGTACACTGGCATGCTCAGGTATAAATCATTCCCATGTGGGGTAATGAATAAAGAACTATCGGGCAGAGGACAAGGGCTGAGGACATAAAGGAGCGAAATAATTGAAAGACTAATTTAATTCAAGGAGAATTATTCCCATAATGATTTATGGCTTCATTAATGACTGTGATTGAACTAATGATTTTTCTGGTAGTTACAAAGAATTAAGACCGCTCGCTGAAAGCAAAAAAACGCTCATCAGTCTCCATTTAAATACTTAATGATCTTTTGCCAGAAATCAATAGGTCTGATGTTGGGCTCTCAGGGAGAACTTTAAAACAGAAACAAAAACCACAGTGCAGAAAATTTCCACCCAGCTCATTTCCTCTTCTTACCGTCAACATCATTTTTTGTGAACTGTATCAATTGTGTCTTTATTCAGACACATCCTCCCTATCACTAAAGGGAAAAGAGAGTCATTTATTTGTCTGTTTATCTTTTATGTCTTGCAAATGCAATGTTTGAATGAAATATAAGCTATTTGGGCTAAGCAGTTCTAAGTGCAATATATGCTTTATATCTTCAAGAAGAATACTACTGATAATACACCACTGATTACTGCTAAGAGATGTGTGTACTATATATATATATATATATATGAAATGGATTTATAGAACAACATATGTTTTACCCTTTTGTACATTTTCTATCAGTAGTAAATATATTTGGAGCATGTGAATGGAGAAGTGGCAAGCAATTTATTATAAGCCAGTTTAAGCTATATCATCATGCTAATATTATTATTATTATTATTATTATTATTATGTCCACTTAGAAGGTTTTAATTTAATTCAATATGGACTTTTGATTGATGTTATTAATTGATTTTATAAAGTATGTCTTTTTTAAAAAGGGGATTCATTTCATAGACCTTTTTGTTTTATGTAAAATATCCCTGAAGACATCCTGTCTAGATGAAACACGTAGGAGCCTGTTATGTTGTTTTGCTGATTCCATTGTTTTACTATTGTTTATTTCAGCATATTTTTCTTTATCACATATTAAATAGTGTTTTCATTCTTCGCTAGTCAGTCCTTTTGCTCTTCTCCCCTCCCTTCTATATTTTACAGTTGTTTAAATTCATCTAGAGGACTGAAGTTTTTGGATCCGACATCCATACCTGAAGATTAAGAAGATTGCTCTGTCCCACATTGTCTTGGGACTCTGATTTCCTAGAGCGTAGGCAGATAAGTGTCTTCTTTTATCACGTTATGCTTTAGCACCTACTGGTAGTTTTTTATGTCGTATACTTGTCTAGCAACCTTCTAAAAAAGCAAGGTTTACACATTATTGAAATTTGGTGTTTGCATGAAAATGGATTACTGTATACAATACAAAAACATTGATAATACTGTTGAAATGCAACTTTGCAGCACTGTCAGGAATTCCCCATGACAAACTGACATGGAGCAGTGTCACCTGTTTTCTAAGGAGAATGCTTCCCATTGTTGCAAAATATAATTCGCTGAGGAATTAAAATGGCATTTTTTGTCATTTACAGTAAAACAAACATTAATGCAACAGATTTTCTGATCTATTCTAAATCCATGTTCAGATAAAATGAGGTGAATAAAAGATGTCATCGATTTACTTCATACTTGAAATAGTTTTTTTTTATTTAATAAAGAAACTTAAATCCATACTACAGTCTTGGCTGTGACTGTCTGACTTTTATTTATTGTGACATTTGATGAAACCCTGCAGGAGCTTTCTTTGCTATTTTACATCATATGTGTAGACAGAGCTGGTAGATCGTTACTGCTATAGATCTGCCTTTGTTGGCCTAAATAGAACCTCAATCACAATAGTACAGGTAAAACCACACTTCTATTATCTAAGCAAAAGGCAATTTTAATGTTCTTTAAACCCTGGGGATGAAAGTATTACTTTAAAAAATATACTTGGAAATGAACAAGAAATGGTGAGGCAGAATGGGCAACGAGAAGGCTCATGGCACCTGAACCCAAATACATTTCTGCATGCAGTCCCTGTTTAATTACACAGCACTTTATTGCAGTACCATTTTTGGAGATAACCATTAAAAAGGACTTTAGGAATTATTTGTTTTAATGAGGTGACAATTAAAGAACCATTTACCTCACTGTAAGTGCTATTCATGTTATGAAAGAACACAAGATTGTGTGTTGAAATGGTCTATTTTTTAATTACACTAATAATAATTAAGGAATCTAAAGTTTTAAATATGTTTAGATTACAAATGCATGCATATACAATGTTAACATATAACGGATCTGTTTAGGTGATTCCAGCATTCCATGCTTGCACAGAGAGATGTGATGAGGGTTAACCTCTGTTTTGGCTTTACTCACTACACGTAGCTATAACGTGTCTGGGGGCAGTCAGTGATTTGATTTCTTAGTGAAAAATGCATGTATTTCAAAAGTTCAAAAAGTATTTCAACATGCTTTTAGGACATTTTTACGGTTATGTGGTCCACATTGTACTGAAATAATGTGTCATATTCAGTGTAGTTGTTATATAAAATTTACATTTCTAAGAAGCCCTCAGAGTACCAGTTTCTTAACTTCAGAACCCCCCCCCCCCCTGTCTTTCTGTTTTCTCCCATGTTGGGTGCAATGTTTCACAGTTGTAACCTAAGGCTACACCACCATGGAAGGGCTTCACACTATCAATATCTCATGATGCTCAGACACACATAATGTCACTCTATTAGCCACATTAATTTCCTAACGTGTAAAACCATAGCTCGTAAGATAGCCCTCAAGACTTACAGCTATCAAATTGGCCTCTTAAACGAACTTGTAACTCGTAATTGAACCCCATAAGACTTTGAAATCCCACCTCCATTTTTCAGTGACGTAATTCTGACGATCTCTGTTTCCATTGACTGCATCTTTACCCTACGGGTTTGACTAATTGATCCCATTCACGGCCGCACATGCAACATGTGACAAATGGTTTACCGGTTTGCATCTCAAGCCCGTAACTCGCAGCATGTTCTAATTTAATAGCTCTGTAAATCAGCAACATTTCCAGCCCGCAGCCATTGCGGGTCTCACATTGCACATACGAGCTTGGAATTTAATGTGGCTCTATGTAAGGCACTGGTAGAGGAAACACCCTGCCTGTGGGCATGGCGTTTAGGTCACAGCTGTGAAATACCACACCCACATGAGAACTGGAAGACATGGGGAGGTTCCACACAGTGATACATTGTTATTCTATTCTTAAAAGTAAGTGAAGTGTAAATGTAATAGGGAGGACACAACGAATTATGTCACCTGGTTAAAATATTTTTATAAAATAAAACAATTTTGTCTCAAGTCCTTTTGTTTTGAGAGGACTTCTGGTTGGGACGCAGCTGCATTTCATTGCATGCAGAGTGGATAGCAGTGCAGATGTAGGAGCTGTGCAATCTCTATTCCACTCACACAGGCACAGAAGGGCAGAGCAGCTGCTGTAAAACTACTTAAAAAATAGTCAGCCTTCTAAAAAAATATCTTGGCTCTCATGTTAACCCCAAAGATGCTGCCGAATCAATCTATCTGAAATACACTCAGAATCACATTTTCTGACAGATTACATTGGGGGATGTAACGTCTCTCTCCGAGGACAGAATTTCTCTTGGGGAAGGATTACAAAATGCGTGGGTAGCATAAAGTCTAGACACAGTCTTCCTAAAATTCGGTTGTTCTGCTGCAGAACAACACCAGCCTATGCCTTACATAAAGAGCACCCCTTCTGCGTGCTGCTGCAGGCACCGAAAACCATATACAGAATATTCCATGTATTTTTTTAATCAGTGTTTATTTTTTACTTTTCTGAGAATGCAATTATATTATTATTGACAACTATTAGGCAACTATTTAAAGGACTACACTCTGCCACAAAAGGTGTGCAAAAATAAAGCAGTTGCAGGAAAATGTACAACATACGCTTTCTATTTAAATGTTATGAAAAGTGGGCAACGGTTGTTTACAGGGGAGTTTTTCTAAACTATTACATTTCGTCATTAAATGTATATAGAAGTTTCATGAGTTATGAATGCTTCTGATAGAGGAGAATTAGTAGTGTATGCAAACATTATTATTTTTTGCATGAAAAAAAACCCCAAAATATTTCGAAAAATTCTTACATTTTCTGGCAGTTGATTTTGAGAAGGAATGTCCGTAAAAATCCAAGCTAAGTTAGTATGAAGTTCATAATTAGTTTTGGCCCACCAGAGGCTGCTGCAACTTTCTTGCAATGTCTGGGAATCAGTCTCGGCAGCAAAGCGTCATGGGATGTGTAGTCTTGTGTTCCCACCCCAAGGAAGCAGCTTCACGCAATGCTGCTCTAGATATCTGTGAGCTTGTAAGTTAGTTTAGGATTAAAACCATACTAGAATTCAGTTTTTCTATTGGTTAGTACCAGGTGCCTATGTAGGCACCTCTGGGGGTGTGGAAACCCATTTTTTTAAATAACATACTGTAAATCTATATTTGCATATTGTGTTTATATAATGAATCAATTAATATTATTATAGTTTATTTATAACGCGCCAACATATTCAGTAGCGCTGTACATAAATTAGGTTCAGACAGTGATAAATACAGATTAAAATTTAGCAAAGGAAGGAGGGTCCTGTCTTTGAGCTAGGAATCCAATGTCCATGGTGAAATCCCAAAGTACTTAGGATAGAAACTCGCAGACTTACAATCTAAGAGATAGTGAGTGGTAAAAGAGGGAGAGAGAGGTGATAAGTGTGTTAGGGTGGAAGGTGATACGCTTCTTTAAAGATATGCGTTTCCAATAAGGTTTTAAATGTTTTGAGGCAAGGGGTAGAGCGAGGCAAGGAGTTCCAGAGACTAGGGGCAGCATGAGAAAAGTCCTGAAGGCGGGAGTGAGAGGAGGTGACAAGAGTTGTAGAAAGAAGAAAGTTATTAGCAGAATTAAGAGGGCGGGTGGGGCAGTATTTGGAGATGAGAGCAGAGATGTAAGGGGGAGCATTATTATGAATGTTTCTGATATAAACTGTATATGTTAAATTAGAAAAAAGTTAATAACAGGTGAACTTCCATATATATATATATATATATATATATATATATATATATATATATATATATATAGTAACATAGTGCCCCCCAGAGGTGAGAGCAAAACACGTTATGAAGAGTTCTCCCCAGGAAAGAGAGAGTTAACTTCCTGGAGCAGTACTAAACGACTAATTGAATCTGCAGGTGTTGTAAGCCTGTTAAAGGCACACACATAAAAATCGGTGTGGCCCCCTGCAATTAGGCTCTGTTTGGCCTAGCAGAGTGAGGCCAGAGCCTCACTACAAGCTAAGAAGGACGATTGTATGTATCTGCCAGTGAGTGGAACGCAGTATTTTTTACTTTGTCTGCTGGAAGCAGAAATTGTAACAGGCTGAGAGGAGCCTGAAAGTTTACAGTCTGGAGTAAAAAGGCTGTTTGGTTTGGACTGCTGCAGTTTGCACAGCTCAGAGAGCAAACTGAGAAGTCTGCAACAGAGATTGCTGGAGCTGCAGAGAAAAATAATTTGCACCACAAGAGACTGTTTGCTGCAGAAGAGAGGATTTGCAGAGGAGCTTCTGCAAGGTTTTTGCTACACAAGTTCACTGATGAAACTGATTGATGCTGTAACAGAGTTGGGAGAAAAGCCTGGAGAGAAAAGCCTATGGAATGAGGTACCATTATTGAGACTGTTAATATACCCCAGGGAGAAGTCTGTGAATTTAACAGATTTTAGCCTTCACCGAAAGAGGGTATTAAGGGTCCCTGGAGATTGGGGTAACTGGAGGGTAGGGCGGGCTAGAACCCCACCCTATTGTGAGAAATTGAAAGACGACTGTTCAAAGAGTGGACTGTATATTTTTACCTGAAGGCCGAGAAGTGGATTCAGGGCTAGTAAGGGTGTTCCTGCTGTTAAGCCAGTACGTTTATGCAGATTTTTTTTTTATTCTGGAGTAAGCTATTTCTTTTGTATTTTGGACTTTTTTAATAAAAAGTACAAAAAAGACAAAAACTATTCTTGGAATCTCTGCTGTTTATATATATCTTAAAGGAGAAACCAGTATCCAAAAGCCTACTTTACTACTACTACTACTATATCGATTTCTATATCTATATATCTTACATTTTGTCAGCAGCCATTCAGCAGTACCCACTTGGATATTTATAAACACACCCAGAATGCTGCTATCCAATCAGAATCAGCTACACTGCACTGTTATGTTAATTTTGCTGTCAAAATGTAAGCCATCTAAATGACAGATAGGCCATTTGCCATGCCACAGACTGGCTGATTCTTCTTTTGCGACAAAATGTGTGTTATCTAATGTAAAAGACCACTGTAGCCAATTTTTGTTATATAGTTTCTTGCTTATTTTGTAAGGTAGCTCTTTAGAATGGGATATTTTAGTTATCTAGTACTTTCAAAAGAATCCGCTACTCTCCTATTAGTATATTTCGTTTTGAGTGCTACAAAATAGCTCAGTTTTTATTTTGCCTGTATATTTAGAACAACTGAGATTTTGGCAGTTTGAAGTTCAGGGACTTCAAGAAACACAGCTTTACAGATCCTAAATAGCCTTTTATTTTCCTGGAATAGTCTTGTGTGTCTCACAAGCACATTACAGAACTATTCTTGGCATACCTCCCCATATTAAAGATGCTGTTGCCTAACCGTGAGTTTCACAGCGTTATTAAAGTGCAATTCTGTTATTCGGGATATAACCTACTGAATGAAGCATATAATCATAATTTCAATAAAAAAAATTGTATTCATTGTAGGATCATTTTTCTGTAACTTATTTCTGCACTGACAGATTGATGGACCGTCAAAGCATCTGGGTTACATTTTGGTACCGGGGGGTTCCTATCTGGACCCCTTTGGTAAGGGATAACTTATAGGTGCAATGGGGGTCATTTAAGGATCCCTGTTGCACTTGGTTAACATGTTAGTTGCCATGGGAGTCTCAATGTACTCCCATGGTTATGTAGATGAGGGTATCGGGTAAGGGGATGGGGTTTGAAAGGGGCAGTCTGGGAGTGAGCGGGGAAGGGGGAAGTGTTTATGAATGGAGGGAATCTCCAGGGATTCTCATTAGTTTAAGTTTGTTTGGGCTCAGTAATTACTGAGTGCAGCCTTTCCAGCAAAACCCAAGTCTTGTAATTTCCTGCAAAGCTTTGGGTTTACAGGACATGGCTGTGATCAGTAATATTACTGACGTGGAGCTTTGAAAAAGGTGTGTATTTTATGGGGAAAAAAAGCTCCTGCAGCTAATTTTATGGAGCTCCCGCAGCTGATTATTTAGAATAGGACTCTATGTTTTCTTCAGCTCACAAAGACACATACTGCTGATACTGACTGAGCTGTGTCTCATACTAACCAATCAGTGACATCTCTCAGCAATATTCTCCAACATGCTGCTGAGACATGGTCCTTGAGGGGCTAGGACACTACACTACACACCAGCCCACACGCGCCAACATATTCCGTAGCGCTGTACATAAGATACGTTCAAGACAAAGATACATACAAATTAATAAATAGCAAGGCCAGGAGGGCCCTGTCTTTGAGCCTCAAATCTATAGTGCTTTCCCTAAAGCACCTTGTGGGATTGAAACTCACAAACTTACAACCTGAAGGTATTGTGTGAGGAAAAGGAGGGAGAGAGAGGTGAGAGTGTGTTAGGGTGGAAGGTGATACGCTTCTTTAAAGAGATGTGTTTTTAGAGAGGTTTTGAATGTTTCAAGGAGGATAATCTGGTGGAGAGAGGCAAGGAGTTCCAGAGAATAAGGGCAGCATGAAAAAAGTCCTGAAGGCGAGAGTGAGAGTGAGAGGAGGTGACAAGAGTTGTGGAAAGAAGAAGGTCATTAGCAAAGCGAAGAGGGCGGGTGGGGGAGTATTTGGAGATGAGACCAGAAATGTATGGATGAGCGCTCTTGTTGAGGGCTTTGAAAGTTAGGGTCAGGATTTTAAATTTTATTCTGGAGGCTATGGGAAGCCAGTGGAATGATTGACAGAGAGGTGATGACAACACTGAACGTTGTGTCCGGAAGATGAGTCTAGCAGAGACATTCATAATGGATTGAAGTCGGGTTGTGGGTACGCCAGCAAGAAGAGAGTTGCAGTAATCCAGTCGAGAGATGATGAGAGAGTGTATAAGGATTTTAGTTGTGTCTTGTGTAAGAAAGTGGCGAATTCTGGAGATGTTTTTTAGATGGAGAAGACAAGATTTAGTTAGTGATTGTATGTGAGGGATGAAGGACAGGGCGGGGTCCAGTAGAACAGGTTCAGGAGGAGGGGGTGATGATGTCATTATTGACAGTGAGAGAGATGTGAGGAATTGATACAGTGGGAGAGAACGGAAGATTAGGCGGGGTCCAGTAGAACCCCAAGACAACAGGCTTGGGAGGAGGGGGTAATGATGTCATTATTGACAGTGAGAGAGATGCGAGGAATTGATACAGTGGGAGAGGGAGGGAAGATTAAGAGTTCAGTTTTAGACATATTGAGTTTGAGATGGTGGGTGGACATCCAAGAAAATATACTAAAGAGGCAGTTGGAGACATGTGTTAGAAGAGAGGGGGATAGATCTGGTGCTGAGAGGTAGATTTGGGTGTCATCTGCGTAGAGACGATATTCGCAGCCCAAAACAGTTTATAAGGGTACCAAGTTAGGAAATGTAAATTGAGAAGAGGAGCAAGTCTAGGACAGATCCTTGGGGTATGCCAACAGACAGGGGGTAAGGAGACGAAGAGGTGTCAGAGAAGGAGATCGGGAATGATCGATTTTGTAGGTATGATGAGAACAACGAGAGGGCAGTGTCTCGAAAACCGAGGGAGGAGAGGATATGCAGTAGAAGTGGATGGTCAACTGTGTCAAAGGCAGCAGAGAGATCTAGAAGAAGGAGAATAGAAAAGTGACCTTTTGACTTGGCAATAAGCAGGTCATTGGTGACTTTAGTGAAAGCTGTCTCAGGGGAGTGTTGGGGCCGAAAGCCGGATTGGAAGGTGTCAAGAAAGGAGTTAGAGGAAATAAAGCTGGTAAGGCGGGTATAGACGATCCGCTCCAGCAGTTTGGAAGCCAGGGGAAGTAGAGAGATAGGGCGGTAGTTAGAAGCAATTCCAGAGTCAGATGAGTACTTTTTGAGGATGGGTGTAATTGTGGTGTGATTTAGACAAGATGGAAACTTGCCGGTAGTTAGGGAAAGGTTGAAAATGTGTGTGAGAGCTGGGATTAGTGTGGTAGAGAGGGGAGGGATGAGCTGAGATGGAATAGGGTCCTGGGGACATGTAGTGAGGCGAGTGGATGATAACAGGCTAGCGACTTCATCTTCTGTAGCTGGGGCAAAGCAGTTCAAAGTGGCTGTGGGATTAGGGTAGGGAGAAGACTGGGTGTTGTTGGATAGTTGAGATGGTAGAGTAAGTGAGCCACTGTGAGATGAGAGGTCGTTGCGTATATTTTCGATTTTATGAATATATATGGTTGGCAAAGTCTTCAGCTGTGAAAGAGGAAGGGATGGGAGGAGGTGGTGGGTAGAGGAGAGTTTTGAAAGTGGCGAACAGATGCTTTGGGTTAGAGGATAGGGTTGATATTAGTGAAGTGAAGTAGTGTTGTTTGGCGAGGTTAAGGACAGAGGAGTAGAAGCGTAACATAAATTTGTAGTGGAGGAAATCTGCAGAGGTGCGTGATTTCCTCCAGAGCCGTTCAGCGGTGCAGGAGCACTTCTGGATGTATCGTGTTTGAGTTGTGTGCCAAGGTTGTGGAAGAGAGCAAGGGCATCTTCGTGTGGTTATGTGGGTGAGGGTATCAAGGATGGAAGAGAGAGTAGAGTTGTAGAGTGAGATGGCAGTATCAGGGCAGTTGAGGTAGGTGATGGGGCTGAGTAGGGGTTGGATATTAATGGAGAGCTGAGTAGGGTCAAGTGCTGGCAGGTTTCAAGAGAATGTCCAGCATGATGAGTAGAAGAATCTGTTAGTTGTGAGAGGCCAAGGGAAGAGGTGAGTGCAAGCAGTTTGGCTGCTGCTGGGGAGGTGGGAGTGTCAATGGGAATGTTAAAATCTCCAAGTACCAGTAAAGGAACATTGGAGGAGAAAAAGTGAGGGAGCCAGGCAGAAAAGTGATCAAGAAATTGAGAGGGAGTGCCAGTGGAGGGATAGATCACGGCAACACGTAGAGAGATAGGCGGATTGTATGCACTTCAAAGGATGAGAATTGGAGGGATGGGACAGGGGGTAAGAGGTGAAAAGTACAGCGACTGGAAAGCAATACGCCCACACCACCACCTTGTTTGTTCCCAGGTTTAGGTGTGTGGCTGAGGTGAAAGCCACCATGAGAGAGTGCTGCAGGGGAGGCAGTGTCTAAGTATGAGAGCCAGGTTTCCATGAGAGCCAGTAGATTGAGGGAGTTGGAGATGAATAAGTCGTGAGTGAATGTGAGTTTATTGCAGATAGATCGCGCGTTCCAGAAAGCGCAGGAGAAAGGTAGAGTAGAGAGTTTGTGACATGTGATGGGTATCAGATTCTGGGTGTTACGGGTGTTTGCTGGCCTTGAACCAGAGTGGACAGCGAGTGGAGATGAGTGAGGGGCCTGGGTTAGGGGATATATCTCCTGCAGCCAGGAGAAGGAGGAGTGAAAGGGAGAGAAGATGGTACTGGGACTTACAGTGCTGTTTCTGCTTGTGAGTGTTAGGGAGGGGATGAAGTTGTGACTGGAGGAGGGAGAGGAGCTCATGGGAGCAGAGAAGAGGAGAGGAGAGCAAGGAAGGCGAGATGGTAATATTGTTGGGGACATGATATGGGGATGCTGCAAAAGAAAGTCTGAGAGAGAGGCAGTAGGTTATAAGAAAAATTAAAGAGTGCGAAAGCATTGTGGCGGTGTGTAAGCTCAGGAGAAATATAGGATGATTGTGTGATTGTGGGGTAAGAATTATTGTCCTAAGATAAGAAGTTGTAGTGATATAGATTCAGGAGCAAGGAAGAGAGTGTGATAATGTTAATCAGAATGATGGTGGTGGGTGAGTATCTAAAAGACAAGTCATGTGAGTATCTATAAATTAAGGTCATGCAATGGTGGGTGGGAGTGGGGCAGGGAGGGAGGGGAGAAATCTAACAATCCCAATGGGCGCCGGATAACTGAGAGTCTACTATACAATCTATACAGGGTCATGAAGTTTACAACTCTTATTGAAACTGTGATAATATTTTCTAACATTTTAATTCAATCTGATTTATGTTGAACGACTCAATGGTGCTTGGCATTAATAACACCACAATGCATAGGCAACTGTGTCTTAAGGCTCAGTCTGGTGCATAGCAGAGATCTGTAACAGGATTTGAAGGCGCACAAGGCCACTTCACTAAAATAAAATCCTCTTTAAGAACTGCAAAGCTGAACTTCGGAAAATCCCTGAACTTTCAAAATGCCAAAGCACAGGGCTGTTCTATACCTTCACTGTCAGAACATAATCTTTTTCAAACGGTGTTGCTGAATGCTCAAATCTCTCTTACCAAGTTGCTTCATAACCTTGCAGCAGTCCTACGTGATTCGGATCCAACCTATTTACCTTCAGTAATTATATTCCAATCTTAACTTTTATAATTGTGACACAATCCAATTTTGACATGATCAATTTTAGGCAGGTGTAAAAAGTGCTAAATGAATTACTCGTAAAATTAAATCAAAAAGGGATTGTGTAATTTGGTAAAATAGGATTATGGAGAGATGAGAAGCTTTATGTGGTATTATGTTGTTAAGTCCAGTAATATTAGATTCATTATAACACTATACTTATATGAGCCAATGTTTTGAGCTTCATATTAGCAAACACAGGCTATTGCAGTTAACAGTGTAGAATCTATTTTAAAATGAAAAACTAAACTCAAGTTTTAAAATGATATACTTCAATTCCCCTTAGATTGAAATTTGTGATTTTTCAATCTTGTGTCAGTGCCTTGGAAACAAGCTCTATGTACATTTCATTTTATGCTCAAAAACAGGGCCCCCATTCTTTACAAGGTGTTAAGTTTGTTTTTTGCCATGTACTCAACCCCTGTACAGCGCTACGGAATATGTTGGCGCAATATAAATAAAGATAATAATAAATAATAAAAATAATTCTCTGTATAGTGGAGCAGTACATAACTTTTTATTTTGGAAGCTCCACCTTTAAAAGTTTTGTGGTTCAACATATTTTATTATATTGTTGTTGTTAAGTCATTCAGTCGTGTCTGACTCTCTGTGACCATATGGAGGCAGCACGCCAGGCACACCTGTTTGTGCTTATCCATATGGTTTTCTTGGCTAAGATACTTAAGTGGATTTCCAATTCCTTCTCCAGTGGACCACAGTTTGTTTGACCTCTGTACTATGACCTTCCCATCCTGGGTGACCCTACATGGTATAGCTCACAGCTTCATTGAGGTACACATGCCTCTTCACCACGACAAAGTAGCGATCCAGAAGGGGGTATATTATATTATAATAGGATCACTGTGGTCAAAATTTTAAAATAACCTATTTTGAAGAACTACAATTGAAAGTTAATAGTGTTTTAGAATGTAAAGCATTATTACAGCCTCTAACATTACTTTTCTATGCAGTTATGCTGCTGTGGAATCTATCAATTAAATTTCTAGTGACCTACTTCATGAGGCTGGAGGAGATTTTGTATATAAAGTCTATATCTAGTTTATATCCGCACAAAGGAAAGGTGGAAGCTACGTCTGCCAGTGCTCTCATTAGTTCAAATGGAAAGCTCAGTAGTTTACAAGGCAAGAAAAGAGCTGCAAGAAGCAGGCTTAGTAAATAAAATGAAAGCCTGCAGTAAAGAATTATTACTTATAAAAATGTAAAACTTTTGTACTTTCTAACAACATTCTGCTTTTTATCAAGCTTTGTTAGTCAGAAGACCACAGTTATTCTTCAAGTATTAGCTTATCTTTCCAAAACACATACAGTGCCTTGCAAAAGTATTCACCCCCTTTGGCATTTTTCGTGTTTTGTTGCCTCACAACCTGGAATTAACATGGATTGTTTGAGGATTTGCATAATTTAATTTATTGAACATGCCCACAACTTTGAAGATGTTTTATTTTATTATTTTGAATCAAACACCAAACAGGAAAAAATAACAGAAAAAGTCAATGTGCATAACTATTCACCCCCCTAAAGTCAATACTTTGTAGAGCAACCTTTTGTGGCAATCACAGCTCCAAGTCACTTTGTAAAAGTCTGAGCTTGCCACATCTTTGTAAAAGTGAGCTTGCCACATCTTACCACTGGGATTTTTGCCCATTCCTCCTTGAAAAACTGCTCCAGCTCCTTCAAGTTGGATGGTTTGTGATTGTGAACAGCAATCTTTAAGTCTGACCACAGATTATCTATTGGATTGAGGTCTGGGACTTGACTAGGCCATTCCAACACATTTACATGTTTCCCCTTAAACCACTGAAGTGTTGCTTTAGCAGTGTGTTTGTGGTCATTGTCCTGCTGGAAGGTGAACCTCCGTCCTAGCCTCAAATCACGCACAAGCAAAAGAATATCCCTGTATTTAGCACCATCCGTCTTTCCTTCAACCCTGGCCAGTTTCCCAGTCCCGGCTGCCGAAAAATATGATGGTGGATGGTGTTCTTTGGGTGATGTGATGTGTTGGGTTTGCGCCAGACATAGCTTTTTTTTGATGGCCGAAAAGTTAAATTTTAGTCTCATCAGACCAGAGCACCTTCCTCCCTACATTTTGGGAGTCTCTCTCATGCCTTTTCGCAAACTCAAAATGTGCCATTTTGTTTTTTGCTGAAAAATAATGGCTTTCTTCTGGCCACTCTGTCATAAAGCTCAACTCTATGGAGCGTACGGCTTATTGTCGTCCTATGTACAGATACTCCAGTCTCTGCTTTGGAACTCTGCAGCTCCTCCAGGGTTACCTTAGGTCTCTTTGCTGCCTCTCTGATTAATGCCCTCCTTGTCCCTTGAGTTTTTTTCTTGGCAGGTTTGCTGTTGTGCCATGTTCTTTCCATTTGGTTATGATAGATTTGATGGTGCTCCTGGGGATCATCAACAATTTGGATATTTTTTTATAACCTAACCCTGACTTGTACTTCTCAACAACACTTGTTTGGAGAGTTCCTTGGTCTACATGGCAGTGTTTGGTTAGTGGTGCCTCTTGCTTAGGTGTTGCAGCCTCTGGGACCTTCCAAAAATGTGTATATATGTAATGACAGATCATGTGACACTTAGATTGCACCCAGGTGGACATAATTTCACTAATTATGTGACTTCTGAAGGTAATTGATTGCAAAAGAGCTTTTTATGGGCTTCATAACAAAGGGGGTGAATACATACGCACATGCCAATTTTCTGTTTTCTATTTCTGAAAAATAGTTTTATGTATATATTTTTATAATTTCACTTCACCAACTTAGACTATTGTGTTCTGATCCATCACATAAAATTCAGATTAACAAAACATTGAACTTAAGGCTGTAATGTAACCAAATAGGTAAAATGTCTAGGGGGATGAATACTTTTGCAAAACACTGTAAGTCATTAGGCAGCTTAGTTAAAAAAATGGGGGGGGGGGGTCCTTTCATCATAAAGAGCTTGAGGGCCAAGATGCCAAGTCATTTTATTTGGGTGATAGAGTTCATCTTGGTGAGTATGGACTCCGTCTTCTAATGTTTGATTTCAAATAAGTTATTTCAATGGCCACAGCGTTAATATGATTAGCTTATGTTTATTCATTTAATTTATTTGCCCAATCAGTTGGTATTCACAAGTTTAGAGTAATGCGTTCCATTTTATAATATTTTATTTTATGGTTTTATTTGCACTGGGTTAGAGTATGTTTCTATTTATACTCAGCTTCAATATGATTAGCTAATGCTTATTTATTTTATTTATTTGCCCAATTTATAATATTTTACTTTATTGTTTTATTCGCGTGGTGTGTTTCTATTTATGCTCACTGGGTTACAGATGTATGCGCACTGGGTTAGAATGGTGCATTTAATGGAGCCCCTTGATTTACAGTTTCCATTAATTACATTTTATTCCATGCACTGGGTTAGAGTGGTGCGTTGACTGGGGTGCCTTGTGTTAGAGTTTCCATACATTTTATTTATTCTATTGTATATTAGAGTGGTGCATTCCGGGATAATGTGTTTACTGGGGGTGCACTGGGTTAGAATGGTGCGTTCCAGAGTGCTGAGTTTTATTTTGGGTTGGGCGCACTGAGTTAGTGTGGTGCGGCGCCGGGGCTTGCTCTCAGAGGGTTAGAAGTAGCTATTATAGCTCATCTGGGTTATAACTTCTGGGGCATTAGTATGTTTATGGGCAAGCACCACTTGTTTATTTTCTATGTTATATACTTGTATTAATAAATGAGCTGGGACCTTTTTATTATACCAAATATGAGTGTATTGTTTTTTTATTATTGGGTTTATTATAGGGGTATATCCGTATTGACAATGCACGGGTCGAAATATCCAGCCATTCTGTTGAAGCATGCATTAGGCCATTTAGGCACATCAGTGTTGCTATGCTGTGACATCTGACATGACAGCTTACACAGTAGCAGCATCTGCTGCTGCTATGAGAGCTAATGCTATGATTAAGAATCCATGGTGGTCCAGTGGTTAGGATTCAGTGCTTTCACCACTGCGACCCGGGGTCCATTCCAGCCAGGGAACCAAGAGGTCACACCACCATGAAGCCAAGCAGGGTTGGACTTTGTCAGTACTTGGGTGGGAGACCATCTAGGAATATCAGGAGCTGTATGTTGTGGCCCACTGGCAACCCACTCCAGTATCTCTGCTATGAAAATCAAGTGAATCAACATGGTGTGTTGCGATCCATGCGGTCACTGAGAGTCGGACACAATAAAATAGAGAGCTTGGTGGTGTGGGCATTTGGGAATTCCATAATTTTAAAGCAGTTTCACCATTTATACATTTCATGGCAGCTCATCATCTTGCTAGAATTGGAGATGTACCTACATTGTCTTGAAATAATTCTTATTACTGATCTCAATGTGTAGTAATATCTGGATATAGGGTCACTGTATGTGCCTAAAATTCTGACTTTGAGTATTACCCCCTGGTTGGTGCTCTGGCTGTATTGTTTTCAGTGCAAAGTCAATTGAAACAAACCATGGACCCCATGGAGTAAATAACCTAACACAACTAGTTACTTCCTGGGACTTGGTCATTAGTCTTTTCAGTTTGACATGGCTTTAATATTGGCAAATATCACTCATTAGAAAGAGTCATCAACCCATCCTTGGTTGATAAGTCAGAAAAGCTGATTGGCAGCTAGAACTTGTAAACATCAGTGTAAGTTTACTGTAAGATAACCCATTTTAATAGCATTCAGTTGATAAAGTACTTATTATTACAGTTGTACTAAGTTTTACCCTTCATTATTTTACTAGGTAAAGTAAACAACTTCTTGTTATCTTTCCCTTAAAGCCAATGGACATAGTTATGTGTTTCCGATACCATACTGGGGAAAAAATGGTGAACAAGATTTAGCACATCCATAGCTATCTATTATTTTTATTATTATTGTTTATTTGTAACGCGCCAACATATTCCGTAGCGCTATAGATGGGTTAAGTTCAAGGAAATAACAATGTTATCACATTGCAAAGGATGGAAGGCCCTGTCTTTGAGCTTAGAATCCAGTGTCCAAAGCACTGTACAAGATTGAAAGATCGCAAACTTACAATCTAAATGGTTTAAATTACACAATATTTGGAACCTAACATACAAACACTGCAGCTTTTAATGGGTTACAAATAATCCATTTTAACACAAGTATTCCCTCCATCCGAGATACCACAAGCAGATGGCAGTGAGGTTTTAATCAGGCAAATTGTTATTGTCTCTTAAAACAATGAGACGGCTTTTGCCTTGTAAATCTCAGGTTTTGGAAGCAGGGTCTGGCACTGAACGAATTACTTGGCACGAGAAACAAGCGCAGGACAGATGTAAGTATGACATAACGCTATGTCCTCAGATATCTTCACTATTCAATGAGATTCCACCGTAGCTCATGTGATTGCCCTAAATTATGCACAGCCCATTAGTCCCTTCTGTGGTTCAAGAGCCTGCAGTGAATCACAAAGCAATATATTGTAGGCTCCTTGAGTAGTTACAATACCAACAGAGTAAAAAAAGGCAGTTTTGTAATGGGTGATCCTGTCTGTTTTGCCAGCTTGTAAACGGGGCATAAATAGCTTTCTTATTATTATTAGTATATATTTTTTAACCTTCTATTTCATGTTCCAAAACATTTTGGTTTTACTTTCATAAGCAAATAATAACATATAATAGTTGTGGTAATTATGAATGTTGGTCACTCAATGTTAAAAAATACGGGATTGCGCATGACGGGGGTGCTCATTGTAGGCCTCGTGATGAGCTCCAAAGGTGACTTATCGCGAGGCATGCAAGTCTTTGAAAAAGGCTGGTAATGAGCGCCAAAGCCGCTCATTGCCAGGCCCACGATGAGCACAAGGCCCGCAAGACTTTGAAAAAGGCTCGACATGAGGCGCACTAGACTTTGACATTTTTTTACGTTTTTAAGGGCCGACATTTTATTCAAGCCCGTAACTCTGAAGCCCTTGGTAGGCCGCCAAAAGATGCCAATTAATAACAAAAATAACTTACAACCTCACACTCAGCACAGGGGGAGAGGCAGGTAGCCTGTAAGTGAGGTTGCAAGCTAATTTAAAGTCTAATTGGCATTTTTGGGAGGTCTGAAATCGGCTAAGCAAGGAAAAAAATGGCAAAGCCGCTCATTACGTGGCTTGTGATGAGAACCGAAGGCACTCATCGCGAGGAGCGTAAAGTAGACGGTGGGTGAGACTCGCATTGTGTGGCAAACATCATTGCCAGGCTTCAAATTTTATTGCCGTCATTTTTGACGGGCAAGTCACTAGTGTATTAATATTTAAGACATTTTTCAGTGTAACTATGATTTAAAAATATTTCAAAACGTATTCATAAGGAAGAAGCCCTGGCAAGATGCTGGCTGCAAACTTCTTGTTTATTTCTATGAGTTATGCCAGCACTTCACTGACACAGGAAGTCAGTAATTGGAACCTGAACCCAATCATTTGCTCTTTTTTTGAAAAGTAAACAGATGTTTAAACTATTATTATATTAATTAATTTAGTAAAACACACACAAAATGTTTTGAAAGCTATCAATGATTTAATAATTCAGATATTTTATTGAAATGATTGAAGGGAGTGTATTTACAAGAGTTTGTGCAATAAATATAAAAGGTAAAATACTGGGTAAATGAATAATCTTCCATTAGAAATGTGGCATTTATTACTGAAAGAGCATTAAAACGTACCAGATATTCAGTCAGTATAGGACATAATATCTATAAATAAGTAGAAGTTTTGCCATTACACTTCTAGCTCAGCCTGTATTTATCAAACTGTATTGAAGCAACATGGTCATAGATTTCCAATTCTCATTGTTACATCCATATGCAGAATCCTTAGCTGGAAGCACATGGGATACCAAGGTATTCAATTGGAAAACTGGTTGCTGGACATGTTTTAGAAGAAAACTCAGAAATGTATTTTCTAAATGATGATTAAGATTTATATCCAAGTATCATATTCTGTATCTATTTTGAATGGAAACTTCAACTAGCACCTTATTAACTTGAAAAGTAAGTAGCCTATTGGACGAAAAAGGGATACATTTATGAGCCTAAGTTGGATGCCATTATTAAGAGCCATAGCTGCATTGGAAATATGACATGCTGAGTATTTATTGTAAACATTGTCCCCCATTCTGCAAGCAACATGTTTTTTGCTGTACGTGGGGTGAGTGGATATGCACAAATTATTTACTAGAGGATATGTGACAATAGACTCAATCTTAACTTCTGAAAGCCATTACTTTGTCCTACTCAGTACAGCTTGTTTAAAAAGGCAAATATTATAGTTGACTCATTTTTCTGATCATCCCCTTGTTGTCTGTGTCTCATTTTCCTCATACCAAAGGTGGACACTAAGAACCATTAATCATATGTGCTAAAACCCAAAAGGAAGAGAATACTTTCCAAATAGACTGACATTTGTAAACTCAGATACTCCATACACTTCCTATCCAATGTGGATGGAGGCTAATTGACCCACCATGTAGGCGAACCCAGACAGAGGCGGTGGATCTGGCATAGAATGGGAACCTGTTGGCTGATTAGCCACCAGTGAAAGTCCCCACATAGGGACTTTACCAAATCCAGACTTTGTACATGTTGTCAGGATTCCCGTGAACAAGGAATAGTTACATAGTATGTGATGCTGTGTACCTTGTTACTGTATTTTTTTGTGTGTATTTGGTGTACTGGGCTTGAGTCCTTCTTGATTTGACTTAAGTCACAAACCTAACCAGGAACATGGTCAAGAGCTGTATGATAGATGATGTGTGTTTCTGAAGAACAGAAAATGTAATGTAACCATCACAGCTTACAACTGTGGCTGTAACTTGACTGGCTCTTTAATTGGTTCTCGACTTTTTTATCACATCTATCTCACTGTTCAGATTTCTAAACTGCAGTGACAGAAATGGAACACCATTTTTCTTCTAATGGTGTCTCCCATCTCTCTTCAAACATGGAGCAGTAAATGGTAAACTAGATAAATTCTATAACTTACCTAGTTTACCAGTAATTTCTTAACTCTTGCTCTTTATTTAAAAAGAAACACTTATGTTGAGGTGCCTTTTCAAGTTATTTCTATGGGAGTTGCTTATTCTCCATTTGATTTAATAAGTTATATAGTGGAAGTAGTGGCATAACTAGAGTCTTTGCCACCTGGGGCCATCCCTGAGTTTACCATCCCCCCTCCCCAGGTGCGAACATTACACATTATATATATATGTATATATATATATATATATATAAATATATAGGGAGTCCCAAAAATGTTTCTGTGCTGGGTCCTCCCGGGTTTCCCTCGGATGCCAACATGATACATTTATATATATATATATATATATATATATATATATATATATATATAGATATATATATATATATATATATATACGGTATATATATTCCACATTATGCCCACATGAGTAGAAAAAACGTCTGGTGGAAGGAGAGGAGGGGCCGGGCTGCACGTGGCCGAAGGATGCCTCCGGGGTGGATGAGGCAGTGCTGGGGACCAGAGAGCGTTACATGGCCTCTGCAGTGACTCCCTGGAATGCTCTCTGGACCACCCCAATCCTGAGCAGCCACAACCTAAAATCATTAGGTGGTGCGTCCTCTCCTCCCTATTGCGCTTTGCCAGGCTTCGCATTACCTCCCCATGATTGGTGGAGATGCTGGCCTGGATCCCCCAAAGACACTCCAACTGCTGCCGCATGAGGACCAGCATCTCCACCTGCACAGCCTGGTCTGATGTTAGAGATGGATGCTCCTGGGGCATGGCCTGGTGAGGAAGTGGCGGTGTGTGAGTGGGGAGGGTCTGGGGCCCAGCTGGAGGGTGTTGCAGAATGGGCGGTGGTGTAGTTTTGCTCAGTGGTGGTGCTGGTGGCCAGTCCAGTGCACTGCTGTGGGGGTTAGGAGGTGGTGGCCGGCTGGTGTCCTCATTCCAGTTGGAGGGCCCTGGCGATAGCCTCAGTCTCTGGAGGAGGGGGATAGTGGGGTCGAAATACCAGTGGTGTGGCCGTAGGCTCAGATGGTGACCCCACCAGCCATATTATATCCTCCCCCGACGAACCAGGGCCCTCAGCTCTGCTTCTCTCCTCCTGCCCCAGCGCCGGTTCCTGCTGGGCAGGGGCTTGCTCCTCCATTTCCTATTCCGATGGAGTCGACGCCCCTGTCTCTGGTTCGCCACTTGATGCTGAAAGAGAGAAAAGAAAGGTATATGTCATTAGAATCGTGAATAATACATTGTTTTGTGTGCATTCCTAACTATCTGACATCTAGGCTTGAATCTGGATGATACTCCTAATTGCAACTCAGATTATTCTTTGGCTCTTGGTCTTTCTTGTCTCCTAACGCTATCTTGATTCCGGCGGCGGTCTGTAACTGCATACGCTGCAGTGGGCACACCAATACATGGACTCTCTATTGGTTGATTACTGTTGCTGTGGCCAGGAATTACAGTGATTTGTCAGCTTTATTGGTTTTAGTGACTCATCCATCTATCCCTTAATTCCATAGAGCTGACATGTCAGTGTCCATGTTGATCATCATGTACATGTGTAATGTGTGTGATGTACATGTTGTGGCATGTTGGTGTATGTGATATTCACCTGACATGGAGGCTGGGTCCTGCTGGGCCACCAAGCCTGAAGCTCCAGCAGCTGACATCTGTCTCAGAAGGTCCTTGGCCACCCTTACCCACTCATTATAGTTCACCCTTGTTATACCATTTATACATGGCTTCCTTTAAGCATATGCCTGCTGAATTACACAGCTTTAAGCAAAGTTCAAGATGGATTATGCACAAGCCAGACAACCTACCCCCAGGCAGCTGTTTTGAGTTTACTGCCTCTCGTCAGTGTGAGGACGGTTCCTAGCTTGTGTAGTAGATTTTGTGGGGAGGTAGTTCAAAGGTAGTTCAAAGTGAACCATTCTCAATCTTTCTCTTTTTCTCATTCTAATTTGTTTTATAATCTGTAATCAGACTTCCTTTTAACTTGAAATAATAATCGATCCAATAGACCCAATTATGTTCATATATATTTATATTTCTCTAACTTTAATGTTTTTACATGAACATAATCTTTTATAAAATAAAAAAAAACAATAATAATATATAAATTAAGAAAAATATATTTTATATAAATAATAAAAAATAATAAATAAATACATTTTTAAATGCATGATAGAAAACTTGTGACTGCTATTTGTATACCTGTTCTATAGCTGACTTTGTTAACTCATGTAGATCATTGCATTTTGACCTAACAATTGAGGTTGTCTCATCTCCTTACTACCAACAGTAATGCAGTATATATTGAGGAATTAGATCTAAGTAACACGTAAATCCGATTTTCATTATAATTAAACACATCACTTTTTCAATTTTCTATAGGACTAATCACACTGATGAAAGAACTGTGTAATCTAATTCTATTTAGTAACAAGACAAGGACAAGGGTTTGGTACGGCAAGGTGTACTCAGTCTCAGATAGCTTTAGCTGTAAGCTCATCTGTAATAAAAAAGGCTTTGGAAAGGGCTAGCAATCTCAGTATTAAAAATCTGTTAAATTAAAACCAGGTGATGAGAGCATACCATTTATTATCAGTAAATATATCTGCTCCCTGATAAGGCTGAGTTAAATTAGTGACAATCTTTTAGTGAGAGATCAATAGTTTCCAAGATTAATTCTGGCAGTAAAACACGAATCCTTCTTGACATCTACGCTGTATGAGACAGTTTGATCAAAAGCCCGTTGGGGCGTTTGGGAGACATCAAGGGACTTGCTTAGAGCGATCAATTGCAAATTAACTGCGTGTTAGGTCTGCCGTTCATAACAAAAGGAGCCGGAGAGCTGCAAATCCAACGTGCCAAGTGCCTCTTTGTGACATGAAACGGACGTGTCAGAAAAACTGAACATTATGACAAGGCCTGCCCTCTCCACCATGCTATTGATGTTGAAAGGGATGGTGTGTTATTGTGAATTACTTAGTAATTACATACAGAGACATGTTATTACACTTGTAGGAGTGAAACAAGTTAAGAGACAACATGTACTGCAGGGTAGCCAATAAAAGAGCACTAAATCCCATGTACGTGTACTGGATATAGTGGAAAATGTGCCTATATGGACCACTATGGTCAATATGTTTCTATATTGACTTTTGAATAACTAAACATAATGAGCAATATGTTTTAAAAAGCAAAAATAACTAAACATAAACTTCATATTGTGCATGCAGTTATTCTTTATTACGTGATTCCATTTTGCTTTCTTCCCTGCTGCTTTACGCCTGCTGGGAGCACTGGTAGATGTGATTGCCATATCTCTACCATGCAGACAGACACTTGTGTATAGACAAAGTCTCCTCCTACCGCAGCACAGTATGTAGTTTGTATTCTAAAAACATTACATATATTGTTAAGTTCGGTTCTTTAAAATAGTCTAAGAACATGACCACATTGTTGCTTTAACTACTTAACAGATACAGGGAGATAATGTTTTTTGCCATCAGAGAGACAATTTGGCATTGATAGTGTTCTAACAATTAGCAATCAATAATTAATTAAAAAAAAAAACTCTAGTGTCATGTATAGATTTTTTAATGACTGTAATCTGATGTTTTTGAAAAGTACAGTACAGGTTTATGTACTGAATTACAGGTTTAGTTGGACAGAATGAAGAAATAGAGGATAGATAGCAGAGAGGATGAGTAATAGAGATAAATCGGGAGATGAGGAAAGACCAAAAGTGGTCGGTGGAGAAACACAAATGGGCCAGTTATGGTGGACAAAACACTACAAAGATGCTACGAACTCATGGGTAGCTGCACATATCTGGTGCTCCCAAGCAGTTACCCTCTGTGTCTTTACCGCATGTTGTTCCTTCATGTCTGCTGCTCATAAACATAGCTATTTATAAAGATAGGCTACTAGACATTTATGGCTTGCAAAGTTGTATTACATGATGAGTCAGACAGGTCCCAGTGAATGAAGCTTCATAGTCATCTGTCCAATCTCCAAAACCTCATGTAAGAGTCTGTATAAGAGAAAATATCACATATAATAGTTGTCAACTGTAAGACGTCGTCACGCTTTGCAAGGTGCATACAAGTTAGGCGATGAGCGTCGCAGGCCAGCCGTTAGCATGTAGAACTTAGCCGATGGGTGCCGAAGGGAGGCGAGCCGTCAAACCGTTGCACTTAGACGATGAGCGCCAAAGGCGCTTATCGCTGCGAGCTTGGCAAAGCGAGGTGAGCCCTTAAACCGTAGCACTTAGCCGATGTGAACCTTGCGAAGCGAGACGTTAAAATACGAGACGTGGGACCTAGAAAAAAAAATACGAGACGCAGGACTTAGAAAAAAAAAGATACGAGAAGCAAAAATTTACGAGCTTTACCCAAATAAATTACAAAAATATCACAGACAGCTTGGGGCAAAAGCCAGGATGTCTGTGAGTGAGGTGGAACACAAATTTAATTCGATTTAGATGATTTTCGACACTCGAAAATCACCAAAGCGAGGAAAAAAATGGGTGCCGAATTTTTTTTAAAGGAGGCTACACGACCCAGGACCACGCAAAACACTGCTAAATGCATAGCACTTTACACATCACACTACGACCTACAAAATACACTATTACAAAAGCCGGAAAATGCTCACGAGACGCGTAACACATTAATAACATTACGACTATACAATGTCGCTTTACACAATAAATCAACGGCTTTACCTCGCGCACGCAGCCTATTTAGAATGCACACATGAAACATTCATAACACTTTATCAGCACTAACACTCACAATGTATATTCTATGCAGACGCAAAATACAAACAGATTGTTAGCTCTTCAGCCTATTGCTCGCTGCATATATCAATTATAAAAAATTAAAGCATATTAATTAATTTAAGAAATCATTAATTATTACTTAATTGCATATATATAGAAATATATATATATCTCTCAGAGGACCAAAAGTACACAACAGGAGAGACTCGCAATGAGCACCAAAGGCCCACAGCGCAAGCCTCTCAATGAGCGCTGAAGGTCCTCACAGTACAAAACGGTTTCAATTATGTGTCAAACAGCATTCCCATGGCTTCAAATTTTATTGCCCCATCATTTTTGACAGAGAAGTCGCTAGTATTAATATAATAATAGATGTAAAGTACATGATCATATCAGTTGGATCAAGTTGTTATTTATCCTTCAATCTTTTTATGTTTAAAAACCTGGAGGGTGATTATATAAAAACAATCCTGGTAGGTGAGTTTTTTCACATTGGTCTCATTAAAGTAAATTTGTAGATAAGTGGAACAGCTTTCCCATGAAAGTGGTAGGGGCACAAATAGTAAACGAATTCATGCATAATGCCATCTTGAGTATTAGTAATAAAAAAAATATGTAATATGTATAAAAAAATAGTAATATGTTTAGGAAAATAGAATAGACATACTTGATTGGCCTTTGGTTCCTACCTGTCATCACAACTTTATTTCTATGTTTCTTACTCATTAACTGCTTAGCTAGTGCTGTCCTGATAGACAAAAAATTATGAAAGTTGGTTTGAAGCAGTATCACATTATTTGTAATATGTCCTTTTGCCCTCATATTAAACATGTTTTTATCCTGATTTCAAAACACAAGCTCTCATTAAGAATCAGCATTTCTGAAAGGAAAAACGATTGCAATGAGATTAGATCGTAACAGATCCATGTTAAGGAGTGTCTTTTAATGGGTAATTTCTAATGTGAAGCTGTGGATCACATGCCTATAAGAAACATTTTATAAGAAGGGATTTTAACTGGGCTAATGTAACGTAGCTCCTATGTATTGAAGTAATTGGGGTGGTTACAAAGCAGGGCAATCATGGTATTCAAGTTCAATTTAAACTGCCTTCTACTGTTCATATACAGGGAAGATGTCATCTCACTCCTCATCAGACTTCCTTCATTACAAGTTTATCCTACGCTCCTATCACTATGCCCTCAATCTTGCCAAACAGAGCTACTTCTCATCATTAATATCAAATTTGGCCTCCAACCCCAAACATTTGTTCTCCACTTTTAACACTCTCCACTGCCCTCCCCCACCTCCCGCCCCTTCCTCTCTTACAGCTGAAGATTTTGCTAGATACTTTAATAGTAAAATTGAAAATATTCATAATGAACTCTCCTCTCAACGTGGCCATATCACACCTTTTCCTCAAAAAACAAACAGCAGTTTGCCTTCACCCTTTCCCAAACCTATAGCCACTATAAACTACTTTAACCCTGTAACTGAGGATGAAGTTGCTAACCTTCTATTAACCTCTCGTCTCACGACTTGTCCACATGATCCTATTCCATCACAGCTGATCCCCACCCTCTCTACCACACTTATCCCAGCTCTCACACGTCTATTCAACCTTTCCTTAGACACTGGCAAGTTTCCATCACCTTTGAAACAAGCCACAATTACACCCATTCTTAAGAAACCCACATCTGATCCAGCTTCTCCATCTAATTACCGCCCTATCTCTCTCCTTCCCTTGGCTTCTAAACTACTTGAGCGTGTCGTCTACACTCGCCTTACACAATTCATTTCCTCCAACTCCCTCCTTGATCCCTTCCAGTCTGGCTTCCGGCTCCAACACTCTACAGAGACAGCTCTCACTAAAGTTACTAATGACCTGCTCAACGCCAAATCAAAGGGTCATTTCTCTATCCTGAATCTCATGGATCTCTCTGCTGCCTTTGACACAGTTGATCACCCACTTCTTATCCAAATTCTCCACTCTCTTGGCATCCGTGACACTGCTCTCTCTTGGTTCACATCTTATCTAGAAAATCGAACATTTAGTGTCTTCTCTGGCACCTCTTCATCTCCTCGCCCTCTAACTGTCGGTGTACCCCAAGGCTCAGTCCTAGACCCCCTCCTTTTCTCCATCTATATATCCTCCCTTGGTGCCCTTATACAATCTTTTGGATTTCAGTATCATCTATATGCTGATGACACCCAAATCTACATCTCTGCACCTGAACTATCCCCCTCTCTGCTAGCTCATGTTGCCAATTGCCTCTCGAGCATATCCTCATGGATGTCTGCCCGTCAACTCAAACTCAACATGTCTAAGACAGAGCTCCTTATCTTTCCACCCTCTACTACAGCTTTCACGCCGCAAATATCTCTCACTGTTGACAATGCCATCATCACTCCCACCTCTCAGGCCCGCTGTCTTGGGGTCCTACTGGACCGTTCCCTCTCTTTCATTCCCCACATCCAATCACTCACAAAATCTTGTCACTTTCACCTAAAAAACATATCCAAAATACGCCACTACCTCACACAAGACACAACTAAAATTCTTATTCACGCTCTCATCATATCTCGCCTCGATTACTGCAGCACTCTTTTTGCTGGCCTTCCTATCACCCGTCTGTCTCCACTCCAATCAATTTTGAATGCATCCGCTAGACTCATCTACCATACTAAACGATCAGTGTCTGCAGCACCTCTCTGTCAGGCACTCCACTGGCTTCCCATAGCGTCTAGAATACAATTCAAAATCATGACCCTAACATATAAAGCCCTCCACAATAGTGCACCCTCCTAGAGCTCTGCTCTCATCCCAAAATACACTCCCACCCACCCTCTTCGCTCTGCTAATGACCTTCTTCTCTTCTCCTCTCTCATCACCTCCTCTCACTCCCGTCTTCAAGAGTTTTAACGTGCTGCCCCTATTCTTTGGAACTCTTTACCTTGCACCACCAGACTATCTTCCTGCCTCAGATCCTTCAAAATCTCTTTAAAAACCCATCTATTCAAAAAAGCCTATCATCTTTAGCCTCTTCATTCACTATGCATCTCTCACTCTCCTGTACCTCACCCATACCCTTCAGAATGTAAGTTTGCGAGTTTTAATCTTGTGAGGTGCTTTAGGGAAAGCACAGTGTATATCAGATTGAAAGCTCAATAACAGGGTCTTACATTATTTTCATTGTGGGGTATTGTTTATACTTGTACCTAACCCCTGTATTGCGCTGCGGAATATGTTGGCGCGTTATAAATAAAGGATAATAATAATAATAATAATAATAATAATAATAAAATGCTAAAAGCTTTTCTGAATCAACAAATGGGCCACAAAATCTCCTTTTCTCCTCCCTCCTCAACCCCTAAATAGATAATAAAAAATAGTAGAATACCCATGGTCAGACTCCAAGCCAGCAGGCATTGTGGAAGACACAAATAAGGAGATCATGCTAAAATAAAGATTTTAACGCTATTTCTCCTTAAGCAGAGCTGCCTTTCTACTCCTCTGGAGAAAGGCCACCTCTGGATCATCATGGAGCTTGTAAATACCATGGGCTATTATGTCACTGACCCCTCCCTGTATTATAAACTTTTTGCAGATCCATGATAGGCCCTGCCCAGTGATATTGCATGAGCCATGATAAATGCACCCTCTTTACTGAGCATGCTCCGTCTGAACCAGATTCTGACGGGTCAGACTTTTTTTAGTTTAGCTTCCAAGCAGTGCTGACTACGCCCCATGATAGGCACAGGTAGAAAAAGAAAACAGCTCTGATTGAGGGAAAACTGACACATTCAAATGTAAGAAAACATTTTAACTTGTATTTATTTTAATCAAAATACTGCATTTTTATAGTCTATGTGCAACAAACAAAGTATTTCTATTGTACACAATTGGGTTCAGTGACAGTGTTCTGGCTATAACTGTGCTTTACCATGAACACAGTCTAGCCGATGTCTGTGTCTTAAAGGTAGAACAATGTCCAGTTAATTCCCCACATGCACTATATACCTTAATATTGCTAGTGTCTGTATCCTACATATCCTCTGTCCCTGTACTAGGGAGACTTGGATACAACCAGCAATAGTGTGGGGATGTTCCCAATGTGCACTTTATCAACTTTAAGTGTATAATACAAAGGTCAGGGAGACTATCATGCTTAATCTAAAAATATTGTGCTAGGGAAGCTGGAGAGTGACCATGAGTTCATATGGGCAGGATCCTAACACGCCTATGTTCCTGTACTCCTGCAATTGGGGAACCACATGGGCAGTAAGGTCCTATACTTAAACATTGCTATGTTATCAAGTTTATCCTTACTTGTAAATAGACTACAGTTGTCCTTTAAGAGGCAAAACACAGAGAGCCCGATTCAATTGAGCTTTCACATGTTACTGGAGCCCATAAGTGAGAATACAAGTTAATTTACTATTCAATTGGCGTCTTTTTGCGGGCTCCAAACGGGTTACGAGTTACGGCCTTGAAAACTTTGCAAAGGTTAAACCTGTAACTTACAGCCTCCCGAAGCCTTTGATCTTTCACTTTCGCAAGAGTATGATGGCTAAAATCGCAAAATGCTTTTCAATTGCTCCAATTCCCCAAGCCTGCAAATGTTTTCACAGCCGTAAATGGCAAATGAAGGAGAAAATCCTACAAGTACTAGAGAAGACCCGCAAGGGGGTTAGCACTGTAGATGCAAATAATAAAACAATACTGAATTAATTGCACAACAGTCTCAAGCCCGCAAATCAGCAGTATATAAGATGTACTTTAATGTCTCATTTCGGGGTTAAATCGATCTAGGGTATCAATGAGTTAATACATATCAGGCCACCCACATGGACTAGAACAATATTGGCATTCATTTTCATAATTCTGTATTTTGGGAGTCTGACTCTGAACCTAATTGATTGACATGTAACCTCCATGTTTTACTGCCATGAAAATGACAGTCTAATTTTCTATTGACTGATTCGAAATGGGAGGCTACGGGCTTGCTTAATTGATCATGTTCCGGAACTGAACTGTTATGATCCAGTGCATGGTTTACGGAGTCGGCTTTGGACCAGTAACTTGCGGGCTTGAGCAATTGAATAACCCTGGAATCGGAGATGAACGGGAGCCCGCAACATACCAGCAGGCATACAGCCTGCAACGAGCGAGTTGCGGGCTTGCAATTGAATCGGGCCCAGGGTCTGCTGTGGGTAGTATAACACCATCTCTGTTGGTTGCTGTCCACTAGATTATTAATCATTTGCTCGTCAGCGGCAAGCAGGCGTATCACAGTGTCCTGCAGTCAGATGTAGTTGTTGATGACAGCAATACAGATGCTTTTTTTAATCACCTTTTCTTTGAATTTTATCTTTCTTCCTCTTCCTGCGTTATTAAGACTGATTTTAAAAGGTCACAGCACACAGAGGACAGGTAATTTTCCAAGCTGCAGCTTCCCAGACTAATTTATTTGTCAGTACTGCCTTTACACCAGTTGTGCTCAGCTCTTTTCTTCAGATCCCTTATCCAATCCGTCAACTAAAGTAGGTCTGTCTGCATCTGATGACTTTACAGTTTAGACATTGCTCTCAGCCGGACAGGAGCTATTACACATATTCAACAATTGTAGAAAGGCACAGAACTTGTTGTTTTTCAAGTTTATACTATAGGGAACAAATATATCTATTATATACCCTCTTAAAGGACAACAGTAGACCCACTATTACACTTGGCAATGTTTTTCAACAGCTGACCCTAGAACCGATGCTGGCCCCTGACACCTTATCTATGTTTCTTCATGGACGAATAGGGATGAGGAGAGCTTAACACCTTATGCCTTTGAGTGCCAGACACTTTTTAGGACCCCAGAGGATAGGAACATTATTAATAATTTGGGTGTGCATCTTTTTGGTGATCATTCTCAATGGCAATTTTTCTATTCACATATTAAAACAATTCATTGTTTTTTTCAACATTAGTTCAGCTTTTCCATTGATTTATTTGATTGTATACTATGTGAAATTAAAAAAGTAAATATATATATTTATATATATATATATATATATATATATATATATATATATATAATACATTTGTAAGCTCGTTTGCAAGTCTAAAAATTAGTTAAGAAGCGTATTTCTCTCTCAGATTTCCCAGAAATTCAGTCATTGTACTGCATTCTGACGCAACTGGGTGGGGACAAGCAAATGAGAAGACATTGTATCTTACTCGTAAATCCATTTTTGAAATACTTTAAAGCATATTGTCGCTGTATTACACAGCTTTAAACAAAGCAAAGGATTGGATTTTGCGCAAACCAAGAACAAACTCATTGTATATATAAAGTATATATATTTATATTTAGTTCACCACAATAATCACTTAATATATGGTGGGCAAAAGAGCAATAGAAGCCTCCACCATACAGTAGTACAGTAATTAAATAGTACATCTGTGTTCACTTTTGAATGTCTAAAACAAGCTAAAAAACGCATTAACTGCTCAGAATTTCGAAAAATACAGTTATTACACTGCATTCTGGGAACCTTGGCAGGGACATGCAAATGTGCCCACAAAGGCTACACTCTTGCAACCCATAACCATATGAAACATGGCTTGCCTTAAGCATATGCCCGCTGTATCAAACAGCTTTGAGCAAAGCTTGGGTTGGATTATACACAATCCAGGAATATATATACTTTACTTTAAATCATGATCCTATAATCGAAAAAAATATATAAAATACCCTGTGGTTGTCCTAAATATTTTGGTAGCAAAACTTTTTTTTTTTGCATTTATTTATGGACCGTTGGGTATTGTTTTTTTAATTAAGGAGGAGAGTGTAAACTGCACAATGGAAAGAAAACAAAATTAAACCCTACTGTAATAGAAAATAATTGACTATAAAAGTTATAAATATTTTTCCCTTCTAAAAACATTTTGCCCATTATTATGTTTAACTATTGAAAAGACCTTGTAGAATCAAATAACCAAAGTTATCCTTTAAATAACTAATATTAATAAAGGGCAACATTTTTTTGGGAAACTTTAAATAGCCATTATATGCAGTTGTTAACATTTTTCATTTGTAACTATTAGTCATTTTGAAAGCATTGACCAGTTTAGCTGCCACTTGCCATTAAAGCGTCCACTGTACTCATGCAGCCCTAATAAATTCCCCCAACGTGTATAACCATAGCTCGTAATGCAGCCATTAAGACTTACGGCTATTAAATGAGCCCCGTAACGCAGGCTGTTTTCGAGGTGTGACCTTGGAGCGTAAAAAGCCTACGGGACGTAGGACGTGGAACTACGCGGCCGCAAATCCTTTGTTCTCTCAAGCCTGTAACCAATACAATTCCAATCATGCTATTAAATTGCAACAAAATCACTGGCCGTAACACGCAAAAGTAGCCAAGAAGCCACTGAGCGCTAGAGAGGACTCGCAAGGGGGGTAAGTCCAATCCGTAGCACTTTAAATGCACATATACACACACTACTGTACTTTTATGAACAGGGAAAGTGATGTTAGGTCTTATAATTCATAGCACAACATTGTCAAGCTCACAAAAAAATACTTTATTTCCTGTTTGATTTCTGTGTTATATCGATCCCGGCAATCAATGTGTTAATACATATAATGGAGCTTGCATGTAATAGAATATTATAGTTACGGCTTTATTAATATTAGGTTATATCTGGAATGTGGGTCCGATCGTAACTTGTAATTGAACCCCGTAAGACTTTGAAATTCAACCTCCATTTTTCTGTGAAAAATTGATGACGATCTCTGTTTCTATTGGCTCCATCTAAACCCGAAACTACAGATTTGACTAATTGATCATTCACCTCCAACGTTCAATAAATTGTTTACGGGTTTGCGTCTCAAGCCCGTAACTCACAGCCCATGCTAATTTAATAGTTAGGTAACTCGGCCAAATTTCAAGCCCGCAGCCGTTGCGTGTCTCATGTTGCACATACGGGCTTCTAATTTAAAGGCTGTATTTTGTGAACATTATAAAAGTTTTCTTTTGTGCCTACAAAAATATTGATCTGCGTGTTAGAAACCATACAGAGAAGCTGTATAGAAACAGCTGCACAGTGAATTTGTTGCTCATCCTCTTCCCCTGACCAGTTAAAGTTGTTTTGTATTCATAAACACATAGGTGCTGGAAAACATAACATAATTTAAGTTTAAAGTAACGCAGAAAACAAGTTTAAGTTATTCTTAAAGAACATGAAAAACAAAAAACATTATAGAAGCCATTTGATTCTAAAGAGAATCATTCCTCAGATAGTCCTTTTCTTTATTTTGAATTCTTATACAAATGACTGGCTCCCTCCTTCTTATTAGCTACTTTGATCTGCTAATTAAAGGACCATTTACACCACTGTAAATGCTCTTCATAGTATGAAAGAGCACAAGATTATATGTGAAAATTATCATTTTTTTTAATTACACACATAGCAGGTACAAAATGTAAAGTTGTAAGCCTCTGTTTACTAGCAAAGGGTATCCACAAATAATAACAGATAGCCAAATACTGTGCATGCAGTGGGGAAACCAGCGATTTCCCTGGAATCAGTTTACACTGCACTGACCAATTAACTCATAGCTGACCTGTATGTGAGCAGACTTGCATACACATAAACACACATTTTGTTTATTTGATTTCTCAGTGAAAAATGCACATATTTAAAAAATTCAGAAGAATTTCAATATGTTTTTACTGTGAAAATTGTGCTGAATTAAGTGGCCCTTTAAGATTACAGTCTGCCTGTCTATCTCTGTATAGGCAAAATAATCTCTTTCCCTCCCTCTCCTCTGTCTCTCTCCCCTCTCCTCTGTGTCTCTTTCACCCCTCTCCCTCCCCTGTGTCTCTTCCCACCTCTCCCTCCCGTGTGTCTCATCTCCCCTTCCCTACCCTGTGTATCTTCCCCCATCCCTCCCCTGTGTCTCTTCCTCCCTCTCCCTCCCCTGTGTCTTTTCCCCCCTCTCCCTCCCCCGTGTCTCTTTGCTCCCTCTCCCTCCCCTGTGCCACCTCCCCCCTCTCTCCCTCCCCTGTGTCTCTTTGCTCCCCCAGCACGCAATCGCTCTCTCCCCTCCTATGTCCTACCTACCTCTTCTTCCCTCCTTCACTCTCCTTCCCTCTCCCTTGCGCTACACTCATGCGCAACTAGCAATTTTTGGTGCCCATTGCCGGCCTTGCAATGAGCAGCAAAGGTGTCCCCCCTACCTCTTCTCCCCTCCTTCTCTCCTCTCTCCCATTCCCTCTCCCTTGCGAGCCTCACAAATTTCTGTGCTCATTGTGGGCCTCGGCATATGCTATGCGCATGCACAACTCGCAACTTTGCGAGTATTACACACAAACTCGCAGTACAACAACTATATTAGTGATGAATACTATTGTCTATCTTGTTGTCTATTGGCTCTAGACATTATGACCTTGCATGTTCAAAAGTAAGCAAATGTATCCTCACTGAAAGCATGGATTTTAATATTTCACTATTCACAGACACAATGAGCCTCATTCAATTCGAAGGCCGCATCTTGCGGTATATAGGACGTATGTCTGCGGGCATGCTGCGGGCTTGCGGTCTGCTACAAATCTGGTGCTATTCAATTGAACAAGCCTGCAAGTTATGGGCCGGAAGCCAAATCCGTAAACCCTGCAATCGTATGTAGCAGTTCAGGGCGGGAACATGATCAATTAAACAAGGCCATAACTACCTATTTAGAAACAGCCAATAGAAAATGAGACCTCCATCATTACGTCAGTCAAACATGGAGATTACATGTCAATCAAGGTCCTATATACGATCAGACTCGCAATTCGGCAGTGTACAAAATAATAAAAATGAATGGTGATACTGTTTTAGTCTATGTCTGCGGCCTGATGTATTAACTCATTGATTCATGATATTTATATAACCCCAAAATGAAACATAAAAAAAAAATGTTATTACCGATTTGCGAGCTAGAGACTGTTGTGCAATTAATTCTAATGTCATTGCTTTCCCCGTTATTTACAGTGCAGTGTAGATTTTTTATTTGCATTTATAGTGCTACGAACAGGGGTTAAACCCCCATGCGAGTCCAATCAGGTACTCGTAGGATTTTCTCCTACATTTGCCGTTTACATTTGCGACCTTGGGGAATTGTAGCAATTAAATAGAGATTCACGATTTTAGCCATCAAAACTCTTGCGGACGGGAAAGATCAAAGGCTTCGATGGACTGTAAGTTTTACCAGCAAGGATTTCAAGCCCGTAACATGTAGCCCGTTTGGGGCTCGCAAAAAAACGCCGGGACGTAGGACGTGGAACTACGCGGCCGCAAATCCTTTGTTCTCTCAAGCCTGTAACCAATACAATTCCAATCATGCTATTAAATTGCAACAAAATCACTGGCCGTAACACGCAAATGTAGCCAAGAAGCCACTGAGCGCTAGAGAGGACTCGCAAGGGGGGTAAGTCCAATCCGTAGCACTTTAAATGCACATATACACACACTACTGTACTTTTATGAACAGGGAAAGTGTTGTTAGCACAACATTGTCAAGCTCAAAAAAAAATACTTCCTAAACTAATTCCTGTTTGATTTCTGTGTTATATCGATCCCGGCAATCAATGTGTTAATACATAAAATGGAACTTGCATGTAATAGAATATTTTAGTTACGGCTTTATTAATATTACATTATATCTGGAATGTGGGTCCGATCGTAACTTGTAATTGAACCCCTTAAGACTTTGAAATCCAACCTCCATTTTTCTGTGAAACATTGATGACGATCTCTGTTTCCATTGGCTCCATCTAAACCCGAAACTACGGGTTTGACTAATTGATCACTCACCTCCAACGTTTAATAAATGGTTTACAGGTTTGCGTCTCAAGCCTGTAACTCACAGCCCATGCTAATTTAATAGCTAGGTAACTCTGACAAATTTCAAGCCCGCAGCCGTTGCAGATCTCACTTTGCACATACAGGCTTTTAATTTAATTTAATGTGGCTGATAGTCTCAAAAATTAATTGCTGTATTTTGTGAACATTAGAAAAGTTTTCTTTTGTGCGTACAAAAATATTGATCTTCGTGTTAGAAACCATACAGAGAAGCTGTATAGAAACAGCTGCACAGTGAATTTGTTGCTCATCCTCTTCCCCTGACCAGTTAAAGTTGTTTTGTATTTATTAACACATAGGTGCTGGAAAACATAACATAATTTAAGTTTAAAGTAACACAGAAAAAAAGTTTAAGTTATTCTTAAAGAACATGAAAAACAAAAAAACATTACAGAAGCCATTTGATTCTAAAAATAATCATTCCTCAGATAGTCCTTTTCTTTATTTTGCATTCTTATACAAATGACTGGCTCCCTCCTTATTAGCTGCTTTGATCTGCTAATTAAAGGATCATTTACACCACTGTAAATGCTCTTCATAGTATGAAAGAGCACAAGATTATATGTGAAAATTATCTGTTTTTTTAATTACACACATAGCAGGAACAACATGTAAAGTTGTAAGCCTCTGTTTACTAGCAAAGAGTATCCTGCCTAGTGGCTTTTTGCACAAATAATAACAGATAGCCAAATACTGTGCATGCAGTGGGGAAACCAGCGATTTCCCTGGAATCAGTTTACACTGCACTGACCAATTACCTCATAGCTGACCTGTATGTGGGCGGACTTGCACACACATAAACACACATTTTGTTTATTTGATTTCTCAGTGAAAAATTCACATATTTAAAAAATTCAGAAGAATTTCAATATGTTTTTACTGTGAAAATTGTGCTGAATTAAGTGGCCCTTTAAGAGTATTCGGTCTGCCTGTCTATCTCCGTATAGGCAAAATAATGTCCCCTTATGTTTTTATGCAGATAGATCCCCTTCATCATCTTTATCTAGCACTCTGCTCCATAACTTGTCATATTGTGTCACAACTTAGCATAAAGAAGCTTTTTATTGTGTTACCTTTTTTATCAAGATGAACCCGGCACTGCAAAGCCTTAAAGAAAAATATAGGCCCCTATTCAATTGAGCAATTGTTGGTTACTGGAGCCCGTAATGTAGCCCTTAAACTAATTTGCTATTCAATTGGCGTCTTTTAGGTAGTCCGCAAGCAATCTACGGGTTACAGGCTGAAAATCACTGTGGTTGCCAAATTCGTAAATTCAAACCCATCTAAGTTTTTGAACTTTAAAGACCCCAAATGTTGCAATCGCTAAAATCGCAAATCAATTTTCAATTGCTACAATTCCTCAAGCCCTCAAATATTTGCATACCTGTAAATGGCAAATGTAGAAGAAAATCTTAGGGGTACCAGATAGGACTTGCAAGGGGGTTAAACACCTGATCGTAGCACTGTAAATGCAAATAAAAAAAACAATGCTGCACCTTAAAAGACAGGGAAAGCGATGAAAGACATTAGAATTAATTGCACAACAGTCTCAAGCTCGCAAAGCTGCATTAAAAAATTATATTTTTTAAGGTTTCATTTCTGTGTTAAATCAATCTTGGGAGTCAATGAGTTAATACATATCAGGCCACCCACATGGACTAAAACAGTATTGCTATTAATTTTTTTGTAAATTGCCAAATTGCGAGTATGAACGCATATCGGACCTCTAAACGCTAATTGACTGACGTGTAACCTCCATGTTTTACTGACATTATGATGACGGCGTCATTTACTATTGGCTGTTTCTAAATTGGTAGTTACGGCCTTGCTTAATTAATCATAATCACACTCTGAAATGCTACATACAAGTGCATGGTTTTCGGTTTCGGCATTCGGTCCGTAAATTGCGGGCTTGTTCAATTGAATCGCTCTGTAAGTGTAGCCAATTTCAAGACTTACAGCCTGTATAACGTAATCTGCGGGCCTGAAATTGAATAAGGCCAATAGTATTGTGGATTCTTAATGCCATTGCTTGAATAAATACAGGAACAGGTCAAGCTTATTTTTATAATGGCCTCTATAGCTGTTTTATATTAATAAAAAGTCTCTTATTTGTAGTAACCAGCAACCCATAGCTTATGATTTCTGAGAAATGTTCCGATACAAATCCTGCTAGCTGTTATTACATGTAATGCCGTCTACACACTGGAGTGCACTTGAAACACAAGTACTTACATAAAGTATAACAACAGTGGGTTTAAAACAAAAGATGGAGCTCAATATAAAATGTATTTCGAAATCCAATTTTCCCAGGCTTTGCATTTCAGCAGCTATATGTATGTTTTATAATATGTATCAATATTTTAGTTATTATTGCTTCTATGTTCTAGACATTTTCAATTAAATGTACCTTTTTAACATATTTACAATAGTATTTTTTGTGTGTCTGAATTTGTTTTACTTTGATATCACTATACAGTTGTGCTGATACCATAGTTTCTTAAAGGGACATTTACCTCACTGTACGTGCTCTTTATGATGTGAAAGATCACAAGATTGTATGTTAACATTTTTTTTTTTAATGACACTAATAACTGCTAAAAAATCAAAAATCTTAAGCCTGTTTACAAACATAGTTTATCCTGCCTACTGGCAGTTTCATCATTAATAACAGAGAGCCAAGCCGCACAGTGAGGACACTGAATGATAGCAGTTTTTCCCTAAACTCAGAATGCACTGATAAGTTACCCCCTAAATGACCTGTTTAGCTGATTTCAGCATTCCATGATCTGCACAGATTAATTTGTTTTGCTTTTTCTTTTGCTCATTACACTGAGAAGAAGATGCATGTCTAGCTGTGGGCAGTCAGTGACACATGTAAACACAGACTTAACTTTATTGAATTCTCAGTGAAAAATGCTTTTATTTAAAAAAAGCAAAAATGATTTCAACATGATTTTGGTAGATCTTTTTAGGAGACCAAATCCGTCCAGAATTAAGTGGCCCTTTAACCACTCTAAAAAATGAATTCTGTATCAAGTATGATGTGATAATTTGTATTCTTTTTTATGCTTTATATGGTGTTTTTGTAAATAACATTTGGGGAATGCAGTACTTTCTCAGTGTATAGCAGCAATGGAATAACAATTTTAAATAATCGATCGAAATTTGTACTAAAGCGGCACCAAAACATCCTGCTGACTTGGGTGGAAGACATTTTTCTTGTTTCCAATTTGGATTAGTTTCAAACCGTTCCTAATTAATGCTCCTCGCAGATTGTGGGTCCTGTGTTATCTAGTGTAAGAAGAAGCCTGTACCGCCATCAGTCTTTTTACTAGTGCTCGCTCCATTGTCCATATTCCTCAAAACAAAAAGATAAAAAGTTACGGTGCACTAAGTTATCCAATTTTCTAAAATGTGTGCTTGATTAAAATCTGTAAATGAATAATGTGTGAGCATTGATATCTCAAAAAAAGCATATTTCACAAATCTGAAATGTAATGAGTTATTATGCAGTTGAATGACTGGAGTATTATGGGCATAACACAGCTGAAAAGTATGTGACCATCTCCAATATTAGATTGTAGCCATGAGTGAGCTCTATTTTCATAAATATGTTTATGTGCCCTGTCTAAAACTGAATCCACCCAGTGGATTTGCAAAATGAAAGCAAGAGCTGGTATAATAACTTAAATGACCACTGAAGTGTTAGCCACTAGTAGCAGTCTGTGATGGAATCCCCATAAAACTATCAAAGTAATCTAAATATAAGATCTTCCCTTATGTTCCTGTCTTGTATAGCCGCTATGGTTGTTGTTTTATTACATACTGCACAAACATGTGAAGATTTTACCAAACTACAACAGTTTTTTAATTAATTTTTAAAGCACACATTTCAAAAGAAGCTTTGCTACATTTGTAAATACATTTCATGCATATATTTTCTTTTGTCATCTTTTTGTGGTCCTTTACCATTAGATTAGTTTTCTTTCCTGAATAATAGGTGTATTAGTCCACAAATTTTTTTTTTTAATTCACCAGCATAGGTAGCATTTGAAAGTCCAATGTGCTTGATCTAGCAGTCTCATGTTATAGCCAACAGAGATGTTATGTGTGAAAGTGGTAGACTAATGTATATGCAGCAATATGATCTAAATTTTCACAGGCTTGATGCCGAGTACATGCACTCCTATGAACGTTACTTTGGGGGAAGGTATATAAACTCACTCTAAGTTGGATAGCGTAGCATGTAACTGGAGGTAGCATTTCCATTTTAAAGGTCAAATTCCACCTAAATAAAGCCTACTTCTATAAGAAATATAGCAGTTAGAAAACTATGTGTATACTAGGCAATTGCCTTTCAAAAATTACGGCAATTCGTGGTATACTTTTTCATGTTTCTCTCCCTCCTCTGTGTTTCTTCCCCCCATCCCATACCGTCTGTCTCTTTCTCCCACCACTCCCTTGTCACTTTACCCCCCTCTCCCTCCCCTGTGTCTCTTTACCCCCTCTCCCTCCCCTGTGTCTCTTCTCCCCCTCTCCATCCCATGTGTCTCTTCCCCCTCCCTTGTGTCTCATTCCCCCCTCTCCCTCCCCTGTGTCTCTTTTCCCCCTGCTCCCTCCCTTCTTCCCCTGTGTCTCTTTCCCTCCATCCCTCTCCTCTGTCTCTCCCCCTCTCCTCTGTGTCTCTTTCACCCCTCTCCCTCTCCTGTGTCTCGTCCTCCCTCCCGCCCCTGTGTCTCTTCCCACTTCTCCCTCCCATGTGTCTCACCCCCCTCTCCTTTTCCTGTGTCTCTTCTCCCGCACTCCCTCCCATGTGTCTCTTCCCCCTCCCTTGTGTCTCATCCCCCCCTCTTCCTCCCCTGTGTCTCTTTTCCCCCTGCTCCCTCCTTTCTTCCCCTGTGTCTCTTTCCCTCCCTCTCCTCTGTCTCTCTCCCCTCTCCTCTGTGTCTCTTTCACCCCTCTCCCTCCCCTGTGTCTCTTCCCACCTCTCCCTCCCGTGTGTCTCATCTCCCCTTCCCTACCCTGTGTATCTTCCCCCATCCCTCCCCTGTGTCTCTTCCTCCCTCTCCCTCCCCTGTGTCTTTTCCCCCCTCTCCCTCCCCCGTGTCTCTTTGCTCCCTCTCCCTCCCCTGTGCCACCTCCCCCCTCTCTCCCTCCCCTGTGTCTCTTTGCTCCCCCAGCACGCAATCGCTCTCTCCCCTCCTATGTCCTACCTACCTCTTCTTCCCTCCTTCACTCTCCTTCCCTCTCCCTTGCGCTACACTCATGCGCAACTAGCAATTTTTGGTGCCCATTGCCGGCCTTGCAATGAGCAGCAAAGGTGTCCCCCCTACCTCTTCTCCCCTCCTTCTCTCCTCTCTCCCATTCCCTCTCCCTTGCGAGCCTCACAAATTTCTGTGCTCATTGCGGGCCTCGGCATATGCTATGCGCATGCACAACTCGCAACTTTGCGAGTATTACACACAAACTCGCAGTACAACAACTATATTAGTGATGAATACTATTGTCTATCTTGTTGTCTATTGGCTCTAGACATTATGACCTTGCATGTTCAAAAGTAAGCAAATGTATCCTCACTGAAAGCATGGATTTTAATATTTCACTATTCACAGACACAATGAGCCTCATTCAATTCGAAGGCCGCATCTTGCGGTATATAGGACGTATGTCTGCGGGCATGCTGCGGGCTTGCGGTCTGCTACAAATCTGGTGCTATTCAATTGAACAAGCCTGCAAGTTATGGGCCGGAAGCCAAATCCGTAAACCCTGCAATCGTATGTAGCAGTTCAGGGCGGGAACATGATCAATTAAACAAGGCCATAACTACCTATTTAGAAACAGCCAATAGAAAATGAGACCTCCATCATTACGTCAGTCAAACATGGAGATTACATGTCAATCAAGGTCCTATATACGATCAGACTCGCAATTCGGCAGTGTACAAAATAATAAAAATGAATGGTGATACTGTTTTAGTCTATGTGGGTGGTCTGATATGTATTAACTCATGGATTCCCGAGATTTATATAACCCAGAAATGAAACTGTTGTGCAATTCATTGTAATATCATTGCTTTACCCGTTATTTACAGTGCAGTATAGATTTTTTATTTGCATTTACAGTGCTACGAACAGGGTTTAAACCCCCATGCGAGTCCAATCTGGTACTCGTAGGATTTTCTCCTACATTTGCCTTTTACATTTGCAGCCTTGGGGAATTGTAGCAATTAAATAGAGATTCACGATTTTAGCCATCGTAACTCTTGCGGACGGGAAAGATCAAAGGCTTCGATGGACTGTAAGTTTTAACAACAGCAAGGATTTCAAGCCGTAAAAAAATGTAGCCCGTTTGGGGCTTGCAAAAAAACGCCAATTGAATAGCAAAATAACTTACGGCCTCCATTACGGGCTCCAATAACTTCCAATTGTTTCATTGAATGAGGCTCCATGATACTTATTTTCACTACTCTTGAATTTATATTTAATTAAAGGACACTACCTAATTATGTCTAATACTCTGGTTTTCATGGTATAACAGGCATTTAAAAATCATACAGTATACAGAAGATATTTTGTAAGATATATTGAAGACTAGTAGCATAGTATTCAACTTCCTATCAACATGTTATAAGTTACTATACCTTCCAGTGATTTTATACACTATACCTCCAAAACCATGACTTCTAAGGCAATCATATATTCTTTGGGTGATGTACAAGAGGCTGAAATAAAGTACACAGGCAAGTGATTTAAAAGGATTTAGACTACATAAGTGTTGGATCATTATAGCGACTCTTTAAAGTAAAGATGAGAGCAGGAAAGCGATTTGCGTCCCGTTACTAGCATATTAATAGCAAGACAATTTTGCATATTGTAATCATGATTGTCACTTTCAGTTTGCTATTCACTGCAGTGAAACAAGACCACATATCCTACAGTGTTATAATTGAATTTGTATAATTTAATATATAATTAGAGGGATAGATACACTTAAAAAGTATATAAATATAAAAACAGTCACAGCATGGTGATAAAATTGTCACAAACCCCCTGGAAGTATTGGGCTTCTGGACTTGGCAACTGGACCTCTACTAACTTTGGCCAAGTTGATCACCTGGACTATGGCTATTGTAATGGCCACAAAGGCATTTCTAATAAGGAATATATGACTGTTTTCTGGGTATAGGACCAAAATGTTAATGTTTTATGTGTATCATGTGTTTCAGAGTGCATATGTAGTATGGGATTCCAGGAACGGATAGCCACAATACCAGGGGACCTGACTACTGCTCCATAATGGACCTTATCAGCCAGAAGTCTGAAGCAAACGAGATAGGAGATCGGCTTCTGTGTCCCCTCGCTACTTGACTGGTGGCTCTAGGGGACACCTCTCAGCCCAGCAGCTTCAAGCACTTTGACGAGAACCAGGTAGGACATCAAAGTCAATCAACATTGCAAGCTTCACCAGATCTCTCCAACCCAGTGGGTAAAGCTCCTGATCAGCCAGGTTAACAGACGAGCCGGCATAGCCTACTGGCCTATTCCCAGGGACATTGGACAGGATTACTGGGTAGGTAGCAGACAGATTAGACCAGAGCCAGGATAGCTGCCTGTTTTTGCATCAAATGCATTAGGGGTTGTGTGAGGAACTGTGGATTAAAAAAAATAACTTTTTTTTTTACTGTGACAATAAAAATAATATGGCAAGTAGGTAGCATTTAAAAATGATATTACATTACCTAACATGACATATGATGCTTATGAGGCTTTTACATGCCAAGTTCATTGTCACATTAAATACTTTTTGGGGTTGGGTCTATTTTTTATAAGGTCTAAAAGTGAGCATATTTGTAACAAATTCATATTAAATTAAATAACAATTAGAAATTAACAACAACACTAACAGTACACCTCAGATCATGGATAGTCAAGAGGCGTAGCTGGTTTCCAACCAGGACCTCCAAAACATGTCTTCCAGGCCTCCATAATATTATTAGATAAACTCATATATCTCAACTGAGATGTAAATGCTTAAATAATCAATATATCTTAATTGAAGCTTGTAAATAATTAAATATGTTGTTGTTTTTCTAGTTTCTATTCATTATGTAAATTCCTTCCCGTGTCCCATCTGTATTGAGTTCTCCAGACTGGTGAGCAGAACTCCATTAAAGAGTAAATCTCAATAGGACAACCCTTCCACTCAAGACTAGAAGTTATTTTTTACAAATTTCACAAGCATTTGATGTTTTTACTCAGTTACAGTAGATAACACATATAATAGTTGTCAAACTGCGAGACGTCGTCGACTAAGACTTAGGCAATGAGCGTTAACGCATAGCACTGAGCTGATACGAGCCTCACAAAGTGAGGCGAGATGTTTAAAATACGAGATGCAGGACTTAAAAAAAAAAAAGATACAAGACGCAAAAATGTACAAGATTAGCGGCCGACCAAAAAAACCTAAAAACACACTAAATACACCCCAAAAAATTCTGTGAATAAGGTGGAATGCAAATTTAACTAGATTTAGACGATTTTCACCACTCGAAAATTGCCTAAGCGAGGAAAAAATGTCCGCAGAAAAAAATAAAAATAAGGCTACACGACCAGGACCGCGCAAAACACTGCTAAACGCGTAGCACTTTGCACATCACACTATGACCTACAAGATACACTATTACAAAAGCCGGAAAATGCTCACGCGACACGTACCACATTAATAACATTACGACTGTACAATGCCGCTTTACACAATAAACCAACGGCTTTACCTCGCGCACGCAGCCTATTTAGAATGCACACTTCAAACATTCATGACACTTTATAAGCAGGGCACTAACGCTCACAATGTATATTCTATGCAGACGCAAAATACAAACAGATTGTTAGCTCTTCAGACTATTGCTCGCTGCATATACCAATTATAAATAATTAAAGTATATTAATTTATTGAATAAATCATTATTACTTAACTACATATACATAGAAATATATATCTCTCGCAGAGGACCAAATTACACAACACGAGAGGCGCAAGCCTCGCAATGAGCACCAAAGGTCCGGAGGCTTGCAATGAGCGCCGAAGGAGCTCAGCTCAAGCCTCGCAATGAGCACCAAATGGTTTCAATTATGTCTCAAACAGCATTCCTGCATGGCTTCAAATGTTATTGCCCCGTCATTTTTGACGGGCAAGTCACTAGTTTAATATAAACCTTAAGGGTGTGAAGCTTCATTTAAACAAATAGTTGTTGTATAGTACTGAGGTGTATGGGGAAGATCAGATAGTGACAGCAGATCCACAATCTGGGGTATATACAGAAGAGTTAAAATATTGGCAGTTTCCAAAATCAAGATAAGGGTTGTTTTTTTCAAATTCACCACACACTTTTTCTCTGGCTGTTAAAACTGAATACTAAATGGTATTGAATTTTAGCTTCATCCAGAAGCCACTAATGGGAAATCAATGGAAAACACAAAAAATATGTTCTTTCTAAAACATATTTTGCCCAGTCAACTAAAAATGCTTAATTAACACATTCAGAGCTGTGGAGGGGATCAGCCATTGATCTGGTTTAATACTTTTACGCCTCCAGCTTTTAAACTAGTTTGGAAGGAGTTGCTATAATTTAGTATTATTTTCCCAAAGTCTTTCACAGAAAATGTTATTCAGTTATTCTCATATTGATTTATTTATCTGCCATTCGGAGGATGCTAGCTGTGGAAAATTCTCAGACTTATAACCTAATCAGCTGGATACAGACTGCGCTTGTGACTTCACAAAAACTGCAGCCTCATCATCACGTTTATTAGCAGGCACACAAAGGGGGAAATCTCATGTACACAATATATTCCAGCCCTGGAGCTGGTAGTTTCCATTTGCAATCACCCTCCGGACTTACTCCCATGTACTGTACATCTAAGATAAGGCTTCATCCCCATCGATAGACGTCTCTGAATCTGTCACTCTGCCGGCTCTCGTTTCCTAAACCCACAAATGCCGTTGACACATCAATCACCCTTGTTGCTTCATTTCTCTTCTGTTTCCTACGTGCCTCCCTTCTTCCTTGATCTGAGTGTCTCCGCCTGCTTTAATCTTCTCATTCCTTCTTTGCCACGTCTCTCTCTTTTCTCTTTTCCTGCCTTGTTCTAACTGTCTCTCACACCCTCGGCTTGTTAAATCTTCCTAATCACTTGCTTCTCTTACAAAGTAACCCTGACTTTGTGTCCTTAGCTGGCAGTGCGTGCCGTCTAACACACATTTTTCAGGCAAGAAGGTGTCAGCTTGAGCATGTAACCAATCTTAAAAATCCACCAGAGTTCGAGAAAAAATTAATTTGGTTGTGTATCAAACTAAAAATATTAACAGCTATGTAAACCATAGATATAAACATTTTTTGGGGGGGGAATCAAAATTTTTGAATTTGTTTATGAGTATAGGAATCCATTTTGTGTATGTTTCATCGTATCCTGAGAGCTGGATGGTTGGTGGGGTGTGTTTATAGATGTCAGTGTGGGAGGAGGCAACAGAAGCTGTGTGTCTTTGTTTGATTATAGGATAAGATTGGAATTGACTCAACACCCCTTCCCCCCGTGCATCTTTTTTTGCAACCATAGCTCCCCAGAAATGTAAATTCTCATCTCACATACACAATGTCCACCAATATAACATGGATCCCTCCAGGTTCCTGCAGAGGATTCAACAGTTATTTTTTCTCATTGAAAACTTACTGTATGAAATGTTCCTTGATAAATTATGCCCTTACTCCATCATATATTTGTTTCCATTGTGCAGTGGTCCTTTAATAAGTGTGTCTGTATCCTAATTCAGTATGCATGTTGACATATGGGTATTTGGAGCAGTTGTTCAGTACTTGGATGGGAGACCACCTAGGAATATCAGTAGCTGTGTGCTGGGACCCACTGGAGAAGAAACTGGCAACCCACTCCAGTATCTCTGCCATAAATGGATCCGCATGGTATGTTGCGGTGCATGAGATCACAGAGAGTGGGACATGACTAAATGGAGCAAACACTCACATGCACATGAAAAATAAAATCCTCAGTCCTCACGGCTCCATTTTTACACTAATACACTCTGTAACACGGTAATGGCAGCCTTGGTGTGCCTTATTGTTTATCTCTCTCTTTGTCTGTTGCTCATCAAAAATGACGCCAAGAAAATGTTAAGGCTGGCTATGCTGTTTGCCACACAATGCGAGGCTCTGCCCCCTCCTGAGCACCTTCAGCGCTCATCGCGAGACTCTCCCCCGTCTACTTTGAGCGCCTTTGGTTCTCATTGTGAGCCCAGCAAAGAGTGCATCTTCAACCTGCCACTCTCATGCTTTGCAATAAGCACTTTCGGAGCTCATCACGAGCCTCTACCCCGGTCTACTTTTACGGGCCTTGCTGCTCATTTCAGGCGTCATCCAATCCAAAATTTGGTGCTTTGCAATGATCACCTTTGGCGCTCATTGTGAGCCTCTCTCCCCCGTGTAGTCCAGCGTGCCTGGCATTGTTCGGCTAAGTGTTACTGGCTTCTGCTATGGGCGTCTTCAATCTCTTTCCATCCTCGGTGGAGTGTAATCGGGCAAATGACATCTCTGACGGGACAGAGGACCCTTAGAGGGACACTGAAAAGGCACTATTGCGAGAGCTGCAGTGAGCGCCTTCTGCACTCATTGCAGCAAAGTGCTGTGAGCCTGGAGGTCGTCTTCGGTGTCTAATTCCTGCGGGCCTCGCGATGAGAGCCTGCGCTTATTGCAGCCTAAGTCCTGCCAGAGCTAATTTTTATCATTGTGTGACAACAACTCGCAATTATGACAACAATAATATGTGATATCTGCCAATCCATCTAACTATATCTTTCTTTGGTCATGCTGTGGTGTATCACCAAACACACATGCCCCCTTTACCTTTCTATATTCTCGTATAGTTTGTATTCATATTATCTTGTAGAGAAACCGTACAGATTTTATTGTGTTTATAATGCGCTGCTGTCAGTCATATACAGACACCTAGGAGCTATAACCCTGCCAGGTAGGAAGGTGCAGATCTCTTATTACAAAGGTAAGTGAGGAAAGAAAATCAATGCAAAAGAAGTATAATGGTGTCTCTTAACAGGAAATGTGTTGCAGAATGAAAATAGGAGCTTCCAGGGCCCCCTGTGAAAGTGCAAGTTTCAGCTGTGCTTTTCTCTCCTTTGCAAATATCCACAGGCAATCACCATAGAAACGTTAACGATGACTGCATTGATGTGTTTGGTGTTAGAGATATACTGTGGACTTGTTCTCTAAGTGGGGTTGGCAATCAGTTGCAGGAAGACATGTCAGATCTTGCAGGGAATCTGTAGTAGAATACATTTTTCACTAGCTAATCCGAATAAAATGGAGCCGATCAGAGCATTTTATATTTAAAGGGGCACCAATGGCATTTTTTCTTTGTTGCATCGATTAGAGGGGTTTTGATTTTTTTAAATAATGTTTTCCGCTGAAAGAAAGCTAGTTTAAAATGTTAACAGATCTGGGGGCTTGTCCATACACATCTGGGGGCTTATCCATGTCAGCCACTGAACAGTCACATTAAAAACTTTTTGAGTAAGAAAACTTAGTAATGGGTAAAATGCAGTGGTAGAGCTAGTGAATAGAGGGCTAAAAGAAATGTGCCCCCCCCAATAAGCATGTGAGGATAGAGGGAGAGATAGGGCAGAGAAAAGAGGTAGGGAGAGAAAGAAGAGAGAGATTGGAGCAGAGTGAGAAAGTGAAGGAAGAGAGAGCAGTGGGAAGGATATAGAGAGGAGGGGAAGATGAGAGGGGAAAGTGGAAGAAAATGGGGAGAGAGGGGAAGAGAGATATGAAAGTGAATAGAGAAAGTGGAAGGGGGAGAAAAGGAGGCAAAGAGAGACAGCATAGCCTACTGGCCTACTGTAGGTGATGGAGGGGGGTGGGGTGAAAAGACCGGAAATATAAAAGTAATAGGGGTAGAAGAGAGGAGGGGAGGAGAATGGCAGAGGAAAAAAGAGAGAAAAGAGATGAGTGGGAGGAAAGGAGACATGAAGGGGACAAAAATGGGAGAGTGGGTAGAGAAAGGAGAAGAATGGTGAGTAAGGGAATAGTGAGCAGATGGGAGTAAGAGATAGTGGGAGGAAGATTGGGGAAAAAGGGAAGAGAGAAGGGTTGGAAAAAAGGTGAGTACCACCAGGGGCCATAGAAGACTGATGGAGGGCCAGGGGGCTGCAGGGACCAGAGAGGGCTGCAGGGTCCATCAGTGGCTACAGAGGGCCGCGAGAGGACAACCAGGTACCAGAGAAGGTAGCGAGAGGGCTGAGGGGTCCACAAAAGGAATAAGCATCGTAAGAGACCGTGAGGGTCCCCTGGAGGTGTGGACCTTGGTGCAGCTGCACCGGTTATAGCTCCGCCTCTGACCTATGGAGGTCTTGTCTCAATAGTAGGCCCAGTGCTGGTGCTACCCAATTGGTAAGTGGCATATATATATTTTTTGTTTTGTTTTAAGCTTCTAAAAAAGATGAATCTGCTTATAACTGAGGCCTTCATTTGCGCCGGTCCCAATGGTCTTCTTCATTTGGTGCTCCTCCGCCTTGTGTTGCTCACAACACTAGGGTATTTGTTGCTTATGTGGTAAGAATGAGAATGCTTTTACTCACTAAGTTTAAACATAGTGCAATTACATACATGTTCATAAACAAGCCTTGGTTCCAAGCTACTTAAACCTTCTCTCACCACCAGTCTGCATGCCTGGAATTATTTACACGATTAGAGGATGATGGAGAGAGATGAGCAGCATTATTAATAAGTGCAATGTGTTAAAGTGCAATATTATGTATATATAGAGCTTACTATATTCCTTATCAGTAATATGCAGAGCAATATGGAGCTTGTTATATTTTGATATGCCTGTAATGTGCATGGCACAAGACAGTGTAGATTCCCTGGTGGTCCAGTGGTTTAAATTCAGTGCTTTCACAACTGCGACCTGTGTTCGATTCCAGTCAGGGAACCAAGAGGTCACACCACCCTGAAGCCATGCACGGTTGGGCCTGGTCAGTACTTGGATAAGAGACCACCTAGGAATACCAGGAGCAGTATGCTGTGGCCCGCTGGAGAAGGAATTGGCAAACCACTCCAGTATCTCTGCCATGAATACCAAGTGGATCAGCATGGTGACTGAACGACACAAACACAATGTGCATGGCTATATGAAGTTTGATATATGTTTATATACCTGTGTGTGGATGGCAATTTGTAATGTGGAAGATTACATGGAACTTACTATATATCTTATATACCAGTACTGTGCAGGGTTATATGATTAGTGCCTAGTATGGTGCCCAGAAGTAGAAAAAACAAATGCTTAATGGAGCTCTACAGGCCTGAGATATGTTTACAAGGCACAAAAGAACAAATCAGAGCTAAAACTTTGCTTTTATTGACAAACAAAAATTACAAAGATCATCATCAATTTGACTTATGACAAAGAGTCTCTGATAGAGTAGTTCAGGTGCCTGCCCAGGAGAGATAACTGGATGACAATGCAAAGAGCTAATGTTTTTTTCAGTGTCTTTTACAGATGTTGCAGAAAATGAATAAGGGATAACGCAAGACACACATAACTAGTTACATGGGGTACCCTGCACGACAAAGGACAAGACAGACATTCTGACACACAAGGAATTGACGACCCTGCTCCCGAGAGCTTACAGTGTAAAGGAGACGAGGAAGTGACACAAGAGGGTGAGAGTCTGATGGACTATGACTGGAAGAGGTGGCTGTGTGTCCCGTAGGGTCTTCCAATATTTAGTATTGTTTTTGATTTCTCTCCTCATAGCAAGATAGGAGTTGTGAGGTTGTGTTCCTCCATATTTATTACCGTTTGGATTTCTCTCCACATACCAAGTTAGGAGTTGTGAGGTTGTGTTCCTCCTCCAGGAGGTATTAGTTTACTTGAGTAGTTGCAGAGTCTCTAGTCTCAGTGATTGTATATTAGAAACATGCCGTCTCCAACTTCTTATTGCACAGCTAGGATCAAGCCAGTAATAGTTGTCTATTTGAAGAGAAGATATGTAGCTGCCAGAATAATTTGCAGATATCTCATAATGTTCTCAAGTGTTATCATTTCAATGCTTCATTCAATGACAAAGAATGCAGAGAATATTCCAATCTAGTTTCATTTGGCTTAAATGTCTTGGGTTGCAGTTCTGTAGAGAAGTGAAACAACGTTAAACAACATTACATTTGTTATGTTATAGAAGAGAAGGGTCTATGTTTTAGAAAGTAAAAACTTTAGCCTTTAAATAAATATTATATAGTCATAGTATACTGTGGTGAAAGCCACCATGTTTGTTTCCGTTTACCTGTTTCCACTTGCAATAAACATTGAATGCAGAAAAACATATGACAATCCTTTCCTAATATTCTCAAATATTCTCATTTCAGTACTTCATTTAACATCAAAGAACGCAGAGAATACTCTGGAAAATCTACATTTAGTTTCATTTGGCTTAAATTTCTTGTGAGTCTTCTTCTTGTGAGTCTTTGGTTGCAGTTCTGTAGAGAAGTGGAACAAAGTTAAATAATAATGTAATTTTACAACAGTACATTTGTTATGTTATGGAAGACAAGTGTATGTGTAGGATCAGGTAAAATAAAAACATTAGCCTTTAAATATTTTATGCACTATGTATTTCTGAAGAGTTTTACTCTATTCTACTTGCACTAGACTTGGGCACAGATTATTTTATGCTACTCATTGGCTGTGTTAACATTTTGTATTTATGAATGTTGCGTTAAAGCCATAGACAAAGGTATTGACAAGAAACATTGAATGCAGAAAATAATGTGGCAATCCTCAGTGCTTACAGCAGGGCTAATGGACATCTAAGTCAACAAAGTCCCTCCCTGTTGAGAAAGCATTTATATAAAGAAGACAATGACTGCACCAGTAAAGAATAATTGCATACGATAGGTAATGAATTAAATGTTGTGCCTAAGTCTACTTCTTCAAGAGTATAATGTTAATATAGCGCTATAGTATATCTTTAAGTAATTGACTTGCAAACCTTCAGTCCCAACATCTTTTTAGTAATTGTGCTTTGTGATGTCATCCATTCTAACATATGATACTTTTATATTCATATAATTATATATTAATATTCATATGCAAGCGAGCTACAGGTTAGTGGTCCAGGATTGGTTATTTATTTCCTGGAGAAGGTGACACAACACAACTGTGATTGCTCACAAATACATCTATCACTTAATTGTGATTACACACACTGAAAAAATGCCTGCCATGCCAATTAAAGGGCAGGTCTGGCCATTGGCATGCCAATTAAAGAGCAGATCTAGTCAATGCCATGCCAATTAAAGGGCAGGTCTGGTCATACACTGAAGAAAAGTCTGTACTCACACATAAAGAAATTGAAGAAACATGATATACTCACCTCACAGTCCTATATCCTTACAGATGGCATTATTCCTCATTTATAAACTGGGTGACACTGTAAAGATGTATGTAGTAGTATTTTCCAGTGTTCAGTACAAATGCAGAAAAATGGAAGTGGTACAAAAAACACGAGACTAATAACTAGTTACATGGGGTACCCTGCACGACAAAGGACAAGACAGACATTCTGATACATGAGGAATTGATTACCCTGCTCCCGAGAGCTTACAGTGTAAGGGAGACGGGGAAGTGACACAAGAGGGTGAGGGGGAAGAAGAACTCATGGATATCTCCAAATCTTCTCAAATGTTTTCCTCTTATTAATTTAATGCTTCATTAAATGTCAGAGAATATTCCAGGAAACTAAATGCAGTTCCGGTCAATGATTATTTAATTTAAGTCTTGGGGTGCCATTCTGTAAAGAAGAAGCAAGATAAGAATAACTGCATTTTATAACATTTAAGCACAGTTGTCATGTTACTGAAGAGAAGGGTGTGTCTGATATGTCATGGAGATGGACACTTGAACAAGTAGACTTAATATAGTATATAATCAAAGATGTCACTGTTATTACTGGAGTTCTGAGTTTTAAAGAACCTACATCAACCTCTGAAATCTCATATTTATTATTTGCTATTGTTAAGATCTACACTAGATAATGAGATGAGCAACATATTTAGAAAGTAAAGTAGCCTTTAAATATTACAGGTGTACTGTAGTGTGAGCCACCACTTTTTTTTGTTTAACTACTAAAACTTAGAAAGTACCATAAATGAAAAGACAAATGGGGTAATCCTTAATGTAAGTTCTTTCAGTAGGACTAAAGGAGACCTAAGTCTAATAAGTCCCCTTCGGTTGATAAAACAAATACACAACTAAGTCAAAGGGTGGTCCAGGGAATAACAATTGCATATGACAAATAGTAAATAAAAAGCTATAGTTTGTGCATTACCAAAGTAAATGTGTATGGAGCTACAATGTCTCTTTGTACATTAGACATATTGACTTGCAGATTTACTACATCTGTATAGTAACTGGGCTTTGTGATGTCATCTATTGTGACATATGATGCTTTTATATAATATACAGAGGTACACAAGAGATTGTGGGTAACGGTCCCGGTCGGTGCTTGGTTTCCTGGGGAAGTTGACACCAACCCCCCCCCCCTACACTGAAGGCTATATTCACACATAATAAATAAAACTAAAGCAAAATCTATTCTCACCTCATAGCCCTAAGCTTCCCCCCCACCCCACAGGTTGAATTATTCAGTACTTACAGTATTTGTATACTGTATAACCATTTTATGCAGAAAAATGCAAGGGGTATGTACAGTAAATACATGGGACTCATGACTATATCTGATTTAAACATACAGCAATAGTACGTTTCAAGAAGTAACAGCACAGAGTACACACTTGTTATGCTTTTAAAACTAGAAAGCAGCTATATTACTTCAATTACTTTAATCTACATTACTGTCTGTACAATTAACCTAATCCCCCAGTTATGACACCTTACCTTTATCTGTGCAATATCTCAGTCTTCATGTGCGAGGTAGTGTTTCTGCTTTTTAAGGCTTATAGGACACAAGCACATGGTTATCCAGCTCCTCATCTCTTCATATTTATGCTGTGAATGACTTTGACTCCCCAACACTGCTCCTTATATAGTGCCCTGAGCTCTGTGACATCATCTATTATGACACATCTCTGATGTAAGAAGCTGTTTGTTACCCAGAGGGCCCAGCTCAGCCTTGTGAAATCTGCCATTAGACAACTCAACATATAATGCTGTGATAATATCCAAATGTTCCCCAGCATATCACGTACCTACAGAGTTTCCTATAAACATATTGATACATACACACAAGGGAGAACAAATAAATTTAAATTTAGAATAAAATTAAAAGCTGATCATAAAATATGTTTCATATATTATGCAGCAATTTACAGAATCTAGAAATGATCTATGTGCATCTACAATCAGTTTACTTGCTCATCTCCATCTTTACTTTCTGTTCTACTTATTTCCATTATCCAACTTTACCACCAGTTCTTAGCAGATTCCTCTTGACCTTTACTCTTCATTGTATGATTTGCCTCTAAATCCAACAATTAGATGGATATGAGAGAGTGACTATAGACTATAGAGTATATAGAGTGGTATTGATATTATCAAGGGAGCAAAAGAGAGGCAAAAGAATTTAAAGGTGTCCAATACAAAGTATCCAAGACAGTCAGGAAGGAGAGTGTGAAAGACAGAAAGTAAAATAAGAGTGCAGTATAGATCGGTGGACTACAAGACTGTCTGCTTCAGAACTTAAAGGACCATTGAAGTTTGCTAAAAACACCACGTGTGTGTGAAGTATGTAACAAAATAAAATTAGATGGTGTGCAAAACAGTAACATAAAAGCCTTTTGGAGAAAATCTTTATATGACTCCTAGCCAGGCCTAGATTTACTATTAGGCACAATATACAAGTGCCTAAAGGTGCCTGATTGCAGGGGGCACCATGTTTTTACACTTTAAAATGTATTAAAACACACTTTGAACATCACTGCACTTTAGACACAGCTCCTTGCAGGAAGTGCTATAATAAAAAAGCTGCTCTCGTATTAATTGAGTTGTGCTACTTATGAAGTCATTTCCTCTCTTCCTTACAAAGCATGCTGGGAGGTGTAGTCTCAACTACATACAAACCAACAACAACCTGCACAATTCTCCCTGCATGGTTCTCAGAGTAGTGTTGTAGGGAGTTAACAGGGCTGAGATTTGAGAAGTGCCAAACAGTGAATTACAGTAAGTTAAAGTATCACTGCAGTTAAAAAAAAACATTGTTTGTCACGTATGTACCACGTTACCAGTATTAGCAGCTGTGTAAGCCATGGACATAATTTTTGTACAATCTGAACTTTTTAAGACTCTGTTGCTAAGTACAGGAATCCAGAGTTGTGTTGTTAACTTCCCCAGGATATAAATTACAAACCCTGGACACTAACCTGCCATGTTTTGTATACCTTGGTATATGGATATAAGAGCATCATGTGTCCCAATGGAGGACATCACAAAGCCCAATTACTAAAAACATGTAGGGACTGAAGATCTGTAAGTCAAAATCATAAATGGATACTGTAGCGCTATATTTATATTATACTCTTTTGAAGAAATAGATTAATTAACTATCTGTTTATGAGCGTTGGATGATGAGGGTGTGTGCTTGTAGTTATCAGTGGAGCAAGGGCTGGGGGAGCAGGGAACAGGCAGAAGTCCAGAGCCATTGTTTGATGAGTCCTGGCTCCTGTCAGTTTGTGCTCAGTGTGGAGGAGGAAGGAGTCTCTCACTCCTGTCAAAACCAAGTGGGATTCTACTTGATAGATACCTTCAGTAAAACAGGAGCAGATATCATCAAAGAAATAAAATAGGCATTTTATGTGAAACTGTAACACTGCAAAAGTAAAGCCTGCAGCAATTCCAAAGAAATAACATGACTTTTGTCATTCTCTCACTTAGGTCTTCAAAAGTACATAAGATATCTACATAATACATATGGCAGCGCTCTGCAAATAAATAAATCAAGTTATCTATCTGTAGCCTTGTTAGTTATACTAGTCAGGGACAATTAAGGGGGGAGGGGGTAAACAGTGAGCCATGTTTTAAGCAGACTGCTTTACAGATCATTCATGACCTGCAGTAATCACACTCTGTGGCTCCTGAGCAAATAAAACAAAACATATTAATGTTCATTTATCTCATAAAACAATGAGATATTTGTCTCATATAATCCCCGACACACACCCTGTAGATAAACCCACTGCAGGTAACATTAGGGACATTTAATGAGTGGGAGACAACTCACCTGTCACTCACACATCACTCTGACACTCCCATATAACTCACATCACTCACACATTCCCCTGTAACTTACACTCACATCATTCACACACTCCCCTCTAACTCACATCACTCACATATTCCCCTGTAACTCACACTCATATCACTCTCACACTCCACTGTAACTCACATCACTCACACATTCCCCTGTAACTCACTTCACTCACACATTCCCCTATAACTCACACTCATATCACTCACACACTCCTGTGTAACTCACATCACTCATACATTCCCCTATAACTTACACTCATATCACCCACACACTCCCCTGTAACTCACATCACTCACACACTCCCCTGTAACTCACATCACTCACACATTCCCCTATAACTCACACTCATATCACTCACACATTCCCCTGTAACTTACACTCACATCATTCACACACTCCCCTCTAACTCACATCACTCACATATTCCCCTGTAACTCACACTCATATCACTCTCACACTCCACTGTAACTCACATCACTCACACATTCCCCTGTAACTCACTTCACTCACACATTCCCCTATAACTCACACTCATATCACTCACACACTCCTGTGTAACTCACATCACTCATACATTCCCCTATAACTTACACTCATATCACCCACACACTCCCCTGTAACTCACATCACTCACACACTCCCCTGTAACTCACATCACTCACACATTCCCCTATAACTCACACTCATATCACTCACACACTCCCCTGTAACTCACATCACTCACACATTCCCCTGTAACTCACACTCATATCACTCACACACTCCCCTGTAACTCACATCACTCACACATTCCCCTGTAACTTACACTCACATCACTCACACACTCCGCTGTAACTCACATCACTCACACATTCCCCTGTAACTTACACTCACATCACTCACACATTCCCCTGTAACTCACATCACTCACATATTCCCCTGTAACTCACACTCATATCACTCTCACACTCCACTGTAACTCACATCACTCACACATTCCCCTGTAACTCACATCACTCACACATTCCCCTATAACTCACACTCATATCACTCACACACTCCCCTGTAACTCACATCACTCACACATTCCCCTGTAACTCACACTCATATCACTCACACACTCCCCTGTAACTCACATCACTCACACATTCCCCTGTAACTTACACTCACATCACTCACACACTCCGCTGTAACTCACATCACTCACACATTCCCCTGTAACTTACACTCACATCACTCACACATTCCCCTGTAACTCACACTCATGTCACTCACACACTTCCCTGTAACTCACATCACTCACACATTCCCCTATAAGTCACACTCATATCACTCACACACTCCCCTGTAACTCACATCACTCACACACTCCCCTGTAACTCACATCACTCACACACTCCCCTGTAACTCACATCACTCACACATTCCCCTATAACCCACACTCATATCACTCACACACTCCCCTATAACTCACATCACTCACACATTCCCCTGTAACTCACACTCACATCACTCACACACTCACCTGTAACTCCCACTACCCTCAGTCAGAAACTCACTGGCCTCTGTCAGAGTGCCTCAGCTGGGCAGTTTCTCACCCCTACCTGTCACTGCTCTGCACAGGAGTTTTTATGACCTCTCTCAGCACCCTTAACTTACTCAGGGCATGAGGGTAGGGGCAGTGGTGGGGGTAACGGGAGCTCTACACTACAGAATTAAACAAAAAATGAATAACAAAAAAAACAGACTGCACTGGGCCTCCCAGGAGGACGAGGGCTTCCAGTGCATTGCACCACTTGCACCAGTGATGGCGCCACCAGTGCTAAGATCCCTTCCCATGACAGCGCCCCTCACCAAGATCCTTTCACATAGCTGTTTAAAGGTTAACCTATCCCTGCAGAACAGCTCCAGGACGCTTGCCCTCCACTTTTCGGTAACATCCTCCTGGGGGAGGGGAGCCAGTGCGGCCCAGGGGGGCCAGGGTGGGGTGCCTTACACTACATTACAGATTTACATACAGTCCCCAGGTTACAGATCAGATACGTTCCTGACAACGTCTTTAGGTCGGATTTGTAGGTAACTTAGATGCCTGATGGATAATAATAATAAAAATAATAGCAATACTATATGTGGTAATAATGATACAGTGTAATACTGTAATACTAATAATACCCCTGTATTGTAATAATAAGTTACAGGAACTATAGTGTTCTTTCTTTTAATTTAAAGGAACAGAACATAAAAACAAACTCCTACAAAAAGCCTTGGGAGCCTGCTCTCAAGTAAGGAACAATGTAAGTCAGGGTGTCAGATCGTCGGGGACTTCCAGTACATATATACACACACATAATGTACATCTAAATATATATATATATATATAAATATATATACATATCAATATAAATACATATATACATCCATATGTACAGTATATACACATGAACTAGCTCTACATAGCACTGAGTCCCTCTCTGCAGCTATCTTCACATAGCACCCACTCCTCTTAACATTCATCCCTACATAGCATCCAGTCCTTTTCAGCATCCATTCTTACAGAGCAGAAAAAAATTAAATGCAAAAATGTAAGTATTCAAACTCCTCTCCAGCTGCCAAAATAGATAAACCTACACTACAATGATGTCTCACTCCACAACATAATTGCTAATAGCCTGTAATAATATATATATATATATATATATATATATATATATATATATATATATACATATATATATATATATATATATACAGTATATATGACTGTTTCTGCTTCTCGGCCATATTACAGAAAACAAATGGACAATGAATCTTTTGGAAGTCTGGACGGCAACTCACTGTGCTTGCGTGACCATACAATTATATGTAAATCAGAAAATAAAACACAATTCGCAAGTCTTCCACACATAGGGCCCTATTCCATTAGAAGCTTGCAAATGCCTCTAACGCATAATTTTTGGCTGCGGGTGTTGTTTTCTCTAAATGTTTAGATGTATTCTTATGACTCCAGCTCACAATTTACATCCTTAAGCCTAAACTCGTAAACCCTGCCTTTCAGGGGGCGTGATCATATGATCTGACAATATTTAAGCAAGCCCATCATTTACTTCTTAGACACAGCCAATAGTAAATGAGACCGTCATCATGACGTCAATAAAACATGGAAGTTACACGTAATCTTCAATCGGAGGGTAAGAATTAAATAGTGCCAATAAGTTATTTGCTATAAAATGCATTAGTTTATCTGTTTAATTCCATGTGGATTTCATGATATTTATTAACCCCTTGCATATTTGTGGGTTTGAGACTGTTGTGCATTTAATTATAATGTGTTTCCATGCCTCCTCATGCTTTCAATGTACAGTATTGTGTTTTTAATTGCTGTTACAGCTCTAATGAATGTTTGAAAAAGCTCTTGTAAGTCCTACATTTAGTACTCATAATATTTTTGACAGAAAAGTGATACTTTTTTCAGTTGCGGGTCAGACTTTATTTGCGATCTAGAGCTACAGGTCTAATAGAATATTGATTTTGTATAACTATAATGATTCAGAACCCGTAATATTCAAGTTGTTCTAAAACCAATGGCGTTCTAAGGCCGGTTTTGCGTCTTTGGCTGGGCCGTAGTGATTGTGGGCGGGGAACTCAGAATCAGATTATGAGTATCTAATAGAATATGTGGCAATATTAAGAACTGTTTTAAGGGTGTATACATTTATGAATTGGGCAATTAAATAAGGCCCACAGTTTTTATCTGTGTCTGTGGTGCGTTATTCTTAAATTATTATCATTTATTTTGCATGCAAAACAAAATGTTGGTAATGAATAAGACATGTCCTTTTCTGGATTGCTACCTTGTCATGGTGAACGGGCTTGTGTACTTTAATGAGCTATTCCATGTAGTGTTACCCAAAACGGGCAGGTCATAGCAGAGAGCTCAAACAAATCACGGTCAACTGGAGAAAAAAATGGCAACCCAAGAAAACCATATGGATAAGCACAACCAGAAACACAGACAGATGTGCCTGGAGTGCCATGTCCACCACTGAAGGAACGAACAACAAATAAGATTTATTTTAAGTGAATTATAAACCGTTTTGGATGACAAGGTAATTAGACTAATTATCTAGGGTGATACGAGAAGGTACATTATGTAGTTGCCTACGTATAAGGGGTAACATTACATTTCCAATATGTCAGATTTTTTTTTTTAAATCATATAAATGCATCTATTTTAAAATATCAATCACTGTAATTTAATTACTTTGAATCTTGTCCAGTTTCCATAATATAACACGAAGACATGAGATGCCTCATTAGCACTAAAGCAGCTGTGTTTTTCTTAACATTTAGTGTTTGAGTAGAAAGCTACTGGCAATAAGTTGTGTATTGCAGAGCTGTGACATCGCCTTTCTATCAGCATCTGTCTTGCTTAGGCACATTGATTGTATGCATCAGTTGTGAATTCCCAGATGGGAGACACAGCCTGTAAAAGGGGGGTAGCAAAGGGATGCAGACTTGTCTTGAAAAATGAATCCGTAGGGAAGAGCCCATCACTCTCCTCTCTTGGTGTGTATTCAAGTCATTCTTTACCAGCTCTCTGAAGCTATTGAGTCACTGGAGAATAAATCCAGACCAAGCTCAAATAAATAGCAAAATATCTCTGTAGCAATCTATTTATTTGAACAACTACACTGTCTCTTCTTATTTATCTTTAGAGATTTTGATCAAAAACCTGTTTTTTTTCTTGATTTGTATTAAACCTTATAGGGCTGACCATAACACCGGTGGGATGTAAACATTCATTTAATTTGACGCCAATCTCGTCATGGCTGACTGCTTTTGGACATGGTGTTTTCATGTCTTCTAAAAATACATGAAATAGAACATGGCCCTAGGGGACAAATATATTTTGTTTAAGAAGACTCATCAAAGAATGAGTTGGGTGAGAGCACAAGAATAATGATACAATTTATTTAAATAATACAAACATGACTGGTTAGACATCGGTTAACAAATTGGAAAAAAGCATAGTCCATATCTATCACGTGTTAACTAATTTACATCCATTCGAAGTGGTATAGATTTCAATTTTTTATAATTTTCCTCTGACAGCAGTCGTAGATGACTCAATAATATCAATATCTTGTTCTATATTGCTGAAAGCATGCTGTAGGCAGCTGCATTGATTGGCCTGTGGGTATTAAATGTTAATAAAAATGTTTTCATGAAAAGCATCAGAATAGTGTCCAAGAATGTATTTTCCATTTGAAATTTGGCTCTTCTAAAATAAAGCCCTAGCTGCCAAATATATTGAAATCTAGCCAAGCTCTTAGAGTTTTCTACATTATTGGATTATTTTATTTTTTTGCTAAAATTTGCAGTTTCATTTGGTCAATTTGTTCTCATATACTGTACAGACTAGCTTAGATGATGTCTATATTGTATTTCTTAAATGGAAGCTGAAGTTCCATTTGTAAGAGCCTGTTTGAGCAAATTATAGTTAATAATGGAAACATATTTTTGGAAAACTCAACATATTAAAAGCCTTATTAAATTGCGATTCAGCCAATTTACTAGGGCTCTATATAAGCACAGAGCATATTTTATTTACAGAAGTTTTTAGTTAGTGAAGACCTTGCTTTTGGATAGAAGTTCACTAACTAAAAACTTCTGTAAAAAATATGCTATGTGCTTATATAGAGCCGTATTCAATTGGCCGAATCACAATTTAATAAGGCTGTAAATCTTCTTTAATTTGTTATGTATTATTTGCAGTAAATGCCATGCCCACTGTTGTCTTATAAGGCCTCCTCCTATCTGTGAGCTTAGCTTTCTTGTCCAGTAAATGGGAAACTGGGACATTGAGATCAACTTAATGTAACTCTTTGGAATTTGAAGCTTAAAGTACCATTGTGGTAATTTTTTTGGGTGTTTTGTATAAATAAACTTGATAATAAGCAAAATATAAACATACAATTTACTTTTTTATGTTTTATACACAACTATTCTTTACTGCAGGTATTCATTTTCAGCAGATTCTGTCTTTTACTTTCTCATGGGGTGTTTGTTTTTAAACTATGTACATCCCATTGCTCCTATAGTGAAGACTTGCAGCTGTAGATGTTGTGTTGCTGCAAAGTCTCCACTCATCTCAGGAGGTTGATTGTTGTTGTTAATCAGTTGTGTTGGACTCCGTGACCCTATCGAATGCAAATGCCAGACACATCTGTATGGTTATGTCTTTGGTTGTGCTTGTCTGTAAGGTATTCTTGGTAAAGGTGCTGGAGTTGGTTGCCAGTTCTTTCTCCGGAGGACCGTGATTTATCTGAACTCTGTGCTATGACCTGCTCATCTTGGGTGACCCTACATGGGTCCACACCACTGCAAGGCAGCAATCCAGAAGGGGGGAAGTGGACACTGAATTGACAGATTCCACACCACCATAACTGTATATAAAATTAAATATATTGGAGACTGTGTTTTATTGTCAATTCTAACATAAACTCTTTCATTGTTATTTAAAATACACAATAACTCTGTACTGTAAGTTACAATATTTTTTTCTATTTAACCATTTCTACCAGAGGGAATAGTCCTTGGATGCAGGGCAGTTTCATATGCAAAACAACAAAGCTAGACGTGGCGTGCATGTCATTAGCACCCGGTATATGCTAATGACGTGGCGCGCATGTGACATCATGTCTCAGCCTGTGTTGTGGAAATTATGTAATTATGGAAATTAGGCTGAGATCCTGCTCCATGCTGATGATAGCCAGTAAGCTTGAAACAGCTGTACATGGATTGGATAATCAGCCTGTGTTTAATTGAATTAAAGCTGTGTAATACAGCATGCATAATCTTAAAGGAAGCCATGTTTGATAATGGCTACGGAATGAAGAGCGAGGCATTTGTGGACATATTTGTGTGTCCCAGCTCAACTTCCCAGAATCCAGTGTAACAACTGTTTTTCTTGGAACTCTGAGCTGGAAGCAGGTTTTTTAACTTATATTTAGGGCAGTGCACCGGCGGTAGATCCACCCCTGCATCCTGTCCTGGGAGAAGAGTTGAATTATCCTCCCAGATTTTTGGGGGCTCCTATGCCCATGGACTAACAGTAAATATATTTTTTATATGTCAGGTTCTGCTCATCTCTCTTTGTTCATGAGGACCAGAAGATAAGGTTTTCAAGCCCCGTCTCAGCTACTGGAACCATCTTTTGAGTGTAATAAATAACATAAAAAATTGATAAAAAATAAAGGCTTTGTTGTTTGTACTTTCTAAACAAACATATTTAACCATTATCGAGTCTAGGTCTTCAAAAAACATACTATAAATTGGAAATAGTGCTAATTTTCACCAATTTCCTCCATTAAACTTCCCGGCAACACAGAGCTATAAGAATCATTTTCCTAACAGTATTTTCTGACACATTAAACCAATGGTAGTTATAGTGCAGAGTTTGACAGTGTAACTATAATCAGATTTATAGTAACACTTTACTTTACGTATAAATTCCCCCACAGATACATTACACGCTTCTGAATATTGATTACCATGCTAGACCTTGGCAGGTGGTTTCCATCAATTTGTGGCCAATGCAGTCTGAGCTTGCAGTTTTCTTTCTAACTCTTTCAATTATTAGGTTAGTCTGATCATATTAGCTCCTACACTGCTAGATACAGACTCATAAACAAGTTACACTGCTGACAGCATCAGGTTTGGAGCAAATAGCACATTTTAGAACTTATGTTTACAGCGATTCAACATTGCTTGTAAAACAGTAATATGTGCATAAAAGCAGATTTTTATTGAGCAGTGAAATGTATAGGAAGCTGTGGAATTGCTGTGTAATGTCCTATCATAATAGTTGTATTACCTGCAGAACACTCATTTGGGCTTTACATCCGCTCAGACATCAATAGGATAATGAACATTAAGTTCCAAAAGACGAGATTGCATATAAAATTGTATCAAGAAACAAAGAAGTATTCTTCCACCCCCAAAGACATATAAACTCTCACACATGCCGAGGCACTCTCAAATACAGATGCACTCTCTCATACATGCAGAGGCACTCTCAAATACAGATACACTCTTACATACACTCTCTCAAACATGCTGAGGCACTCTCAAATACAGATGCACTCTCTCATACATGCCGAGGCACTCTCAAATACAGATGCACTCTCTCATACATGCAGAGGCACTCTCAAATACAGATGCACTCTCTCATACATGCAGAGGCACTCTCAAATACAGATACACTCTTACATACACTCTCTCAAACATGCCGAGGCACTCTCAGATATAGATGCACTCTCTCATACACTCTCTCACACATGCCGAGGCACTCTCAGATATAGATGCACTCTCTCATACACTCTCTCAAACATGCTGAGGCACTCTCAGATATAGATGCACTCTCTCATACACTCTCTCACACATGCCGAGGCACACTCAGATATTGATGCACTCTCTCATACACTCTCTCAAACATGCTGAGGCACTCTCAGATATAGATGCACTCTCTCATACACTCTCTCACACATGCTGAGGCACTCTCAGATATAGATGCACTCTCTCACACATGCTGAGGCACTCTCAGATATAGATGCACTCTCTCACACATGCTGAGGCACTATCAGATATAGATGCACTCTCTCATACACTCTCTCACACATGCCGAGGCACTCTCAGATATAGATGCACTCTCTCATACACTCTCTCAAACATGCCGAGGCACTCTCAGATATAGATGTACTCTCTCATACATTCTCTCACACATGCTGAGGCACTCTCAGATATAGATGCACTCTCTCATACACTCTCTCACACATGCTGAGGCACTCTCAGATATAGATGCACTCTCTCATACACTCTCTCACACATGCTGAGGCACTCTCAGATATAGATGCACTCTCTCATACACTCTCTCACACATGCTGAGGCACTCTCAGATATAGATGCACTCTCTCATACACTCTCTCACACATGCTGAGGCACTCTCAGATATAGATGCACTGTCTCATACACTCTCTCACACATGCTGAGGCACTCTCAGATATAGATGCACTCTCTCACACATGCTGAGGCACTCTCAGATATAGATGCACTGTCTCATACACTCTCTCACACATGCTGAGGCACTCTCAGATATAGATGCACTCTCTCACACATGCTGAGGCACTCTCAGATATAGATGCACTCTCTCACACATGCTGAGGCACTCTCAGATATAGATGCACTCTCTCATACACTCTCTCACACATGCCGAGGTACCATGTAACAAGCAGAAGTAAAGGACAGAAGCATATGTTTTATAACAAATAAAATCAAAAAGGCCATCTAGTCTACCCATTCTATCTTCCTAATTAAGCTTCAGAATGGAATGGCCTTTGGAACTGTATTTTCTTATAATTGGGAGGGTCACTTATCTACTACCAAATAGTATTTTTGCACAATCTCCTAAATCCTCCATTTTACAACTTGTAATCATGACCTCTTTTTCTTTGTTGCTACAATTGTGACGTTATGACAGTTGTGTCACATTGTTTCAATTAAGATCTCAGAGCACATAAACTTAGGGCCATATTCTATTAGCTGCTCGCAAATGCCTAAATTTAGCTGCAGATTTTTTTTTATAAATGTTTAGATGGTTTCTATTGACTCCAGCTTGTAGATTCCGACATTGAAAAAAAATATGTTTTAATTGCATATTTGTGGGTTTGATACTGTTGTGCATTTAATTTCCATGCCTTTCCATGCTTTTACAGTACAGTATTGTGTGTTTAATTGCTGTTACAGCACTAATAAGTATTTGAAAAAGCCCTTGTGAGTCCTATTTAGTATTCGTAATATTTTTGACAGAAACTTGATACTTTTTTCAGTTGCGGGTTAGAGTTTATTTGCAAGCTAGAGCTCTGGGTCTAATAGAATATCGATTTTGTGTAACTTTAATTATTTAGAGTTCCAGACTAAAGTATGTTCTCTGCATTTCTCGTAGTTTCAATACAATTTAAACAGGTTTCACATAATATTTTATCATGCAAAAAATACTTTTGTAATATGTAAAATAAGCTCTTTTAAATAATACTAAAAAACAGTTGTGTTGCATGTCCCTTTAAATCTGTTGATATATGTAAGGATTTCTGTAATATCACCCCTCTCCATTCTGTCCTCTAAGCTATACTTATTGAGGCCATAAAGTATTTATTTGTTAGTTTTGCCTTTTAGACCATGCACTATTTTAGTCACAATAATTTTTAATTGATTTTAATTTATTAATATCTTTTTGGCGATACGGTCTCCAGAGCTCTGACCAGGGCATTAGAACCTCTCTTATTCTTAGGCTTTGAAAGTACCGTCAACTCACTCTGCTGGGTTAATTGTGACAAAAGCGTAACTTTTTAATAGAAACATAAAACATGGAACTAGACCCCTACTGGGTTTAAAAATAAAAAAAAGTGGGGATGAAGGATGAAAAAACAGTGTCCAGAACTCTACTTAGTATAAACAATTTAAAAGGAAGAAGTTTTAAATTGTAGTAACTTGCCCATCATAAATAATAGTATCATCCAATGTTATCTTGAATTGTCTGTGCTGTGTCTCTCTCTCTCTGTTATGTGGTGAGTATGCTGTCTCTCTCTCTCCGTTGTATATCGATATGCTGTCTCTGTTCTGTCTCTCTCTGTGCACTCTACCACTGTGCACGCTCCCTCTCTGTGTGTGCTCTCTCTCTCTGCACTCTCTGTCTGTGCGCTCTCTGTCTCTGCACTCGCTCTCTCTCTGTGCGCACTCTCTGTGCGTGATCTCTCTCTGCACTCTCTCTGTTATTGATCTCTCTCTCTGCGCTCTCTGTCTATGCGCTCTCTTTCTCTGCACTCTCTCTGTGCATGATCTCTCTCTGTGCACGCTCTCTGTGCGTGATCTCTCTCTGCACTCTCTCTGTGCGTGATCTCTCTCTGTGCGCTCTCTCTCTCTGTGCGCTCTCTCTCTGTCCGGGGTGTGTCTCTCTCTACCGATTTACAGAAATGCCCCAATTTACAGAAAATGTGTCAGCTGCTCAAAAGACACTGGGCAGGCATTAAAGACACCATTAAATATTATAGTTAATATTTGTATGGGTAGAAGTGACTGTTTAAGGTGTTCTTGCATCTTGTAGCTATATTCCTGGACACTCCTTTTTGTTAGCTTTCGCCACTTGCATTTTTGCGCCTAATCCCGTAAGGATTTACTGTTTTATGTATCTAATATAAGTTGATTTAGATACAGTGGAACTCACAAAGTAGTTTAGCAGTAATTTTGAGGCATCTATTTGCCTCTGTTGATATATAAAGTCTCCATACTTAAGCCTGAGCACCACTGACTTAGCACGTTTTGCTGATATACCACCATCCATCTGCAAATAATACATTTAGTCTTGTTGTGAAGACTTCATATGGGCGGTGCTCTGTTTTTATTTTTGCTTCTCCATTCTCACATTGAAAGGGCTTAGAACCATCACCACCATGTGATGAAAATGTGCAGGCTCTGATTGGCTGGAGACTGGTGTAGAAACTTTGTCAAATTAAGTTTGGGTGGGGCTGTGGGGGCTACCTGTGCTCAGGTTAAAAATTAACTGTGCAAAACTTCAGATCACTTGCTTATTATGCAATAAAATCCATTTATGTATCTAATATGTAAAAATGCCCCTCAAACAAATAATAGAAATTCCAGGACTTTTACAGAAAAAGTATCTTTCCCAATTCATCTTGTTGTAGTTTCGATTCTGTTCACGCCTACAAGTCTAGTAAAGAGATGAATTCTAATCTTTATGTAAATATGCTATAAGCTTGGTATTTTACCTGAAAAGTTGGAATTCATTTTAGAAGGTCAAAAAAACTTTAAGGAGAATACATTTTTTTCGTGCTGTCTACTGAAGGAAGTCTCAGGTCGTAGATTTTTGTTAAAAGAGCATGGTGGCATGAAAAATTATCAATCTATAGTTTGGAAAAAATAATAAAGTGATGCAAGGCAGATTTTTTGCTTCCACTCTTTCTTTGAACTGTCAAAAGTAGGTGAATGGCACTAGCAGACTTTTCTGAATGATTAGCATACTTTTGAATGTAGGACTGGCAAACGCAGGCTGTCACAACCCACTCTTCGTTGAATTTAAAAAGGCCAAAAAAACATATCCTACTCACAGGTTGTATACATTATGTATTCCCCCCCACAGGATAGCTTAACTGGATTCTAGGACAAATTGCAGATTTTAAGGCCAAGTTACTGGATTCCACAGCAAGTTGCAGAATTGAATTATTTAAATTATTTTTATTTTTCAGTACACATTTTTATATAGTTTTTGCACCAATCACCCATGGGCCACTTCCCTTGACACCATTTGACAACTTTTACCCACATGGATCAGGTCTGTCTCCAAGAACCCAGTGTCCTCATCTAGGTGCTGAGGAGTTTACAGCCCCAGTTATCAGCTACCTCCAGGCATGATCTGGGCACAGCTGGGGTTGATTAGGCAGTGTGACTGCTGGAGACAGAGAGTTTGGGTGATGGGTCAGGGCTAACCCCTGAGATCTGGGGTGTGCAGGTGTTAGATTCTCCAGGAGATGGTTCTCCGCTTATCAGGAGACCCAGCAGAGGGTAGCGGGATGGTTAACGGGCTTGGGACACCTCTGGAGCAGGGAGGAAATTGTGGTAAGCCCTGGTGGGTTCAGGGGAGTTTGGCGGTCATTCCTATACTCCCCTTAGCCAACTGCCTTTTAAAAAGTGATACCTTTATTCATTTAGAGGGGAGTCAGAGCAGCTACGGGGTGTATCTACTTTTGACTTTTATAACAACTAATGTCAACCAAGGTCAAGTTGCTTCATAATTTGTGGTTAACCACAAGACAAAGGATCAAACGGGTATCACTTGCACTTGACACCAATGGACCCTTGTCAATTGTTACACGTGTTTCAATTGCTGATTTGACAACCTTGTTAAGAATACTTGATTAATCAGCCCAGTGAATCTCCCATTGAAGCTTATGGAGCGTAAACTACCATTTACCGCAGGTTCCAACCCAGCCAGTGCCCTAGACCAAAACTGGGACTGGAAGTGAACTGGGTATCACAGTTGGCAAGCATCTACCAGTCGCCTTTAAAGTGATACTAGCCTGAAAATATTGTTATTGGCCCAATGTAATAATTATAACCCAAAACACATTATACACATAAAATAAGTATTCACAAAAAGAAAAAAAAATACCCAGGCCCCCTAGGCTCAATTAATCTAGACAAAAGTGATCCTAGGGGTGTAAGGCTTATAACCCTGGCTTTGGGAGCGACATAGTCTTTTAAAATGCATTTATGGCCAATATAATAGCCCTTGGGTCAGGTCGCCACATGGCAAGTGTCCATCAAAGTTCAGTTGTTGGTTCCAAAGGTCCGTAAGTCTTGGAGGTCATGACACAGTCAATAAAAGACCATTTTAAAAGTAAAAGTTTTAGTCACAACACATATATTTACATGAAAAAATATGTGAAATTAATAAACATAACATTAGAGTGACCCAAACATAGCTTCATTTGAATACTTGAACTGTTAAGGGGAAGTGTAAACATGATCTCATGGAGAGGATCTTATCTGTTTTACCTCATTTTTTTTTACATTCTAAAGAATGCAGATAAAATAACAGGGTTGTTTCAATACCATTTCAATAAAAGCAGATTCTACTGCTTGTTCTGATAAAAAGACCATGAAAAAAATAAGTCTTAAAGTCACTCATATATTGTTTATAGTACCAAAAGAATTACAGATCGTTGCTTTAAAGAATGTGGACAAAAGAGGGTCATATTTACATATTTAGTGGAATTGTCAAATAGTTAGTAAAATATGGCAGAAAATAGAAGTAATTAATGATATGTATTGTACACATAATACTTATTTGTTCCCTAGAAAATTAAAATTTCCAATTAAAAAACTATTTGCAACAATATTTAGTGTTGTAAAATGACATATTGCAACTAGATGGAAAAAAACTACAGGATATTTATCCCTGTGTAGGGTGCAAGTGGCTAAAAGAGGTTGCACTCAGAGTGGGTTATAATGTCCATAGAACTAACCTTTTACGGTTAGTTCATTCTCTGATTGAGCACCTCTGACTTTGTTTTTTTTCTGTATAATGTATTAGTTTAATTTTATACAAGTTATTTGTTTGTATAATGTTATGTTCTTTCAATATAATATATTCATAAAACAAACAAATACATGGCCTATATATTGTACTACGTACTACAACAAATCATTCCTGACATATCACGTTGACATGTAAATTCTACTTATTGATCCAAATGAACAAAAAAGTAATGCAATGGCAAGTATAAAATGACATGCAATGGCAAGTGAGGTGCATCTGTCACACTCAAATTTCACGCAAAGCCATCTCAATCGGTGCTTTATGCAATTAATAACTGTGCGTAAGCCTTTACAGGACCTCTCTGTTAGGTACCCACATGGTATGGGTTAATTGTTAGGTTCTACAGAGGTCCTTTCACGAACTCTGTGGCCCGGGGTTAACCTTTAGGTGTCATGGGGGTCTTTGCTCTGTGCATTTCCTGTTAGTTTCAGTGCAGTTTGAACCGTTTTTACTTAATTTTTTTTTCATGCAGAAAGCAACTAAAATATGCTCTGTCAATCTATGAAAAAACAGCAACGTTCAGTGTTCCTTTAACAGTTCAGACTGGAGGCGGAGCAATCACATTTCTCTGTAGCTCCTTTCCAGATGTGTACTAATTAGTAATTGACCTAAACTGTATACAAGAATAAATATTGTATTATATGATACAATTTGTTTTTTTTCTTTTTTTTTTGTATTCCAGAAGAAAGCTTCAAGAGATGCTCTACACAAGTAGCTGTGGGGGAGCTGTCCACGCATTGGTGCTGAAACTGCTGTAAGACATTTTATTTTCTATTAATCTCATTGAAACATAGGGTAAGATTGACTAGAATAGAGAGAAAATCCAGTGCTTGATCTCTGTGAGCCTTGAAAACTTGAAAACTCATTAAATGACCATGTTTATCATATACTCTTTTGAACAATTAGACTTCATAAAATAATTTGTTTAGAAGGTATAAATTTAACATCTGCTAAATTTTTTGTATGCTCTTTTGAATAACATCTTGATAATGGGCAAAATGTTTTTGCTTGTGTATGCAATTTTTGCTGAATGTGTCCATTTTCTTTATTCAGCTGCTTCTTGAAGCTTCTGTCCCAACAGGGCATTTCCTTGTAAACTAATGAGCTCTGCATTAGCTTTAATCAGAACTCTGTCCTGTTGTCCAGATAGTGCTTCATCTATACATACGAAATATCCTTCCATATCAGGAAGTAGATCACAGGAAAATAAAATGATATATTTCACAGCAGTATAATTGCGTGTACAAGTAATTCATTTAGAGGCTGTATTATTTTTTTACATTCTAAAAACATATTACATACTTTCAAGTGCAGTTCCTCAGTGTTCTTTCATAAGTGCAGGTATTATTTACTGTGTGTTGTTTTATTATCCTTTAGGCACATATAAGCATTATCAAATTGTGAGTTGCACTTCCATTTAAACCTGTTGTTTTTTCTACAACATTGTAGTAGTCTTTCAAAAGAACTGAATAGAGATTTTTTTTGTATTCAAACCTACCCCAGGTTATGAAAAGAACCCAGTAAAGCAAACTGGAGTTTAATATTTAAAAATGAAAAATATTTTATACTAATATATACAGGGCCAGATCTACCTTTTTGGAGCCCATGGGCAATGAAGTGGAGAAGCAAGGTATACACGCACCCATGTGTATGTCCATTACTTACACATACTTGGCAAACAAGTGTCTTTTTCCTTGAACTGCATTGGGATTTAATGATAAAACTGAACACCCATTGCTAATATAAGTTACATAGTTACATAGTAATTGAAGTTGAAAAAATACTTTTAGTCCATCAAGTTCAACCTTTTTAGATCTACTCTGATTTGCAATATGCAGATTAATTGTTAATTGATCTAGAGGAAGGCAAACAGAAAGAAAAAACAGTGAAATTTTGCCAATTGTCTCAAAAGCCGAAAAAATATATAAAATTCCTTACTGTCCCCAAATACTGGCAATCAAATTCCTCCCTGGATCAATACTCCCTCTATTTATCCAGGATAGCCCTGAATGCCCTTTTTATTTAAACATATATCCAATACCTTTTTAAAGTTATATAAGTGATCAGTGAGTGTGTGATCAGGATGTGTCTCACCAGCTGTCGGCCCTTCCTCACAATAAATCATATAAGAATGTGTGTAATTTACATTTATTTGTGTTCTATATTTCTGGATGTGGGCGGTCAGACAGACACATCATGATCACTTAGTCCACACACACAGACAAAACACAGAAATAGAAATAAACAAAAACAAATAAACACATACAGACAGTGGGAGAAACAGAAATTGGAGTGCCCTGGTGCAAAAAAAGGTGCCCTCCACAGGGGGAGGAGGAAGGGGCAGACACATGCATATATCCATTACATATATGTGTGTGTGTATATATATATATATATATATATATATATATATATATATATATATATATATATATCACATATATAGTTGTGAGCATGCGAGCCGTTGCTCACGCTTGCCCGCGGCCCTCGCGAAGCATGGAGCGCCCTGTTTCCCTCTGTCCCCTCCCCAGTCTCCCTCTGCCCCTCCCCTGTCTCCCTCTGTCCCTCCCCTGTCCCTCTCTCTGCTGCCCCCCATGGCCGCTCTCCCCGCCTCCCAGTGATGATCACACCGTGTCCCCACACACAGCTCAGTGACCGGTGCCGCCATGGGCTGTGAGGATCGGGATGTGAGTGAGGAGGACCCGGAGCTGGCCTCCCATAAGCCGCCGGTCCGGGCCCTCCAGCAGGAGGAGAGCAACTTCCAGGAGGAGGTCTGGTGGGACAAAGAGCAGCCTGGAGACCCCGAGTACCCGCAGGAGCCAGGTGTCACCCCCCTCACCTCTGAGTGTCCCCCGCACCGGACCTGCTGCCAACACCTGGCCTGGGACCGGGTCATAGTGACAGAGGAGAAGACGGGTGAGAGACACCATAGACAGGGTGACCTGTATGTGGTTATACCCACTCACACTGTGGGATCATGTATCTAATAGAGCAGAGTGGGGCTACAACTTATTGTTGGCAATTATTGGTAATCTGTACAGTATGTTATTATATTGAGAATAAGTACTGGAGATTACTAATATTATATGGGCACCCCAGAAAACGGGACCAAGCCCACAGTATCTACAATGTTTTATACTGGTAAGAGGTGCCCAGGGTATTAGGATCATGCTTATGCCAGCATCACTGGGCATGTCACTGGGTATTGCAACGGGTATGGCACTGGGTATGTTACTGGGCATGGCACTAGGCATGGCACTGGGTATGTCACTGGGCATGTCATTGGGCATGTCATTGGGCATGACACTGGCTATGTCATATGGCTGGAAACTCCAGAGAAGTAAACTCCAGGTCCATGACCAGTTGTGCAGGTGCTCCTTGCCAGCAACTGCGGCCCAAGCAAAAAAGTACGAGACACGTTACGACCAATTACGACCTCGCAAAAATGAAATGAAAAAAATGAAAAACACAATAAATACACACAGCACATACATAAAAAGCTTACCTACAGCAAGAGGGAGCATCCAGGACCTCAAAAAATGAAGTTACACCTCAATTTAACTCAAAATAAAAGAGTTTAGACACTAAAGAATTCTCTGAGCGAGAGAAAAAATTACCTCCGAACAAAGCGAAAACGAGGCTACAGCAGTCTAAAGACGCAAAACACCACCAGAAACACGCAAAACACCACAAAACACCTACGGATATTCCGCCACAGCCGCATACCACACATTAGCCGCCATTTTAGAACAATAACTTCTACAATGCGGAAGTACACAGCCACGCTAACGGTTTTGTTTCGCGCATGCACACTATTACACTACACACATTCATCACGCTTACACAGCAGCTCCACACCACTAATGCTGCAGCAACATCAAAACAGATTGCCAGCTCTTCAACACAATGCTTCCTGCAAATATTACTTCAAAATAGGTAACGTATATTACTTTATTAATCTATTAGTTATTTTATTATTATACACCAAACAGCATTAGCTCACTTACAATTTCATTGCCGTAATTTTTTGACAGGCAATTCGCTAGTATATATATACTACTAGCGAATTGCCCGTCAAAAAATGACGACAATGAAATTGTAAGTGAGCTAAGGGTGTTTGGTGTATATAATGTGGCTGATGTAGCGTTGTCTATGTCGTGCAAGTTTTTTTGGATTTTCCGTAGCTGTTTGGTGGTGTTTTTCGTGTTTATGGTGGTGTTTTGGGTGTTTTTGGGACCTTTAGCCTCGTTTTCGTTTTGTTCGGCGGCCATTTTTTCTCTCGTTTAGGTGATTTTCGGGTCTCTAAACTCGGGTCTTGTGGTTAAATGGAGGTGTAACTTCACTTACAGAGGTCCTCGGTGCCCCCCCTTGCTGTGAGTAACCTTTTTATGCGTTTGTTGTTTGTATTTGTTGTGTTTGTAATGTTTTTGGGGTTGTGCGGGTTGCGTCCTTGTTTTCTAATCTCGTAGGTGTTTTTCGGCAATTACGTAGGTGTTTGGTGGTGTTTTGCGTTTTTAGACTGCTGTAGCCTCGTTTATTTTTTTTCGTCGGCCATTTTTTCTCTCGCTTAGTGAATTTTTTAGTGTCTAAACTCTTTTAATTTGACTTATATTGAGGTGTAACTTCAGTTTTCGAGGTCCTGGATGCTCCCTCTTCCTGTAAGTAAGCTTTTTATGTATTTGTTGTGTGTATTTGTTGTATTTTTCATGTTTTGATGTGCGCGTGTTGCGGCCGATTTTTGCGAGGTCGTAATGTTTGTTTTACGACGTAAGTTTTGAGAGGGTCGCAGTTGCTGGCAAGGAGCGAGCGTGAGCAACGGCTTCACAAGGGCCTCAGTTGCTGGCAAAGAGCCTCCAAGCGTGAGCAACACCTCGTATGCTCACAACTATATATGTGATTCAATAAACCCCTTATCCCTGCTACATAGGCCACCAATAACTGGCCTTGGCCTATTACCTTGCCTCCAACCCGTGCTGCTCTGATTATTGTGCTGGAGCAGTGGGGTCCAGGACGCATGTCGTGATCATGCATGCCACGCTCTCAGAGGGTGCTACCAAAGGTGCTCAAGGGGGCACATAGAGGATACAGAGGAGCTCCAGAAGGCCGGGAACACCACAGGGTGCCCCCACCCTATATTGTATAAAACGAAATAATAATTAAAACACAGCACTGGTGCTCAACTAGAGCAGGGCCCTGGTGCATTGCATCATGTACACCAGCAGTAGCTCCGCCCATGGACACAGACACAGAAAGACTAACAAAGACACGGACACACACATAGAGGTACAAACAGAGACACACAGAAACACACACAGGTACACAGAAACATACACACACAAAGAAGCACACACAGAGGTAAACACATAGAGACACAGTCAGATACACAGTTACACACACAGAGGTACACACAGACACACATAGAGCCAGACAAATAGAGGCACACAGACACACATAGAGCCACACAAATAGAGGCACACAGACACACACATAGAGGCACACAGACACACATTGACATACAGTATACAATTAATAGTTCATTTTAATAGCACAGTATGAAACATGAAAAACAAAAAGGGTCTTTACCTTCAGCAGCACTTTATGGAAAGTGCTCTGCCCACACGCTGCTGAGCTCTGCACAGGGGGCAGGACACAAGGAAGGGAGGCGGGGCTATAGCTGTGTGCTTTGCCCACAAGCTGCAGAACAGGAGGGAGGGAGATGGAGGCAGAGCTATGGCTGGGGATAGGGCTCAGTTTTTTTTCTTAACAATTGTTTTTTACTCTCAGAATGAGGCACCCCTCACTAAGGCCCACACTTAGGCTAATGACTAAGTTGCCTAATCGGTGGATATATATAATATATACTAACGACTTGCCCGTCAAAAATGACGGGGCAATAACATTTTATGCCATGGGAATGCTGTTTGAGACATAATTGAAACCATTTTGTACTGTGAGGACCTTCGGCGCTCATTGTGAGGCTTGTGCTGAGCGCCTTTAGAGCTCATCGCTGGTCTCGCAATAAGCGCCGAAGGCGCTCAATGCGAGCCTCTCCTCTCGTGTACTTTTGGTCCTCTGAGAGAGATATATATTTCTATGTATATGTAGTTAAGTAATAATGAATGATTTCTTAAATCAATTAATATAATTTAATTATTTATAATTGATATATGCAGCGAGCAATAGGCTGAAGAGCTAACAATCTGTATTTTGCGTCTGCATAGAATATACATTGTGAGTGTTAGTGCCCTGCCTATAAAGTGTAATGAATGTTTGAAGTGTGCATTATAAATAGGCTGTGTGCGCGAGGTAAAGCCGTTGGTTTATTGTGTAAAGCGGCACTGTATAGTGGTAATGTTATTATTGTGGTACGCATATTGTGATCATTTTCCGTCTTTTGTAATAGTGTATCTTGTAGGTCGTAGTGTGATGTGTAAAGTGCAATGTTTTGCGCGGTCCAGGGTCGTGTACCCTTGTTTTTATTTTTTTAGGCGTCCATTTTTTTCCTTGCTTAGGCCATTTTCGAGTGGCGAAAACGTCTAAACCGAGTTAAATTCGCCTTCCACCTCACTCACAGACGTCCTGGCTTTTGCCCCATGCTGTCTGTGATGTTTTTGTAATTTTTGGGGGTGTATTTAGTCTGTTTTTCAGGTTTTTTGTTTGGCCGCTAATCTCGAAAATGTTTGTGTCTCGTATTTTTTTTTCTAAGCCCTGGGCCTCGCATTGGCTAAGTGCTATGGTTTAATGGCTCGCCTCGCAGCGATGAGCACCTTTGGCGCTCATCGGCTAATTGATACAGTTAAATGGCTCGCCTCGCTTCGTGAGGCTCACAGCGATGAGTGCCGTCGCCGCTCATCGTCGAAATCCTATGCGTTAACGGCTCGCCTCGCGAGGCTCGCAAGTGATGAGCGTCTGTGGTGCTCATTTCCTAAGTCATACGCGTGACGACTTCTCGCAGTTTGACAACTATTATATGTTTTAATATTATACTTTATTTAATTAATTTTACCTTCTAAAATAATTTTTCACATTAACCAGTCAAATTCTATAAATATAACACTTCAGTAGGTTCTTTTTTCTTTTGTTTCAATATTTTTTATTGTCAAACAAAGCCAGTATTCTTACAAACATTTTGCTTAATAAAGTTTTACAGTGTTTAAGAAGGAATTTGTTATGCAGGGTATATTATTTCTCTAACACTGATAGAACACATTACAACATTTTCTATTTTCTAAATTGAAAGGTTGTAAGAAGGTCTATACTAATCTTGATACAATAAACAATGCTGGTTGAGATCTTAAGTTGCAAATAACAACACAGAGTTTTGATTTAAAATATCAATGTTTCACATAACATATTCTAAAAATGAAAAGGAAATGAAAAAAAAGGAAAAAAATGATAACAAAATAAAAATAACTTTAATCAAACAAATAATACAATAACTTGAACTTAAATTGATGAGCAAATCAGAATCTTCATAAATAATCCAAATGTCGTACCTGGTTTGACTAGGAAATTATCGGCAACCAGTTACTCACCAAGCCCGTTCTGCTACAAGTTCATCCGGCTCCTGGGGTCGAAGAAGGGGATCCCGGTTTATTTTGGAGGGGAGTTCAGACAGGCTTATATAGGTATAGTGTAATTATCAGTACATGCAACATGTTTTTAGAATCTAAAAAACAATACAGGCTCTAATATATTGCTTTCTCTGCAGTTGTGATGCTGTGGAATCTACCATTTTAGTTTCCAGTGACTAACTTCCTGGCTGACTTTGAACATAGAGAAAATGTGTATTTGCACAGTGGGAAGGTGATATACACAACTGCCAGTGCTCTCATTAGCTCTAAGTGAAAGCTCATCAGACTACAAGGACACATTCCTTTGAGACAGATGCCGCAAGAAGCAGGCTTAGTACAGAAAATCAAAGCATGCAGTAGAGAATAATTTTATCTAAAAGTGAATCATGTAAAGGCAAGACTATGATGATAATTTTTAGCATATTTTACCACATTATAAAGTTTTTCCACTCAATTACTGTACACACCACAATGGTCCTTTAACTGAAGGACTTCAAGATCTTGACATTTAATTTACCTCTCACCATATAGTAATAACAAAATACAGTCTATGTATGGGGATAGAACATTTTATCAAAATACATGTACCAATGTAAAGGCAAAAACATGTGCTATATGCAATTTCCTACATGAAAGGATTGCAACAGTAGTTTTAAAAAGGGGTTGAGGAGGGGGGTGGAGGAGGGGGGTTGAGGAGGGGGTTGAGGAGGGAGGTTGAGGAGGGGGTTGAGGATGAGGAGGGAGGATGAGGTTGAGGATTTTGCTTCAAAGTTCTTTATTTGAAATTTATTTATTTATTCCTGAAATTTTCTTCTTAAAATGAGGTGCGTGTTATACGCCGGTGCGTGTTATACGCCGATAAATACAGTGTTTCTATACTTGACTTAGAATCTTCAAACTTTGCAGTGCACGTAGTTATACTTTAAAGCATTTACCTTTATAGGTTTCTGCCTGTTGCTCTGCCGTTTTTACCTCCACCCCTTTTGCATAATTATGGGCAGCGCAGCAATTGCAGCAGACTTCCTGCTGTGTCCTCTGGTGTCTGACTGGAGTAAATCTGAGGCCTGACCTTCACTGGAGGACACAACAGGAAATCTGCTACAGTTGTCCTGCCCTTATTTATGCAAAATGGGCAGAGAGCAAAAGGCAGAAACCTATAAAGGTAAGAGTTTTAAAGTGTAACTACTAGCAATACAACGTTTAAACACTGTAAATCAAGTATATTTATTAAGCATGTACTTTCATTTTAGAGTACAATGATCCTTCAATTATATTAAGAATTAATAGAGTATTAACTTAGAAATAATAATAGAATTGTAATTTATAGTTTTTAATTTTTAACATAAAATAACATGTAAATCTAAGCAGGAAAATGTAAAAGTCTAATATGCATTATATATCAGAGGGACTTATATATTGACATAGTCAGTACCATAAGACCCTGTTGTTGTTGTTTAGTCATTCAGTCATGTCTGACTCTACTTGACCCTATCGACTGCAGCACACCAGGTACATATGTCAGCCACTGTCCCTTTGAGCTCCATCACAATCATGTTTATTGCTTCAGTGACCTCATCTACCCATCTCTGTCTCTATTGTCCACTTCTTCTTGTGCCTTTAATCTTTCCCAGCATCACAGTCTTCTATAGGGAATTCTATCTTCTCATGATATGACCAAAATAATTGAGCTTCATCGTCATGATCAAACCTTCCAGTGAACAGTTTGTCTTGATTTCCTGAAGTACTAATTTATTGGATCTTCTGTTTTGTCATGGAGGATTCCACCTTGAACTGGTATTCTGACTGTATCTAAAGGAGGAGGGTTATCCCCCTGGGGGTTACTCTTCTGTTCACAAAAATGCTTAAATGGACACGGCAGTTCAAGAAAAAAAGTCTCTTGTCAAGTTTGTACCATACTAACAATATTAGCAGCTGTGTAAGCCGCGGACTTAATACTTTTTTGGGGAAATTCTGTATTTTGAAATTCTGTATTTAAGTCAAGGAATCATTTTTGTGTTTTTTAAATCACATCCTGAGAACTGGGTGATGTTTTTTGTGTTTATAGTTATCAGTAAAGGAAGCACAGAGAGCCAGGCACATCTGTCAGCCACTGCCCCTCTGAGCACCATAAAGCTCAGGATCAATGCTTCAATGACCTCCTCTATCCATCTCCTCCTCTGTTGTCCCCTTCTTCAAGTGCCTTCAATCTTTTCCAGGGGATAAATCTAGGGGATCCTGTCTTCTCCTGATCTGGCCAAAATATTTGAGCTTCAGCCTCATGATCACACCTTCCAGTGAACAGTTTGTCTTGATTTCCTGTAATATTGATTTATTGGATCTTCTTGTAGCCCAATGGACTCTAAGTAGTTTGTGCTAACACCACAATTCAAAGGTGTCAATTTTATGGTGCTCAGACTTCTCAATGGTCCAGTTCTCACATCTGTATGTTACTACTGGGAATACTATAGTTCTAACTATGCAGACCTTTGTTGATAGTGATATATTGTAGGGGCCCCTAAATTAATTTTACAGGGGGGCTTTGATTTTGTATTTATGCCACTGGAAGCAGTATTTATATATAACAGAGTTTTATTGTAAGTTTAATAAACCTTTAAGAGCTCATAATCTCCAGTCAATTTGGACTAATGGCTAATAATAAACAAAACATATTTTAGTAGATGTAACATTTTAAGCTGAGCTTCGTGCTTTTTTAACATTGTCCCAACAGCATTTTGATTTTTACAATCTCTGATACTGATTCTGACTACAGAAACCATGAACATTTTGTAGACTGATTGCCTGCTATATCTTGATGTTCTTGCATTTTAAGTGCCTATAAAAAAGAAAGGAATATGTTCTCCTGAGGAGTGGAGAAGGGATGGTAGTCAGTGCTGCCTAATTACATATAAAACTGATAAAGCTGTGGTCCCCCTAGGAGGTTTTTAAAATATACATTTGGAAAACATCCAATTCTTTGTACTGCTTCAATAAGTTATTTAAATAGTTGTACAATATAAACTTAAAAATGGATAGAAATGGTCATAAAACAACAACAATCTAGGATTTGTGAAGAAGAAATGCTTTGGAGGAACAATATTTTTTTACACCTGATGCAAAGTAAAACAAAAAAACAAGTCAGAGGCGCTTATCAGAGAACGAACCAACCTTAATAGATTAGCTCTATGGCCATGATAAGCCACCCTGAGAGCAACCTCTTTTAGCTCACTTGTGCCCTTTACAGGGAGAAATATCCTGTAGTATATCAGTCTGGTCCCACTCAAAAGAGTGATCCAGACCCAAAATACCAGACAATTCTACCCTGAACAGGAGAAACAGCAAACTCAAGACGCATTTTGGCCTTTATGGGCCTCGTCAGTGAGGTGCAGCTCAACTCCCTAAGGCATAGTGAGCAAGGGGTCCACGTCTGGAGTCCCCTATTACCCTTAGGGAGACTAAACCATAAGGGTAATTTGCATAAACAAAAAAAAAAAAGTCAGAGCTCATCAGAGAACGAACCAACCTTAATAGATTAGTTCTATGGCCATGATAAGCCACTCTGAGAGGAACCGCTTTTAGGTCACTTGTGCCCTTCACAGGGAGAAATATCTTGTAGTATATCAGTCTGGTCCCACTCAGAAGCAAAGTAAGTGAAAAAAGAAATCAGCACATGACTGCAATTAATCTAAGTATTGCACATTATCATATTATTTCCAAGTGCTTTTAGCTTGAAAACGATGCATGCAGTCCTACAGATATTAATTAGCAATAATTAGCTATAAGTACACTATAGAGATAGATAACTGTACACCCTTGGTAGATGGATCATGAAAACTGATTGACAGGTAAAAAGAACAAATTAAGTGTAAGTTTATAAAAGTGAAATACATCATTTAATGTTTCGTCAGTGGCGGCTGGTAAACTTTCAAGTTGGAGGGGCGCCAGAGCAAGACTTGGCTCCTCCCTGTACACAGAACCCACCAATGTTAACTCCTCCCCTGATGTCATATTGACTTTTATATGCCCTGCCCAATGACCTTATACCATTGAAATAGACTCCATACTGTTCAAACATTCTAGAATCTTGGGATTCATGCAAATAATGACATTTCTCTTCTGCATGAATGCAGTGACACTCACCAGCAGTTGACTCTCATTCTTGGGGTGTCTTCAAGTGTAGTAGTCCAAAATAGTCTGCAGCCGCAGAGTGTTTGGACCTCGGCCTGATATAAAACAAGCAAACAAATCAGAGAGCGCAAGACACCAACGGTACTTAAAAAGACTTATAAAACCAAGCAAGACTATCTAGCCCCAACCATACCTAAAAAAAAACATATTATACTGTATAGGCCCCAACCGTAACTAAAAAAAAAACTAAAACACCAAGCGGTACTATATAGGCCCCAACCAGACCTTAAAAACCCACATTACAACAAGTACGACTATAAAGGCCCAAACGTACCTAAAAAACCTTAAAATACCAAGCTGCACTATATAGGCCACGACTGTACCTTAAAACCCCACATTACACCAAGCAGGACTATATAGGCCCCTACCGTACCTAAAAAAACTTAAAATACCAAGCAGGACTATATAGGCCCCAACCAGACCTTAAAACCTACATTAAACCAAGCAGGACTATATAGGCCCAAACTGTACCTAAAAAAACATAAATTATTACCAAGCAGAACAATATAGGCCACAACCAGGCCATGGGTGTGTATATATATATATATATATATATATATATATACTAGCGACTTGCCCGTCCAAAACGACGGCAATAAAATTTGAAGCCATGGCATTGCTGTTTGACACACAATGTAAGACTTTTGCTCCTCCGAGGACCTTCGGCGCTCATTGCGAGCCTCTCCCCTTGTGTACTTCAAGTTTCCTGCTTTGCAACGATCACCTTCGGCAGATATATAAGTACAGTATAAAATATAAAATTGATGTAGTACAGTAAATGAATAAATTAATATGAATTAATAAATTAATATACTTTACATATTTATATTTAATATGTAGCAATCAATATCCTGAAGAGCTAACAATCTCTTTGGATTTTCCTGCATCTGAAAATGTACAGTTGGACTGTTGATCACCTGAGCAGAAAGTGTCAGCAATGTGTCAAATGTGCAGTGTGAATAGGCTGCGTGCGCAAAGGCAACCCGTTTGTTTAGGCGGGTAAAGCACCATTCTAGAATTGTAATGTTATTATTTGCAAGTTAGTGTAAAATGGCGGATTTTTTCTATATGTTACTTGGCTTGCAAGCATTTTCCGTCCATTGTAATGGTATATTGTATATCTCCTACTTTCCTGGCTAACTGGTACGTGCCTGGCGGGGATTTGCACGCCTCGGACTCCTTTAGCCTCGTTTTCATTTTTTTGGCCGTAATTTTTTCCTCGCTTAGCTGATCTTCGAGTGCCGAGACTCAGCAAATTCGGCTTAATTTTGCATGCAATCTCAGTCCCAGGCGTCCTGGCGTTCCCCCCCATGTTGTGTGTAAGTGTGTTTTTATGTTTATTTTATTTTCTTTTTCGATTTCTGCAATTCGGTTGTTAAATTAGTATTTTTGCGAGGTCGTTTTTTTTGCCTCCGAGATTCTGAGGTCGTTCCTGGCTAACTCGTACATGCCTTGCAGGGATTTGCATGCTTGGGTCTCCTTTAGCCTCGTTTACATTTTTTTCGGCTGCTATTTTTTTCTTGCTTAGCCGATTTTTGAGTGCCGAAACTCCGCAAATTCTGCTTAAATTTGCAGGCAACCTCACTCCCAGGCTTCATAGCGTTCCCCCCGTGCTGTGTGTGAGTGTTTTTTTTATTTTATTTTTTAACTTTGTCTTGTTTTTTGTGTTTTTGATGTATGCAGTTAGGCCGTTATATTTTTGGTTGGATTGTTTTTTCTAAGTCTTGCCTTCCTCAACTGCTTGCAGCCTAAGTAAGTCCCCCGTTGGAGGGGTCAATTGGGCAGGTACTGTATGTTTTTACTTATTGTATGTCCCCCCACCCCTATTTTTATTTCATTTTTTAAAGTGTCAGGCAATGTATCCTTTGCAATTTTAAAGATACATTGCCTGTCACTTGGAAAAATTGAATATATGGGGAGTGGGGTTGGGATGTGGGTTATGGATTTGTGTTATGTGTTTATTGATTAGGGACTATGAGGGTCCAATATGGACCACTATTGTAATTGGATATATCATTGGGGGTCTATATTGAGGTGGATCCCAGGCCCTGCAGGCCTAATTGGGGTGGTTCCCGGGGCCTGCGGGCCTGATTGGGGTGGTTCCCAGGCCCTGCGGGCCTGAATAAGGTTGCTCCCAGGCCCTGCGGGCCTGCATGGAGGAGTCCCCAGGCCTCGGTAGGTAGGTGGGTGGGTGATTGGGGTAGTTCCCAGGCCCTGCATGCCTGATTGGAATAATTCCCAGGCCCCACATGCCTGATTGGCATAGTTCCCAGGCCCTGCGGGCCTGCATGGAGGGATCCCCAGGCCTCGTTAGGTAGTTAGGTGGGGGGTGGGTGCTTGGGGTGGTTCCCAGGCCCCATGGGCATGATTGTGGTAGTTCCCAGGCCCTGCAAGCCTCATTGGGGGAGTTCCCAGCCCGGGCGGGTCTGCATGGAGGGATCCCAGGCCTCGGTAAGTAGTTAGGTGGAGTGGTTTCCAGGCCTCGCGGGCCTGTTTGGTGTGGTTCCCAGGCCCTGGGGCCTGATTGGGGTAGTTCCCAGGCCCTGTGGGCCTGCGTGGAGGGAACCCTCGGCCTCGATAGGTAGTTAGGTGGGTGGGTGCTTGGGGTAGTTCCCCGGCCCCGCGGGCCTGATTGGGGGGTTTCCCAGGCCCCACAGGCCTGATTGGGTTAGTTTCCAGGACTCACAGGCCTGATTGGGGTAGTTCCCAGGCCCTGGGGCCTGCATGAACAGATCCCCAGGCCTCGGTAGGTAGTTAGGTGGGTGGATGGCTGCTTGGGGGTTCCCCAGGCACTGCGGGCCTGGGTAGGTAAGTAGGTAGGTGTGTGGGTGCGTGTTGGGTTATGTGGATGGCAGGGCCTACAGAGAGATTGTAATCTCCCTAGTAGGTGCCTGGCCTGCATAAATAGTTTAGTTAGTGGTGGCTAGGTATAGTGGGGTCCCTAAGTTTATTAAGACTAGGGGGCTTGGGTAGGGTAATGTTGGGCAAACTTACTTTGAGGTTGGGTAGATCAGGGACCAGCCAGGGAGGATCAATCAGGGGAAAAAGTGGGGGTTTTATAGCCTTCCTGATGCCATATCATAAAATTAAAGTGATAGATACATATTTTTAACAAAATCATATGAAAGAAGACATGAAAGCTGATATACAGATATAATTAAATTGTATTATCTATATAAGTTTAAAATACAATGTTAAAGTAATTAATATTTTTTTTAAGGGCGCCTGCCCATTTGCCCCTATGCACCAGCCGCCCCTGCATATAGTTGATAAAGTATCTTTTATTGAGTAGAATCTTATGTTGTCTCAATCTCTGCTGTGTATGGTCTATTGGGCAAAATGTTTTTAGAAAGTAGAAAAAACATCCTTACCAATAATTTTTTATATGTTATTATTTTTGCTTTTCCTGAAAAAAAAATTCCACCCTGCTCCAGGTGTACCATCTTTAAACAAAACATGGTGTGTCTGGTTCTCTTTGGTGGACAAGGAACAGGTAGGATTTTGCAAGGTGAGATGAGGAGTTGGAGAATGAGCATTTGGTGACAGAAATAAAGGTGGAGAAGTGCAGGTACTCAGTGGACATTGGAAGGGGAGGCAAAACTGTTAGGGCTTTGGCAGGCAGTAAGACTTTGTAGAGGGGGTAGGTGGTGGCAGGAACAGAGAAGAGTTTGAATGAAGTGGTGGAGAGGGTCAAGGCATAAAGATGATAGAGTGCAGAGGGTGATGGGTAGGTGATGGAAGGAAAATAATCAAGCAAGAAGTTCCAGCTGGATATTGAATGCAGATATGTCATTGTAAGGATGATGCCTGAAAGTATACAGTAGCAATGACATAACACTTTTACAGCTTGATTATACTTTTTGATTGTCAGTTCTATTGTATTAGAAGGTTATCTCCATACATAAAGTGTTCCATTCTATGGTCAGCAGATAAACCATACATTTATATATATACATAATAGTGCTGTACCATCATAATATTGTAACTCTTAACCAAAAATAAATCCTATTGGGTATAAATATTTACATAGTAAATAAACTATAATTATTCAATAATATTAGTGATTAAATAATGTTGGATAAACGTGACAAAAAATGAATCTCTTATACACTGTGTCTTCTACTTGTATTCCCTTCCCTCCTTTCCTCTGAGAACTCTGACATTCACCTATATTCTCCTGATACAAGCAACCACTTACCTCCCACCCTCAATTGTTGTAGCTTTATAACAGTCAAATTACAATCACAAGATATTCCCAGTTGCAGATTATATTATTTGACCACTAGGCAAAGATAACATATTACATATTAGAGCCTTTTACCTCATAATGATTATCTATCAGATCCCTTCCCTCTCTTACTAAATGAAAACTTGCCTACCTAGGTCAACTTTCACTTCCTTCCTGATCCATCCTAATCCTAATCTGTTATTCTAGTTCAGGCTTCTGTCTTGTCTATTGCCTTAGATTGTAAATTTGCAAGTTTTCAATTGAAGGGTGCTTTGGTAAAAAAAATATTTTTTTACATAAGATTTTAAGCTCAAAGACAAGGGTTTCTACTCTTTTACCCTGTGTTTAATATTGTATACTCAACCACTGTATTGAGCAATGGAATATGTTTGCTTGTTACAAATAAAGGATAATAATCATAATAATAACAATAATAATTATAATAATAATAAGGTGCTGTCTAGCCTATGCGTTTAGTCAGTATGACTTCCTCAGGGATCATGAATTTGTAGTATATATATCAAATAGCCTCTTAATTTCTTATTCACCTAACAACAGGTATATATATATATATATATATATATATATATATATATATACACGCACATATATATATATGTATATACTTCAGAGTGAAGATACTACAGCAAGATTATACAGAAGAAATGCTTCGGTAAGGAAATCAACATAAGTTTACAATGCATTGAATCAACTTCATTTTTATGGTGCGACTTAAAAGCAGACAGTAAAACATAGTAAAAATTCCAAGTTCATTACTTTTAAGACAGATTCATGCCATTCTCGCTGGATTAAAACTAAATTGTCCTCTGTACCCAACATAAAATCTGCATGACTTTTATTGTGAGAAAAACCTCTGTGGCATCATAACAGCTTTCAGCTGCCACTAGCATTTTTTACTGCTCTTTAATAGACTTAAATCCTTTTTTCACCCTTGGTACTTAAAAGATTTTCTAAATCGACCTTTTTGTTATGCGTTGGTCAATAAAAAATATTAATATTTATAGAGTCCCTCTATGCCACACATATTTTTTTTTTTGATTGTGAGTCATCTATTTTATAGCTTTATTGTATAAAATTGAAGTTAGTATAATCTGAAAAAGCAGTCAATGTTTTTCAGTATTAACAATTGTGATTTGTTATTCTGAATTATTAAATTATTATCTGGTTTTCATTCATATATCAATCTTTATATCTATCTATATATATATATATATATATATATATATATATATATATATATATATATAGATAGATAGATAGATATATATACACATAGAGAAGGACTGAAAGAAGTAAACAGAAAGAAGTGAACACCTGTCTGGTGTTGATAATGTCTGTCTAACTTTTAAAAAGATTTGCTACTCACTCTACTGGGAAACTCATTCTACTGGGAAACTCGTATATGTGGTCACCAAGTACTTCAAATATGGCACCCCTTTGATCTATGGAATGGGAGAACATGCACTTCTCACCAATACACAATGTATAATGTGTCTCTAAAACTAGCAAATAATACCCAACTATATTCCTACATACTTCTCATCATTACATATTCTTTTATTTCCAATTTGTTCTCCTCTACCTCTTTCCTACAATGATTTCACCATTTTCTTTGCGTAAAATAAAAAGATTTAAAGCACTGTGAGGACTTTTTAAGGACTCAGGGGTCGGATATGAAGCCCTTCAGGTGAAATAGGTTGTCCATCACTAGCCTATGTTTTAATAGAAAGTCTGAATTTTTGGATGTGAGTAAATATATTTACGAGGCCGTGGGATCTACTAAAAGCTACTGAGGTGATTTATCACAGTATTCTAGCTAATATCCTCTTTGTGCACATAATATAATGCTCTTTTTTTCAAGAAAAAGTACAACAGTAATATTCCTAGGTTATGACTCCCAGCTCTCACTTAAGATTTTTTTTTTGGCTAAATTACTTTTTGTAAGTAGAGGAAGATGATTTAGGCTAGTGGTTCTCAAATGCCAGTCTGTCTCTGAGACTTTATCTGCTGGTCCTCAAGAACACAATCGTTACTCGACATTAAAGATATATTATTTATGAATATATCTGCAGTTAAAAAAGTACTCTATTCAAATTTAGATGAAATTTAGCTTGTCATAAGTATTATCACCTTGTTAAAAATGTTTTGGATCTCAAAGGTGGACTCCAAGAGCATTAGAAGCTAATCAACTGGTCTCTAAAACAATACGGTTGATCTACACCATATTCAAATTTAGTTTTTCTTACTCTTTCACATAAGTAGATATCAGAAATAGGGTATTTGATAATGTGTCACAATGTATTTTCATTTTCAAAATAAGTCTCAGAGTATGCAAATTTATTCATAAATGGAACAGCTTTGAGCTTAAATTTGCCCTATCAGAAACAATATAATGCTTTGTGTACATGATTCCACATCTCTTGTATAATGTCCTTCAATGTGTCTGAGGTTATTCATTCGATTGTGTAATTGATTTATACTTTACAATGTTATTTAACCTGATATAGGTAGTAAATAACAATTGGCACACAACATTGTGGGAAATGTTGTCCTGTTGCACCAAAGCTGTTCTTAATTAGAGATATAGAGCCTCATTCAGTTTGGAGGTCGCAACTCGATCAGAGTAGGACGTATGTCTGCGGGCCTACTCCAAGCACGCAGCGGCTGCAACTTATGGTGCTATTCAATTGGCCGGGCTCACAAGTCCTGGCCCGATACTGATCATCGCAAACAATGCTATCGAAAGTAGCATTGCGGGGCTTGAACATGATTGCTGACGCAAGGCCGTAGCTCACGGTTAGAAACAGCAAATGTAATGTGGGTCCCATCGTGACTTGTGGTTCAAGCCCATATGACTTTGAAATCCAACCTCCAATTTTTCATTGAAGTCCTACCGGCTTGAAACACGAGTCACGATCGGACCTACATTACATTGGCTGTTTCTAACCGTGAGTTATGGCCTTGTGTCAGCGATCATATGGGCTTGAATTATGAGTTACGATCGGACCCACATTCCAGATGTAATGCAATTTTGTATATTCTAGTCCATGCAAGTTCCATTATGTGTATTAATACATTGATTCCCAGGATCAATATAACATGGAAATTAAACATGAAATCAACTATTTTGTGGGGCCAATTTGCGAGCTTGTGAATGTTGTGCTATTAATTCTGAGACCTAAGATCACTTTCCCTTTTAATAAAAGTACAGTAGTGTGTGTATATGTGCATTTACAGTGCTCTGTACATGCCATTAAGCCTTTTGAGAGACCTCCTTGGTACCAGTAACTGGTGGTTTGACTTCTGTCATTTGCAGGCTTGAGGGAGTGGTTAGTGAGGGGGAATCGGAGCAATTGAATAGCAATTTGTGATTTTAGCGTTCGCAACTCTTGCGGCAGTGAAAGATCAAAGGCTTGGGGGCGCATTAACTTGCAATTTTACAAATCACAATGGATCTCAATGAATAGCAGCACAGAGCCCGTAACTCGATCGGAGCCCGCAAAATGACGCCAATTGAATAGCAAAGTAACTTGCAGGCTCCCATTCCGAGCCCTATGTCCCGAAATGCTCAATTGAATGAGGCTCATAATCTCTAATTATGCAAAATTAGTGTATGCATATGCATGTTTTATTTGCCAGCATCAAAGCATGATGCTGGCAGAAAACAAAAACTGTAAATTGTCCTTTAATTCAAATATTCAATATATTGTAGTGTTCTTTAGTTACCACTACATTTTAAGAAAAACACTCAAGTTTGTGAAGTACATCACAAACTGACAACATCACAAGGAAAATATTTTAATTTGTACTTGTTTTTTTTTTTTTAATGCTCCATCTTGTCTGACTTGATTGCTTCATGGTAGCTTGCAGCTGCTCCTGCAGAAATGTAATTGCCTCTCGTATATATGCAACAATCACCAATGTATCTGTGAGCATTCCCCAAATTGCACCACTTGAACTTACCAACTTCAAAGATCCCACAAAAGACAGATGAGTGGAGTGTACACATGTATCCCTCTTGCATGAGCCTCTGATTTTAAATTTAAGAACCAGTGCCCTATTTTAGAGAAATTGCCAACTCTCCTGTTGAGTATCTAAACCTGCACCTGCATTCACTACTTGCCTGGTTTCACTGCTGTCCAAACGTCTCAAGACATAGTGGTAAAATCTCCATCTGTACTTAGGGTTCCTTCCCACAACTCACAGGCTGAAGCAGACCGCAGCATTTCAGTAGCCTTTCATCAAATCCTATAGCCACAAACAGAGCATGAAAATCCCAGCATCCATGAAAAGAACTTAGTTCTACCACTTATGTCTCATCCATAAGATCTCTTTATTGAACATGGTACAGCGTATTTGTAGGAAAAATACAATTGTAACTAAACAAATTAACAAATAATAATTAGAAAGTGGTGTTATTAAGCAATATTAATTGGTAACATAATTAAGATCACTAGATCTGAAGGCCAAAGTAACCTAAATACTCAGAACTGTTGCAAAACAAATGTGGCTGGTTTAGTATTTTGTTGTTTGCATCTCTCCACAGGAGGCCTTCACTGATAAAGTATTCCATCTGAAGCATTGTTTTAGCTCTACAAAGTACCTCTTATATCTGTCTTTGCCAAAAAAAAATTGATTACACAAGATCACAAATTGTAGCTTAAATGACCACAAACTACTTATTATACCGATACATACAGGTATTATGCATCTTTAACATGAATATATGAACTATAGCAAGTTGCTACTCACAAATACAATGAACCCAGTAACACAGTATAGTAAAATAACCACCTCAGTAGCACAGTGAATACACCTAGAGCTAAATATGGTACCATGGACAATTTTCCCCAATTCCCTTTGCTCCATTCCCATCTATTTTTGTATTCTCTGTAATTTCCGCTGCTACCTTACCATCCATTGGTGCCTACCAGGGATCCTGCCTTCCAACACTTGTTCTTGAGTGTGCTTGTTTGCTGAATATCCCACCACTGTGCCAGGTATCCTGATCATCTACTGTTGCTTGCCAGTGTATCTGCCTTGGATGGATTTCCATGCTTCTGACCTTTTTGTTTGTATATGGCCTTTGTATTATTGTTCCAGACCAATCTCTACTTGTTTGTTTTGTCTCTGTTTAATTCTTTTGACACCATATGTGAACGTTGGCCACCTCAGTCCTCCTTAAATATATTCAGGTCAGCAAACCAAACCTTACAGTATCAGGTATCCCTTATCGTTATACACAGAAGTTCTGGTAAAACCTAGAATAGATGTTTACAGTACAAATTGCTAGCTCTCACTTAAAAAAGTATTTTTTTCTTAGTTGTGAGTCAGGATATTGGCATGTGATATTGATGTGCAAGCAGTCTAAAACATTAATGCCACATAGACACATATATTCAACAACAGACAGATCATAAAGACAGCAGTGTCATATCACAATAGAGTATATATACACAAACACACACATACTGTATGTATATATATATATATATATATATATATACTTCTCAAAAAAATAAAGGGAACACTTAAACAACACAATGTAACTCCAAGTCAATCACACTTCTGTAAAATCAAACTATCCACTTAGGAAGCAACACTGAGTGACAATCAATTTCACATGCTTTTGTGCAAATGGGATAGACAACAGGTGGAAATTATGGGCAATTAGCAAGACACCCCCAAAAAAAGGAGTGATTCTGCAGGTGGTGACCACAGACCACTTCTCAGTTCCTATGCTTTCTGGCTGATGTTTTGGTCACTTTTTAATGCTGGTGGTGCTTTCACTCTAGTGGTAGCATGAGACAGAGTCTACAACCCACACAAGTGGCTCAGGTAGTGCAGCTCATCCAGGATAGCACATCAATGCGTGCTGTGACAAGAAGGTTTGCTGTGTCTGTCAGCGTAGTGTCCAGAGCATGGAGGCACTACCAGGAGACAGGCCAGTACATCAGGAGATGTGGAGGAGGCCGTATGAGGGCAACAACCCAGCATCAGGACCGCTACCTCCGCCTTTGTGCAAGGACGAACAGGAAGAGCACTGCCAGAGCCCTGCAAAATGACCTCCAGCAGGTCACAAATGTGCATGTGTCTGCTCAAACGGTCAGAAACAGACTCCATGAGGGTGGTATGAGGGCCCGACATCCACCGGTGGGGGTTGTGCTTACAGCCCAACACCGTGCAGTATGTTTGGCATTTGCCAGAGAACACCAAGATTAGCAAATTTGCCACTGGCGCCCTGTGCTCTTCACAGATGAAAGCAGGTTCACACTGAGCACATGTGACAGGCGTGAAAGGGTCTGGAGACGCTGTGGAGAACGTTCTGCTGCCTGCAACATCATCCAGCATGACTGGTTTGGCAGTGGATCAGTAATGATGTGGGGTGGCATTTCTTTGGGGGGCCACAGAGGTAGCCTGACTGCCAATAGGTACCGAGATGAGATCCTCAGACCCCTTGTGAAACCATTTTCTAGTGTGGTTGGCCCTGGGTTCCTCCTAATGCAAGACAATGCTAGACCTCATGTGGCTGGAGTGTATCAGCAGTTCCTGCAAGACAAAGGCATTTATGCTATGGACTGGCCCGCCCGTTCCCCAGACTTGAATCCAATTGAGCACATCTGGGACATCATGTCTCGCTCCATCCACCAACGTCACGTTGCACCACAGACTGTCCAGGAGTTGGCAGATGCTTTAGTCCAGGTCTTGGAGGAGATCCCTCAGGAGACCATCCGCCACCACATCAGGAGCATGCCCAGGCGTTGTAGGGAGGTCATACAGGCACGTGGAGGCCACACACACTACTGAGCCTCATGTTGACTTGTTTTAAGGACATTACATCAAAGTTGGATCAGCCTGTAGTGTGTTTTTCCACTTTCATAATGGGGGTGACTCCAAATCCAGACCTCCATGGGTTGAAAAATGTGATTTCCATCTTTTTATTTTTGTGTGATTTTGTTGTCAGCACATTCAACTATGTAAAGAACAAAGTATTTCATAAGCATATTTAATTCATTCAGATCTAGGATGTGTTATTTTAGTGCTCCCTTTATTTTTTTGAGCAGTGTATATATATATATATGATACATACAGAGAGACGCATGGGTCCAGTTACATTTATGGAAAAATTCCATCTATTCTAGCCAGACCATGGGCCTTATTCAATTGCAACAATTACAGAGCGATTCAATTGAACAAGCCCGCAATTTATGGGCCAAAACCGTAAATCAGGCAATTGTATGTAGCATTTCAGAGCATGACCATTATCAATTAAGCAAGGCCGTAACTACCGATTTAGAAACAGCCAATAGTAAATGAGATCATCATTATGTCAGTAAAACATGGAGGTTACACGTCAATCAATTAGCGTTTAGATGTTCGATAAGCAATTAGACTCGCAAAGCGGCAATTTACAAAATATAAAAAATTAATAGCGATACTGTTCTAGTCCATGTGGGTGGCCTAATATGTATTAACTTATTGATTCCCGAGATTGATATGACACAGAAATTAAACATTAAAAAAAAAATGTCTATTGCAGATTTGCGAGCCTGAGACTGTTGTGCAATTAATTCAAATGTCTTCCATCACTTTCCCTGTCTTTTAAAGTGTAGTATTGATTTTTTATTTGCATTTACAGTGCTACGATCAGGTGTCAAACCCCCTTGCGAGTCCTATCTGGTAACCGTAGGATTTTCTTCTACATTTGCCATTTACGCGTGTGAAAACATTTGCAGGCTTGAGGAATTGTAGCAACTGAATAGTGATTTGCGATTTTAGCCTTGTAACTCTTGCAGAAAGATCAAAGGCTTAAATGGGTTGTAAGTTACGATTTTGACAACTGCAGGGATTTTTAGCCTGTAACCCGTAGATCGTTTGTGGCTCGCAAAAAGACACCAATTGAATAGCAAATTAGTTTACAGGCTGCTATAAGGGCTCCAGTAAACAACAATTGCTCAATTGAATAGGGACCCATATCTCTTTTTTGCTTTGAATCCACCTTGGATGTTTTCTCCACGATTTCAGGAGAGACATGTTATAAAGGAGTACATTGAAGAATGTGCACTTATAAAACTTATATACCACTGCCCAAGCTCCTGCCACTGTTAGAGGTCAACTGAAGTGTAAAATATATAGTGGGTTCCTATACAAAGTTTGAGTTATTAATGACCAAAAGTTTAGAAACTTGCAAATAAATACCAGCGTTTCTCACCATTATATTCAGCTTTGCTTTAATGGCAGCAGAATTAGAAACCTGTGAGGAATGGTAAGAACTATGGATTTACATAGCATCTCTATGTAGTTCCACTGGAAAACTGCCACTAAGAACAGACACATGACAATAAGACTTAATAGAAGACTATGAGCCTCATTCAATTGAATTGAATTGCATTAAATTACAGTAGCCTGTAAAGGGGCCGTAAGTTAATTTGCTATTCAATTGGCATTTTTTTGCGAGATGAAAATGGCTTACATGTTACAGGCTTGAAAGCCTTTGATCTTTCACGTCCGCAAGAGTTACAATAGGAAATCGCTATTCAATTGCTACAATTCCTCAAGCCAGCAAATGTTTTCACACCAGTAAATGGTAAATGTAGAAGAAAATCCTACGAGTACTAGAAAGGGGTTAAAGACATATCCATAGCACTGCAAAAGCAAATAAAAAATCAATACTGCACTGTAAATGATGGGGAAAGCGATGACAGACATTAGAAGTAATTGCACAACAGTCTCAAGCTTGCAAATCTGCAATAAAATATTATTTTATTTTATGTTTCATTTTGGGGTTAAATCGATGTTGGGTATCAATTAGTTAATACATATCGGGCCACCCATATGGTCTAGAACAGTATTGGCATTCATTTTTATTATTCTGTGTCTTGCAGTTTGACGAGTCTGATCTCATATCGGACCTCCAAACGCTAACTGATTGACATGTAACCTCCATGTTTTACTGACCTAATGATGACGGTCTCACTTTCTATTGGCTGTTTCTAAATCGGTAGTTATGGTCTTGCTTGATTGATCACGTTCCCTCCCTGAACTGCTACGTACAAGTGCATGGTTTACGGTTTCAGCTTTCGCCCCGTAACTTGCGGGCTTGGTCAATTGAATAGCACTGGTATTGTAGCAGAGTTCAAGCCCGCAGCATGCCCGCAGACATACGGCCTGTATACCACAAGATGCAGGCTTCAAATTGAATGATAGGATAATCCTAGCTGTCAGGCGCCAGGAAAACTAGGAATCCAAGATGGGATGACCAAAGCACAAGCAAAGTGTGAACATTTTAACATTTTATCTAAAATGCATATACAGCTGTTACGAATATCTTCAGGGATCCTAAATGCCTATTTAAGAATATGTGTCCCTCTTTAGCCATTTGAAATGTTAGGCAGTTTGATATTGGTAATAGAATATGGTGAAGTCAATCCATAGCAATGAGCCCATGGTGTCTGACGTTTTCTCCAACTAATGATATTAAGCCTTGTGTATATCCCCGACATTCATTGATAGCACCGCTCCATCTGTATACACAACATTACATCTAATATTACCAATAATATTTCTAGATTATTCATTCATACATTTTAACACTATATCTGCTAAGAAAATATATTTTAACAGTTCCTTTATAGATACATTTTTTCAACTGTTTATATGGTTACTGATCCTATATATATATATATATAGAAAATGAATAATACATTAATAAGCCCATTTGCATGTCTAAAAGGTGTGGACATGCAAATGAGAATACAATGTACCGATGCTTTGCTTAAAAGCTGTTTAATACAGCGGGCATATGCTTTAAGGGAGCAATGTATAAAGTTGCTATTTTTGGATTAAAAGAGTGAGGTACATTGTATTCTCATTTGCATGTCCCCGCCTTTTAGACATGCAAATGGGCTTATTAATGTATTATTCATTTTCTGTACTTTGTACGGTGGAGAGCTTTTTCTCACTCTTGTGCTCACCATACACTAAATGATTGTTGTGGAATATATATATATATATATATATATATATATATATATATATATATATATATATATATATATACTCTTCTGAAGAACTAGACTTGAACATAAGCAAAAACTATTTATAAAGTTAAAAATAATACAGCCTCTACAGTAAAGAATAACTACATATAAAAGTTACATTTGTTTTTATTTTTGTTTTCTGAGATGTGGGCCCGTTATAGGCGATGACTCTACATTGCCCTTCAGAGTATGTGTCTGTAGTGGGCAGACCCATACAGGGACTATTTATTTGAGTTTAGCAAGTCAAATCAGAGCTTTTAATTGCTCCATAATAAAACAGTATGTAAAAGTAAATAAGTACATAGGTATATTACATACCTAGTAAAATCCAGAAACCTTCCATGTCCCTGTAAGACCAAAGAAATCTGACTAAAGTGGACCCTTAAATACTTTGAGGACAGTGGGCTAACATATTCAAAGTACTTTGTAGTTACAACATGAATGCTTGTTATACAGCAAAGCAAGCACAGCATAAGAGTAAAACATTACATTATTTCATACCGACAAAGCAATTCCACAAAACTGTAGAGAAACTAACAGCGCACAAGAGAATATATTCTTTGTCAAGTCATGACTTGGTAAAAAAAAACAGGCTTCAGAACATTTTTGCTGTTAATATGATTTAATGTCTCAATTTGGTTAATGTGGCTAAAATGTTCTATTTTCCCCTAGACCTCATGAAAGAACCAGGTTTTATTTTTAAGTTTTTAATTCAATGCTTTATATTTGTGTTGATTTTTAACATTACTTATAGGACCAGTGTACTGCCCTTGGAAGTTGAGCATGTTTTTGAATTATTAATTTGTCATACATAATATTGTTTTTTAACTTAATTATAAATATTCAAAATTAAATTATTTTTTAAAGGTTAGAGTTGACTGTTTGACTCTTCTCTGATAAGGCCACTGAGATGACTGTGGCAGGCTTGTTGGCATGTTTTAGAAGTGATTATGGTCCGGGCTAGGACCAGGGAGTTGAGACTCAAGGGAGATATGTGTGTTTGGAATGGGGACTTGTTGTATAGGGTGACGGGCAGCCTCAGAGGGAGCTACAACAGATGGCGGTCCATGAACCGTAGCCATTGTTCATGACATTCCCTTAGCAGGGCACCAGAGTAATCCCCAAACTCATCAATGCCCTTTACTGGTCAGGATTGTCTTAAGATGTCACTCATTTCTCACCCAAGCACATTATATGGGTTCCCTTCCACCTAGTAGTCCGGCAAGAGATACATCCTCACTGTGGGAGACTATGCCACACAGTAACCAGAGGCTGTAGTTATTGGCCACATTACAGCAGAAATGGTGGGTAATGCCTTGGTTGCCATTTTCACCAGGATTGGATTCCAGGTTGAAATGTTATTAGATCAGGTTACCTAGTTTACAGCCGAGATGACCCATCAGTTGTGGTAAAGGTGTGGAGTGAGCCACTTGAGGTTGAGCCCCTATAATCGACCGGTGGCTTGTGTGAGAGGTTCAGTGGCACCCTGAAGGCTATGATTAGAGCTTTTGTGGACCAGTAGAAGGACTGCGAGAAATTGCTTTGCTACCTACTCTTCTCCTACAGAGAGGTTGCTCAGGAATCCATGAGGTTCTCCATCTTTGAGCTCCTGTATGGACAGCTAGTGAAGGGTTCAGTGGACCTGTTATAGGAGTTTTGAGAAGGGTGTCATCAGGGGGAGGAACTCCCTGTAGTGTCATATATGCTGTAGTTCAGGAATAGGCTGGGGAATGTGACTGACCCTAGATTGTAGCACAAAATAGGCAGAAGTGCTGGTATGACCAGAAAGCCTGGGCGAGAGAATTTCAGAAATGGCAGCCCAGTTTTAATGTTAGTACCCAACCCCCATTATGAGCTCCAGGCAAGCTTGGAGGGACCCTTCCAGATTGTCCAGAAAAAAACTGATACCACCTAGGTAGTTGATGGGATAAATGGGGTTTGGCGCTTAAAAACCTTGCTATTGGGAAAATTAGCATTAAGGTTAGAATTAAAGCGTAGAAAATGAACTCTATAGTGAATCAGCGTTCAAAGGGGTAGCGTTAAGCCGGGTATACCTGTAAGTTATTAACAAAAAAATATAAACTAAAGTTATAAATACTATCTATATAGTGTAGTGTTAATGCAACATGGCTCATATACATAATGAATATCTACACTGACTTTGACCAATGGGTTTCCACAAACCAATATCCTTTGGGTTTTAAATCCTGCCTTTTAGATTAAATCTAATCTCACCAAGCAAGCCGCTGCACTATTGCTAAATCAAAAGCATCTTTTGCTTTTATGGCTGTTGGAGGTTTTAACGTAATGAAATAACTTAAACAGATGAGACTGATAATACTCTGCAGCAAAGCCAGATATTCAGGTTGCAGTCATATCTCTAACTAGAAATCAGGGATCATTATTTCATAGTAAAACACAGGAAATATATATTTTTCCAAATTATTTTGTCACTAGGCACAATTTGAAATAGTCTTAGTGAGAACAAACAGAGATGGTCATGCATACAACAGAGCAGCTTTTGTGTGTATGAAATACGGGATGTGAAGTCCTGTAAACTCTCAATATATCATATTTCCCTAAAATGCCTTTTGCATTGTTTAAGATTCCTCTTCCATTCTCACAATGTAACTGCACATAGGGATTGAGGACATGTATGTGCATTTTATGAAAGAGTGCTCTTTAGTCAATCTATACAATATATGAATTGTCTTAATTAGAACTGAGTTGTACATTTATATGAAAAACCCAGAAGGTTTAGAGCAAAATTTAGATCAGATGTGGATTTTTGAGCTGAAAACCTTATTCCACTTCTCTGAGTATAGGCCCATCTAGTATACCTACATACAGCCTCATTAAATTGGCCCTCATAGTTCCCTCGGTCCTGACAAAATACATTTTTTTGCTGTTTGCGAGGACCGATTCCTCAATATGTCCCTTGCAGGTTGCTTTGCGAGATAACACCCAAAAAGGCAGAGAATAGGCTCCGGGAGAGCTACGTAGTAACACGCAGCCATAAGTCTATGTGGTGATCCTCGCACTTGGGAAGAATCCCCACGAGCACAAAAAAGTGCCCGCAAGGGATCCTAAAGCCTATACGTGCTGCATCGAGCAGCCCGACACTGCCGTCTGATGCTCCCCCTTCTCCCTAAACTCATCCCCCTGCAGCCTCCCCACATTAACCCCTTGCAGCGGGGGGCCTCGATCGGCATAGATCAGAACCCTGCTGCATTTTAAAGGGCCTGCGGCACACCATTAGCCAATGCCAGTCACGGGGGTACTTTAAGTACCCCCGCGGCACCTAACATTAACCCCCTCAATGCTGGAGGTCCCCATTGGGACCCCCGCAGCCCCCTCCCACATTAACCCCTTGTTGCAGGGGTCCCGATCTGCAATCAGGCCCCCGCTGCAATTAAACATTTAAAATTTCCCGCCGCAGGTCCTTAAAGGGCCAGCGGCAGACTATTAACTAGAGGTAATGGAAGTATGAGTACGAGGCTGGAATTTAATGGGTCTGTTAATGTTCAAAAAAGGTTAAAGGGACTCTTTTGTTTTCAATAAATATTTTAGCCAAGTATAATTCCTTCATTAATTTGATTCTCCTCCTCTTCTATTTCATATAGAATTTACATTCACTTACTTGTTTGTGACCCCGAGAGTAATGCACATAAGGTTTCTGGCAACACAATATGTATGTAGAAGCTACAATTGTCAGTGCTCTTATCATAATTATTGGTTAACACTACAGTTTAATTTAAAAGAACATACCCTTCTTAGAAAATCGAAGAGAAAATGGAACACTGCAGGAAAGAATTGGATGAAACGTATGAGTTTTTTTATTTGCCATCTACATAAATATACATACATGCATAAATTTATAGAATTTTTTTTCCAGAGTGGTTCTCTAATCTTTGAGAGTGGTCTCTAATATAAAAGAAACACATTTAGTTGGAACATGCCATTTAAATGGCCACAGCAGGGGTCCTAATTATGGTATGCAAAACAAATGTGAAATTACCAAATGTTGTCTGTCACTCAGCTCAAAATGTGTATTATGCCACTAATTCCATTTAATTTTTTTTTTATCAGAACATTTTCTGAGTTATTTTGTGGAGATTGTTTCAAATTGGAGAGATCTTTCACATAGATTGGAGAAGTCTCCATCTGCTACTCCCATTGTAACCATTAAGAATACAAACTGTGAGCTTTGATCTCCTGTTTTATTATTTCACATCTGATGGGGGAAAATAAAGAGTAATGATTTTTAATAAAACATTGCCCACTTACACTATTTTTTTTATTTTATTCTCATGGGTTGTGATGGGGTTAGATGCTAATATTGTTTCCCTTAGTGACTTTATGGAATTGAATTTTGTGCTGGGTTTACTTAGTTACTTACACCGCTGTACAGATGTTATGGTGGAGGTGAGTTCAAATGTTTCTACAGCTTCAAGCAGATGTTCTCGCTTCTTGTATACCTTGAGGAATATCACACACCAAGCCTGGTAAGGAAACACCAACATCTGTGCCCTGTAAAAATAAAAGCAGTTGGTGCATTTGTGTAGTCACAAAACACAGTTAATATTATCCGTAAGACCATACATCACCAGCACTGGATACATGCCACCTACTCAATCAGCCAGTTCCCAGTCACTGTTGACCGTGGGGAAAAAGCATCCCTGGATTGTTATGATTGACAGGAAAGCCAACATGGGAATCTTACGCTAAAGTACTGTCAAGAAGAAGAAGCAGAACTTATTCACTATTTCCTTGTGAAATTACATTGTAGTTTAATTGAATTTTTTTAAAATATTTTTGATATTTTATAGACGGTCTTCTTAACTGTTTTACATAATTATGCTTGGAGATTTAGAGGGAGAAAGAGGGGAGAGACTGAGGGAGAGAGAGGGGGATAGAGAGAGAGAAGAGAAGGAGAGGGAGATCGGGAGAGAGAGAAAGGGAGAGAAAGATGGAGAGAAAGGAGAAAGAGAGCAGGGGGAGTGTGAGAGGGAGAAGGATATATATATATATATATTATTTACTGTATGTTGGAGGGCTTCTTTCCCTCTTTTGCCCACCATATTATAAATGATTGGTGTGGTGAACTACCTACTCATAATTTCCACAACACAGGCTGAGATCCCACTCCATGCTGATGATAGCCAGTAAGCTTGAAACAGCTGTAAATGGATTGGATACTCAACTTGTGTTTAATCCAGCCTTGACTTTGCATTAAAGCTGTGCAATACAGCATGCATAAGCTTAAAGGAAGCCATGTTTGATAATGGCTACGGAATGAAGAGCGAGGCATTTGTGGCCACATTTGTGTGTCCCAGCTCAGCTTCCCAGAATGCAGTGTAATAACTGTTTTTCTCAGAATTCTGAGCTGGAAGCAGGTTTTTTAACTTGCTTTAGACATTCAAATGTGAACACAGATGTACTTTTTATTTACTATATATATATATATATATATATATATATATTTATATATATATATATATATATATGCACAACTATATACCCTTAGAAAACAGAAGAGAAAATGGAACACTGCAGGAAAGAATTGGATGAATAGTATGAGTGTTTTTTACTTGCCAACTACATAAATATACATAAATATATAGAAAAAAATGTCCAGAGTGGTTCTCTAATCTTTGAGAGTGGTCTCTAAAATAAAAGAAACACATTTAGTTAGAACATGCCATTTAAATGGCCACAGCAGGGGTCCTAATTATCGTATGCAAAACAAATGGGAAATTACCAAATGTTGTCTGTCACTCAGCTCAAAAACGTATATATATATATATATATATATATATATATATATATACGCACAATATACCCTTAGAGAATAGAAAAGAAAATGGAACACTGCAGGAAAGAATTGGATGAATAGGATGAAATTATTTGCCATCTACATAAATATACAGACATGCATAAATATATTGTGCTTGGAGATTTAGAGGGAGAAAGAGGGGAGAGAGGGAGGGAGGGGGTGATAGAGAGAGGAGAAGGAGAGAGGGGAGAGAGAGAAAGGGAGAGAAAGATGGAGAGAAAGGAGAAAGAGAGCAGGGGGAGTGTGAGAGGGAGAAGGGTATATATATATATATATATATATATATATATATGCACAACTATATATATATACTGCAAACTAAGACAACCGCGGGCGGCACTAGCTCTCTACGCCACTTGGCTTTCCCGTAAAGTATAGCATATACAGACCCCAGGATGTAACTAGCGAAATAATGCACATCATATCCACAAATGTGTTTTATCTAAACTTTGCTATAACATATTAATGTTATACTTGCAATTTGTTCAGCAAAATGTAATTTTATATTTACATTATATAGATTTGCACTTTTTAAAATGATCCCCTGTAAGTCAGAAACAAAGTAGCTATATCAGGAAGCCCAGGAGGTGATTTAACACTTTTATATGCAGATATTTAATAGCAGTAGGTGTCATGTGAATGTGCTTGTGAAACACCTGCTTCAGTGCTGTACTTCATCATGTGTAGTTTATGTGATCCTTAACAACCTGGTATTACAAAATCCGTGTCTTGCTATTCAGCAAAAAAGTAACTTATGTCACAAGATTTATGGACTCTGCCTGAAGAGGATGACATGAAGTTTATCATATTTATTCATCACATGCTCAGCTGACATACAATCCTTTCTGGTGACCTTCAGATCTCAAGGTCAGGGATAGGGACAGATTGATTTCACCAGCTCCATTACAATGTGAGCAGAAATATAGAAGGATATGTTTGTGAGTAGAACAGTGGGATCGAAGGATGATGGGATATGTAAAAATGTTAAAAGCATCTCATTCTGAAAAGTTAACAAACCTATTACACACAATTATGTTTTTTTATTGTACAATAATATACAGAAGGTACTACAACATGCAACTTTCATTTGAGGCTATTATTATTATAATCCTTTACTTGTAATGCATTAACATATTCCATAACGCTATACAGGGATTAAGTGCAAGGTAAAAACAAAATTGTGTATGTGTTTGCGTCATTCAGACGTGTCTGACTCTCTGTGACCTCATGGACCACAACACGCCATGCTGAACCACTTAGTAGTCATGGCAGAGATCCTGGAGTGGGTTGCCAGTTCCTTCACCAGTGGGCCACAACATACAGCTCCTGGAATTCCTAGGTGGTCTCCCATCCAAGTACTGACCAGGCCCAACCCTGCATGGCTTCATGGTGGTGAAGGGAACCCATAAAAATGAATGGAGGGCCCCATCTTTGAGCTAAAAATCAAAGAGTGCTTGTTTCCTAAGCAACTTCCAAGATTGAAAACTTGTAAACTTAGATCTAAAGATTCCAAATATGGTATAATTTTAAAACTGTTGGTAATAGAGAGAACAATATCAGCTGAATTACAAAAAATTGCATTTCTTACAGTAAACTTACATTGGAGTTTGTAGATTTTACCTGTCAATCAAGCCTTGTGATCTGCTCATCAAGCGTAGGCTAATATCTTTGTAATGGTGATTAATGTAAATATTTGCTAATTACCTTCTGCCTTATGTTTTTAGTATAACACCATATAAAATGACACAATGAAGGCCTTCATTCAGTGGCAGAGTAAGAGAATGGGCCCCGGTGTGACAAAAAGCAATTCCCCATGCCCCCCAGGGTTGGAAAAAATATTTTTGTGCTGCCCCCCCAGGTATCGACTCACTCAGTTCCGCTCCCAAAAAACCCTTCCCATAACAGCCCCCCTCCCTGAGACCCCTTCCTATTACTGCAACCCTCCACAAGACCCTTTCCCATAGCTGCTCCCCCAAGTCCAATTTCCATAGCTGATCCCCTTCTCTTACCTCTGAACTGCATGAAGCACACAAATATACATTTACATCCCTATATAGCAGCCATCCCCTCTCAGCATCCATCTCCACACAGCACCCATTCCTCCTCAGCACCCACCTCACAGAACCCATCTCCTGTACTTTTCTGTCATCCAGCTCTTGCTCTCTCACCTCTTCTCTGATACACATGCTTTAGATTGTAAGTTTGCGAGGTTTGGGTCACCATGGGCACTGGATTCTAAGCTCAAAGACAAGGCCGTCCATACTTTGCAACATGTTAATATTGCTATTGTTTTTTGCCCTGATCTTAACCCATGTATAGCGCTACGGAATATGTTGGCACATAACAAATTAACAATAATATTAATAATACACATCCCCAATGTGCCGAACTGCTCTACACTCTCACCACTTGGAGCTGCAGTAGAAATACTCTACATAAAAAAAAAAAAAATACACAGCTCTGCCCCCAAGAGGAGGGTTCTGGTGCATTGCACCACCTGCACCACTGGTAGCTCCGCCCCTGACCAGAGCTACTTCTGTACGTGTATGCACACTTTTATTTGCATTGCAGCACTTATGTATATTCGCATGTTTATACTGTAGAGACCTGCAGCTGGAGTATTCTCTTTGTATTTTCTTTCCATCAAGTTGAACAGTATGTGTACAAAATATGTATATAAAATAATTGACTGAAAGTTGGATGGGGTAGAAAGTAAATAGACATTTTTGACTGATCTGTACAGCAGCTGATAAACAGTTTTGGAATCTCTGCATGAATGGATATGTGGAAATAATGTGATCTCTGAGTAATCTCTGCCCCCTTAAAATCTAAAGGCTGACCTGACTGTGCCCTGCAACATTGACCAGCAGAGATTACACAGGTCATGGAAGAACATCTCAAGCAGTGTGAGATACAAAGCCTGCTGTCACTTGGCTTTTGCAGGTCCAAGCGTTCAGCATTTTTCCAGGGATGCCGACTGAATGCTTATGAGTGCATTTCATTACCAGCTGCTGCTTTCTTTAAAAAGACAATGCAAGTTATTACGAGAGAGCAATAAAAGTGTGAGTCAATTATTCATAAGCTATCATAGTACTGGTGGGTGCTTGAGAAATAGCAAGTTTTGAATGCAGCTGGTGTTCAGTAGATCAAAATTAAAGATGTGCGTAGAGTTGAAACGTGAAGAATTCCTCCTGGTTGCTAGTTTTGGACCTTTCCTGTTTTATGCTAGCACTGGAAGCCTCCTGTTGCCGGGTGCGCTCACGTCCCGCATCCCAATGTACTCCGTAAGCCCCTAACCCATGCCGGCCCTAACCCCCTAAAACAGTTAGCAGGCCTAATGCTAAACCTAACCCCCTAACCCTAAGTCCCTAACCCCTACACCCCTTGGCGGCCCTAACCCTAACCCCATATACCCCTTGCCGACCCTAACCCTAATCCTAACCCCCTACAGCACTTCCGGGCCCTAACCCTAAACCTAACCCCCAAACCCTAAGCCCCTAACCCCCTACACCCCTTGACGGCCCTAACCTCCTAAGCCTTTTAGCCTAACTCACTAAAACTAAGTCCCTAAGCCCCTAACCCCCTACACCCCTTCTCGACCCTAACCCTGTAAAACGAAACCCGAAAACCCCTAACCACTTACCGGCCACAAGGAGACAGCTTAATCATTGCAGGGCAGTGCAGCATGCGTGCGTGCACATAACAGGTGCATGTGCACGTGTGGTAGCATAAAAGAGGAAAGCACCCTAGTTTTCTGTAAATACTGACTTAAAGGTAAATGGATTTTCTGGATTTTACTAGGTATGTAATATACCTATGTATTTATTTACTTGCATGTCCTTTTTTTATTAATAAGCAATTAAAAGCTCTGTCTGGAATCAAATAGTCCCTGTATGGGTCCACTGCAGCATATACAGACACAGACTCCTTAGAGCTGGATGTGTAGTGTAGTGTCATAGCCTAACAGGGTCCACGTCTCAGCAGCATGGTGCAGCATATTTTCTGAGATATGACCCCTTGCCTGTACTCTGTCAAGACATGCTCCATCAGTAAAGTCTATGTAAGCCCAGGTCTTGATGATAACAGATTAACACCTTAAATGTTAGTAGTGATGTTGTTAGTAGTAAATAGATTATAATAATTATTAATGGTGGTCCAGAGAAGTTTGGTGAGTAGATAACCAGCCCCCATAAAGGCTGAAACCCACTACTTTAGGGTGGCCTCCATACTGCAACTTACCAGGGCCAATTAAGGCAATATTGGGTGTGGTGTTCCAGTGGTTAGGATTCAGGTCTTTCACCACTATGACCTGGGTTTGATTCCAGTCAGGGAACCAAGAGGTCACCCTGAAGCAATGCAGGGTTGGACATGGTCAGGACTTGGATGGGAGACCACTAAGGAATACCAGGAGCTGTATGCTGTGGCCCATTGGAGAAGCAACTGACAACCCACTCTAGTATCTCAGTCAACAGACATGATTGAATGACGCAAACACACACAATGTAAAGCCACCTCCTGACTGTATTATATCAGGAGAAGTCTAGCAGAGCTGGAGCTTATCTAATGCACATTATCATCTTGGGCTGAGACAGTGCAAGGCTTCTGTCCAATGCATTTTATTAGGGCAGACAACGTGGGATGGCTATGTAGAAAGATTTATCAAGAAAGGGCCATACAGAGAATTATATAATGGATAAGTGTTACGCATATCCTATGGTCTATCACGTTCACTCACTCGCCAATGTGAGTACTATCAGTATAGCTTCAGGCAACGATGGAGGTCTAATGTAGCATGGCTGCCTGACATGGACATTATTAGGATAGGCCCAGGGAGTGTTTGGTGTCTGTCTAATGTACCAAATCATGGCAGACTCTCCCATATCATCTATTACACTTTTGTTTACCTGTCATTTTAAACTGACAGAGGTTCCAAATATGGTAGAATTTAAACTATAGGTAATTACACGTTATTTATCAATTTAGTGTTGTTAAAAAATCGGATTTTCCAAGAGTAAGCCAACATTTACGGTTACCCTTTTGAGCCAGTCTATTATTGTCATATATTATAACTAAAATATCCTGCAAATGCATAGTAATTAGTTATATTCATAATTATTTTAGAAGGCACAATCTGAAAATATTCTTTGTCTTTGGGCATTTACTATGACACAAACTACATTTGCAGAGAATATAATTAGGTAATATGCTTCTGCTGGAGACTTGTATTATAATACATGGCCATCACATTTTTTTTTATTTAAAGAACATACAGTGATTCAGATAAAATTGGAACAAGTTAATTTGTGGGTATTGCTCCTCTCACAGAGGAGTTTGTTGTTTCTTAGTTAGAATAGTTAGTTATTTCATTTTCTGACAAATACATAAACAAGGATCTATTAACATCTTGTGTAACTAACCTCTTTTGACAACAAACCATATGAACAATGACTTGGCTAGGAACTGACTGTTGTAATCTAATCTATTTTATATTATCAAGCTGTATTCATTATTTACAAAGTTCATAAAATGTTATTATTAGGATATAATAATGTAGAAATGCAGCTTTGCAGTAATGTTAGGACCTCTCCATGAGAAGTTCTGAATTGGGAGGGTTAGCTGCAGCCTATCAGTGTAAAGGAAACTGCTGATTAATCCATAGAGCTCCATAACTCAGCTGTTGTAGTGCCATTATACACTGTCAAGAGCTGCTTTTTCAATGGGGCTTGATAAGAACCTGGTTCAAATCTACCCCAGCAGGACCATGTAGTTCTTGTTACCACAGGTACAAAAGATGACTTCAGGATAGAATCATCCAAACATATGTATAGAGAATGATGCAGACAGGATACTAGTAGTTTCAGAACAGGATTACCCCTTACTCAGGATACAGGCACACAGTAAAAAGCCCCCACATTGTTTATGTAAAAACTATAACTGACTTTTATTAATTCAAATCCTGCATATTAATACCCTGTCCCTAGTTATAAGCAGCCAATGCCAACAATGTGCATTCTTGATTAGACGTGAGATGAAACATTTAGTAACCACCAATCATGCCAAGGTGCATTCTCAGTTACCTTGGGAACACATGTGCACATGTCCAACTGAACATCCCAGGTACACAGCACCACCAGTTTTACAGGTATCCCTTGAAGTCAGCAAAAACCTTGTAATAAATATAAAAAAAAAAATTAATGGAGATTCTCTGTTTATATAGCTCAGACAGATGTTTGCATCTCGTTTGTGAATGATACAAAATCACCATGTATAGATAAATGACTCTATAGCTAAATGTTTAGAACACAAATGCTCTGAAATGGTCCCATTATTTAAGTTATATTAGCAGTCATCTCCCAGTTTGACACATGGATCCCCTATCTGGCTATGTGAAAGATGCAAGATGCTATGAATAATATCCAGTCTATCTAAATCATTTTGTGTGGTCCTTTTCTCATCTGTTATCACTTGCCACATGCTGCAGCTTTGTCCTTCCTTCTGTATGCTTAGCTTCAGGCAAGACATGCTGAAAGTGTCATTCATCCGAGGAATAAAGTCTTTAGAACATGTTTAATGAAGTATATCCGTCTATAACCGCTGGTTTCAATTGCCTCACTATTCACACTATTGTAAAGAAAAGACAGGGGTGGCCACTGACGATCATTGAGAAAAAGGGTTTAGGGATGTAGAGTTACCAAAACCACTGTGCACCATCAGTTAGAGGCTTGAAATATGAGGAAAAGCTGTTTAAATTGATCCACAAGAATCTGCAAAGATACAGGTAATGAAGGCTTTATTTATTCCTATATTCAATCTTTTTATGAAGAAAAATAGTGCCTTGAATTGTAAACTGTGAATTTAAATCTTGGTTCTACCATTCATTTTTTTATTTGGTATACTCTTATTCCTCCATTCACCATCTCCTCCCCCTTCTAAAGCTCATAAGCAGAAACACTTCTGCAAGTCCAAATCCCACTTCCTCAAACTCTCTCTCTTTCTTCTGCTGGCTTCTTGGGACATACCCTCCTAACACAGGCCCCTCAAGTCCCACTCGCAGATTATACTATCTGACCACTAGGGGCAGATAACATATTACATACTAGGATCACTTACCAAATTACTTTCTCAGTTGCTTTCCTTTTCCTTCTATATGAAAAACATTCTAACTTTGCATACCCTCCTACCTAATGAAACTTCACTTTCTTCATGACCCTTGCTATTTGTTATCTGCCTCTTCCATCCTCTTTAGATTGTAAGTAGAGAGTTTTCAATCTTGTAGAGTGCTTTGGGAAAAAGCACTTTCTACAAAGATTCTAAGCTCAAAACAGGGCCGTCCACTTTTTGCAGTTTGTTAAAATGTATATTTTTCCTTGTTCATTTCCTCTGTATAGTGCTACGGAATATGTTGGCGCGTTACAAATAAAAGTAATAATAATAATAATAATATAAATTATTATTTTAGAAAGCATTTAAACGCCTGTATTTGTCTCACAACACCAATTTTGCATTTCATATATTTACTGTTTTATCCTGTTTTATTCTGAAGAAACAGAAAAAAATCTGAAATCCTTACTCAGCCTGCACATTTGGATCTAATTAATGCTAGTGCAATCCATTATTTATTCTGACAATTCAGGGGAGTGTAGAAGCAGTCTAACATCACTCAGTTAAAGGGATATGGAAATCATTTTTGTCTTTATTGATAAATACAGTATGTTTTCTTTTATCAAATAAAGCACAAACATGTACTCAGGAGTTTAAATGTTCTTCAGGGTTTCCTATCTGGCAGCCAATGAGATCTACAAACTAAAGTATTAGAGAATAGGTTTTCAAAGGTATTTTTATCTAAATATTGCAGAATCTCAGTGTCTAATTAGCAGTAAACGAAACTTCAGGAAAAAGATGTTGTAAATTCATATGTATTCAGTAAAATGGAGCAATGCAGCAAGAATTAAAAGTCATTAAAGGCCCAGTGTAAGCTGTTTTCATGTTTAAGTTATGTTTTAGTTCAGCAATAATAAAAATTACAAATACACGTTCAAACAGCAGCAAATCAAACCTGACATCTGTGCTAGAACCAAGGTTATTTGTGCTAAAGTGAAGTGCTGGTCAAAGTAGCCAGGCCCAGAGTAATACACCTTGTACACGTCTCTAAAACCAGCCCTCCTCATGACATACTGTGAGATAATCCTAGTGCAATGTACCTTGTATTTCACTTTAAAAAATTGCATTGTTTGATTCCAGTGCTATGTAAATTATTTAAGAGACTAACATTCTGTAACTATGCTAGTCAAAAATATTTATCAATTTAAAGGGTCACTTAATTCAGCACAAAATTGTTGAAAAAAATTAGAAATAAAATAAAATCTGTGTTTACAAGTGTCACTGACTGCCGACTGCCAGACTCAAAGCTACAGCTCTGTGTAGTAAGCGAAGGAAAAAAAAGTTATCTCTTAACAAATCTTTCAGGGAATGCTGGAGTCACCTAAACAGGCCATTTATGGGTTAACTGGTCAGTGCAGTCCTGAGTCCAAGGGAAAACGGCTATCAATAATTGTATTCACAGAGGGCTCAGCTATCTGTTATTATATTTCATTATATATTATTACACTCATGCAACAGCCAGTAGGCAGGATAGGCTATGTATGTAAACAGACTTGAAACTTTAGATTTTTTAGCTGTTATTGGTATAACTAGCGACTTGCCCGTCAAAAAATGACGGCAATAAGATTGTAAGGCAGGTAATGTTGTTTGCGTGCAAAATTAGTTTTGTTGGTGTTTTAAGATCCTTCGGCAAGACTGCAGTTTGGGTTATTAACATCCATAGGACACAGCAGACAAAACTAGTTGTCTTTTGTCAGGTGCACGTCTCTCTCCCCGTTTTTGTTTATTCAAATATCAATAGGATTGCTCTAAACTAAAATGTTGTTAAATGTTGTCTCACTGTGCATAGGGGGTCAGTGGCACCTTACTGACATACAGCCCTATTCTATTAGAAGCCCATAAGTGACTCTGACCCATGATTTTGGCTGTGGGTGTTTTTTTCTCTAAATGTATAGCTGTATTCCAAGCCCGCAATTTACGTCTTGCAGCCTCCACACGTAAACTCTGCCTTTTTAATTAGTATTTATGGGGACGTGATCATATGATCTGACAATATTTAAGCAAGCCCATAATTTACTTCTTAGACAGCCAATAATAAGTGAGACCGTCATCATGACGTCAGTAAAACATGGAAGTTAAATGTAATCTGCAATCGGAGGCTACAAATTGATGAGAGCCAATAAGTAATATTTGCCGATTAGGCTCATAATGAAGCAATCTATAAAATGCATTAGTTTATTTGTTCTAGTCCATGTGGGTTTCGTGATATGTATAAACCCCTTGAGTTCCGGGATCAATATTACGCAGAAATAAGTTAAAAATATTATTTTTAATTGCATATTTATGCAATGAATTAAGTAATTGGGCAATTCATTATAATGTCGTTCCATGCTTTCCCATGCTTTTAAAGTACAGTATTGTATGTATAATTGCTGCTATAACTATAATAAGTGTTTGGAAAAGCCCCTGCGAGTCCTATTTAGTACTCATAATACTTTTTTTTCAGTTGCGGGTCAGACTTAATTTGCTTGCTAGACCTATGGGTCTAATAGTAACTACAATTAATTAATCATATTATTTGAGCTGAGCTAAAACCAATGGATTTCTAAGCCAAAATTTGCATCTTTGGCTGGCCCATAGTGATTGTGGACGGGAACTCATAATTGCATTTGGAGTGATTTTAAGTGTGTATAAATGTATAGGGCCATAGTCTTACATGACAAAGCACTTCTGATTCTCCTGTACTATAGGAATTGCCTAGCATTTTGGAGTTGGTCTGTTTGATGTCTGTTGTTGGTGAAATGAGCTAAACTGCGTAGACATGGAGACACACTGAAGAGGAGGAGCAAGGGAGCAAGACATAGGGAAGAGGGGGTGGAAGAAACAGGAGAGAGGGGAGAGGAAGACACAGGGGAGAGGGGGAGGAAGACACAGGGAGGGGAGAGGGGGAGACACAGGGGAGGGGGAAGTCTTTGTCATGCTCCTTGAACCACTCCTGGACAATTCTGGCTGTATGACATATTGCATTGTCCTGCTGGAAGATTCCATCCACTCTAGGTAAGATGGTAAACATGTATGGGTGTACTTGATCTGCAAGGATGGATAGATAATCCAATTAGATGAGGATGCCTTCCAGAGGTATGAGTGGACCCAGACAGTGCCAAGAAAATATTCCCCAGACCATAATGCTGCCGCCACCAGCTTGTGTTCTTCCAACAATGGTTGCAGAGTGTTTGTTCAAGGAGGTTTCGCGCCTGAAACATCCAACGTCCGTCCAGTCGATGGAGCAGAAAACGTGACTCATGAGAGAAGGCAACCCTTTGCTAATCAGAAGACGATCAATTTTGGTTCTGTAAATTGAAGCCGTTTCTGACGATGAACCCTTGTCAGCATGGATGCAGTGACCAGCTGTTTGCTTCGGAGCCCCATACACAACAGGGTTCGCTGTACTGTTGTTTTAGACACACGTCTGGTAGCCCCCTTGTTCGGCTGGTGAGTTTTTCAACTGTAGTGTGTTGGCCCTCAAGTTCCCCTCTGAGCTCAATGGTACAAGGTGCTCCACAGTTTCCATTCGCAATGGTGCCATTTGTCCAGTCACGGTACACTTTAACCCCAGCAGCAGTTCACAAACAGAAATACTGCCACCCTTGGCCCGAAAGCCAAAGTCGAATAAATTGCATATTTTACCCATGACAGCAAAATTTGTGACTTTATATACCCACCAAGCCAGCTCAAGATACTTGCCATATTTCATTGGTGGTCAATAGTTGACCCTATATATATACAGTATATATATATATATATATATATATATCACATATATAGTTGTGAGTATATGAGCCGTTGCTCACGCCTGCGGGCTCGCGTAGCGAGCTCGTGGCTCTCGCAAAGCGAGGGTCGCAGTTGGTGGCATGGAGCACTGAAGGCGCTCATTGCCAGCAACTGCTACCCTCGCAAAATTTACAAGGGTCGCAGTTGCTGGCAAGGAGTGCCGAAGGCGCTCCTTGCCAGCAACTGCGACACTCGCAAAATTTACGGCGTAACGCAAACAAAATACAAGACACGTTACCGCCCATTACGACCTCGCAAAAATCGTCCGCAACACGCGCACATCAAAACATGTAAAATACAACAAATACACACAACAAATACATAAAAAGCTTACTTACAGGAAGAGGGAGCATCCAGGACCTCGAAAACTAAAGTTACACCTCAATTTAAGTCAAATTAAAAGAGACACTAAAAAAGACACAAAAAAATTCTCTAAGCGAGAGAAAAAATGGCAGACGAAAAAAACGAAAACGAGGCTACAGCAGTCTAAAGACGCAAAACACCACCAAACACCTACCTATTTGCCGAAAAACACCTACGAGATTAGAAAACAAGGACGCAACCCGTGCAACCCCCAAAACATTACAAACACAACAAATACAAACAACAAACACATAAAAAGGTTCACAGCAAGGGGAGGCACCGAGGACCTCTGTAAGTGAAGTTACACCTCCATTTAACCACACATTTCGGAGTTTAGAGACCCGAAAATCACCTAAGCGAGAGAAAAAATGGCCGCGGAACAAAACGAAAACGAGGCTAAAGGTCCCTAAACACGCAAAACACTACCATAAACACGCGAAACACCACCAAACAGCTACGGATATTCCGAAAAAGCCCACCAAATAGCTACGGATATTCCAAAAAACTTGCACGATATAGAAAATGAATATTCCGAAAAACTCGCACGACATAGAAAACGAGCGACGCTACATCAGCCACATTATATACACCAAACACCCTTAGCTCACTTAAAATTTCATTGCCGTCATTTTTTGACGGGCAATTCGCTAGTATATATATAAAAGAGAGAGAAATAGAGATGTATAGGCACACAGATATTACAGTGATCTATGTATTTAAATGTATATACAATTTTATGCAGAGGTATATGATGCATTTTAAACACTTATATTACTCCATCAAAAATACAAAATTGCATTTTTTATTTTTCTTTATATACAGACATATTTAAATAACTGCATTTACAAAGCTACATGCATGAACACACACACAAATATTTTCCGAGAAATATACAGCTATATGCATACATAGAAATAATATGTGTTTGCAGAAATACATTCACCACATTCCCTCAATGAGCTGCCTTTTGACCTCTGCCGAGAATCATTCTTACATGCCGGTAGGATTCTGTTTTTTGGGGGACGGGAAGGAGGAGGTATTGCTACAACCATGGGTGTTAAAGAGAACAAATTTAAGCATTACTAAAGTTGTTTTTTGAATGAATAAAATACTAAGTAAAACCTGTCTAAGGTTCATTCAAGCTAACAGAAAATGCAGAGAACATACTTGAGTCTGTCAATCTCATTGGCTGACAGAGGACAAGTCCCCAAGTGCAGTTAAAAATCTAAATAGGTTATTAAACTCTGAGACCTTCATTTGAAATGATAAAAAATTACTTTGACACATTATATTTCTGAGGCAACAAAGAAAATGATTAATTCTGTGAAAGTTCCCTATTTTTAACTATTTTTAATCTAACATACGCTGCTTATATCAGGAACACACATTACATTGACTCATTCTATACACATACAGATTTATTTTGCTTTTTAAAAAAATTGGTTTCCACACCCCCAGTGGTGCCTACTAACCATAATTAACACTATATTAACCTTCCAGCCAATAGCATCACAGTGCAGAGATCCAGAACAGCGCTGCTGCTCCGGAAGGGGAGAGAGGAGTGTGAGTATCACTGCCTGAGCTGCTTCATTCCAGGAGGGAGAGAGAGGTGTGTGGTGGGAAGAAAAGACAACAAATCTCATGATGCTTTGCTGCAGAGGCTGAATCCTTATACACTGCTACATTGTTGTACATTCCTCTGATTGGCCACAACAAATTATACATTTTATGCTAATTTAGTTACTGATTCTCCTCTAGCAGATGCATTCATAATCCAGGAAACTTCTATTTACCTATAAGTAAAGCAGATGCACTGGCATGTCTGTTGGGTGGAGGATGGGATGAGATGCATTCTCCTAACAAGGGAAAGGAGGATCACCATATTCAGCATATTTTTGTGCAGTGTACTACAGTGCCTCGCAAAAATGTTAAGCCCCACCCCACCCCCTTGGCATTTTTCATGTTTTGCTGCCTCACAACCTGGAATTAACATGGATTGTTTGAGGATTTGCATCATTTAATTTACAGAACATGCCCACAACTTTGAAGATGTTTTTTTTTTTGTTCATTGTGAAGCAAGCAACAAATAGGACAAAATAACAGAAAAAGTCAATGTGCATTCACTCCCCTAAAGTCAATACTTTGTAGAGCCACCTTTTACGGCAATCACAGCTCCAAGTCCCTTTGGATAAGTCTCTATGAGCTTGCCACATCTTACCACTGGGATTTTTGCCCATTCCTCCTTGCAAAACTGCTCCAGCTCCTTCAAGTTGGATGGTTTGCGCTTGTGAACAGCAATCTTTAAGTCTGACCACAGATTTTCTATTGGATTGAGGTCTGGGCTTTGACTAGGCCATTCCAACACATTTACATGTGTCCCCTAAAACCACTGAAGTGTTGCTTTAGCAGTGTGTTTGGGGTCATTGTCCTGCTGGAAGGTGAACCCCCATCCTAGCCTCAAATCACGCACAGAGTGGTACAGGTTTTGCTCAAGAATATCTATGTATTTAGCACCATCCATATTTCCCTCAACTCTGACCAGTTTCCCAGACCCGGCTGCTGAAAAACATCCCCACAGCATGATGCTGCCACCACCATGTTTCACTGTGGGGAAGGTGTTCTTTGGGTGATGTAATGTTTTGGGTTTGCTCCAGACATAGTGTTTTCTTTGATAGACGAAAAGTTCAATTTTAGTCTCATCAGACCAGAGCACCTTTCTCCCTACATATTGGGAGTCTCCCACATGCCTTTTCGCAAACTCAAAACGTGCCATTTAGTTTTTTTGCTGAAAGTAATGGTTACTTCTGGGCACTCTGCCATAAAGCCCAACTCTATGGAGCGTACTGCCGCTTATTGCCGTCCTGTGTACAGATACTCCTGTCTCTGCTGTGGGACTCCGCAGCTCCTCCAGGATTACCTTAGCTTTCTGTGCTGCCTCTCTGATTAATGCCCTCCTTGCCGCGGTCCATAAGTTTTGGTGGGCGGCCGTATCTTGGCAGGTTTGCTGTTGTGCCATGTTCTTTCCATTTGATAATGATAGATTTGATGGTGCTCCTGGGGATCATCAAAGATTTGGATATTTTTATAACCTAACCCTGACTTGTACTTCTCAACAACATTGTCCCTTACTTGTATGGAGAGTCCCTTGGTCTTCATGGCAGTGTTTAGTTAGTGGTGCCTCTTGCTTAGGTGTTGCAGCCTCTGGGGCCTTTAAACATGTACTTACTAAATTTCTCTAATTATGTGACTTCTGAAGGTAATTGGTTGCACCAGAGCTTTTCATGGGCTTCATAACAAAGGGGGTGAATACATACGCACATGCAAATTTTCTGTTTACTATTTCTAAAAAAAAATGTTATATATATTTTTTTCTCATTTCAATTCACCAACTTAGACTATTGTGTTCTGATCCATCACATAAAATTCAGATTAACAAAACATTGAACTTGAGGCTGTAATGTAACAAGATAGGTAAAAAGTCAAGGGGGTGAATACTTTTGCAAGGCACTGTAGATTGTTATCAGCACAATATTTTTAGTCAAATATTGATTGAGGATAGGCAGAGCGGCCCTACTGATCGTTTTGCACAGTATAGGCTGTGGTGGGTATTAGGATGCATGATATTGAAAAATATACATATAGTCATAATAATATTTATTAAATGATACTGGGAGCATGCAGAATATGTAATTACCTGCTGGTGGTAGAAGGAAGCCAATTAATATGAGCGCAAAGACGGAGCCACTGGATTTCAGTCTCAAGGGCAGGCAGGAAGCGGAAAAAGTGAGAGTGAGCTATAACACCTGATGCACGCAAGGCTGTGTATAGTTATAGTGGTGAAGTTGCAGTGATGTCAGCAGATAATTCCCTTGAGCTTCTCATCTTTGCATTGCCCTTAGCTAAACTAATTGGTGAAATTAAAACTCATACAGCATTTTCAGCTGTCTCTTTTAACATACATGGTGGGTTTGATGTGAACCAATAACGCAAGCTATCAATATGTAAAGCTTAAAGGAAAGAAGACAGAGTGGGGGTACAATAGAATCCTTCAAACAATATTATTATTATTAACTTTTTTTTGTAACGCGCCAACATATTCTGTAGCGCTATACAGGGGATAAGAACAAGGAAGAATGCAATGTTAACAAACTGCAGAAAATGGAAGACCCTGTTTTGAGCTTAGAATCTTTGTATAAAGTGCTTTTTCCAAAGCACCCTACACGATTCGAAACTCACTACTTACAATCTAAAGGGAATGGAAGAGGCAGAATACTTTGCAAAAATAAACATATAAGGAATAGCAAGGGTCAGGAAGCAAGAGGAGTTTAATTAGGTAGGAAGGAGTGCAAAGTTAGAATGGTTTTTCGGTTAGTAGGAAAATGAATAGTTTGGATTGAAAGTAATTTGAAGTGTGTGTAATATGTTATCTTCCCCTAGTGGTCAGATAGTATAACCTGCAAGGGGTATGTCAGGTGAGGGGCCTGGGTTAGGAGATATATCTCCAGAAGCCAGCAGAAGAAGGAGAAAGAGAGAGGAGATGGGAGTGGGACTTGCAGAAGTGTTGCTGTTTATGTGCTCTAGAAGAGGGAGGAGGTAGTGACTGAAGGAAGGAGAGTAGCTAATGGGAACATAAAAGAGGAGAGGAGAGCATGGGAGGTGAGATGGTTATGTTGGAGATATTATGTGGAAAAGTTGAGAAGAGCCTAAGGGAAAGGCAGGGGGTTATGAGGAAGGAGAAGGCACAAGGAAACATTGTGTAAATGATTAATTAGGAATAGTTAGCAGGTGTTGCTAATTGATCAGCTGTAAGAAATCTGTGTGACTTGATTAATTAAGAGTAACCAGGGGCAGGAGGGGGAGGGAAGTGGTTCCAGGATCAGAGAGAGAAAGAGTGAGGCCCAGAGGTATTGTGGAGACTGAAATAGAATATGAGAAGGATGGGCAAATGTTATTTCACAGATAAGAAGCAATAAATCCAGGCTTTGGGGATGGGAAAGCAACACAATAAGGGGTGTTTCAGAAAAAAAGCATAGGTACAGATTTACACAGTGAACATTTCTATCTCCTAAAATATCATATCAGAAAAACATTCATACAAATATTGTTAATAAGTGCATATGTTAAAAGTTGAGATGGTTTCCCAGTGTCTTTAGATACCTTCAGTAAAAGCTTCCAGGCAGTGTGTGTGGTTCCAGGATCAGAGAGAGAGTGAAGCCCAGAGGTATTGTGGATACTTCAGTAAAAAATTGCAGGCAGTGTGTGTGGTTCCAGGATCAGAGAGAGAGTGAGGCCCAGAGGTATTGTGGATACTTCAGTAAAAGATTGCAGCCAGTATGTGTGGTTCCAAGATCAGAGAGCTGAATAAAATTCAAGAGAGAAGTGTCTTTAAAAAAAGAGGAATGCAAGGACAGTAACTCATGAAGTTGCAAGATGGAAGATTTAGAGGTAATGTGAGAGAGTACTAATTTACAGAAAGAGTAGTAGATAAGTGGGACAGCCTTCCAGTTAAAGTGATAGAGTCAAACACAGACACTGTAGTTAAGCATGCCTGGGATAAGAACAAAGCTGTCCTAGGGCTATAAAAGCTCTCCCAGGGACAGATGCTTAGTTAGATAGAACAGGCAGCGTAGATCTTGCAACTTCATGTCCTACTGTCCTTGCAGCTTCATGACCTACTGTACTTGCAGCTTCATGACTTACTGTCCTTGCAGCTTCATGACCTACTGTACTTGCAGCTTCATGACTTACTGTCCTTGCAACTTCATGACCTACTGTCCTTGCAGCTTCATGACCTACTGTCCTTGCAGCTTCATGACTAACTGTCCTTGCAACTTCTTGACCTACTGTCCTTGCAGCTTCATGACTTACTGTCCTTGCAGCTTCATGACCTACTGTACTTGCAGCTTCATGACTTACTGTCCTTGCAGCTTCATGACCTACTGTACTTGCAGCTTCATGACTTACTGTCCTTGCAACTTCATGATCTACTGTCCTTGCAGCTTCATGACCTACTGTCCTTGCAACTTCTTGACCTACTGTCCTTGCAGCTTCATGACTTACTGTCCTTGCAACTTCTTGACCTACTGTCCTTGCAGCTTCATGATCTACTGTCCTTGCAGCTTCATGACTTACTGTCCTTGCAACTTCTTGACCTACTGTCCTTGCAGCTTCATGACTTACTGTCCTTGCAGCTTCATGACCTACTGTACTTGCAGCTTCATGACTTACTGTCCTTGCAGCTTCATGACCTACTGTACTTGCAGCTTCATGACCTACTGTACTTGCAGCTTCATGACTTACTGTCCTTGCAACTTCATGATCTACTGTCCTTGCAGCTTCATGACCTACTGTCCTTGCAGCTTCATGACCTACTGTCCTTGCAGCTTCATGACCTACTGTACTTGCAGCTTCATGACTTACCGTCCTTGCAGCTTCATGACCTACTGTCCTTGCAGCTTCATGACCTGCTGTCCTTGCAGCTTCATGACTTACTGTCCTTGCAGCTTCATGACCTACTGTACTTGCAGCTTCATGACTTACTGTCCTTGCAGCTTCATGACCTACTGTACTTGCAGCTTCATGACCTACTGTACTTGCAGCTTCATGACTTACTGTCCTTGCAACTTCATGATCTACTGTCCTTGCAGCTTCATGACCTACTGTCCTTGCAGCTTCATGACCTACTGTCCTTGCAGCTTCATGACCTACTGTACTTGCAGCTTCATGACTTACCGTCCTTGCAGCTTCATGACCTACTGTCCTTGCAGCTTCATGACCTGCTGTCCTTGCAGCTTCATGACTTACTGTCCTTGCAGCTTCATGACCTACTGTACTTGCAGCTTCATGACTTACTGTCCTTGCAACTTCATGACCTACTGTCCTTGCAGCTTCATGACCTACTGTCCTTGCAGCTTCATGACTAACTGTCCTTGCAACTTCTTGACCTACTGTCCTTGCAGCTTCATGACTTACTGTCCTTGCAGCTTCATGACCTACTGTCCTTGCAGCTTCATGACCTGCTGTCCTTGCAGCTTCATTACTTACTTTCCTTGCATTCCTCTTTTCTTAAAGACACTTCTCTCTTGACCTTTATTCAGCTCTCTGATCCTGGAACCACTTACACTGCCTGCAAGCTTTTACTGAAGTCTCCACAATACCTCTGGGCGCCACTCTCTCTCTGATCTTGGAGCCATAGAAATGTTCACTGTGCAACTCTGTACTTACGTTTTTTTCTGAGACCCCCCCTTATCTTGCCTGCTTTGTTTCTTATCTGCGGTTTCTATGTTTAAATGAAGAAAATATTAAATAATAATAAACAATTATGCTTGTTAGATAAATAAGGATCTATTTTCAGAGATGCAACCCTAGGCAATTGCCTTGTTTACCTAAAGAGAAAATTAGGTGTTTAATTCACTGATTATGGTTCAATGTATGTTGCTTTCTATGAGATTGTTTGATTGTGTACCATCAAACGTGTGTGATTGTGCATCTTTGTATATAACTGTATGATGCATCTAATAGAGAGAATGTTGCTATGCTTGTCAAAGCTATAATATACATATACAAATATCTATCAACCTATAAATATATATATATATATATATATATATATATATATATATATATATATATATATAGGTTTATTAGGCCCAGTCTACAACTCGTCTGCCTCATCATGAAACAAATACAACATTTATATTTATAACGTTCTGTCGGTGCAAAAAGTACATTTTAATAGAATTCTGTTTTTTTGTCAACTTTCCCATAATCATCTCAGGATAATGGACTTTTTTATTTATTGTGTTTACTTTGTGGGGGAAAAGATAATTGATGTGTTGATTCTTTTATCAGCTACATCAAAGTCTTTAGAAGTTTACTATGATATTGCAACATAAAAATAGTCTCAAGCTTTGGAGGCAAAAATTCTCTGGCGCAGCATATGGGCTTCAGAAGTTGTACATTAATGAGACATATAAAGGGGCAAGTTAAAGGAGCACATATGTTATTATAACCTACAGTAAACTAAACGACATACATTTCAAAGGGATTACTGATCTGTTAGATAGATTTATCTTCCAGGCAATGTGCGGAATAGTAATGTGCGTGACTTATTCATACGAGTTTCACAGAGTCTTTGATAAAATTACACCTGACAAGATCCAGTTTGGTCTGAAAGCCACAGGGAACGCGTGAAAAAGAGCAACTGAAGATGTGCGTAGACAGTTAAAATCAAGTACAAATTATTTTTCATTGTTAAGAAACAAAAGAGAGATTTTAGAGGTCATATAGATGAGTTTATATGTGGGAATAAACGTTAAAGCCTATGACATACAAATTGAAAATACACCCAAAAAACATAAAATGTATTGTTCAGACATCTGTGAAATACATATAGAAGCTTCTATTGGGCAAGATCACATTACTCTGAAGTAGTTGTAAAAAATTACCCAGAGAAATATGGTCTGAACCTTGATATAAAACATGTTTTAAATTATTAAAATTAATTTCAAGGTATATATAAGTTTTCCTGTTTTTAACTTTTTCTATTCTAACTCATGCTGCTTATATCATAAACACGCATTATATTGAGTCATTCTATACACCTGCAGATCTATTTTACTTAATAACTAGCGACTTGTCCATTAAAAAATTACGGTCAATAAAATTTGAAGCCATGGCAATGCTGTTTGCCACACAATGTGAAGGTTTTTGTACTGTGAGGACCTTCGGCGCTCATTGCAAGCCTCTCCTCTGGTGTACTTTTGCTCCTCTGAGCAGCCTCTGCGCTCATCACAAAGACAGATACATATGTCTATATTTTTTTAAATAATAATCAATTAATTATTTACTTAATGAATTAATATATTTGACCCATTTGTAATTAACATATCCATCAATCAATAGGCTGAAGAGCTAACGATCTTTTTTTATTTTCTCCTCTGGTGTACTTTTGCTCCTCTGAGCAGCCTCTGCGCTCATCACAAAGACAGATACATAAGTCTATATTTTTTTTAATAACAATTAATGAATTAGTTAATTAATGAATTAATATACTTTACCTATTTGTAATTAATATATCCATCAATCAAAAGGCTGAAGAGCTAACAATCTTTTTTCATTTTCCTGCAGCATATCATGTCCAGTTAGACTGTTGCTGGCCTGTGGAGATATATTTATGAATGTCCCAACTGTGCATTAGAAGTAGGCTGTGTGGGCGAAGGTAAACCGTTGGTTTATTTGTGTAAAGTGCTACTGTAGCTGCGTAATGTGTAAGTTTGTATGTGTAAAGTAGCGTTGTTTGTGTATGTACCTCGTACGTTCCTGTGTGAAAGTGGTACGCGGTTGGCGGTGTGTTGCGCGGTTCAGGGTCGTGTAGCCACGTTTTCATTTTTTTGGTTACCCCATTTTTTTTCTTGCTTTTCAAGTGCCAAAACTCTTTAAAATTGACTTAAATTAGTGTTCCACCTCACTCCCAGTCGTCCTGGCTGTTCCCCCGTGCTGTGTGTGATGTTTTTGTTGGTTTTTTTTTTTTGTGTGTTTTTCGTGTTTCTTGTTTTTCGCGGTCTGGCCATTAACTTTGTATTTTTCCTACCTCGTCTCGGAAAGTTGCGCATTCGTCAACTGTTGCCGCCTAACAGCCTTATTAAATTGCAAACCGGGCAATTAAATATGGCTCTATATAAGCACATAGAATATTTTTTTTACAGAAGTGTTTAGTTAGTGAACTTCTATGCAAAATCAAGGTCTTCACTAACTAAAAACTTATTTTAAAAAAAGATGCTATGTGCTTATATAGAGCCCTATTCAATTGGGCGAATGGCAATTTAATAAGTCTGTAAGGCGATCCCGCGTTTCCTAAGTGTTTGTAGGCTAAGTCCTGCGTGTTTCTTTGTCTCCACTGCTCGCCTCGCTACGCTCATCGCCCAAGTGCTGTGAGTTGAAGTGCCTTAAAGGCTCGCCTCTCTATGCGAGGCTTGCAGGCGATGAGCACGTTAAGCGCTCATCACTGAAGTGCTGTGCGTGTTAGTGCCTTAACAGCTCGCCTCGCTACGCTAGGCTTCGCCTAAGTGCTGTGCTGCGAGTTTTAGTGCCTTAGCGGCTTGCCTCGCTATGCGAGGCTCGCAGGCGATTAGCGCCTTTGGCGCTCATTGCTTAAGTCGTACGCAACACGCAAAGCGTGACGACGTCTCGTAGTTCGACAATTATAATATGTGATAAAACTTGTTTTCCACATACCCCAGCGCTGTTTACAGTTTACTTACCAATAGAAACACTGCGTTTTTATAACCTTATACTTACCTTGAAGCCAACATTCCCTGATGCTTTGCTGAACAAACTACCATCACAGATTGAAACAATGTCATGGCGGCCTGTGATTGGCCAAAAAGAATTATGAATTTTATGCTAATGTAGCTTGGATTTTTTAGTGTTAACTTTCAAAATCAACTGCTAGCAAACTCAAGATATTTAGCAAACTCTAGGGTAAGTTTAATGATGTTTATTTTTGTATTTTTTCATGCAAAAATATTTTCATACACTACAGATTCAGAATCCATGAAACTTAAGTATGCCTTTAATTTTCAAGTGGGGCAGCTTATGCAGTCACACCTGATGCAGTAAAGGCCTAGCAGCTGATTCTGGTTGGATAACAACAATCTGATCACACTTAAAAATATTTAAGTAAACTCTCTAAACAGGTTGAATTATTGCTGAGAAAATCTATGATCTCTAAATGATTTTATGGTGTTCCATACTGCCTCTACTCATTAACATATATTTTAGAGAGCTGAAACAATCCCCTTTAAGTGAGATACAAGAATAAATGCAAATGTATGTTATGTAAATGTACTCTGAGGCATATGCAAATGAATCCTCACACGACTTGCTTGGTAATAAATATCAGTTTAGGGTGCTGGTCATTATTAATTTACTAACTTAATTACTTCTTTTGTTTCCTCATCTGAGATACATAAAACACACATATGTACCCTAATCAAATATACTGAGTATGAGTCCTTGATTACTACTGAGATTTGTTTAAAGGACCACTGTATGATGTAAAAAAAAATTGTGTAATCTGAGTATGAATAAGCAGAATGGGGCAGGGAAACAGCACAGCTAGTTTTTAATAAGGAATACATTAATTTCCATGCCACTGCTGGTCCCTTAAGGCATTTATAACACTTGTTTTAATGAGGGGCACTTACATTTCTGTAGGAGCAGGGCTGCAGATTGCCGGCTTCTAAACATGTATGGGGAGTATCCTAAAAACATACCTCATGACAGATTTTATTTTACATATGCAATTATCTCTCAGTCTGTGAACACACTGACTAAATGTGTATATTTATACATTTTACATATACAGATGAGTCAAACGTTTCTTTCCCTATTTGTCTTTTCTTAATTGGTTAAGTGAACAATGCAACTTCTTTTTTTTCATTCAAGTCTATTTAGGTACCTGAATAATGCAGCAAAAATGGAAAGTAAAATGGAAGTAATAAGTTGTATTATTTTTTCTTGGATTACAACCTACTGATTGCGGCAAAGTGGATTGCACCTTTTTCCACCATTCTTAATTGTTCATCTCCTCCGGCCTCACTGCCATTCATCCCACTCCCTTGTCGTTATCTCATGAAAAACAGAAATCCCACTCTTCCGGCCTGAATCTCCCTCCTTCTGACTTCTACTTCCTTTATCCCTTTTACCACTAGTCCTAACTTCCACCAATATCCCTATCAATCTATATAAACCATTTCCCATGACAAGGAAGGGGTTAGGTTTATGATCCCTCTGTCTATGATCTGCTACCCCTATGAGTTTGGTATCCTCCCTCAATACCCACTAACAACAAAGAGCCCAGATATCCCTCATCTAAATGTCACTCTACTGATCCACATGGCACCTAAAATTAACCCTACAATCATCAACTCCCATTTCCATGTTGATTGAAGAATCCATCATCTTCTTACTTGATGAAAGCTCTTGGTCCTCATCTACAGACCATGGAAATTGGCTTCTGCCTTAAAAAATGATCTAAAAAAAAATAAGCTTACGAAGCTCGTCCTCACAGATTAAAATCCATGCATTCTGATTGGTTCGAATTTTAACTACTTAGCAATGGAGTGGGAGTAATTCAAATAATTCATTCGGATTGGCTGAAATACGATGAAGGGGCCGTCTAAAAATCATTTGCTAGTTCGTGAACTGTTTTGACGAGGAGCACCATTAGATTAATTTATGTCATGTATATTAGCTGGTGGGCCATTTCCTCAGACCAAAGATGAGGATAAAGGGACTTCTATGGTATAGAGGTTAATATTAGGTGCTATGAGGTGCATAGTTTAGATGGGGAAATCCTAGGAAAGTCCTGGTGTAGTGGGTACTGAGGGGGATCCCAGGGATACCCAGGCTTACAGGGGACAACAGTTACTGCAGGGGGATCCTGGGGCATCCCAAGACTTCTAGGAGGTATCTATATTAACCACTTTGTCATGGCCCAGGGGTGGGGAGCCAACTCGGCCCCAGAATTCTTCTTCCTTGGCTACAGGAATCCTCCTTTGGACCGTGGAGTGGACGGGCTTCTCAATGACTGGCTTCTATTCCAGAGATCAAGGGGTGAACAGAATAACCTCTAGATAAAAGAGAGAACACCTCACTTATGTTCCCTAGAACAGGATATCTTTATTGTGAAAAATTGGAACTTTAATTGGAAAACAGAACAATATTACTTCGGGTCAATCCACAAACATGATTAAATTATCTGCCTCACTGGACAATCTGGGGGGGGTGGGGTGGCGGCTGTTAGTTACTTTACTTTCTTACGGTAGCCATGGAATGGAGGCTTTAATCACTCCCAACATAGAAACATAGAGATAAGAACTAAATGTCCCATATATACTGCCTATTCTAGCTACCTAAAAATAGATTTCATACATTCCACTCCAGCACATTTAAATTGCCTGAAAAAAATGACCACATGGACCAATAAGAATGCACTGCCTGTGTTCTGTGCATTCAAAGATGCAATATGGAGATTCATTGCTTGCTATCCACCCACCTAACACAATTATATACTCTAAGAGATAAGTGAAGTGAGAGAGGCCAACATGGCATCTCCTTTGAGGTAAACTAAGAGAAATTTTAAAAAATGTTATTCTTATAATTATAATCCTGTGCATTGTTAAAATGGCAAGAATTGTTTTACCACTACAATGTCCCTTTAAGTATGCTCTTACTTATATACAATATATTTTCTACAATTATACATTTATTTACACGTTTAACATTTACTGGCTCTTAAATTACTTGTTATGTAGCAGAAAGAGGATTTATTTATTTACTCACAAAGCTAATTCTTATTAGTTCATTTGTCTTTCTAATGATAATTGCTTTTCTCGGCTTACTGAAAATGCAAAAATTAGCTCTTCTTCCTGTTGTGAATTTTGGGTACATTTGCCGCTGATTAAGCATGAGGCTGGCATTGGCATCATAAAAGAGATTTAACATTTAATATGCCAGTGCAAATGTGTGTTGTAATCTGTGAATTTACGTAAATCATGGTGTTTTTACACCATTTTGTATGTAAATAATTTCCACAATAAACACTAGAAGGGGGTGTATTACAAAAAAAACAGGAAAGGTTAGAAATCTGTACAAAAGACATTGTGTTGAAAAAATGTGGATAATCTAAAAAAGGTAGTGGAAAGATTAGAAAAAATACAGCTGTTTGGGACAAAGAATTGGTCCACGCGCATGGAAAGAGTGCTAGGGTATAACCGCGTTGATCTTGAAAAAAACGGTCCAACAAGGAGCACTGCAAATGTTAAATAAATAGATGGTATCATTTAAAATTATAATTAGTGACATATACTTTATTATTGCAATTTTCTAACAGCAAAAAAACTTAGTTTGAATTGTGCAGTTTTACCTGTCAAGCAGTCTTTCTGATCCACCCACAAGGCATGGTCTGGTATCTCATTTTGATTGGTAATTGCTACCCATACTTTATAAATATTCCTTGGGGTAATATGCTGTATTGTTTTCAGTGAAAAGTAATATTAAATTGGTAAAACTGAGCCTGGTCTTTCTTTCGTTATCATTAACACTGTCCCCCAACAGTCTTCTTTTCCTCTGTTACTCTTGATTGTTCTCTTTCTCACACATGCTCTTTCATGTACTCACTCACCTACTCACTCGCATGTACAATTGCAGTTACAGTTACACACTCATTCACATAAACTTTAGGGTTAAAAGAGCACCGTATTTAAGCTATCTTTGAATAAGTTATATCCTTAAAGGACCACTGTAATGGCCGGCGCGGAGGCAGCCCAGGCATGCCAGGTCTGACGCAGCGCTGCGTGACCCGGCAGAGCCTGGGCGATCTGGATTGGCTGGGAGGAGGGACTTAAGCCCGTTTCGCGGGCTTCCTCCTCACTCCGCGCCGGCCATTGATCTGATCTGAGGTCTGCACGCTGCGCTCTCTGCAAATAGGGTAAATAGAAGTAAAATAAGGGGCCTCAATATATAAGTGGCCCCCGATCCCTCTCTTACCTACCCTCTCCCCTTGCCCTGGGCACCCCACTCGTAGCCCCCCCCCCCCCGTCACTTGGTCCTGGTAATAGGGCCCAGGCTCTTATCATTAGCCTTTAATTCCCCACAGCAGCATTCCCTGCTCTATAGGTCCCAGGGGAGGGTGTTGCATTTGTCTCAAGTGGGGTGGCAGCTTAATATGGACCCTGGGGAGTTAGAGGCCTTGCTGACCATGGTCAGAACTAGGGCATTGAGCCATGGGGTTAGGTGGGTCCAGGACAGAATGGACTCAAGCCGTCTAGGGCAGGAGGCACAGGCCCGGCCTGCAGTGACCGGTAGCCTAAGCCAGGTGGACAGGCCTCATAGCCTAGATAGCCTGGCGGAGCAGTGTGCTACCTCTGACCGGAGCAATAGGGCTAGGAGCAGCGTGGAGGGCACAGATATGGTTCTGGAAAGTCAGGAGCTTATCCCCCCCACCGCAGAGAGCGTGGTTCCAGCGGGAAGCGCGGGCGAGGGCCTAGACATTCGGCCACCACCCAGTGTCTTGTCTCCGGCGACACCCCTAATCAGCCTCGAGGCTCCAAGGGGAACAGCAAAAATACAAGGAGCTCTAAAAAAGCTCCTACAGGTTCTCACCGGTTGGCCTTTGCGGTCCCCACTGCCACACCCACTGCCAGCCCTGCAGGTGTTTCGCAGGGACGACGCAACGCCAAGGGAGAGGCCAAGAAGAAAAAAGAGACGACCAGAGGAAGAAGGGATCAGGTGATGGAGGAGATGGCTGCAGACGACAGCATGGTAGTCATCGACGAGGTTCCGGTAGCGGCCAAGATGACACGGCAGTCGCGCACCACCAGGGTCCGGAAGTCAACGAGCAGGTACAGTCCCTTGATTTTCACCTCAACACCAGCCAGGAGACAGAAATCCCCTGACAGGAGAGCTAGGCCACAGCGCAACTCACCCATCCCTGACATCATTACGAATACAGGGACGCCCATAGTGACTCAGGGGCAGGACCGGGGTAGGGATAGCATTGATCGCCATAGGCCACCGAGCCGGAGGGAATCCTTACGCCCTAGCGTAGCCGCAGAGTCTGAATACTCCTTTAGGGGGGAGCAGACTGCGCGTTCCATAACGAGGGATAGACGCAGGAGAGCTAGTGATTGTTCTTCATTCTTCCCCAGAGCCAGAGGGAGATCCAGGTCTCGGAGCAGACGGTCTTGCGGCTGCAGCTGTGCTTGCACAAGAGGGGGTGAAAGGAGCCCACAGCGGTCGAGATGTGCAGGGACGCCCGCTCGTCCAGACCGGCAGGTCGCACCCAGGATGTCAGCCGCACCAGGGCAAGGAGAATCAGGTGAGAAGCTGACAAATTTCAGGGAGACGGGGGACGCAGTACATGGAGCCTCTCCCAGGGAATCTCAATTCTTGTCGTCCCTAAAAGCCCTTGTAGAAACCCATAACATTGCCGTCTCCGATGCGGAAGTTGGTTCATGGGTGGGGGGCTTGGCTGGGAAGGCGTGGGAGGAGCCATCCCTTCCCGATGGGTCACCCCGAGCGGAGCTTACCAACCCCACTACAAACACGACGATCGTGACGTCGCACACCGGAGGAGCAGAACAGGACAGGGGCAGAGGAAACGTGCGGGATGCGGCTAGAAGGCCTTCCATCGTTTGCGCCCAGGACAATCTGGGGGCACATTTAGCCTTGGACGTCAAAGAAAAAATCTGGCGACGGGAGTACATAGAGATATTTTCCTTGTTGCCAATGTCTCGGATGAACTAGAATCCAGAGAGGTTTCACAGGGAAGGAGATGACCGGAGGCACACTTTCAGGCGAGTGCCAAGAACGTTTGACAACAGGTTACAGGCATTTGCCATCATGGCCTGTGTCATGAGAGAAAGACACCTGGAACAATGCTCCGGGCTGTTCGTGTATATGGAGGAAATCAGGAACGTATATCGGACGTATGGTGGAATGGTGTGCTGGCGATATGACGAGGAATTCCGGCAATACATGTACTCCCGTCCGGAGAAGGCATGGAGCGACAAGGTGGTGGCCTATTGGCTGAACATAATGACACTTTCGCGGGAACCCAGGCGGGGCTAGAGGCCCTGCCGCTACGAGCACAGCTGGTCGAGGCGTCTGTCACTCATTCAACGAGGGCAACTGCAAGTGGGCACCAAACTGCCGGTTCAAGCACGTCTGTGCGAGTTGTGGAGGGGACCAGGTGGCCTCAAGATGCACCAGACAAAAGGATGGATACAGGGCTGGAGAGCCCGCTCAGAAAGGGGCGGACCCCCATACAGCTGGGTGCAATGCTGCCGTGGCTAGAACGCTATGGTAGGTTGGCAGCAAAAGCTGGGTCGGCTGCCCTACTACGGGAGGGTTTCCAGGAAGGGTTTAAGATTCCATGCTCTCTCGTCCAAATCGAGTCACGTCTAAGAAACCTGAAATCAGTAAAGAGTTTCCTGGGGTAGCCGCGGAAAAAATCCGGACCGAGGTAGAACTGGGTAGGATGGCGGGGCCCTTTCCCTTCATCCCCTTCCAGGGTCTGGTGATTTCCCCTCTGGGCGTAGTGCCGAAGAAGGAAGCAGGAAAATTCCGTCTCATCCAGCATCTATCCTATCCTCCAGGTGGTTCCGTCAACGACGGGATTGACAAGCAGTACTGGTCAGTGTCATATGCCCCTTTCGATCGGGCCACGGACCTGGTTAGGCGGGCAGGTGTCGGGGCTAAGATGGCGAAGGTGGATATCGAATCTGCGTTTCGTTTGCTCCCAGTACATCCTCAGAGTCATCGGTTCCTTGGGTGTTTCGTAGACGGACAGTACTTTGTGGATCTGTGTCTCCCCATGGGATGTTCTATTTCTTGTTCCTACTTCGAAGCCTTCAGTACGTTCCTGCAATGGGTAGCACAAACCGAGTCGGGCTGCCAGGGGATCTCCCATTACCTCAATGATTTCCTTTTCGTGGGACCAGCGGGCTTAGACACATGCGACTTCATACTGCGGACCTTCGCAAGAATATGTCAAGATTTCGGGGTTCCACTGGCAGAAAAGAAGACAGAAGGATCGACCACGGATCTGACTTTCCTGGGGATTCGGATCAATTCGGACAAGATGGAATGCAGCTTGCCGATAGAGAAGGTGTTGGACCTGTCTGCAGAACTGGCAGCCCTGGAAGGCGCAAGGCGAGTGTCACTGCGGCGGCTGCAATCCATCTTGCTAAAGCTGAATTTCGAGTGTAGGATCGTTCCCATCGGCCGAATATTCAGCAGAAAAATGTCGTTGGCTACAGCCGGGATGTCTCAGCCGCATCATTTTATAAAGGTGTCCGGGGCCATGAGGGAAGATGCACGAGTGTGGACATCGTTTCTACGGAACTTCAATGGGAGCACCCTGATCGAGCCGAGCAGGGTGACAAATGGGCAGCTAGACCTCTATGCGGGTTCAAGTGTGGTCGGAATGGGAGCCTATTTTAGAGGCGCATGGTGCTTAGCACCATGGCCCGAATCATGGGTCAAAGAAAGGTTCACAGAAGATCCTACAGTTCTGGAGATGTTCACCATCACCACGGCGGTTCATCTGTGGGGCAGGGGCTTCAGGAACCGGCAGGTCCTTTTTCAATCTGGCAGCCCGAAAACGGTCCGGGTAGTTAACAGCTGCATCTGGGCCGTTGATAAGGGTCATACGGCACTTGGTTCTTTGTTGCCTGCGGGCTAATATCTGGGTGAGGGCAGAGTGTATTCCTGGCCTTAATGTTGGGATGATTGTTGCCCTTTCTCGGTTACAGGGAACCCGGTTTCGCACACTGGCACCGGCGGCGAAGGACCAAGGAGAGGACATACCTTCAGAACTCTGGGAGCTTGGAGTGGTACGGTAGCTGGTTACATCAGGCACTCGGTAGCGCCAAAGACGTGGGTGGCCTACAGGAAAGTGTGGAACATGTGGAGCGACATGGTTGAGGAGGCCGGTGGCGAGGGTTCAGAAGAGAAAGCCATAGGAATTCCGCTGTGGTTTTTGCTTCGGAGCGCAGAGAGGTGCTTCCAGGGCAACGGTGCCTCGGCAGTTGATAGCCCTAGAATTTATGTTCAGGTTAGCAGGACGGAAGGACCTTACAAAGGAGTTTGTGGTTTGCCGGGTAGTAAAAGGCATGTTCAAAGGGAAGCACCGGACGGATAGGAGGCGCCCGATCACTTTCTCCCTGTTACTACGCTTGGGGGAGGCGTTGGGTGTGCTATGCAGGGACTCCTTCGAATCCCTGCTTTTCCATACGGCCTTTTCCTTAGCGTTCTTTGGTGCTTTCAGGATCGGGGAACTGGTCTCGGAAAACAAGCACGGTTCGGAGGGGCTGCTGGCGGAGGACATCTGTCTCGAGGGTGACAGAGTGTTGGTATGGCTGAGGAAGTCAAAAACGGATCAGGCCAGAAAAGGAAGGAAGGTGGCCATATACAAAACTGGAACGGAGTGTTGCCCCCAGGCAAGTGTGAGGTTGTACTTGGAAAAAAGGCAAACGGGACCAGGCACACTGCTATTGCATGCCAATGGCCAGGCCTTGTCACGATTTCAATTCGAAAGGATGCTGAAGAAGTCCTTACGGCAGTTAGGCTTGGACCCAGCGGACTTCGGCACACATTCGTTTTCGATCGGAGCAGGTACGGAGGCGGCAAGGCTAGATCTCCCCGAGAGTATGGTTAAAAGGATTGGGAGATGGGAGTCGCATCGTTTTAGGTCATACATACGGCCAGAAAGGGTTGTCTAATTGGAATTTGTTTTATGTGTTGCAGAAGTTAAACAGCTGTGGATCCTCGGCCATTCCTACATATATTGGGCTCACCGGTTAGCCGCAGTCACTGGCGACAATGTCCAACTGGGCTTTCTGGAGACGAGCATGTAAGTAAGATGGTTCGGGTTTCGCGGCTTGAGATGGACACAGGTGAATGGCCTGTTGGAGAGCAACGCTCAGCATCACGGTAGCCCACACATTTTAATTATATATGCTGGGGGCAACGATTTGGGGGTAATGCCTATGAGAAAAATGCTGAAAGAAATGAAGAAGGATATGAAGTGTTGGCTAGAACGGTTCCCAGGCTTGTTCATAGTGTGGTCCGAAATTATCAAAAGGAGATCTTGGCGGAACGCAAGGGATCCGGTTTTGGTGGATAGAGCAAGGCAAAAGATAAACAAGCAGATGGCCCGTTTTGTAAGGAGTTTGGGTTTTATTACCATTAGACACCAAGAATTCGAAGGCGTAGGCGCCGATGACTTATTTCGCCCAGATAAGGTCCATTTAACGGAGATAGGATTAGAGCTGTTTATCCTGGAGCTTAAGGATGGGGCTAGCCGGGCCTTGCTTTATTAAGAGAGCAAGAGGGGGCATCACAGCCTCAGGAGGTATCCATCGCCTGCTCTGTGGCGGGAGGTGAGGCACCCTGCCCATAGGCTTAAGTGGGCGTTGCCCTGCCTCATGGGCATGCTTAGGAAAGCACTGGGAGGCTCTGGGCGCGGGCCCAGGGCCTGAGGTTACTGACCGGGCCGGGCTCCTCCTCCGGGATGTTATTTGAGCTGTGATTTAACAATGTTAATTATGTTAATTGGTTATTGGTTTATGGTTGTTTTAATAAAGCTGTGGCCCGTAATTTTCCCAAGATATACTGTTTCAGTGTGTTTATTTATTCTAAAGCCCATTGGATCTTGCCAGGGTCATGCATTTACATGTTAAGCTCATAAGTCTTTTTAAAATTAATACAAGTTAATATTATTTCTTACTTTTGAAAATCGTCAGTTTTCCCCTCAAGCAGAACCGCTTCTGTCCACCAACCTGTGCCTATAAGAGGTGTGACCAGCACTGCCTGGGGCCTGGACAAAAAAATCCTTATCAGTCTTGCTTCAGACTGCGAATTCTCAGTAAGGTAGACGTTGCTAGGATAGTGTCTGTAGTCACTGGTTGGATCCAATGGATGTTTTACTTACAACACCGCTGTGTGGGCAGTTGGTACAGGGACATTGTAGCCTCTGGCTGCAGATTACAAAATTGCTCTGTCTGCAATGGCCATTGAAACGCTTGTGCACGAGCACACATATAGTGAGATGAGCGCACACAACTAAACATGGAGCGAAAACAGATATTTAATCTTAGTTTTCCCCATTAACTTTTTCCACCCAGGGAGAAAAAGATCTACATTGGCCCTTGTCCTTTTGCCATGTATGATTATTTTATTTGTTATGTGCACACATTGAAACACTGTTTACACACCAGGGAAGGGAAAAGGGTCAATGGATATCTATTTCTCCCTGAGTGGAAAAAGTTATGTGCGCAAAAGGAAAATTATAATGGGTCAATTGACATCTATTTCTCCCTGGGTGGAAAAAGTTCATGGGAGAACTAAGATTAAATATTCGCCTATAGGGAATTAGAAATGAATATTCTTTCATACGTAATTAGTACCTGGTGCCACCGGGCTGGTGGAGATCAAGACTGAGAATTTGGAGGGAACAAAGAACATAATCTGTGGTTAAATGACTGAAGGAATCCCTATATTTAGAATATTTGAAGGAGTTGCTATTTAGTAAAAAATAGTGCACTTTGATGGTATACTTTAATACAATTAAGGATTGTGTCCCTTGGGATATGGACTAACACTATTATGTGTAAGTTTGCTCTGATATATGGACTATTACCCGCCACAGCTAACATCATTAAAACACTTATAATGAATACAATATAATATATAATTATATCATTATATATAATTACTCCCACCCTTATTCACAACTCAATCCTATGAAAAGGAAGAGAGTGAAGTAAAAGATTACTCCTATTGACATGATTACAGCAATCAGAACTCGGAAGCAACCAGAAAACAAAATTGAATCCTGTACTTCAAATAAAAATTAAGATTTAGATTTACAGGGCTTAACAAATGCCAGGAGCCAGGTTGTCATGCCACGAAATGCTTACAGGCACTGTCACAATCTACTACTTCAATTGGACTTGGTAAGAATCTGGTTCAAACCTATGCAGCAGAATTGTGCGGTCCCTTTACACCTCTGATAGCAGAAGATGGCCCAAATACAAGTATCACTCCCAGGACCTTGTTCCAACAGACCAGGATATTAGGAACATAATTGCCACCGACTGTGACTATTCTCCACCACTGAATACACCATACAATCCCTTAGAATTAGGATTAATTCACAGACTGACGTTCACACTTTGAATATGTAAGTCCAGGCACAACTGCCATACCTTTAATATTTGTCCCATTTATACAATTTTCTGGAACACAGGCTGGCCAATCACAGTAAGCCCCATCCTTGAGTACATAGAAGAGAGACCAATTAGCAATAGGTTGCCCCTGCTTACTGGGAAACTCTGTACACCTTATGAGGTCAGGCCTTTTAACTATCCTTGTAATATATTAACTATAACAATTTGCTGCAAACACTCAGACTATCTGTTTATCTGCCCAAGACCCCCCTGTGATTATTTATTTAGGTGGGGCTGGGTGAGTCATCAACAGCACTGTAACATAATCAAAATACATACAATGTATATGTAATTTTAACCATAAGCAATACAAAATACATAACTATAACAATAAACGGGGTAACTACTTGTCAGTCCAGACCAAGGCCATGGTGTTAAACAGTCCAGTCATTCCCTGTATATGATAGGCACCTAGATTTAATCCACTGTACGTCTCAGCAATTACATTTTATCTGGAAGCAGACAGGCATGAGTGACTGAGCCAGTGCCGTGTTGGCGTTACGTTCCCCGATTCTGCACAATATACTACATAGTCTTGCTTTTACCCGTTACATGTGGAAGTGAAATAAAACACTTGTGTTAGTAATAAATCTATTTCGCAATGTAAAACTTGCTAAATTTTTTTACGTATACTCCTTTATTTTGTAAACAAATGCTACATTTCAAGCAATGTATGCTAGTGAGCTTAAGACACAATAACATTGATTATCACCTGACTCGCCAATGAGCACAAAAGTTTACTCTCCGTGTAAAATGTTGCACAACAGAAATTATTAGCGCACACAGACTCCAAAAAATTAGAGGGAACATTGCTCTTGACCATTCTTTTGCCTCAGGCCCTTATCAATTACTGCTGCCTCAGATTGCCTTACCACTAGGCTCCACCACACCCAATCCTTATACCGAGTGTTTGTCTAGTGTATGGTGACCTAATTCTCTTTTACAGAGCTTGCTCAGTGCAATATTTCTATCTACTGTAAGGAGACCTCAGATCTACACCAAATATTACACACTTATACTCAGTCACAGTGCTTTCAATCGCTCTTACTCAGGATAGCTCTAGACATTACATATTATCCTTATTTTATGATCCTTTATTTGTAACAAGCCAACATATTCCTTAGTGCTGTACAAGGTTGAGCAAAAGAAAATCACAATATCAACACATGCCTTTGGTATTCATTTATTGTTGAGTGACCACACACTCTCTTGCACTGACCCACACTATTGTACAGAGTTCAATCATTGTGTCAGACCTTCTGTGACCCTATGCACCTAAGCACGCCAATCACATCTATCATTACGTATAGTCATGCTTATCCATAATGTTTTCTTGGTAAAGATACTGGTGTGGGTTGTCAGTTTCTTCTCCAGTGGACCACGATTTGTCAGACCTTTCTGCTATGACCTGTCCATCTTGAGTAATCTTACATGGTATAGATCACAGCTTCATTAAAGTACACTACGATAATGTAGAGATCCAGATGGGGGTAAACATTGTAGCAATAGTTAAATATACAATTGTTAATTTATTTGCCTTGAAAAATCACACAGGGATCTAGCAATGTGTAGTGATTATTCATAGGTGAGCTACATATTATGGCACACAAATAATTAAAAGGATGAAAACAAGGTTAAACCTATAAAGTGAGTTGAGATTCTGTATTTCTTTATCTCCCCTGTGGGAATCTCCCAAGATACAAAGCAAAGGCATCTTATATGGTTCATGCCAGCTCTCGAGGAACCAAGGGCACACTTCAAAGCAGCTTCCTTAAAGAAAGAATCATTAATTATAGGAAATCCCCCACCATCTACAACCCTTGCTGTTTATTAAAATTATAAATTCGACACCACAAACACATCTTTCATCTAGTTCCCCTGACAGCTCTGTGCTGTGGGAGACGCCTTTTGATGTCTCTTCAGATCTATGTTGGGGGAGAGACTGATCTCTTTGTTTTTTGGATACAGTATCTGCTTCTTACATGGAAAATCACATCCCCGCAAAGCTCTGTTCAGTCTGCAGATTTTGTATGCCAAGAAAGATCTTTGCTTCCAACAAGTAAGATATCTGGTTTAAATAGCTGTTAAAATGAAATTTAGCCAAGCACTTCAAACACCAGAGAATGTGTGACTGTAATTGTTAAAAGGTCTCTTTGCAGCCGCTTTAAAGAGCTCAAAAGGCTCAGAATGAAAGAACTGTAAAACCTGTTTTGGATAGTCATGTTTGATCTAACATGTATATGAATTCCCTTTCTTTGAAAGGTTTCCAACATATAAATGTGCCTGGGGAGCATGGGTGTAGGAACTGGGGGAGGATAAGGGGGACAAATCCCCCCCCCCCCCCCCCAGATTTCTCATTGTGTATATGGATGGGTATAAAAACTGTTAATTGTTCTGTGTATCAAGTGAGCTGTATCCCCCCCCAGAATTATTTTGGTTCCTACGCCCCTGTTGTGGAGCTTAATAATAAAGCATGTATTAGTTATATTGAGGGGGGGAAAAGTATTTGATCCCCTGCTGATTTTGAATGTTTGTCCACTGACAAAGAAATGATCAGTCTATAATTTTTATGGTAGGTGTGTTTTAACAGTGAGAGACAGAATAACAAAAAATAAATAAACAAGAAAAAAGCCATGTCCAAAAAGTTGTAAATTGATTTGCAGGTCAATGAGTGAAATAAGTATTTGACCCCTTTGACTTAGTACTTGGTGGCAAAACCGTTGTTGGCAATCACAGAGGTCAGACGTTTTTAGTCCTTCACAGTGTAGTGTGTTACCATTTGTTTTCTTGGTGACTATGGTCCCCGCTGCCTTGAGATCATTAACAAGATCCTCCCGTGTACTTCTGGGCTGATTCCTCACTGTTCTATTGATCATTGAAACTCCACGCGGGGAGATCTTGCATGGAGCACCAGACCGAGGGAGACTGGCAGTTATTTTGTGTTTCTTCCATTTACAAATAAGCTCACCAACTGTTGTCACCTTCTCACCAAGCTGCTTGGCAATGCTATGGAAGAAACACAAAATAACTGTCAGTCTCCATCGATCTGGTGCTCCATGCAAGAACTCACCTCGTGGAGTTTCAATGATCATGAGAATGGGGGAATCAGCCCAGAACCACAGGAGGATCTTGTTAATGATCTCAAGGCAGTCACCAAGAAAACAATTGGTAACACACTACGCCTTGAAGGACTTAAATCCTACAGCGCCCGCAAGGTCCCACTGCTCAAGAAAGCACATGTACAGGCCAGTCTGAAGTTTTCCAATGAAAATCTGAATGATTCAGAGGAGAACTGGGTGAAAGTATTGTGGTCAGATGAGACCAAAATCAAGCTCTTTGGCAACAACTCAACTCGCCGTGTTTGGAGGAGCAGGAATGCTGCCTATAACCCCAAGAATATCATGCCCCTCGTCAAACATGGAGGTGTAAACATTATGCTTTGGGATGCTTTTCTGCTAAGGGGACAGGACAACTGCACCACATCAAAGGGACGATGGACGGGGCCATCTACCATCAAATCTTGGATGAGAACCTCCTTCTTTCAGTTAGGGATGGGTATTCCAGCATGACAATGACCCAAAACATACAGCCAAGGCAACAAAGGAGTAGCTCAATAAGAAGCACATTAATGTCCTGGAGTGGCCTAGCCAGTCTCCACACCTTAATCCCATAGAAAATCTGTGGAGGGAGCTGAAGGTTCGAGTTGCCAAAATTAGCCTTGAAACCTTAATGACTTGGAGAGGATCTACAAAGGGGAGTGGGACAAAATCCCTCCTGAGATGTGTGCACACCTGTTGGCCAACTACAGGAAACATCTGAACAAAGGTTTTTCCACCAAGTAGTTGAAGGGGTCAAATACTTATTTCCCTCATTGACCTGCAAATCAATCTATAACTTTCTTGACATGCGTTTTCTTGTTGTTTTTTGCTATTCTGTCTCTCACTGTTAAAATACAGCTACCTTTAAAATTATAGACTGATCATTTCTTTGTCAGTGGACAAACATTCAAAATCAGCAGGGGATCAAATACCCCCCCCCCCCCCCACTGTAACTATGTAACATGTGAAATAGAGATGGTGAAAAATGTAAGAGATAATGAAATGGCAATAGCAGGTGAATATAGACAGTGATGGGATGAAAAGATGGTCACATAAATCAGTGGTTTCACGCTTTGATAACATTTCCCAAGTTGTGGAGACCCCTAACAGTAAAATTACAGTAAAATTACATACAATTAGAATTTCTGATGGTTTTAGGTGACCCCTGGCAAACTGTCATTCGACCCCTAAGGGGGTCACGACCCACGGTTTGAGAACCACTGACATAGATGAAAAGAGAGGCACACAGAAGAGAGATGGTTCAGTAGAAAAAGATGAAGAGATAGAGAGACAATGGGTGATAGGGATGGAAGCATGCAACATTTTAAATCATGACCCTCTCTACAATAATGCCTCATCTTTTATATCTTGTCTTATATCAAAATAATCTCCCAACTGCCCTCTTCACTCTGCTAACGACCTTCTTCTATTCCCCTTTCTTGTCAGCTGCCAGACTTGGATTTGGATTATGACTACTCTTTCCCTACAGAATTCTGATCGGGTTTAAGGACCACTTCTGTCCCGTAGGCCCAGATTTTGTTCAACACAACCATATGGAACAATATTTTATAGCTTTGCAATTCATTTTTCATGGAACAAAAAAAAATATTACCCCTTTAAGATACTATTGCAAGATTTAATTGTACTTGATGCAGAATCACTTATATGTTTGTTTCAGGTAACTAATGTGAAGCAGTTTCATTACTAGATATACTAGTTTGATATACTACCCATCCCTGTCTCATCATTTTTTGAAGTTGAAATTAGGCTCTTGTTAGAGCTTTATAGAAAGCTGGAGACAGTAGCATAAGCACAGCATTTTATTTCAGATCCTTAATACCTAAGAAGATGAATAACACACTGCTTGTTATCTATGACCAATTAATCAATTGCCTAATTAGGTGATGCACTTTTAGGTGATTATAAATCCAGACCTCAGGACAGTTAAGGAAATTGATTAACCATGTTTCAGGCAATCTATTGCTGTTCACCCTATTAGTAGCTGAGCAAGGTGCCAGTTCAGGAAGAAGTAATGCTTCTGCTTGTGGCTTGGCAATTGAACTAACCGGCTCCATTTGTGTTCATGCCGAAATCTAAGCGCAGATATCCTTGTGATCTTGTAATATCTGTATTCTTCTATAGCGCAGAACATATACTGTGCACTGGATAAGGGGACGTGGAAAAACATTATTAATTTAATCTCTGTTTCAGTGACATATTATGCTCTACCCACCAGTTATTTATAAATTGTGCGCCGCTAAATCAATGGTTACAGATGATATAAATATATACAAGCCCATGGTGTAAATAAGATATGTGCAACACTGTTTATAAAGAGAATAAACAACATAATATTTTTTTAGAAATAATACATGTACCCAAAATAATAATCTCAACATAATTTTTTATCAGACCTAAAGAGCCATTTACCTCACTGTAAGTGCTCTTCGTGGTGTGAAAGAACACAAGATTGTATGCTAAAATTACCTATTTTTTTCTAAAAACACTAATAACACCTACAAATCTAAGTCTTACGTCTGTTTACAAACACACTGACAGTTCCATGATTAATAACATAAGCTGACACTGTGCGGTGAAGGCACCATGAAGACAAAGATGTATAGGTTTTTCTCTGCACTTGGCAATGCAGCAGCAATCAGTTCACCGGCAAGTAACATATTTAGGTGATTCCAACATTCATTTGATTTGATTACTCATTTCTGAGTGAAAAATACAGGTATTTCAAAAATGTTAAAAGTATTTCAGTATGCTTTTAGGAGATATTTACAGTGGTGTACTTCAAATTGAATTACTGAATTAAGTGGCCCTTTAATTAAAAGCAAGCAGTCATCAGTCAAAGTAAAAACAAAAAAAAGCAATTTTTCACGATGAGGCATCAGTTTCCAACAGAGGTAACATTTTATAAAATATAAAAAATAAACTTTTAAAAATGTATTTTTTTTTTTAAAGGGGTAAAGTAAATTAATTAACAAATTGTAAACCTTCTTTTACTATTAACCTTTAGATTTAGAAATAACAACCTGGCCAACTGTTGGCTTCAAGCTCTTCCAAGAGCAGTAGTAGAACATATTGGAGCCAGGCCACAGATGTGAAAAACTGATTGGCTGACATAGTTCATGCATAGAGAGACAGGGATTTGTTATTAAGACCTATCCAGGTTATCAACACCTTCATTTTTTAACTTAAATAGAAAAGCAGTTTTACAATTTGTAACATGTTATTGTACTGTCTTAAGAAATAAATCACACACAGTCTATTGCAAGCTGTGAGAAACTACAAAGGGAAGTAACCATTTTTCTATAAACAAAGATTTAAAGGGAAGATTTTCATAAAAGAGAAGCTTGTGTTTATGTTAGAGTTCACTTACAAAAGAGACATAGGGGAGTGAGAGGAGGTGGAAGAGACACAGGGGAGTGAGAGGAGGGGGAAGAGACACAAGAGAGGGAAATGGGGAGATGAGGCACAAGGAAGGGGGAACAGACACAGGGGAGGGGGAAAGAGACACAGGGCAGGGGGGAAGAGACACAGGGGAGGGGGAGGGAAAGAGACACATGAGGGAAAGAGGCGCATGGGAGGGAGAAGGGGGAAAGAGACACAGGAGGGAAAGGGACACAGGGTAGGGGGTTAGAGACACGGGAGGGAGAGGTAAAAAAACAGGGGGGGAGGAGATACAAGGGAGGGAGAGGAGGGGGAAGGAGACACAAGGGAGGGAGAGGAGGTGGGAAATGAGACACGAGGGAGGAAGTAGACAGGGGGAGAGACTCGCAATAAGCTCCAAAGGGGCTCATTGCATGGCCCGCGATGAGCGCCAAAGGCGCTCATCACAAGGACAGTAAAGTAGATGGTGGGAGAGATGGGGGGAGGCTCGCAATGAGTGCCAAAGGCGCTCATTGTGAGGCCTGTGATGAGCGCCAAAGGCGCTCATCGCAAGGCCAGTAAAGTAGAGGGGGAGAGGCTCCCATTGTGTGGCAAACAGCATTGCCAGGCTTCACTTTTTATTGCCGTAATTTTTGACAGGCAAGTCGCTAGTTTCATATAATCAAGAGTTATTCCTATTATATAATATGCTATATTCCACCAGGGGTTATTACCCATCTTGTTATTGTTAACCATGAAGTTTTTTAAGCCTATAGTCATATCAATTTGATATGGAGTACTATATTCCTCTTTATTTCTCCCACTTTAGCTTAAGTTTTATCTTAATTTTTAATTCTGGCATTATTTGGTTTTATTAAAATCCATTCCTATAACAGTTGCTATAGCAACTAAACTTGCTTAAATAGCCTCTCTGGCACATCATCGGTAACCCCTGATGAAATTTTCAGAAACGTGCACCGGGTTGCACGCTTTGCTACGCCGCGACGCCGACTTATGACGTCATACGTAGGCGCATAGGCGACGCGAGGATAGCTAGGAGCCTTGGCGTTTAATAATACAGGCTGACCTCCTAATTCATGTAACATAGTTACCAATATCCCTTATATTAAAAATCAGCAATTATTTATTAATATATTTTTTTAACCCTAACCTAAGCTTCCAACCAACAGCAGCACAATGCAGAAATACACATAGCAAAGTCTGAGCTCCTCCATGCTTCCTTGTGGAGGTTAACAAAACACTACACATCCCATAATGCTTTGCTGCACAAACTGACTTCCCAGACAATGAAACAATTTTATAGCTGCCTGTGATTTGATTTTAAGCAGCATTCCTTCTCAAAATCAAATCACAGAAAACTTAAGAAATTTGCAAACATCAGGGTAAGTTTATTAAGGTTTATTTTTTTAATTTTTTTATGCAAAACCTGTTTTTATACAATACTGATTCTCCTTTATCAGATGCATTCATAATCCATGAAACTTAAATACGCCTTTAAGTGTTTTATTCCTGATTTTTTACTTTATATCAAATAGTTTTTGTTCCATACTGTAAATTGCATAATATGTATGTATTACATATTAAAATTAAAATGTAATATTCATGTGTGAATTATTAATGAAAACTAATAAGAATGTGCAACAAATAAAAAACAGCACAATCAAGGCAATGGCAGCTCCTATTGCACCAAATTCATACAACAGATAATAAATAAAAAGGTTATATATATATATATATATATATATATATATATATATATATATATATTTTATTTTATTTTTTTTAAAGAGAATATCATGCAGTTTTTCTTTGCTTATTGGTTTCTCTGTTTATGTGGTATTTCAAAGAATTTTCTTAATCTGAGCTACCATCTTTATTACAGATATGTTTTATGGTACCACAGTGAAACAGGACTATATTTCCCACAATCCTGCTAGTGAACTATTTACAGAGGCTTCTGAGATATACAAACTTGAAGAGTGGAAAATGAGTTTCTTGGTATAGCAATTTCAAACATACAGGTACATAGTTTAACCTTGCAGGCCACCTGGGCAAGTAACTTATCATTCTTATACCACTGGTTAGTGATACATGCATGAGCATAGAAGCCCAAAACAATCTGTGGGGGAATAAAGTTTAAAGAGAATTGCCCATGAGTGGTGCAATTCAACTCTCCTCCCAGCACAAGAAGCAGGGGTGGATTTTCTGCTGGTGCCCTGCTGGTGCCCGGACCCCCCCCCCCCCCTTCAATATAATGATATAGAAAAAATATGGGTCAAAGCTTTCATGGTAAAGACATACTGCTCCATGAAATAATAACTGCTATGAAGTTATAATTAAATCATTTTATTGAGGATATCATAAATGATCTTAGTATAAAGTTTGTAGTTTTTATCAATATATCTGACTTTAAAGTGATTTATTTAAAAAATAAATCATTGTTTTATCTATGACTTGGGGTTTGCTTCTAATGAATGAGCAGTTTCATTGTTTTTTGCATTGTTATTAACAAATCAGCAATAAATAATTTGAATTAACACTAAGGGTGAAAGTAAGTTATGAAATAGCTAAGATAGGTACAGATGTTATATAGTGTACAGAAAATGTAGGGCATCTCAACATTAATTCACTAAAAACTGCTGCCCTCCTTGTAGGGCTCACACCTATTGAAACACTTTAACATATTGACCTAGTTATACCAAGCAATGCTGGCCCAATTATATTAAATGCCTAAGGCAAAGCACAGATTTGGCTCCCGTCACATTCAACCTACAGAAAAATAAATTTAATTGAACTTTTATTACTTGGTATTCCAAAAGAACAATGTATAAATAAACATAACTCATTTTACATTCCATAGTATCCTAAGATAATTCATATATTCATTATTCATATTTGCCCGTATTTATATTGTATTTTTTTCGAGGTTCTCCCCTCTCTCTAACTCCTACACCCACCCAATGTACCTTTTGTTACGTGCTAGGTACCTTCATGAGGGGTGGGCGGGGCACGTAATTATGTTGTTTCTATAGTCTAACACCCATCCTGGAAAACTTTCAAAATAAATGCGACGAGTGATGGCGGCACAACAAAACCGAAAAGCATGCCACAAATCTCCATTAATTTTTGAACTGAGAAAAGATTATGAGTTACTCCGTTAGTCATTTACATCAAAACCTGATGGTCATAAGATTTTACGAATCACTTGCAAATCAGGGCAGTACCATAACTACAAAAAACTGAAAGAAATATTATGTGTACCAAAGACCACTCACAATTGGTTTTAAAATCATTGCTCAGTGCCACAGCAGCAGTTAAAGAGACAGTATAGTACTAAAAAACAAGTAAAAATGATGAGAAATCAACATTATTTGACACCTAACAGTCTAATATCAGTAGTAATATCGGTAGGGGGGACAAATCCCCCACCAGACTAAATGAATAGGGAACACAAAAAATAGCAAAATTAAACATAATCATGCATTACCCGATTTGGCCACTAGAGGGTGGAGTGCTATGGAGCTGTATGTATTTTCCATGAAAGCTTTGACCCATAATTTCTCTTATATAAATATATATATAAATATTTTTTAATTATATTGGGGGCAGGGGCATTGATAATGTAAACAAAGAAATTTAAAAAAAAAAATGCGTGGCACTGCAGCAGTTGCCCCCCTGCTCAGAGCATTGCACTGGGTGCACCAGTGGTAGCTCCACCCCTACTTCCTCTCCTCGGAGTAGAGTTGAATTCTGCCCCCCCTGATTTTTTGGGTCTTCTACGCCTATGTACATACACAATAATCTTGTACATATAGATGCACTCCATTATCAGTAGAAAAATAAGTATGTCAGATATTTGAAACAACCATCATTTAAAATATTAGCTAGATATTAGCTATAAATAAATGGGATGGTAAAGTAAAATAACTGGAAATCACTTAAATCCTGAGCATTAAAGAGTAAATTCTTCCGTAAACCACAGTATTCACTTTATAATCCATCAGCATTAAAAGGCTGATTGTCTGAAGATACATGAAAACCCCTGATCAAGTTACGTAGTATGTAGCTACTGATGAGATGTACAAATTAGAATCACAGTCTGTCTTTCTTTGTTGTATAAAAATAACACCTTAAGTTTATCATGCAGAAAGCACTTGCCCACTCTTAACAAGTCACAAATTAACATATTAAGCTGGACATTAGCATAAAGGAACCACGCAATCTGTGCTGAATATGTTTGGAAATATTTACTGTAAAAAAAATGGCTAGTACGAACAATTTTTAATATTGGTTGTCGGGGTGACAGTGGTGTGGCAGCTAAGGTAATTCAATGGCTGCCCTTTATAAAGAATTATTGCATTTATTACTTAATAAATTGAAGACCCACTGTGGTCAGTGCTTTTTTATATGGTCTTTTGCATAACTGAGATGGATAATGGGCTAAATATTTTTAGAAAGCAAAAGGAAAATATGCACAAGTGTTAGCCCTATAGATGGTTGACTAGGCTCTCAGTACCAGCCATGTCAATTTAATGTAATGTGCTGCACTGTTTCAGTTGCTTACCTACCTTGCTGTGCTGTGTCTCATTTGTGGCACAGTGTTGTGTGGGGAGGGGAATTCCCCATCACCTTTATTAATAATAATATTTGTCAAAAACATAAAATTAAATCTTTAGCCCTCCATGCTTTTATGCACTCAACTTGTTCAATAGGGGCAACCAGATCTATCATTAACTACCCCCAAAGCCCCTTTAAGTATTTGTAACTCTTATCCTTCCTTGGGGCAATCACCCAATGATCCCTGGACTGAGAAGGGAGGTGCATGGTGCATGCACCTCAGTGAGATGCTTGCTCTTCTGAACCCCTCCACTCCTATGTAGATCAGGGTCATATTACATTACTGATGCACATGACACATGCAAGTGACTCCCTCCTACCTGGAAACGGTCAGAAGAACCTGCAGACCATGGAGGTGCACCTTTCCACTAGGGATCATTGAAGAGATCTTTGTTCTGCTACGAGCATTGACAGTTGTAACTACCACATTGTGCAGAAACTACCTGTGCATTCAATGTCTCTTTCCACCTCGGGAAACTGATCTGCCGAGACCAAAAGAAATTAGAGGGAGTATTATTTTTTTTTTTACATTCTAAAAACAAGTTGCCTATTTTCAAGTGTAGTTCTTCAAAATAGTAAATTATAAAAATATAACCGTATTGGTCAATTTAAAGGCTCTATTTGTTTTAACTTTTAAAAATACTTAGCCTAATATGAAGTGCATATAAAGAGCATTTTGATCATATGTTGTTTTTTTTAAGCCTATCACCTTGGCATTTGCCTGACTTATCTGTAAAGTTGGACTGATCCTGCTGCAGTTCAAGTTTATTCTGACATGTCACTATATTATTTACAATACATAGCCTTGGCTCATGCCTTCCTCACCTTCCATTTCTTTCAGGGGTTAGGTGGTTAGCTCCCAAATTCCTTATATTTTCGCTGCTACCTCGCTGCTACCTAGCTAAGTTAAAATTTGGTACTATATTTTTAATTATTGCATGTAATGGGGAGGTTCATATTTAAAAAATACAGCACACTATTAAATTAAGTAAAAGCATGGAATCAAGTTTTAGTAATATTTAGCGTCAGTTGCATGAGTTGCACATCTCCTGGGACTGCATACTGCCTCAAGTTTCCAGTGCAGTGTCATGGAATAGGTGTTTATGCATAGAAATATCTTTATGTAGTGATATTTTTGTCTGTATGTAAACATGACACTTTCTGACATATTGCATGTTTATATTGTGGCAAGTTGCCACTGGGTTTGTGCCCATGTTTCCAGTTTTTGGTTGAGAAACGCAATACAGGAGGCTTTACTTTACTATATTAGCCAGTGACCCAAAATATATAACCCCCTCTCCCTTTCCCGTGTCTCTCCACCCCCCCTCCCTCTCCTGTGTCTCTCCAACCCCCTTTCCTTCTTCCGTGTATCTCCATCCCACCTCTCCTGTGTCTCTCCATTCCCCGCTCCCGTGTCTCTCCACTATATACAGAATATATATATATATATATATATATATATATATATATATATATATCACATATAGAGGCCCAGATCTATCTTTTTGGAGCCCCTGGGCAGTAAAGTGGAGGAACCTCTGTGAGTGTATATCTCTATCTTGCTGTGTGAGCAAATTGCAGACGTTTCCACCGTTTTTTTTATCTCCTCCTCCCTTCTCTCTCCTTCTTTCTCTCTCTCTACCTTTCTAACTCCTCTCTCTACCCCTGTCTTTCTCTATCTCTCTCTTTCCCTATTTCTCTTCCCCTCCTTTATTTCTCTCCTTTCTCTGTCTCCCTCTCTCCCACTATCTCTCTCCCCTTTCTCTCTCCCTCCCTTCTCTTTCTCTCACTCTCTTTCCCTTATCTCTCTCTTTCTATCTCCCTCTTCCAGTCTCCCTCCCTCTCTCTCTTTTTTCCTCCCTCTTTCTCCCTATTTCTCTCTCTCTCCCTCTTCTCTTTCTCTCCCTCTCTCTCCCTTCCTTCTTTCTATCTCTCTCTCTCTACCTCTCTATCTCCCCTATCTTTATCTCCACCCTCTTTCTCTCTCTTTCCCTCCCTCTCCCCCTACTCTCTCTTCCTATCTTTTTCTCTTCCTCTCTCTCTCTCTCTCTCTCTCTCCCATCTCTCGCTGTCCTCCACTCTCTTGCTGTCCCCCACTCCTCTCTCCTTCCCTCTCTTTCTCTTCCTCTTTCTCCCCTTCTCTCTCTCCTCTCTCTTCCCCTCTTTCTCTCTCTTCTCCTCTCCCTCCCTCTCTATCCCTCTTCCTCTCTCTCCCCTTTCTCTCCCTATCTCCCATCCCTCGCTCTCTCTATCTCTCCCTCTTCTGTCTCTTTCTTTCTCTCTCCTCCCACTCCCGCACCATATTTCCCCTCTCTTTCTGTTTTCCCTCCCCTCCCTCTTTTCCCTCCCTCTCTCCTACTCTCATCCTACTCCCTCGTCATATTTCTCTCCCTCACTCCCTCTTCCCCTCTCTTTTTCTTCCTCTCTCTTCTATTTCTATCTCTCCCTCTCACTCTATCTCCCTCTTTCCCTTTCTCCCTTCCCTCTTCATCTCTCTCTCCCATTTATCCCCCACCCACTCTATCTCCCTCTCTTCCCCTCCATTCCTCTTTCTGCCTGTCTCCCACTCTCTCCCTCTTTCTCTCCCTCCCTCACTTTCCCTTCCTCTCTCTCATCCTCTGTTTCTCCCCCTCTCTCTCCCTCTTTCTCTCTTTTCCCTTCCCTCCTCCCCTCCTCGATCCCCCTCCCTATCTCTCCCCTTCTCTCTCTTCTTCCCTCCTCTCCCTCCCTCTTTCTCTCTGTTATTTCACCCTCCTCTATCCCCCTCCCTCTTCCTCTCTCCCCCTTCTCTCTAATTCCCTCCACTTTCTCTCCCTCCCTCTCTATCCTCCTTACTCTTCTACTTTCTCCCTCTCTCCCCTCTCACTCCCCACTCTCTCTCTATCCCTCTTTCTCCTCTCTCTTTCCCTATTTCTCTCTCTCCACTTCTTTTTCCCACCCTCTCTCTCCCTCTTTCTTTCTCTATTTCTCTCCCCTCCCTCTTTCTCTCCCACTCCCTCTCTCTACCTCACCCTTTCTCCCTCTCACACACATGTACATGCCTCTCACCTCCTCACAGCTCCTGCCTCCATCTTGTGTTGAAGATATCCTGCCACTGTCTATACCCAGCCTTGCTGTCATGGCTGCGCAGGGGAAGGCTTCCTCTCCCTCCTCTCTGTGCTCCGATGCAGGGGGCGGGCTTAGGCTCTCTGCAGTGTAATCTGAGCTTCCTGTCTGGAGCTCAGTGTTAACTCCGGCAGCTCTGTCTGCTTTTAGAGGAAGCAGGCACTGCACAGTGAATCACACGCGAAGAGGGGATTTGGAGGGTGTCTCAAGGCTTGCAGGACTTGGGCTGCAATGAGCGCCACAAAGCGAGGCGTGCCGTTGAGGGACGCGGGATTAGGCTGCAATGAGTGCCAAAGGCGCTCATTGTAGCACTTAGCGAGGGATGGAAAATGTACGGCCCATAGGCACGTATATGGACTGTGGGCCTCACAAAAATATGACTTTAACGGCCAAATCACTGAACAGTAAAAAGCTGAAAAGCACAGGGGGAGAGCCAGGGAGCCTGTGACTGAGGTTGTAACTTAATTTGAGGCATATTTGCCGTTTTTTCACTATTGAATGGTGGCTAAAAAACGCTAAAGGATGCACCAAAGCAGTAACACTTTACCAAAAACAGTAACTCTTAACCCAAGCCACTAACACTTAACCCAAGCCAGTAACACTCATGACGAGGCCCCTAAACTACGTGGCGCTCAGTGCGGGGCTCATGATGAGTGCTGAATGTGCTCAGAGGGCCCTTAGCTTTCCATTGCTAGCCTTACAATTTTAATCCTGTCATTTTTGATGGACAATTTCCTAGTATATATATATATATATATATATATATATTTATATATATATATATATATATATATATATATATATATGTGTGTGTGTGTGTGTGTGTATGTGTGTGGTAGGATAGGGACATAGCAAGTGGAAAAGAGGGATTGTAACTGGGAAGGACATACAAACAGGAAAGGGCATTTGACAGCATAAAATGTAAATACACTTCTAATGATCCTGAGGTTCCTTATCTTTCAGTTCTCAGCCATGTGAATAGCTTATTTAATACCCTTGTACTTGTCATATAGCGCCAAAGTCAAATTTAAACATTGCATCTCAGATAGCCACCACATGTATTAAACGGGTTGCTTTTATAACATGTTTAATACATGTGGTGCCCTAGGCCAGTTTTATTTATGTTATAAATCATGAATATTTTTTCCATTATTATACATTTCTCTGTGTTAAATTTCATCTTTCCAGTCAGCTATGTTATACAAGTCCATCAGCATGGAAAGCACATAATTTTCTCATTTAATTACATTGCACCATTAAGTTTCAACAGCAAATATGGCGTCATTACTGTGCATCGCTATTGCTAAAACATTAATACATATCTATGCAAAATAAGAGGACTTGGTACTGAACCCTAAGACAAAGCTGTGACGACAGCCCTGATGGGGAGAAACCTTTAATAAAGTACTGTGGTATCTGCATCTCTTTCTTCTCCAAAGGAGCCTAAACCCATCTTCCCTAAGGGAATCCCTTACTGTGGCTATCAGATGGACATGACACCCCTGATTGTTGTTGTTTCCAGCCCAGGGCCACCCTTGTGATAATCATGGTTTTCCCTGTATAGATTGTCTAGGGTCTGGAGACCTTTATCCCCAGTGAATACCCATTGTGTCTGAGCATTTTGGATATTGTGCGGCTAACTGCTTGTTATACTGATTATATTCATGTTAAACATGCCTGATATTGGTATATATTTTGATATACTGTAATCCAGTTATTCTCTGCAAGGACAGATCTAAGAGGCCCATTGTAGAAATAACACAATGGGGGTATACAGCATTGTGCTGATTGACACAGTTAGCTTACCTTCCAATTTAAATTAGGTTACCTTTTGTCACTATGCACCCAGACTAATTGAATTCCCTGGATCTCTTTGTTCTCTAATGAATATAAATCCCTGTATGCTTCAGTAAAGTGCATTGCCCATTTTATAGGTATACAAGTGTGTCTGCTGTATTTCAAAGGGGTGAAAAAGAGCTTTTTAATTCACTTGTTCCAGTCCAGCTACCAAGGAATCCTGGATTTACATTCTAGAACTGCATTCCTGCTCTCAACAGACACTGAGCCAAGCGTCCTTCCAGGGAATCCCTAGCGCAGATACACAGAAACCCACAGAGAAGAAGGCTTAACTGGTGGGATCCATTCATTGACCAGTCCAGCTGGTCCCTCCTCATGACAATAACCCAATAACCATATTAGTCCAGATACCAGTTTTATATTAAAGTGCAGATATTGACTGCAATTCCTTTATCATTTAGTTTCTCTAATTGCCTCACATGGCATTGTACTAAAAATCTTTTTCAGAGTTCAAATAGATTACACCAACAAGTTGCTACTTACATTCTTACATTAACGAATTAAATTAGTTTGCGATGAACCATCCCTTGTACATCCATGTTGACTCTACTTATTATCTTGTAAACATAGATATATTTCAAACTGCTATCCCGTTGCAACTCTTAAGAGTTTCTCCACAAGTGAAATGATGCTCATTTGTCTATAATTCCATGGATTTTCTCCAGCTCTCTTCTTATATAAATATACCACATCTTTTTTTACACCAATCCTCTAATCCAAATCCTTTGGAATTTGGATCTTTAAAAAAAAATAATAAACTACTTTATATACTGGTGATTGCAGAACTTGGTTCTCTCAATATCCTTGAATCTATTCCATCTCAACCATGTCCTTCTTTTATATTTTTTTTTTTCGGATTTCTTCCTGAGTTAACCAACATTTTGGTAATGGTAATGCAGTTCCAATTTGTTGCAATGCCATTGCTATTAATATCTCTGTTGTATATACATAAGCATACAGTTTATTTAGGTTATCTATTTGTTCCTGGCTGAAAATATATTTTTGTCACTGTAGTCTCATGTGATATTATAGTATGATAGCGTTTTTTCTGCTCACTCACTTTATAAAAGTTAAGGCTGCATTGCTGGTCACCCCATGATAGGTGAATATATTATTCGTCCATTTACCTCTGCAGGGGGATCCATAGGGATTAGCTAATTAAATTGAGCCCCTATGGTTGCCATGGCATTTCCTAATGGATAGATCCATCTTCCTTCATAATATGTGGGTCATGGTCTCACTTATGTGTAGAGTGAATTTATCATAGCGTAAATAACATTTTATTAGTTTGTATTTTGCCCTTACTTTATGTAAAACTATAGCAATTCTTTTCTCTCAAATCTTCCTCCTACACTTCGTTGAAGTGCACAAACATGTTTATTTTTCATTTGGGAACAAAAACTGCTAAACAAGCATCCACTGCTGGTAGTGCTGTGTATTTATTGAAAGCAAGGCTCAGACTCTGTACTTATACTGTCCACTCAACACACCACTTTACATTTCATAAATATATTGTAGAGGCAAAATATTGAAATATAAAAACTCTTACGGAGCATAATAACATATATTTTCATGACAGACACAAACCAATAGACTGCACACATTTCTTTGTGATGCATTTTATGTTTGGAATGAGCGAATGCATTTAAAAATAGAGGAAACTATGTACTAAAGAAAAACATTAATGTTACTTAAATAAAACAAAGTAAATACACTTTTCTGAAATCTTAAAATTGATGCATATTTTCCTGTTCCAGGGTATTGTGTCTGCAGATTCTGAGAGAACCAAAAAACACAAGCTCCCTTTGATAAAAACTAATCTTTTTTCTTTGAATTTTCCAGACATACTAACCCCCCAAAAGAAGAACAATTACAATTATTATCACAGTGCAAAGAGTACATAATTATTAACAATTTATAGTCTGTTCTGGACCACCTATGCTAACTATATTGACTGAACACTGCGCCATATAAAATAGTGAAAAGAACATCAAATAGAAAAGTTTTTAAAGCCTGTCAACTTGATCAGTAGTGGGCCGTTTGGTCTTACAAGGGCCACCAACATTCCAAAATACCAATATCACTCAGTGTGAATTAATCAGAATGAATTAAACAGAGTAATTCACCTGGGGTCAGAGTGCTGTGCGATTCATAGAACAAAATTGTCTAACTCTGTTCTATCTATGTGTTAAGAGAACTGTCCTAAGGTTGTCACAGAAGGAAGCCAAATCCATCCACTAGCTCCACCGTCTTTTGATTCTCCTTATGCTGTCAGTCTCTGCCGTTTATTAGGATTATAAACAAAAGATCTTCTTACGATATAAAAAAAAAGAACTTTACAGGATTTATAAAAATGTTGCACAAACATCTTATTTATAATGACGAGCTTTCGAGAGGCTCAACCTCTCTTTATCAATTCTGAAACAATACTGACATGAGATGGAACCCTCAGTTTGAATAAAAACAGCAGATGCAGAGAGAGTGGAAAGAGCATCTGACGTCATCAGGTAAATACATGTATGGGGAATAAACACAACATAGTAAAGGAAACATACTATATACACAAATACATCAATATATACTGTACATGAAAAAAACAGAGCACTGTAGTCCACAGTGATATCTTTCCTGTTTGACAAACATCTCACTAAGAGTGCTAAGTCTGTTATAGTATAAAAAGAAAATATCACATGAAATTCTGATAATGTGTTAGAAAACCCAAGTCCATATTAAGTCCTGTATTTTTAGTGTTGACGAATGTGATCATCTTTATTTCAACTGCTTTTCTCTCTTGGATGTTTTTAAAATTTCCTCTGAGTATTTTGACTTTTAAGTTTTGGATGGAGTGATCATTGTGGCTGAAATGGTGTCCCACTGGGCTACAATAACTGTCTCCATTATGCTTTCTTATTGAATGCCTGTGTAAATTCATCCTTAAATGCATTTATTGGCCGGTTTCTCTAATGTAACAGCCTGTGTCACATAAAGTACATTGTAATATATAAACCACATTGGACGATGTACATGATTACGATCTTTTGATGTTATAGGTCTTGTTGTTACGTGTGGCTGTGTCATCATTACAAATGTGTTGACATAATTTACAAGCACGTTTCTTATAAGGTTTAGTTCCATTTTTTATATTCAGTTTCATTGACAATTTTCTGCTGACAAGTTTTGTTTCACGTTTGGTGGTTGTTTAAATGCAAGGATGCGAGGTTTGGGGAATATATCTTTTAATTCAGTATCTTCAATTTGTAATGGTTGTAAATCTTTGATTCTTCTCTGAATTTTCTCTAAAATGGTCTCTAGAGGTATACGTGAAGTAGTTTATTTTGTTTTGTACTTTAACAGGCGTTCACAGGGTATTTTGATGGCAGTGGTTATTTTTTGGGCAATAATACAGGGTTTGTAACCCGTTTGTTTAAAAGATTCAGACATTGTTTTTAAATATTTATCAAGGTCTCCAGTGTTTGAGCAAATCCGATGGTATCTAATAGCTTGACTATGGATGATGGTTTGTTTTGTGTGGAAGGGATGAAAACTGGAGCTGTGTAGGTAACTACATCTGTCTGTGGGATCCCTATATACAGATGAGTGGAGACTGGAATTGTTGATGGATAGTAGTGTCTAGAAAGTTTACCTGTTCTGTAGAGAAAGACATTTTAAGTTTTTTTTAGATGAATGGAAGGTGTTGAATGAACTATGAAAGTCTCTGAGTTTGCTTTCTCCTTCTGTCCATATGATGAACAGATCATCTATGTAACGGTAGTATTTGTATGGTTTGTAAATGGATACAGATACAAATGTTTCTTCTAGATTGGCCATAAATCGAGAAACTTAAAGCATGCCTCAGTGCCATCTTTGTGTGGGATGTTGCTGTAAAGAGACTCTACATCCATGGTAACAAGTAGTGTGTTAGCAGGTAGGTCTTTAATGTGACCGAGTTTGTTGAGAACATCAGTGGTGTCTTGTATATAGCTACTGGTGTTACTAACTAATGGTTTAAAGATGTTTTCAACAAATCCAGATATCTGTTCAGTCAGTGTGTCCTTATCTCTAACAATTGGTCTACCTGGGTTGCCTGGTTTGTGGATTTTTGGCAGTAGATAGAAAGTCCCAGTTCTGGGATTGGTGTGGATGAATTGTTCTAATTCTTGATGTATATTTTTAGGGAATGTTTTTAGGAGTTTCTTAAGTTGAAGAGTATATATTTCTGTAAGGTCCTGGTTCAGTTTTTTGTAGATGTTGTCTGACAGTTCTCTGTTGGCTTCATATATGTAGTCCTGAGTATTCATGATAACAACTGCATCTCCTGCCGGTTTGATGGTGATGCTGGGGTTGTTTTTTAAAATCTTTATGGCAGTTCTTTCTGATGGAGTAAGATTGTGTAAGTCTCTTTTATATTGTTTTGTTACAATGGAAAGCTTTCTATATAATTGTCCAGTTTGGCGTTACGACCAGGTGGTGGGTTGAAATATGTGTGTGTGTGTGTGGGGGGGGGGGTTCTTGTTACAGTCTAATGAAGTTGTGGTATGTACCCTTGTTGTGGACAAAGTCTGCCAGTCTTAATCTCCTGAAGATTTTCTCTATGTCCGAGTATAGTTGTATTTTATCTATTTTTATGTCTGGACAGAAAGACAATTCTTTGGAGAGAACAGAGGTCTCTGCTTGTGATAGTTGATCGTTGGAGAGATTTATATTTCCTGTGTGTTCTGCATATTTTTCAGAAAAACTATTTGTTTGAGTTGGTAGGTTTTTAGATGTGTTGTTGTTAGCAGAATTCAGGGCTGAATTTGGGTATTTTCTTTTCTCTTCCTTTCGCTATTGTATGTTCTTTTGCTGAAAGAGGCAGTCATTTTTTTTTATTTAATTTTTTTATAAATTCATGTTGTTGTTTCTTGTGAAGATGTTGTATTTCTTTTTCTACATGCTCAGCTTCATATCTGTTGCCCTCCTTTAGTTGTTGAAGGAGGCTGACTCTTTAGATTATGTTTCTTTGTATAAAGTTGATGTATTAGGTGATTTCTTAGTTTTTCACTTGTGTGTCTGCACATATTGCAGACACACGTCACTTCATTAGCATTGGGCGGGTCCCGACGCAGCTGGAAGACGCGCAGAGGGACGGAAGAGCGGAGGAGCAGCTGCTGACGGAGGAGCAGCTGCTGATGGAGCTGAAGAGCGGAGGAGCAGCTGCTGATGTCACATCATTAGCATTGGCCGGGTCCCGACGCAGCTGGAAGACGCGCAGAGGAGCGGAAGAGAGGAGGAGCATCTGCTGATGGAAGGTAAGTGAGGGGAAAGGGAGAGGGGGAGGTAATTAGAGAGGGGTAAAGTGAAGAGGGGGGTTGAGGATGAGGAGAGGGGTTGAGGATGAGATGGGGGGTTGAGGAAAGAGGTTGAGGAGGGGGAGGGGGGTTAAGGAGAAAGGATGAGGAAGGGGTTGAGGAGAGAGGTTGAGGAGGGGGTTGAGGATGAGGAGGGGGGTTGAGGAGAGAGTTTGAGGAGGGGGGTTGAGGATGAAGAGGGGGTTGAGGAGGGAGGTTGAGGAGGGGGTTGAGGAGGGAGGATGAAGAAGGGGGTTGAGGAGGGAGGATGAGGAGGATGATAATGGAGGGGGAAGGAAAGAGACACGAGGGATAGGGGGGAAGAGACACAGGGAAGGGAGAGGGGGGAAGAGACACACGGGAAGGAGGGAGGGGGAAGAGACACAGGGGAGGGAGAGAGAGGAGGGGAAGAGACACAGGAGAGGGAGAGGGGGAGAGACAAAGGGGAGGGAGAGGGGGAAGAGACACAGGGGAGGGAGAGACATAGGGGAGGGAGAGGAGGGGAAGAGACACAGGGGAGGGAAGGAGGGGAGAGACACAGGGGAGGGAGAGGAGGAGAAGAGACACAGGGGAGGGAGAGGGGGGTAGAGACACAGGGGAGGAAGAGGGAGAAGAGACACAGTGGAGAGAGAGGGGGGACACAAGAAAGGGACACAAAGGGCACAAGAGGGACACAAGGGGCAGCACATTTCCCACCCTCAGCTTATACTCGAGTCACTAAGTTTCCCCAGTATTTTGTGGTGCCTCGGCTTACATTCGGGTCGGCTTATACTCGAGTTTATACGTAAATAAAGATATATACAGTAATTTAGTAATTATTTATCTATATTTATTTATTTATATTATTTATTTTTATATATATATATATATATATATATATATATATAATGAGTATTGCAATATAATTTGATACCTTTTGTATTGGAAAAACATCTTATTTATAATGACGAGCTTTCGAGAGGCTCAACCTCTATTTATCAAGTCTGAAGCAATACTAACATGAGATGGAGCCCTCAGTTTAAATAAAAACAGCAGATGACCCCCGCAATGTCCCCACATTAACCCTTGCAGTGGAGGGCCCGATGGGGATCCCACTGCATTTAAAAAGGTTAAAATTCCCTTCCGCAAGTGCTTAAAGGGCCCACGGCACGCTAATAGTTAAGGCCGGATGTGGGGGTACTGTAAGTAACCCCTTTACCTAAAATTAATACCCCCGGAGGGTCCCCACATTAACCCTTGCAGTGGGGGTCCCGATCACGGGACCCCCACTGCATTTAAAATTCAAATCTTCGTAAAGGTCCTTAAAGGACCCAAGCTAAATAAAATTAACCCTATCACTCATGGGGCTCTATACAGAGCCCCTTGAGCCCTTAATTAACCCTTTCACTCAAGGGCTCTATACAGAGCCCCATGAGCCCCTAATTAACCTTATACAATGAACGCTCATTGCAGAAGCCGTTCAACCCGCCACTTTCGTGAGCTCATCGCGAGGTCCACAATGAGCACCTTGTTTACCATCTCGATGTGCGGCGTCTGTCTTTTTTTTTTAATTCTTGGGCGCCTGGCCAATATCGGCTAAATGTTCGGCCTTGTTTTGAGCCTTTTTCAAAACATTTTTAAGTCTTTACGGCCTGCCATTTTTTTTTCTTGCTTAGCTGATTTTTGATCTCCGAAAACGGCCTTTGGCTCTGATCGCGGGCATCGCCATGAGCGCCTTAGGGCTTGCGGTCATCGTGGGCCTGGCAATAAGTGCCTTCAACGCTCATTGCCAGCCTTTTTCAAAGTCTTGTGGGCTTTTGGCGTTCAAAATCTTGAGGGGGCCTCGCAATGAACGCTGCTGTTTTGTATGTGAGACGGAGTGTGAGAGCAGTGTGTGAATCTATTGATATAAGCAGCCAGCTTCTGGGACAGTAAGGAGGAAAGGGGTGTGGTTTAAATTTTAGTTAGCTCCAATTATCAAAAACTGCTTCCAGACCTCTGGTGGTTCCCTGATCATGGCCAGTTAATCTTTTACAAGGCAACGTAGCTCAACTCCCAAAGCAACAATTTCCTGCTGAGGCAGGTGATCAGCTACATTTTCCCCTGGCTACATTCACTTGGCTCAGGATGGCTTTGATGCTAAGCTAGGTGGGCCATCTAGTAATGTTTTCAATTTTTTCTGGTTCCTGTTTTACCATGCAAGCCCCTACTCAGTAACCCAGATACTGGACTTCTCCGTGGGCAAACTTGTATTTGTCAGTGCAGTTGATAAGTCCTGCATGTCGGATGTTATCTAACGTAAGGGTCAGATGTTCTATATGATCTGCTCAGGACTGTCTGTATACGACTATGTCATCCAGATAAGAATGGCTGAAGTCATGTTATCCATTTGACAACTGATCGACCAAATGCTGAAAAGCGGAAGGGATGTTCTTCATTCCAAAGGGCATAATTGTAAACAGAGAGAGCCAGAATGGGGTAACAAAGGCTGACTTCTCCCTTGCAGCATCTGCTAGTGGGGTTTGCCAGTAACCCTTGGATATGATTAGTGAAGTATCTAATTTGCCCTAATCGTTCTTAGAGCTCATTAACCCTAGGCATAGGATAAGCACTGGTGACTGTTTTCTCATTGAGTTTCTGGTAGTCCACACAGAAGTGGCAAACAAATCAAATTAGTTTCTATGAGGAGGTTAGTAGGAACCTGGATCAAGGCAACTCAGTGGATGTAGTCTTTTCAGATTTTGCAAAAGCTTTTGATATGCAAGCTAAGGGATACAGGAATTGCAGTAAATATCTGTTCATGGATTGAGAGCTGGCTAAAAGACAGGAAGCAAAGGGTTGTTATAAATGGAACATACTCAGATTGGACTAATGTGGTAAGTGGGGTTCCTCAGGGTTCAGTATTAGGTCCTCTCCTTTTAACATATTTATTAATGACTTAGAGGTGGGACTGGAAAGTAGTGTCTCCATTTTAGCTGATGACACGAAGTTGTGCATGGTATTTAAATCAGATAATGATGTACTTTCCATCCAAAGGGATTAACATAAAATTGAGGAATGGGCATCTGCATGGCAGATGAGATTTAATATGAATAAATGTAAAGTTATGCATCTGGGAAGGAAAAATAGCCATGCAATTTATAATCTTAATGGAGCAAATATAGGGGTATAGGGAGTGCTTGTGGACAACCACCTAGGTAACAGTGCATAAAGCCAAGCAGCAGCTACAAAGGCGAATAACATATTAGCATGAATTAAGAGGGGTATAGAAGCCAGGGAAGCAAATATAATTCTGCCTCTATACAAATCCCTAGTATGCCCTCATATGGAATATGGAGTACAATTTTGGGCACCGCTTCATAAAAAGGACATTTTAGAGCTGGAAAAGGTACAGAGAAGGGCAACAAAAATAATAAGGGGAATGGAGGGGCTATGTTACGAAGAAAGACTAACCAAATTAAGCTTATTTTCTCTAGAAAAAAGGCATCTAAGAGGAGATATAATTACCTTATATAAATACATCCAGGGTCAGTAAAAATATTTGTCAAAGGAGCTTTTTGTGCCAAGAGGTTTTCAACTGACAAGAGGACATCCCTTGAGGTTAGAAGTAAAAAGATTCCACCTTAAAGAAAGAAAAAGGTTCTACACAGTAAGGGTGGTTAATCTGTGGAATTCTCTACCAGAGGAGGTGGTGACAGCAGATTTAATAGATAACTTTAAAAGGGGCTGGATTTATTTCCAATTAAAAAAGGAATTCAGGGTTATCATGGATAATTAGAGAGGGAGTATTGATCCAGGGAGGTATTGATCGCCAGTATCTGGGGTAAGGAAGGATTTTTTTTTCCTTTGAGTCGATAGGCTAAGTTTCAGTTGTTTTTTTTCTGTTTGCCTTCCTCTGGATCAATTAATTATGAATAAAAAAAAAAAATTGTTGACTAATAATTAATTAACAATTGATTAACACTAATTAATAACTAATCCGCATATTACAGATCAGATGAGATCTTAAAAGGTTGAACTTGATGGACTGAAAGTCTATTTTCAATCTCAATTACCATGTAACTATGTAACTGAATGGTGCCATCCTTTTTAGGGACTAATACAACTGGGAACGTCCAGGGCCACAGGAAAGCTCCAACATACCCAATTCTAGCATATCCTGCGGATCATTTCTGATGCTGACCTTCACTTCAGGCACCCTATTGGATGGTTGTTTCAAGGGCTCAGATCAGGTGGATTATAAAGTTTCGCCCAGGTAGAACAGCGAACATGTTAGGATGATGGTCAACATCTGTTGGAGCTGCTGCTTCTACTCTGGGGTGAGATTAGCTATAGCGGCAAGGTCTATAGGCTTGGGTAACGAAGTCAGGGAGTACCCAGTCCTTGATCTCATCTCTGGCTAACTGACATATGGCCAAAATCAGTGCCTTCCACATTGCAGGTGGTATCAGTGAGTCTATGAGTGATGGTACAGGGTATTTTCTAAGAGGCCTGAAGCTTGTTAGGTATTAGCATCAACACCTTTTGATCAGATAGAAATTCTCTAGCATGGGCCTTTCAGTCATACTTCTGTTCCGCTTTCTCTGGGCAGCAAGAGGATGCTCCCTGTCCAGTCCGGTCAGGGCTTCCACAACACATAGGGCACCACCAGGATTTCTTCTTACTGATAATCAGCTTACAGAACTTCCACACAGATCCAAGGGCCCTCTGACTCTACAGCAGAACAGAAGTTTAAATTGGTAGAACCCAGTTGATTCATGTGGAACCACTCAGTAACCAAAGAGAAGGTGGAGAAGTAACAGTGATGGTATGAGGTTGAGCACAAGGACTTGATCCCATAATGGCGATACAACCGATATATTAACAATATAAACTGAGTACCCCCTGTCAGTTAGAATATCACTAAGAAACCCTACAGCTTGTGGGGGTGCTTGTCTTTGAGTTACAATGGTGACATACTGGAATTCCAGGGGGCCCAAGTTGATGCCAAAGAGGCTATTTGTGAGAATGCCAGTCATAACCCCAATGGGCTGCCAATATGGCATGACTTTATCCTCCAGCTACAACTACATACATGTTTTTGTTTATCAAGGCAGTAATTCTCACTGGGCATGGTCATTGAGGATGGAGCTAGAGTCTCAGAAGCCTTTAGTAGTTTGACCTTTAGCTTGATCCACTCTAGATAGTGGAAAAATTATTCCACTTCTCCTTCATCAGAGGGAGACCCAGTCCCCCATGTAACAGACCTGCCAAGGTTTAGCTATGGGTGCTGCAGTTCTATTCTGCAGGCTGTCCCTACGAAGATTCCCAGGTTGCTCACGTCTCCATAATCTGCTACCTTTTAATGCAGGTTTTCTATTGGGAGGTTCACTGTGCCTATGTAAGCAGCTCTTGGAGTGTGGAAAACTTAAATATACCTTTAAAACACCCAATTTTCAAGCTCAATTACTTAACACTTCAACACAATTTTTTATGTAATAGCTGGGCCCTTTACTGTGTCACTTTGAAATAATCATGGTTAATATGTTTTGAAGAATGGGCTAGTGATTTCATGGCAAAAATGAGTATTTTGCAGACACAAACAATATAATTTGATAATGTTATATTTCTCGCAACATATTTATAACAAAATAAAGCAATGAATAAGAGGATTTACTTTATATATACCTTAATGCAAACAAGATAAAGTAGATTCCTCTCTGTCTACCGCTGATAGTATATTTATGGCACTGATACTTTGTTTTATTTGTTCTCAATTTGTACTTATTGGAAATGTTTATTTCTGTGCCAATAAAATTCAAATATAATAAACCAGGTACTTCATGGATAGTTTATAGTGTGTTATTTGCAGAGAGTGAAGCGTGTCTTGCAATTTTTAACTGACACAACAACCAGACAGTGTGAATTTGGTCTGTGGGGGGTTTGGAAACTAGGGCAACCTGTTTATTCCCAGCAAAACACAGCAGCTTGAAGTGATATCTACAACTCTGATCAAAGACTTATGGACCACAATAGAGCATGGAACAGTGGTCAGCAAAGAATCACTAAGTTAAATTGAAGATTTTAATAAAATGGCCATTTAACAACCAAAATAATGTCCCAGTTTTCATATCTTTCATGTAGTGTAATATATTAGTATCAAGATTTTTTGGTTAAATTAGAAAACTTACCCTGAAAATACATGGGTTAACCCTGAATTTAGACAAGAGATCTTTTCTAAACCTCTAGATAATGTTTTGGCTCATTTCACTACCTCAAGACTGTAGGTAATTGCATCACACTACAATGAAATGTAGTTTATATTAATTGTCCCAACTTAAAGGCATATTTAAGTTTCATGGATTATAAATGCATCTGATACAGGAGAATCAGCATTGTATGAAAACATTTTTTTGCATGAAAAATAACGAAATAAACTAAAATGATTATACTTACCCCAAAGTTTAGTAAATCTTGATTTTGCAAGCGGTTGATTTTCAGAGTTAACCCTGTAAATTCCTTCTAAAATTAGCATGAAATGTATAATTTGTTTTGGCCAATCACAGGCAGCTAATACATTGTATCCATCTGTGATAGCAGTTTGTGCAGGAAGGAATCATGGGATGTGTTGTCCCTTGCACAAGGAAGCAAGAGGAGTCAGAAACTGCTCTGTAGATATCTGCTCTGTGGTGAGATTAGCTATAGCGGCAAGGGATATGGGCTTGGACTTTGGTGACAAAGTACGGGAGTACCCAGTCCTCCATATCATCTCTGCCCAATTGACATTATTACTTATGCTTCCAAGGCATTATACAAGAACTTGCAATGTGGAAATGTCCAAAACTAGCAAACCTCTGGAGGAAATATTCACATGTTATAAAATCAATGAGTAATATAATTTTGAGACAGCTCTGTTGCATACCACCCACATCAAATTTAATACAAAAGCAATTATTTACGCATATATTACTAGCTATTAAATTTATAATAGTTGTTATTGGAAGCATAATGATCCTTGTTATTGGAGTGAATTAAACTAATTAGAATAATCTGGACTAGTTAATAAACATAAAAATCTTTAATGAGAGATTTGTAATTAGGTTGAATGATACGTATGTAAGGTGATGCTTACGAATAGACACAACTTTACAGGCCAATGTATTGTACAAAATCAGGCAAAAAGGCAACAGCCTAATCATCTCTCCTCCTTTACCTTTTTACCATCTCAATCTATTTCTGTCCTGACTAAATGCGAGGTTGCTACACTTCTCTGTTCTTTTTACCCAACACCCTATTTTTGAAGTTCTCTTTCCAACCCCTACGTCATACTCGTTATACAAAAAAACTCTTAAATATTCTGTTCTTTCTAACCACACAGAAGCACAGATTTGAACACAGATAAGAACCAAAAGGGCCTTTGTAGACTGTCCATTCAGTCTGCCTAAAATATTGACTTTGATAGTGATTGACCATTCCACTTCTATTGGTTTTCACTAATCTACAACCCTTTCTCACGTTGCCTATATATTTTCCACCTTCCACCTGAAAGATACTTCTCTCTTGAACCTTTTTAAATTATTTAATATATTTGAAGGTTTTCATCACATCACCCTTGTGCTTTCTGCCATCTAAACTAAGTATGTTACAGTCAAAGTCTTTTTTAAGTTTTGACTTTTAGACCATGAACCATTTTAGTTGCCTTTCTTTGAACACTAAGGGCCATATTCAATTGAGGTTTTGGGCGATCCGGTAGCCGGTAAGTGAGGTCTAAAGTTAATTTGCTATTCAGTTGGCATCTTTTTGTGGGCTCCAAATGGGTTATGAGTTACGACCTTGAAAAAATGTCAATGGTTAAACCCGTAACTTACAGCCTCCCGAAGCCTTTGATCTTTTACTTTCGCAAGAGTTACTATGGCTAAAATCGCAAATCGCTATTCAATTGCTCAATTTCCCTAAGCCCGCAAATGTTTTCACACCCGTAAATAGCAAAAGAAGGAGAAAATCCTACGAGTGCTGGAGAGGACCCACAAGGGGGTTAGACACCTATTCATAGTACTGTAAATGCAAATAAAAAATCAGTACTACACAGTAAATAACGGGGAAAGCGATGATAGACATTAGAATTAATTGCACAACAGTCTCAAGCTCACAAATAGGCAGTATATAACATTTATTTTTATGTTTCATTTTGGGGTTTCCCATATGCACTAGAACAGTATTGGCATTCATTTTCATAATTCTTTATTTTGTGGATTTGCAAGTCTGATCGCATATTGGACCCTCAAACCTAATTGATTGACATGTAACCTCCATGTTCTACTACAGTAATAATGACGGTCTCATTTTCAATTGGCTGATTCGAAATGGGAGGTTACGGGCTTGCTTAACTCATACAAACGAGTGTATAGTTTACGGTTTTGGCTTTGGGCCAGTAACTTGTGGGTTTGAGCAATTGAATATCATCGTAATTGGAGATGAACGGGAGCCCGCAACACACCCGCAGGCATACGTCTGTCTGCGATCGAGCTGCGAGCTTGGAATTGAATGTGGCTCAATGTTCCCCCTTCTTTCCATTTCCCTTGATTTATTTGACTGGATTGTGCACCTCTAGATTAATTTTCCATCTACCTCCAACAGCCTGCCTCCTATTTTCTACTGAAAAATTGAATTATTGTTTTTACTACAAAAAACAAAACTCAAGTCTCTGATCCCGTAATTCACCACCACAGTGTTAGTGAATTCTTCCACATGCCCGGCCAAACTTCTCCATCTCCAGCGTTAAATAGTGCAACACACTGTAATTTTAGTCCACTCTATTCCTCATATGACTATCCTCCTGGCGGTTCTCTTTCCTTATACCTATTTTAACTACAGTATATCTAAAGGACAACTTCTAAGCTTTTTTTATATGTAAATTATCAGTCCACGAAAGCATAAATGGTCACTATAGTGCACATACAGTTCTGTCTCATTTGTTTACTTTACTTAGCAATAAAATCAGCATGTGAAGAAAATAATTCAACTTATCTTTTTAGGCTTCAATTTAAACTTTAGTGTCTGAGATATGATTCTCTCCACCACAATCATTGATGGGAAAAAGTATTGTAGTGGCCACAGAAGGCAGACGTAGAGCAGTCAGAAAAAAAATAGGAAAGGCCTTAGACGAATCCTCCACAACGTCCTTTAATAAGGGTGGAAAGAAGTAGCTCTGCTACTCTTTGAAACAGGTCCTTTCCAATGATCTAAAATCTACATCTATTTGCTGTAAATGCTGATTTATTTGCTAATCAGTTAAAGACAAGAAAATACTATTGTAACACCTCTATTTAGCCTAATGGACGGCAGTTATGTAGAAGTTATGTATTGCACAGTACTGCCAACATGCACCTGCTAGTCAGAGGAGGATATCAAAGAAATGTGTTCAATAGTGGGGCATGTGTGCTCCCCCGCAGGGGTGGAGCTACCGCCAGTGCAGCAGGTGCAGGGCACCGAGGCCTTGACCGTTAGGGGGGCCCTTGGAGCCCTGCCATTAAAACTGTATTTTAACTATGTATTAGTTTTTAAATAGTATGACTCTTTTACTGTAGTGTAGCACAGCTTAGTGTATCTTGTAATGTATTAAAGTTTTTTATTTTGGTAGTGTAGTTTGGGAGGGTCGTGGAAGGGCTGAGAGGACCCTGCACTGCCTGGAGGTAAGTTTTGTGCCTGTGCCTGCTCTCTGCAGCCCTGATATATTCTCTCACCTTCCTCATCTTTTTCCCTGTTTCCCTCTTTTTTATTCCCTCTATCTTCCCTCTCCCCCTTTCCAGTCTGAGGCTGTATCCCAGCTAGTGACCCTGCACATAATGTGTGTGAGAGGAGGAGGAGACAGGTGGGAAGAATGTGACATGGACAGGCGAGGTATGTATATGAGGGATAGTGTATGTGTGCGTGTGAATAGATATGAAGAATACATATGTTATAGTATCATGTGTAAAAATGATGGCAATAAAATGTGAATCCTGGCAATGCTGTTTGCCAAACAATGGGAGCCTCTCCCCCTCTACTTTACAGGCCTCGCAATGAGCGCCTTCGGCTGTCTACTTTCTCCCTTGTGTCTCATTTCCCCCCTCCTCTCCCTCCCTTGTGCCTCCTTCCCCCCCTGTGTTTTTACCCCCTCTCCCCCCTGTGTCTTCCCCCCTGTCCCTGTGTCTCTTTCTCCACCTCTCTCCTGTGTCTCTTGCCCCCCTCTCCCTTCCCTGTGTCTCTTTTCCCCCCTCTCCCTCCCCTGTGTCTCTTTTTCCTCCCCTTTGCCTCTTTCCCCATGTCGCTTCCCCCTCCCCGTGTCTATTCCCCAAATTTCCCTCCCTTGTGTAACTTCCCCCCCTCTCCCTCCCCTGTGTCTCTCCCCCCTCCTCTCCCTCCCATGTGTGTCTAACCCCTGCTCTCCCACCCCTGTGGGTCTCCCCCTCCCGTTTGTCTCTTCCCCGTCCTCTCCATCCCCTGTGTGTCTCCCCCCTCCTCCTCTGTGTCTCCCCCCTCCTCTGTGTCTCTCCCCCCTCTCATTCCCCTGTGTCTCTCCCCCTCCTCTCCCTCCCCTATGTGTCTACCCCCCTCCTCTCCTACCCATGTGTCTCCCCCCTCCCCTGTGTCTCCCCCCTCCTCTCACTCCCCTGTGTCTGTCCCCCTCTTCTGTCTCTCTCCCCTCTCATTCCCCTGTGTCTCCCCCCTCCTCTGTGTCTCTTCCCCCTCCCCTGTGTGCCTACCCATATCCTTTCCCACTCCTGTGTGTCTCCCTCATCCCCTGTGTCTCTTACCCCCTCGTCTCCCTTCCCTGTGTCTCTCCCCTCTCCTCTCACACCCCTGTGTCTCTCCCCCTTCCTCTCACTCCCCTGTGTCTCCCCCTCCTCTCACTTCCCTGTGTCTCTCCCCCTCCTCTCACTCATTTGTGCCTCTCCTTCCCCCCTCCTCTCACTCCCCTGTGTGTCTCCCCTTTCCTCTGTGTCTCTCCCCCTTTCATTCCCCTGTGTCTCTCCCCCCCTCTGTGACTCTCCCTCCCTCCCCTGTGTTTCTACCCCCCTCCTCTTCCACCCCTGTGTGTCTCCCCCCTCTCTCTCCCCCTCTCCTCTCTGTCTTCCCCCTCCTTCTCTGTGTCTCTCCCCTCCTCCTCCTGCATCTTCGGTGCGCATTGCGCCTGCGCAAGACGCTGCCGTGCAATGCGCCTGCTTGGGCCGCCGCTGCGCAGTACGCCTGCGCGGCCCGTTGCGCAATCCGCATGCGTGGCTTATGCCTCGTTATGCGCATGCGCGGGCAACTCGCAGTCATACAACGCCCCCTGCCATGGCTTCCCCTGCCCCACTGATGCTCGCGATGAGCGCCGTCAAGTAGAGGGTGGGAGAGGTAGAGGGTGGAGAGGCTTGCAATGATCACCCAAGTCGCTCTTCGCAAGGCCATTAAAGTAGAGGGGTGAGAGGCTCACAATGTGTGACAAATACAATTGTCAGCCTACAAATTTTTTTGCCGTCATTTTTGACGGGCAAGTAGCTTGTATAAGAAATATACTACTTGTTATAAAAACGGTTACATTAATTAATTGCAATATTATTATCCATAATCATATTAATTATGATTATAATAATTATTCTAATCTCATCCTATGAGATTCCTGCCTTCTACGGAAAAAACAATAAATAAATACATATATATTCAAGAGGCATTACTGATTTATGGTTACAAAATGTGCATTTATTAGAACACAATAATTAATACAAATACATTAATAATACATGATAATACTATGGAAACAACATCTCTTAACTTAGCAGAAAGGCATTCTAAAGCTACAAATTATGTTCATGTGTGTGTATGAGAGTATGATACTTTACCAGGCCTTCACAGTGTAGTTAAGAGAGCTGTAGATTGCAAAAAGGAATAGCCCCACTTGGAACCCTACTTAAATAATATTAATCCCACCCCCATACTTATGTTCTTTACTTCTTACTGGTCAGTTAGGTCACATGTCCTTCACAAAGTCCCCTCACTGGTCAGCTGTCCACACAAAGTATTCCTTTGGCCACATGTAAAACTAGACATATCCAGTTCTCAAAGTTACACACTCCCATGCGTTCAAGAATACCATATATGGTCTTTTGCTAATTCTCTGGATTAAACTGTGCTAGTGAAATCCATTGCCATCATGTGGTCATTCGGCAAATTCATCCACTACTCAGACCTGTTGGTTCCAAATGAACGAATATAGATAGCCTTTCAGCCTTATATTAAAGCTGGTAATTATTCCCTACTTCTGACGCTAGGTGTGTGTTACACTGCTTGTGGAAATATACTATAATATCATGTGTAAATGTGTGAAAAGGGATGTTATATGTACAAATATCTATTGCTTGTTGAAATATCCTATAATATAAATGTGTGTGAATGAATATTATGTATACAAACATAAAATACTGTCTGCTTTATATATATATATATATATATATATATATATATATATATATATATCCCTTTTTTCCTTTCTCCCTTTATTTCTCCCAATTCTTTTTCCCACACCTTATTTTTCTCTCCAGCTTTCCTCTCTCCTAATCTTTTCTTGTCTTCTCTCACGCTCATATTTGTTTTACCCTCTTTTTTCACTCACTCTCTTCTTTTCTTGTCTTCTCTCTCTATTTTGTCTTCTCTCTCACTTGTCTCATATTCTTCCTCTATACTTGTCTTTTTGCTTCCTCTCTTCCTTTTTCACCATTTTTGTTCCTTTTTCTGCTTCTACTGTTCCCTCAATTCTCTTATCGCATTTTCTCTGACTGTTCCCTACTTACATTTTTTCTCTATCTTATTGTGACTTGTCATGATTCTTCCATTCCATTTTCTTTCCCCTACGGTCTACTCTCTCTTTCTTTCTCTAATCTCCCTTGCTATTTCTTCTCTCTACCTCTTTACATCTTTTCTCTGTGTTCTTTATCCATGTTCTTCTCTCTTTTATGCTCTTATCGTTCTCTCTCACAGCTGCATGAGGAGGTATCATCTGTATTGTAGAAGGATAGGGGAGCTGTACCATAGGAGGACTATGTGAGTCTGCAGATCAGAGTACTTCAAACTGATCAACAAGTATGTTAAAGGGGATGATATGTTAAAGTGCCACTGCACAATGAAAGAAAAATATTTGTCTGACTCAGAGCACGATTAAGCAGGAAAAAGGTGTACAGCTAGTTTCTAAATTAGAAAAAATATATTACGAGGCTTCTGTATGACCCTGGAGAGACGCACGACACACTGGTGTGTGTTTGTGAGAGAGGTGTTTACATTTCTGTAATTTATTAAAAAAATATTGTTGCAGTAAATGGTGCAAGGGGTCTGCTTCTAGGCCAGTGAGAGGGAATGGGCATTGTTTCTATTTCAGTCTTATCCAATTATCTTTACAATTTTTCTCTATTCCCTCCTTTCCCAGTGATAACAATATCCAGTGATAACAAAACATGCACCCCCATGGTCCAGCTCTCACAATATTGCATAAAAAACACCTATACTCATAAACAGGGCCTTTAAAAATGCAGATGTTCCCAAAAAATGTTTTATGTCCATGGCTTACACAGCTGTTAATATCATTAATTTGGTACATATTTGACAAAAAAAGTTGCATTTTATTCTTGAACTGCAGTGTTCCTTTAAGTAAGATAAGAACAGTATCATATAACATATTGTGCAAACTAAGGGATATAGGAATTGCAGTAAATATCTGCCCATTGATTGAGCTGGCTAAAAGACAGGAAGCAAAGGGTTGTGGTAAATGGAACATACTCCAATTGGACTAATGTGGTAAGTGGGGTTCCTCGGGGTTCAGTATTAGGACCTCTACTTTTTTTTTTATTACAGGCAAACAGAGTTACATTCTTGCTTAGTGACATGTTTCACAAGTATATAAAAATGACCATATTCCAAGAACCAAGAAGTATCAATTGTATTTTTAGAACTGGTTAACTCACTACCTGAAACAACTGAACATATTGAAATTTTAACCACTGTATTGAACATGAAATCAACTCCTCCCATTTTCATGATTTTCCTCTTCACTACCTTCTAAATAGGGAGCAAAAATAAAGGTTATTCCTGACCTATGAAATACATCCTTTATCACAAAATTCTACAGGTAAACCTAGGGAGTAAACAGAAATATAGAGTATTATCGTGCAGAGGATATCCCCTATAGGGGAGGAGCGTACTTAAAAACTAAACAAGAAAAAGACATACAATAAACATATTAACAAAAAACAGTCACATTAGTCAACCTGGTCAATATTATTATTATTCAGTTCAAAGTAATCTTTTTGTACCTGCTCTTATTCTCTGTATCTGGTCCCTCCCTTGGTCCTTCCTCATCTGTCTCCAGCCTCCGGCTCTCCAACATCTCCAGAAATTACATCCATCTAAATTTATTGTGATTTAGCTTATGACCGGGACCCGAATGCCTGCAAAAGCTATCCAGGGGCCCCATATCTCCAAAAATGTAGGGATTGTGTCTGCAAGGGAGTGTGAAATTCTCTTGTTTTCTGCAATAAAGTGGACTATTAATGACTTAGAAGTGGGACTGGAAAGTAGTGTCTCCGTTTTTGCTGATGACACAAAGTTGTACAAGATAATTAAATCAGATAATGAAGTACTTTCCCTCCAAAGGGATTTACATAAATTAGAGGAATGGGCATCTAAATGACAGATGAGACTTAAACTGAATATATATAAAGTTATGCATCTGGGAAGGAAAAATAGCCACTCAGTTTATAATCTTAATGGAGCAAATCTAGGGGTATCTGATATTGAAGGGGATTTAGAAGAATTTGTGGACAACCACCTAGGTAACAGTGCTCAATGCCAAGCAGTAGCTGCAAAGGCAAATAAAACATTAGGGTATAGAAGCCAGGGAAGCAAATATAATTCTGCCTCTATACAAATCCCTAGTACGCCCTCACTTCATAAAAAGGACATTTTAGAGCTGAAAAAGATACAGAGACGGCCAGCAAAACTAATAAGGGGATGGAGGGCTAAATTATGAAGAAAGACTAACCAAATTAAACTTATTTTCTCTAGAAAAAAGGCATCTACGAGGAGATATGATTTCCTTATATAAATACATCCAGGGTCAATATAAAGATTTGTCAAAGGAGCTTTTTGTGCCAAGAGGTTTTCAACTGACAAGAGGACATCCCTTGAGGTTAGAAGTAAAAAGATTCCACCTTAAAGAAAGAAAAGGGTTCTTCACAGTAAGGGTGGGTAATCTGTGGAATTCTCTACCAAAGGGGGTGGTGACAGCGGATTTGATAGATAACTTAAAAAGGGGACTGGATTTTTTTCTAATTAAAAAGGGAATTCAGGCTTATCATGGATAATTAGAGAGACAGTATTGATCCAGGGAGAAATCCGATCGCCAGTATCTGGGGTCAGAAAGGAATTCATTTTTTTTTCTTTTCTTTTTTTTCTTTGAGACGATTGGCTAAGTCTCACTTTGTTTTTGTTTTTTTCTGTTTGCCTTCTTCTGGATTAATAAAAAATTGAAAATAAAATAAAATACAAAAATGTAATAATTGATTAACAATCAATTAACAACTAATTCATTAATATTTAATCCTCATATTTCAGATCAGAATAGATCCTAAAAGGTTGAACTTGATGGACTGAAAGTCTTTTTTCAACCTTAATTACTATGGGCCTCATTCTATTAGCGGCCGCAGCCGTTGCAGGGCCGCAAGGACCGGCCGCAAGCTATTCGGCTATTCTATTCCCCTCCGGCCGGGGATTCCGGCAGGCTTGCGGCCGGTGCCTTGCTATCACTTGCGGCCGCTCGCGCCGGAGGAAATCCTTTGATCTTAAACGGCCGCAAGGAAATCGGCCGTAAGAAATTCCTATTTGCAATTCAATTGCTACGGGAAACCTCTCTGCAAGGCTAAAAGCGAGCCGCTGCTTACTTGCAGGAAAGAGGTCCCGCTAGCACCAATTAAGCACATAAAATAGCCCAAATAAAGCCATCCTGCACTTTGCAGAGTCTATAAAGTGATATTCGGTGTTAGCAAAAATAGCACATAATTACCCTATACTCAAATCCGTAAAATATTTGATTTTTAATATCCGTAAAATATCCATGTAAAAAGTCCAGAGGGCTTGGAGCACCTCAGACCCGCCCACGCCGCAGCCGGAAAATAAACAGTTAATTTGAACTCGGGTTTGGGCTGATGTGCAAGCTTGAGAGTGGGTTACTTTTAATCCTCATGTCCCCCAATATGATCCCTAGCATTTACAGAGCTGTACAGTGCAGGCTTGAATTTATTTTTGCGTTTTTAGATTTCTGAGCTTACGGCCGGTTTCAAGATATGCGGCCAGCCGTAAGGGGAGATCCTTGCGGGGCCGTATAATAGAATTGCGAGTTAACAGAACCCCCGCAAGGAATCGCAGCCTTACGGCCGATTTACGGCCGGTAAAAGAATGAGGCCCTATGTAACTATGTAAGTATAGATTTGATGGTGCTCCTGGGGATCATCAAAGATTTGGATATTTTTTTATGACCTAACCCTGACTTGTACTTCTCAACAGCATTGTCCCTTACATGTTTGGAGAGTTCCTTGGTCTTCATGGCAGTGTTTGGTTAGTGGGTGCCTCTTGCTTAGGTGTTGCAGCCTCTGAGGACTTTCTAAAAAGGTGTGTTTATGTAATGACAGATCATGTGACACTTAGATTGCACACAGGTGGACATCATTTCACTAATTATGTGACTTCTGAAGGTAATTGGTTGCACCAGAGCTTTTTATGGGCCTCATAACAAAGGGGGTGAATACATACGCACATGCCAACTTTCTGTTTTCTATTTCTGAAAAATAGTTTTATGTATATATTTTTCTCATTTCACTTCAGAAATTTAGACTATATTGTGTTCTGATCCATCACATAAAATTCAGATTAACAAAACATTGAACTTAGGGCTGTAATGTAACAAAATAGGTAAAAAGTCAAGGGGGTGAATACTTTTGCAAGGCACTGTATGTGAGGTCTGGCTAGGGATCTACAGCATTGCATTAATACCTCTCTCATTCTGCTGGTAGCTTTTATTTGATAATTCTGCCTTTTTAATTACATATCCCATGTATTTCTCTCTAGACAACACAAACACGTTTTCCCATGGTTAGGGATATTGCTTGGAGATAGCAGGTGCCATGTGCGTTATCCGAGCCTGTACACCTGCGTTCCCGAGAGACCACCACTTGTGCTGGTCTAATTCAAAAAGCCTATGTGTTGCAGATACTGCTGGAATCATCATCTCTCACAGCACAGGATACAAACAAACAAGCAAACAAACACCAAAGGTCTATTTTTATCAGCATCATCTGTTAATGGAAGGAAAAATTGAGCTACGGATTTATTTTGGATCCTCTCTACACAGGGGATTAAATCATTAAAAACTGAACATCTCGTTTCCATGGAACCCGGGGCTTGTTGGCATCTCTGGGTTCAGAGACTTGTTGGCGTTTCCTTTTGTTGTATCCTGTGATATTTTTTTCCTTTCATGCATTTTGTCCATTGTTAGAATTGCTTCCTTTTTTTTTTGCTACATTTTTTGGTTGAATATTGTTACTTTTGTCTGTTTATAATATTAGCCAGCAGCATTTTTTTTAGAGTATTGTATACTCTTCTGAAGTGCTGTACTTGAAAATAGGCAAATGTTTTAGAATGTAAAAAAATACAGCCATTATTTTATTTACTTTGTATATAGAATTATACTGCACTGGAATATACCATATTGGTTTTATTAGGATTAATGAACATTTCATCAGTTGACAAGGACCCAAGCTCCTAAGAAAGTAGTTGCAAGAAACATTTCAGTTAAGGAAGTGGAACCACCCAGAAATAATGATTGGTGATAATTTAGGCCCCTACTCAATTGAGCAATTGTTGTTTGCTGGAGCCCGTAATGTAGCCCATAAACTAATTTGCTATTTAATTGGCGTCTTTTAACGAGCCGCAAACGATCTACAGGTTACAGGCTGAAAATCCCTGCATTTGTCAAAACCGTAACTTACAGCCCAACACAGCCTTTGATCTTTCAAGCCCTCAAAAGATACAATCGCTAAAATCGCAAATCGCTATTCAATTGCTACAATTCTGCAAGCCTGCAAATGTTCTCACACCCGTAAATGGCAAATTTAGGAGAAAATCCTACGAGTATCAGATAGGATTGTAGCACTGTAAATGCAAAGGAAAAAATCAATACAGCACTTTTGAAGACCGGTAAAGCGATGAAAGGCATTACAATTAATTGCACAACAGTCTCAAGCTAGCAAATCTGCAATCAAAAAATATTATTTTTTATGTTTCATTTTGGTGTCATATCATTCTCGGAAATCAATGAGCTAATGCATATCAGGCCACCCACATGGAATAAAACAGTATCGCCATTCATTTTAATTATTTTGTACATTGCCGAATTGCGAGTCTGATCACATATCGGACTTCTAAACGCTAATTGATTGACGTTTAACCTTAGTAGTTACAGCCTTGCTGACTTGATCATGATCACGCTCTGAAATGCTACTTATGATTGCATGGTTTACAGTTTCGGCTTTCGGCCTGTAACTTGCGGGCTTGTTCAATTTAATCTCTCTGTACTTGTAGCAAATCTCAAGCCCGCAAATATACGGCCTGTACAGCACAACCTGGGGGCTTGCAATTGAACAGGGGCCTTGGCATGCAGTCTACCTAAACTATTCTAATTCAGTGTTCGGTCTACTTTACATCTTACACTATAGCATGCAGTTTAGTAGGTTAGGGTTAGGGTATGGCATGAAATTAAATATAAAGGTTGCTACTGTAACACAGTCTATATTTCATTTTATGACATACCCTTACCAAGTAAACCACATTTAAGGCAGTGAAATTTCAGGCTGACTGCACGCAGAAGTAGGACAATTCAGGTAGACTGCAGGGTAAGTAGCAGCCAATTGATTTTATGAAGATTAAATATTTAAAAACTGTGTTGATTCGTTTGCTTTCTTAAAATATTTGCCTATTATAAAGTTAGAACAAACAGGACCAGAGTAGACCATTAATGAATGATGTGGTTTAATGCTTTTATGTTTTACTAAAACTTAAATATAAAAATGTGTTCTTCAACTTAAGTACACTTTAGTTTTAATTCAAAATAAATAAAAATAAAAAAGTTTTTTGTAACAGAAATATAAAGTTTGTGTATATGTTTTCTTTGCGTTGTTCAGTCGTTTCCGACTTTAACACACCAGGCAAATCTTTATGTCCATGGCCATGCTGATCCACTTGGTTTTCATGGCATAGATACTGGAGTGGGTTGCCAGTTAATTTTTCAGTGGGCCACAGCATACTGCTCCTGATATTCCTAGGTAGTCTCCCATCCAAGTAGTGACCAGACCCAACCCTGCATGGCTTCAGGGTTTTGTGACCTATTGGTTCCCTGACTGGAATTGAACCCAGGATGCAGCAGTGAAAGCCGTGAATCCTAACTACTGGACCACCAGGGAACTCGTATATATATATGTAGTAAAACATAAAACAAAAATATATATAGTTAGGTTAGATTTATAATTTGGCAAGTAGAAGTATATAATTAGATAAGTACAGTTTAATGTGAATAAATAATTTAATAATTTAAATATCTATTTGTTTTTCATCTAATACTTAATAATCTTATTCTGCAATACAGGTCCATCCTACCTATTTTTCATTTTGTCCAAAACATTACAATCTGTACCATTTCTGACCTCCAAATACAATGGATATAAAAAGTCTGCACATCCCCATTGAAATTGTAAAGCCAGATTTCTAGATAGGCCATGTCATGAGTAGTTCCAAATAGCAAGACATTTGTCAGAAAGCTCAATACGACTATACCATTCAACATAACCAAAAGGAAGATGCAATTTCAATTGTTTTTGCTAATAATCATCTTTGTTTTCCTCTGGAAAGTTGTTGGGTGCAAGGTCACATTAAGGATGGAAATTGTCTGAAATGATTTATCTTGATTTCCTGCTTAATATCACATTCGTCCCAATCCTACTTGGCACCTTTGTTGAACTGCTGCTTTGGCTCCACCACTCATTCCCACAACACATTCACCAGAATTTAATTTTAAGTTAAAAATGTTAAAGCAAATGTTTCAACTGAATTATCAAGAAACAGGATGAATGGACGTTTTTCCATGGCAAACTAATTATCAATCTATACTTGATTCACTGAATTAATAATCATTGTCAATGTATGTAAAAATCAAATAAAGTTCTATGAATATATAAATGTAACAATGCAGGGACAACCTATTTTACAATATTTATTAGAAAACATCTTTAAGGAATTCAAGCATGCCTGTGGTAAGCATAAGGCCACCCCTAGGTATAATTAAGTCAAACTGTTTAGGTAGATACAATGTACAGTCTATACAGGCCTTTTGGCTTATTAACAATTAAATCTATGTTTCTATGTCAAATATGTTGGAGGTTAAGTAGCTTAATATTTTTTTTTTAGTCATCATTTGTGTTAAACATAGTCTGAATGGCATTTTGGAGAAATTACGTAGATGATCTTTAGAATTATTTTTGCATTAATGTTTAACCTTTAAAATGTGTGTTAATATATACTTTTAGTATGCTATAACATGGTTTAAGTGTACTGAAGAATACAATGTACACAGTGTTTGTTATGTGCCAGCTGACCTTTGACTTTTGATGTAGTGCCTAGGAGCAAAGGGTCAGAAAAGCTTTATTGATTATTGATGTACAAGTTTTTTGTGGAATATGGTTATACACGTATAAATTAATGTCGCTGACTGCATTTGTTGTTCCAATGTTTTTCCTTGACATCATTTATGTATGCATAAATATATACAGCCTTATTAAATTGCGATTCGGCCAATTGAATAGGGCTCTTTATAAGCACATAGCATATTTTTTTTACAGAAGTTTTTGGTTAGTGAAGACCTTGCTTTGGGATAGACGTTCACTAACTAATAACTTCTGTAAAAAAAATATGCTCTGTGCTTATATAGAGACCTATTCAATTGGCCGAATCGCAATTTAATAAGGCTGATAGTCTGTCCATACATTACAGCAAATTAATTTAAGCAACTAATAACACATAGATTTTCTGTAATAGAATTTTTGTGCATTGTACTGATATACTATATAGTTAGCTGTCTCATTTGTGTCTTCAACAAGTCATGTACACCTCTGTTCCTTCCTATTTATCAAATATCTTTTGTTCCTGTAACCCTATCACCAGCTAAGTTCCACCCAGAAAATTCCATTCTATAACTGGTGGAGTTCCCATATGGCTACATTTACAATTTTTCCCAGACTGCCAGGGATTCTGGACAAAATATAGAGCATTTTGACCCTCGCATTCATCAACCTGGGATTCCTTTTACAATAATCCCCCCAACACCATCACAAAACCTCATTAAATAAACACCAAAAGACTTATTATGGTTGAAATATGAATTAAATAACAAAAATGAATATTCTCTCTCAGAGGACCCTGAGCCCCTAAAGGCTAATTCCCATGTAGGCATGTATCAATGAAAGGGCAAGCACTACCGCCACCACCAATACTGTGACAAAGGACATCGCTTGACCATTCCGGTTCCAAACTGTATCCCCAGGGGAGGGAGGACGGGCAACCTTTCTGCTGTGTACTCCAGCTTCAGTGTGCCCCGCCTTAATGGGCACTCCCTTATGAAACTTCATTCAACCCCTCCTTAATCCTCCCCTAGCAACTACTTAATTTAAATCCTACACTAGGGTCAAAGCCCACTCCCCCTCCACTTTGCTCCGCCGTGGGAATCTTTCTGGATCAGATCCAGAAAGGTAGCTCCCATGGGGTAGGACCAGGAAGTATATCTAACATGATGATGTTAGTTTGTGTTTTTGTACCGAGGACCCTATTCTCCACCTCTTACAGTACCAGCAACAACCTTAGCAAAGGAGGTGTTTATGTTTCTAAAGAGGATGAACATCTACTACACATCTAGGCTCACCAATTTAAAGGTGCATCTAAGAGATGACTTGCTGAATTAAGAGTATGAATACATTCTCTTTTCAAGACACCTACAATAACCATGGACACTTAGAAACACATGTATACATTAAAGGACCACTGCACAATAAAAATAAAGGCTGTTAAAATGAGAGAACAGTCAGACAACAGAATACACTGCAGGAAGTCTGCTAAAGCTGGCACGTCTCTAGTTATGCAAAAGGGGCAGAGCTAAACAGCACAGAGTGTTGGGCAAAAACATATAAGAGTAAGAGTTTAAAAGCATAACTAACAGCATAACAAAGTTTAAACTTTATAAAAATAAAAAAAAACAGGGCCCTAATTTTTTTATTATGTGTTAACATTGTATTTTACTTTCTACTTAACCCCTGTATAACACTACGGCGTATGTTGGTGTATCACAATAAAGGATAATAATAATAATAATAATAATTATACTTACGCATGTACTTTCATTTCAACAGCCATTATATTTTATAATAAAATAGTGCTTTAAATCCAATCTCCTTTTTATCTGTAAGCTTAACCTACTCTTAAATGTATTTGGAGTTTTTCTGGGGTAGGACACAATACATATGTATGTATACAGTATATAAAGGGACATGAAAAAGTTCACGTGTTCTAAAGAGCATATCTTTACAACAAATGATTTTTTGCTTGATAAATAGGTAAAACCTGATGCACAGGCGATACTGTAGTATGTTAGAGTATCATATCAGATAGATCTTTATTTATTTATATTTATATAGGGCTTTTATCCAATGTCCTTACATTTGTCAGATGGTTAATGAGAGAAGTTTCCAGGTTTATGGCAGCATTGGTAGAAGGGTTGATTACATGGGTGTAGGAACTAGGGGGGGGGGGGGGGGGATGGGGGGACATATCCTCCCCAGAATTTTCTCTGTATGTATGTATTTATGTATAAATAAGCAATTTTACTGTATGTTTATACAAGGAGCTGTACCCCCCAGAATTATTCTGGCCCCTACACCCCTGGTTGATTACAATACAGCTTTATTTAAAAGTATATCTAAGTTTCCCTGTTTTTACTTTTTTCGAATTTAACACACACTGCTTATATCAGGCACACACATTACATTGAGGCTTTCTGTACACAGACAGATTTATTGTATTCAAAAATAAAATTTGTTTCCCCCACCCCAGAGTATTTGTGTACAGGTTTTAACCCATAACTAACCTTCAAGCCAGCAGCAGCTCAATGCAACGATCTACAGATTAGTCAGTGTCTGACTCCTCCTACTTTCCTCTACAAGGGAACTACACATCCCATGATTCCTTCCTGCACAAACCGCCATCACTGATTACATTGTATTCAAATGTAAAGAGGCCTGTGATTGGGCAAAACAAATTATAAATGTTATGCTGTTTCTTGCAAGGATTTTCAGGGTTGTCAACTCACAAAAGCTGCTGCTTGCAAACTCAAGAGATTTAGCAAACATCAGGTTGAGTTTGTAAATGTTTATTTTGATATTTTTTCAAGCAAAATTAAAAAAAGTTTTCATACACTACTGATTCTCCTATATCAGATGCATTCATAATCCAGAAAATTTGGATATGACTTTAAGCATATAGATACAAGTGGGATACATTACTGGTCATTAGGTGACACGTGTAAGCTCCCTATGCAATTAAACATTTGAATCAATTTGTACTCTGATAACATCATTTGCAGAAAAGTAAACACATTGATGCATTTACAAACACAAACAGATCTGATAACGAATACAATCTTGCAATGTCTGTTTAAGCACAAAGCCGTGTGAGCTGCAGTCGCCCGCTCCAGGGTCAGCGGCAGAATCTGGCATCTGGCTCACAGAATGCATTAGCTTGTCAGACCTGTCATGAATGTGAGGGAAGTGTCTGAACTCGATATGTAACTACACATCAATGCAGCCCTTAGAGATGGGAATCAATGCAAGAGGGTGAAAGGTTGGGAATGACTTTAAAGCACAGATTTGGTGTTAAGATGTGACTAGTGTGATTGTTTATATAATATTGCAGAATATAACTTGAAGGCAAATGGAACAGAACAGTTTTCAAGCATGTAAAAGAGCACATTTTATACATTACAATAGTAGATTTTTTTCATGAAAAGATGTTAAGTGAAACCTGTTTAAACATTTATTAAAATGCAGAGACCAAAAGGTAGTCTATAGATCTTATTGGCTGGCAAGGGGCAAGTCCCCAAGAGCAGTTAAAGTTCTGATTAAGTATTTTTGCTCTGAAACCTTAGGATTTTTCCAGTTGGGTGGCCGGGAGCAGTGTCAGTAGCAGGGAGGTGAGGGGCCGCGAGATTGTGCTGTGGACATTTTTCCCAATAAATCAATACTTTAGGAAATCAAGACAAACTGTTCACTAGAAGGTATGATCATGAGGCTGAAGCGCAAATATTTTGGCCATATTATGAGACTGCAGGATTCCCTAGAAAAGACTCTGATGCTGGGGAAGATTGAAGGCACAAGAAGAAGGAGACAACAGAGGTGGAGATAGATAAATGTGGTCACTGAAGCAATTAATATGAACTTGATGAAGCTCAGAAGGGCAGTGACTGTGAGAAGCACCTGGAATGCTGTGGTCCATGGAGTCATGGAGAGTCGGACACGACTGAACGACTAAACAACAACAAAACCTTAAACTGTTACCCTGACCCCTTACCTTAAGCCCTTCCTTCAACCCCTTACACTAATGTGCCATGTAGCGGCCGCTCACTGCCATTGCTGCCGCCACTGCTAGCAGCTACCCAACAGGAAAGGTCCAAAACACACACTGTGAAATATTATCAAATGCCTTCTATCTGATGCAACAACGGAAACAAATCTCTCCATGTCCCTTTAAGCATATATTTATAGCTAAATATACTTCTGTTAAAGTCTGCTTATATTATTATTATTATTATTGTCGTTTATTATTGTTTATTTGTAATGCGCCAACATATTCCGTAAGTTAATTTCCAGGCAAAGACAAATTCAATATTAAAACATTGCAAAAGATGGAGAGCCTTGTCTTTGAGCTTAGAATCCGGTGTCCATAGCGCTTTCCCCAAAGAACTGTGCAAGTTTGAAAACTCGCAAACTTACAAAGGTTTTGTTTGTGGTGCAGTAGGGTGAGAGAAGTGTTGTGCATGTTAGAAAGGAAGGTGATAGGCTTCTTTAAACATATGTGTTTTTAGTGAGGTTTTGAAGGTTTTGAGGCTGGAGGATAGTCTGGTGGAGCGAGGCAAAGAGTTCCAGAGAATAGGGGCAGTCCTGAAGGCAGGAATGAGAGGAGGTGACAAGAGTGTTAGAAAGAAGAAAGTCGTTAGCAGAATGAAGAGGGCGGGTGGGGGAGTATTTGGAGATGAGAGCAAAGCTGTAAGGGGGTGTGCTGTGGTTGAGGGCTTTGTAAATAAGGGTCATGATTTTAAATTGTATTCTGGAGGTTATGGGAAACTAGTGGAGTGATTGACAGAAAGGGTGCTGCAGACACTGAGCCTTGTGTATGGTAGATGAGTCATTCATTCATTATGGATTGAAGTGGGGAAAGACGGTTGTTGGGCAGGCCAGCAAGAAGGGAGTTGCAGTAGTCAAGACGAGAAATTATGAGAGAGTGTATTAGAATCTTAGTTGTGTCTTGTGTAAGGTTGTGGCATATTTTAGAAAAGGTTTTTTAGATGGATAAGGCAAGATTTTGTTAGTGACTGTATGTGAGGGATGAAAGAGAGGGCGGGGTCCAGTAGATCCCCAAGGCAACGGGCTTGGGAGGTGGGAGTGATGATGGCATTGTTGACAGTGAGAGAGATGTGAGGAATTGACTCTGTAGTAGAGGGTGGGAAGATTAGGAGTTTGGTCTTAGACATGTTGAGTTTGAGATGGTGGGCAGACATCCAAGAGGATATACTAGAAAGGCAGTTGGAGACATGTGTTAGAAGAGAGGGGGTTAGATCTGGTGCTGAGAGGTAGGTTTAAGTGTCATCTGCATAGAGATGATACAGAAACCCAAAATAAGTTATTAGGGTACTAAGTGAAGATGTATAGATGGAGAAGAGGAGTGGGCCTAGGACTGAACCTTGGGGTATGCCAACAGACAGAGGGTGAGGAGAAGAAGAGGTGCCAGAGAGAGCTAAATGTAGGTATGAGGAGAACCACGAGAGATCAGTGTCTTGAATGCTGAGGGAGGAGAGGATATGGAGTAGAAGTGAATGGTCGACTATGTCAAAGGCAGCAGAGAGATCCAGAAGAAGTAGAATAGAAAAATGACCTTTTGGCTTGGTGGTGAGCAGGTCATTAGTGAGTTTTGTGAGAGCAGTCTCGGGGGAGTGTTGGGGCCGGAAGCCGAATTGGAAGGTGTCAAGAAGGGAGTTTCAGGAAATAAAGCTGGTAAGGCGGTTGTAGACAATCTGCTCCAGTAGTTTGGAAGCCAGGGGAAGTAGAAAGATAGGGCGTTAGTTGCAACATCAGAGTCAGATGAGGATTTCTTAAGAATGGGTGTAAATATGGATTGTTTTAGAGAAAATGGAATCATGCCAGGTTGAAGAGGTGTGTGAGAGCTGGGATTAGTGTGGTAGAGAGGGGAGGGATGAGCTGTGATGGAATAGGATCCAGATGACAGGTAGTAAGGTGAAAAGGTGATAATAGGCTGGAGACTTCACCATCTGTCGTAGGGTCAAAGAAGTTCATAATGGCTGTGGAATTGGAGAAGGGAGAAGGCTGGGGGTTGTTGGTTAGTTGAGAGGATGGAGTATGTGAGCCTAGGTGAGACTAGAGTTCGTTGCGGATGTTTTCACTACGTTGGAGGTGGTACTGAGATTGGTGAAAATACGGTCAAGAGAGTGTCCAACATGGTGAGTTGAGGAATCTTTTAGTTGTGAGAAGCTGAGTTAAGAGGTGAGTGCAAGTAGTTTGGTGACTGCCGGGAAGGTGGGAGTGTCGGTGGCAATGTTGAAATAACCAAGTATAAGTGAATAAACGTTGGAGGAGAGAAAGTGAGGGAGCCAGGCAGAAAAGTGATCAAGAAATTGCGAGGGTGGTCCAGGCTAGCAATAGGTCACAGCAACACATAGAGAGAAAAACCACCATGAGAGAGTGTTGTAGGGGAGGCAGTGTCTGAAGGTTTCAGTGAGAGCCAATAGATTGAGGGTGCTGTTTAGATACAATTAGACAATATAAGTAATTATTTCCTAATTATTTGGCAATATAGTACATTTTTATAATTATGCTTATTTAGCACACTTACGTCTGTATGGCTGATAGTAATTTGTCATACTTTATATTTATTGCCATAGTGATATGTTTTAAATTACATTGTTTACCTTTATCTCATTCCCTCTCATATCTTAGAGGTAGTAGACATTTACTTTTAGGTGTAGTATAAAGGTAGATAAGATGAGGAGTTTACATTTAATGTTATCCTTGCAGAAGTCCTGTTTGGATGAAACTACATTTTCCAGAATATCATTCTCACTTTTTATTCTTGTGTATTTTAATAAATATATTATTTAATATAATATTGGTTTCTTCCCGTTTGCTCTACCCCTCCCTTTCTTTCTAGCTTTTCTGTTAAAAGCTAGATACACAATACACATTTATAAATCACTCTTTGACAGTCGACCAAGCATTCCATTGTGTTATCTTTATTGATTTCATATTCAGATAAGAATGCAATACTGTTCATTAATGTCTCACCCGTATATCTATTTTCATGACCTCTCAGGAGGGTTTTAATCTGGGAGGGATATTCAGTTTAGTGTATTTAGTGCATTTGCTGGCAAAACAAATATATCTAACCTAACAAGTTTTGTCGTAAAAGCATATCTAAGTTTCCTGGATTATGAATGCATCTGATAGAGGAGAATTAGTAGTGCATGCAAAAAAAATGTGCATGGAAAAAATCCCACAACAAACATTAATTAGCTTATTTTGAAGTTAGCAATTTTTTTTAATGGTCTTTGGCAGTTGCATTTGATGATATATATGCCCCTAGAAAATCACAACTGGATTAGCATAACATTCATATTTAGTTGTGCCCAATCAGAAACAGGCTAATACAGTGTATCAATCTCCACCTCAGTGGCTTCTGGCATGCTAGGTACAAGAACTGAAGTTTTAAGGGCAGATCTCTTACAGTACTTTTTTCTGCTTCATCTCCCAGTTGTTTCAGAGAAATACTCTTACTGTGCACACTCTCACATGATGTAACTGCACTTATTACTAAACGCTGCAAAGAATAAAATAGTCTCTGCTCACTCACCACTCACTCATCCCTCACTTAACTAACTCTCACTCACCACTCACCCACCTCTCATTCACCCATCTATTACTTACCCACCTCTTACTCACCCACCTCTCACTCACCCACCTCTCACTCACTCACCACTCACTCTCTCAGCCACCACTCACTCACTCATCCATCCATTACTCACTCATTCACCCACCACTCACTCACCTGCCATGCACTCTCACTCACTCACCTACCACTCACTCTCACTCTCTCACTTACCCACCACGAAGTCACTCTCTCTCACACTCACCCACCACTCACTCTCTCTCTCTTTCTCACTCACTTACCACCACTCACTCCCCACTCATTCACACACTTACAACTCACTCTCTCACTCACCCATCACTCACATACTTACTCACTCTCCCACTCAATCACAACTCACTCACTCACTCACCCATCCCTCACTCTCTCTCTAACACTTATTCTCTCTCTAACCCAACAGCAAAAGCTCATTGCCAGGGGAAATCTCACACATTAAGTTTTCAGCCAGTGGAAATCATTGTACTGGTGGTAAACATTTGGACGAAAAATGTAACAGCTTCATGGTAGACACAGCCACCTTCCCCCATGGACCTAATAATGGGTGGATACCAGCAGCAGAGGAGTCTGAATTTTTTATATTGCTTTTAGAAATTATTGAGAAGGGGCCTCATTCAATTGCGATTTGGCCAATTGAATAGGGATATAAATAAGCACATAGCATATATTTGTTTTAAATAAGTTTTTAGTTAGTGAAAACCTTGCTTTTGGATAGATCTTTACTAACTAAAAACTTCTTTAAAAAATATATGTTATGTGCTTATTTAGAGCCCTATTCAATTGGCCAAATTGCAATTGAATGAGGGCCTATGAATTTTATGAATTGTATTAATGATAAATACCTAATTAAGACATCTTGATCATTTTGTTAGCTTACTACAAAGATCCTTTAACTATTATTGATTATTTTTATCGACTTATACAAGTGGAATGGAACATTTGAATGCAAATAATTATTTATTTGCTTCCTCTGGCAAGTTTTCATCTTCTTTAAAACACTCCATAAGTACACCCATTCTTAAGAAACCCTCATCTGATCTAGCTTCTGCTTCTAACTATTGCCCTATCTCTCTACTTCAACTGGCTTTAAAACTGCTTGAGTGGTTCATCTACAATGTCCTTAAACAATTTATTTCCTCCTATTCCCTTCTTGACCCCTTCCAATCTGGCTTCCGGGCTTAACACTCTACAGAAATAACCCTCACAAAAGTCACCAATGACTTGCTAGTTGGCAAGTCAAAGGGCCTCTTCTCTACTCTAGTACTCCTGGACCTCTCTGCTGCCTTCGATATAGTTGACCACCCTCTTCTAATACAAACTCTCTGCTTTCTTGGCATCCGTGACACAGCTCTCTCATGGTTCATATGCTACTTAGAAGATGGTACATTTATTGTCTCCTTCTCTGACACCTCTTCTTCACTTCACCCTCTGTCCATTGGTGTATCCCAAGGTTCAGCCTCCTCCTCTTCTCCATCTATACATCTTCCCTTGTTACCCTAATAAAATCTTTTAGATTTCAGTATCATCTCTATGCAGACGACACTCAAAGGTACCTCTCGGCACCAGATCTATCATCCTCTCTTCTATCTCAAGTTGCCAACTGCCTCTCTAGCATATCCTCCTGGATGTATGCCCATCAACTCAAACTCAACATGTTAAAGACTGAACTACTAATCTTACTCCACTACACTACTCCACTACTACTTATCTCTACTACAGTTTTCACTCCTCACATATCTCTCACTGTTGACAACGCCATCATTACTCCCACCTACCAGGCCCGTAGTCTTGGGGTTCTACTGGACATACAATCAATAACAAAATCTTGTCAGTTCCACCTAAAAAAGCATCTCCAAAATTCATCACTATCTTACACAAGACACAGCTAAATATATAATGCATTCTCTTATCATATCGGGACTTGACTACTGCAACTCTCTCCTTGCTGGCCTCCCCATCTCTCGTCTGTCTCCACTTCAATCCATAATAAACGCCTCCACTAGACTCATCTACCATACTAAACACTCAGTATCTGCAGATCCTCTCTGTCAGTGACTGTCACTGGCTTCCCATAGCTCCCAAAATCAAATTTCAAAATGATGACCCTTACATATAAAGCCCTCAGCAACAGTGCACCCCCTTATATCTCTGCTCTTAATTTAAAATACTACCCCAAACGCCCTCTTCGTTCTGCTAACGACTTTCTTTTCTCCTCCTTACTTATCACTTCCTCTCACTCCCGCCATCAAGGCTTTTCTCGTGCTGCCCCAACTCTCTGGAACTCCTTGCCTCGCTCCACTAGACTATCTTCCTGCCTCAAAACCTTTAAAAAACATTACTTAAAACACATCTGTATAAAAAATGTTTACTTTCAGCCTTAATATTTACAACTGCACACTCCACTGCTTAATTTCACTTACACCCGCAATCTACAGTGCAACAAACAGACACCTCCTCGTGATTGAACCAATTGCCATCTTGCATTTGTCACCCTCTTGTATCACACCCAAAACCTTTAGATCGGAAGTTTGGGAGTTTTCAATCTTGTGTCCGTGCCTTGGAAACCAAGCACTTAATACATTTGATTTTAAGCACAAAAACAGGGCCCTCCATTCTTTGCAATGTGTTATTTTTTATTTTGTTTTTTTTTGCCATGTACTTAACCCCTGTATAGCTCTACGGAATATGTTGGCACGTTACAAATAAAGATAATAATAATAATAATGAGTGGTGGCATTTGGATGTGCTTTAATAAACTTATGGAATCTTATCTTTCTACAAGGTGCTTTAACAAGCAAAGCAATGGATGCACTCACTACAGAAAAATAACTCATAATACTTAAGATAAAATCTATTTTTAACATTTACATTCTTAAAACATATTACCAGTTTAGTCCCTTTAAAAGACTAGTGTAGCCCTTGAATTGCTGATCATGAATATAGCCCAAAGTGGCAACTTCAACTCCCAGTGCAAAGCTTCTTAGTTTACAAGGACACATCTTGCTAAGAAATTAGTAGTAGAATCAGCTCATAGCAAAAAACTAGAACCTTACAGTAAAAATAATTCTATGAGAAACTTAAAAATCGCAATTTTTTGGTGGATTTATAAAAACATATTGTATATTTTCAAGTTTAGTTATAAAAATAAAGACCATATAGGAAATAAACTGACCACAGTGGCCACACAGTCCCTATTTACCTTTTACTTCATGAAACATATTACCAATTACTGTGTACCTTCTTCAAAACTAGTTTGCCGCAAGCTAGCTGTAGGAGGGTCTGTTCAAATTGCTGCAGTATATCTTGTGAATGTTTTGAAAAATGAGACTGTAGATCAATACTTTGTTCTTAATGGAAAGATGTCAGCCTACATAACATTTATGTTAAAGCCAAATTCTTCTCACTCCCTTGCTGTGCATTTTCATTATAAGATGTTATTAATGTATCTATAAAATAACACAGCATTTTTAAGAGGTGACAGCCAAAGATGCTGCTTTATCACCTGTTGTAATATCTTCATCCTCTGGCATAGTAACTATATGATGTTTTAACCCTGTGTGTCTCAAGCTGCTCCACTTGGATGTGATTATTTTGTTAACATGATATTCTTTATGAATAACATTTCCCACAAAGTGTTTTGGCCCCTATTCGAGTGCCTATATCACAAAGTTGCTCCAGGTCTAAGAGCAATATAAAACTCCCTAATCATTCTAACCACTGCAACGAGGGACTGCGGCAAGACAAGACCAAAAAATATGACAAACTCTTACATTGATTTGGTCACTGCCAAAAACCACTGCCGAAGCAGAAGTTAAAGAGGCAGTATAACACCAAAAAAACAATAGAAAATGCTGAATGTTCTTCATTATTTGACACCTAACAGTCCAATATAAGTATATGTAATTAAAACAGGGGATTTTCGAGTGGCAAAAATCTTAAAATTTTGTTTAAATTGGCATGTAACCTCTTTCCCAGACGTCCTGGCTGTCCCCCCTTGCTATGTGGGTATTTTTGTTCTTATTTTATTTTGTATTTAGTGTGTTTTTCGTGTTTTTCGCTGTGCGTGTTGCGGCCGTTAAGTTCGGTTTAAGTGGCGGTTTTATTTTCTAAGTGTTACAGGCCGTAATTTTTATAGGCGATTTTTTCAAAGTGCTACAGGTCTCGCACTTTGAATTGTGTTTTTGAGTTTTGTGTTGATGTGTAGTCCCGCAAGTTGTAGGTATGATGCGCAAGGCGTGCAGGGTCGTACGGATGAGCGCTCATCTCCACCAGCGCAAGGAAAGGTCCGCAGTAACGTCCCGCTACACAAGCCCGCAATTTTAATGTTGCGTTACCAATGGTTTTTGGCAAGCCCGCGCTGCTGAGAACTATATATAGTGATCCTCTTCTGGATCGCTACCTTGTCGTGGTGAAGGGGCTTGTGTACTTCAATGAAGCTGTGAGCTATCTGATGTAGGGTCAGCCAAGATAGGCAGGTCATGGCAGAGAGGTCAGACAAATCACGGTCCACTGGAGAAGGAACTGGCAACCCACTCCAGTATCTTTGCTAAGAAAACTTTATGGACATGTACAACCAGAGATTTAACAATATGGCACCGGAAGATGAGCCCCTCAGGACAGAAGGTGGCTACCACATTACTGAGGAAGAGCAGCGGGCAAGTAAAACCATTGGACCAAGTAGATATAAAATAAATAATATCCCATGTGAATATGCAGTGGAAGTAAAGAATAGATTTAAGGAACTAGACATAGAAGATAGAATGCCTGAAGAACTTTGGACCGGAGTTTGCAACATAATCCAGGAAACAGCAACAAAGAATATCCCTAAAAGAAAGAAAAGTAAGAAGTCAAACTGGCTGTCTGATGAGGCTTCTGATAATAAGGCTGCAGGAAGTGATGGAATCCTAATTGGACTATTCAAAATTCTACAGGATGATGCTGTAAAAATGTTACTTGCCTTATGCCAACACATTTGGAAAACTCAACAATGGCCAATAGACTGCAAAAGTTCAGTCTACATCACAATCCCAAAAAAAGGCAGTGCCAAAGAGTGCTCCAATTATCGAACAATTGCACTCATTTCATATCCCAGCAAGGTAATGCTTAAGATTCTATAAGCTCGACTCCAACAATATATGGACCAGAAACTACCAGATGTGCAAGCTGGGTTCCTCAGAGGAAGAGGCACAAGAGATCAAACTGCCAATGTCCGCTGGATAATAGAGAAAGCAAGAGAGTTCCAAAAAAAACTTTACTTCTGCTTCATAGACTATTCTATAGCCTTTGACTGTGTGGATCACAACAAAATGTGGCATGTCCTTAAAGATATCGGAGTACCAGGTCATCTCATCCTCCTCTTAAAGAATCTGTATGTCGACCAAGAAGTCACGATCAGAACTGAACATGGGACAACAGAATGGTTCAAGATCGGAAAAGGAGTCCGACAAAGTTGTATATTGTTACCTTATTTATTCAACTTACTGTATATGTAGAATACATCATGCGTAAGGATGGACTGGGTGAATCCAAAGCTGGAATCAATATTGCTGGAAGGAATATCAACAACCTCAGATATGCCGATGATACTACTCGGTTGGCTGAAAGTGAGGAGGAACTAAAGCACTTATTGATGAGGGTGAAAGAAGAGAGTGCAAAAGTTGGCCTGCTGCTCAGCGTTTAAAAGATGAAGATCATGGCAAAAGGCAATCTCACTTCATGGCAAATAGAAGGGGGAAGAAGTGGAGACAGTGACAGATTTTATTTTCCTTGGATCCAAGATCTCTGCAGATGGTGACACTAGTCATGAAATTAAAAGATGTTAGCTTCTGGGGAGGAAAGCTATCGCAAGCTTGGACAAGCTAGTAAAAAGTAAGGTAAAGTAAAAAATATTAAACTATGGACCATAAAGAAGTCTGAGTGCCGTAGAATTGACACCTTTGAATTGTGGTGTTGGAGAAGACTGCTTAGAGTTGCTTGAACTGCAAGAAAATCCAATAAATCAATACTTCAGGAAATCAAGACAAACTGTTCACTAGAAGGTATGATCTTGAGGCTAAAACTTAAATATTTTGGCCATATCATGAGACGGATGAATTCCGTAGAAAAGACTCTGATGCTGGTAAAGTTTGAAGGCACAAGAAGAAGGGGACGACAGAGACAGAGATGGATAGATGAGATTACTGAAGCAATGGACATGAACTTGATGGAGCTCAGAGGGGCAGTGACTGAGAGATGCACTTGGCGTGCTGTGGTCCATAGAGTCACAGAGAGTCGGACATGACTGAACGGCTAAACAACAAAATACATATATAATATATCTGTAAATAAATTTGTCACATATTTATTGATATTTTATTTAAATTTAATATATGAAAATAATATATAAACATATATAAATATAATGGTTCCTTGCCACAGTTACGGTACTTGTTCTCACTCATTATAATAATCATCATCATCCTATTGGTTCCTAGAAATGGTTCTCACCCGTAAAGCTTTGTTTGGTGCAATATAATAAAAGACAGGATTTTTGGATGGGTGCTGTAATATTGCGAGTGAAAAGATTAAAATAAACGTGTATCGTGGCGGGGGGGGGGGGGGCAGCATCCGATTTTATGGTATACCAAAAATTACACCATTCGATTATAACGACGCTCAATATTTTTACTGAATTGCAGAAAACGCAAAATAGGCAATCTTGATTATTATCCAACATTTGGTGTTCACTGATATTTAGGAAAATAATGTGGTACTTTGGTTTCATTAAAACAAACTCATTAAAACAGAGAAGCCCAGATGAGATTGGCCAACTAGGTTTCCCTCTAGGTTTAACTCACTTGTGCCATTACAGAGGAAAACATTTTTGTAACATATCATACTGTACCCACTCCTAAGGGCAGACTAGAACTGAAATGCTAGGCAATTCTCCTTTTCTGGAAACAAGCTTATTTTAAACCTGATTTTAAGTGGAACACAAATAAAACCTTAGCCATAAATATTGGCATTCGCTCACTGATCTTGAATGTTGCTATTTTTTTAGGCAGAGACTTGTATTAATTACCTGTCTCTCTCTCTTTTTGAATGATTAACTTTCACAGTGGAGGGGAAAAGCAGAAAGAGCATATTCAGTTGGTATACATAAGAATAATGACAGATGCTTATATCCAATTATGCCTCTGCATTATTCTGTATACTAGTAGGGCCCTCATTCAATTGCAATTTGGCCAATTGAATAGAGGTCTAAATAAGCACATAACATATTTTTTTAAAGAAGTTTTTAGTTAGTAAACATCTATCCAAAAACAAGGTTTTCACTAACTAAAAACTTATTTAAAAAAAATATGTTATGTGCTTATTTAGAGCACTATTGAATTGGCCAAATCGCAATTGAATGAGGGCCTAGGTATGCATGCTATTTCTGCTAATCTCACCCCTTTGTGAAAGTTAATTAATGGTATGAGATAGGAGACACTACCAGGTGAGAGGATCTTAAAGAGTAATTTCTGCCTAAAGATCCAGGTAAATTATCTGAATTCAGTTTAGAATTTTTGCAATAACTAATTGTTATTTATTTATAGTGATATATTTAATTTCTACTATAATTGCAATATTTGCTGTGTCTCTTTTTAACAGGGCACATGAACTGGGCACTGCATAGGGATTCGTAGAACATTCAGTGTACTGAACCAAAAATAAAGTCTGGTAAATTATGTAAATCTACTGTAATTCTACCCAGGGGCGGAGCTACAGTGACGCAGGTGGTGCAATGCACCCGGACCCCCCACTGGGGGGCCCCAGTGCTGTATAATTTTTTGTGTATTTAATTATTTTCTGTAGTATATTTCTACTGAAGCTACAAGTGCTGAAAGTGTGGAGCAGTTCAGTATGCTGGGGATGTGTATCAGGGAAGAGGTGAGAAAGAGCATGGGCTGAATGACAGCAGAGCAAACGGGGATGGGTTCTGTGAGGTAGGTGCTGAGAAGGTTTGGATGTTGTGTGCGTATAGATACTGAGAGGGGTAAGTGCTGTGTGGAAGTTGATGTTGAGAGAGACTAAGTGCTATGTGAAGATCGCTGCTGAGAGGGATTGGTTGCTATGTAGAGATAGTATATGTATATATGTGTGCTTTGAAGCTCTCAGGAGGTCAGGGAAGGGCCACAGCTATGGAAATTGGTCTTGGGGGGAGTAGGATCTTGGACAGGGGTGCTGTTATGGGAAGCTGACTTAGGAAGGGGCAGTGACTGAGTTGGTAACTGGGGGGTCTCAAAGCAAAAAACTTTTTACAGCCTGCGTTGGGGGAGGGGGCCCAAAATAGAGCCCTCCATTCTCTACCTCCGTCACTGCCTCTACCAGCCCCTGCTAGTTCCCCTTTATAATGACATTAATTTCTCATATGCTGGATAATTTTATTGTATTTGTTTATGCTGACTGAGATGTCTCATTCAATTAAAGGAACAACTTGGATTCTTGTGATCTTAAGGGACACTGTCATCCCAAAACCAAGTTGTCTTTTTTTAAGTAATTCTTAGTGCAAGGAAAGTTAGCTATACATGAGTGAAACCATTTAAATCTACTTTGAATCATTCCTGAGATAATCAACATTGTTTCCTCTGTATTATAATGCAAATGAGTGGTTCCTGAATACTAATTAGCTGCTTGCTGTGCTAATTAGGATTTAAACATGTTTGTCTGTCCCTGTGGTAGCAAAACTATGCTTCCCTAAGGTTATCATGCAATTAGATCCACTCTTTCATTCTTATAACACTCTGAATAGCACTGAGCCTCACATTACCATAAATGAGTCACACAAACAATGCTGAATATCTCAGACTTTAATTAATATAGAACAAATCAGCCAGTACAATGTATATACAGTTTTTAAAGGTCTTTAATTTGAAACCAATGAGTTGTCGGGGTGACAGATGAATTTTAAGAGCATTTTTGTTAGTTTTAGTGCACTGCTTGTTACACTGGGGGAAATACATTACAAAATTCCTCTGGAGCCAATATAGGAAAATCCCAAAATAAAACATCTTGTCTAAACACAGCCAGTTTTAATTTCCAACAGATGGCAGATTTAAGGTTTCATTTCCCATCACTTGTAATCTTAAGGGTTTAGCGTTGTGATGAAGGGATAGACCATAGGATGAGAGCACGGCTTGTCATACTGTCTTGCAATAACAAGCGAGGAGAAGAATCCCCCTAGAAGCCACACAGCCACCAGATTACAGCTCTTTTGAAAAAGAGGATTAGTGTTTCATTAAAAGGAGACCCCGTTTTACAATAATGACCATGAATTTCCGTAAACAGCAAGCTGTATTTATGATTTTTGACAAACTATCCTTTAAAATGAGCCAAAAGTTTTTTTATTTGAATAAATCAAATACAAAATGTAATGTTTTACATTTTATATGCATTTCTGCTGCAGTGGAATCTACCACTTTAGATTCTGTTGATTACTTCTTCAGGAGTTCAAAGGAAGCATTTTTTTGCATAATGGGAATATGCCAGCTAAAACTGCTGGTTCTTTCAACAGGATTGATGGAAATATAATTGGTTTACAAGGATACACCTGCATATAAAAGATACAGCTTGGTTTTTATTTGTACCTTCTAAACATTTTTGCCCATAATCAAGTTTAGCTATTCATAAGATCATATATAAAACTTGTGACCTTACCCTTTCTCCTCCTGTTTGTCAAAATCATCTCTAAACTGCCCTGAGAGTAATACAGGGGAGGTCTAGAGACCCCACCAAGATAGAATTTTGTGCCGTACAAGAGTTTCTTGAAATTCATAAGATGAGGGTAAAATACATTGTCTTCAAACTTAAATAGATTAGTTTTTTAGGTAATAACCATAGTGCAACATTGAATAAATATGTTTTGGAACATGATCATGTAATGTAAATGACTTAGGACTGACCTATCACCATTGTCAGAGGAGAAGCAGGTGCAAAGCACCGGGCACACTGTTGGATATGGACTCACAACTGTTTGGGTTAAGAGAGGACTCTTAATTTATAAGGGGAGGAGAGAAGGGTTTTATTTGTGGGATTTTTTATTGAATACCCAGAGCAGCTAATTATACACGTATATAATAGATAGATAATTATAATACTTTATAATAGATAGCTAGAATGCTAGATATATAAATAGAGCCCCCAAATTATTTTGCACACTGATCCTATTGAATCTCCAAGAAGGCTGCATGTGTGAAACGCGTCAGTCTATTATAATAGTCTCAAGTGCTATAATAATCTCAACTTTGTGTACCTAAAGAAAGTCTTCATGAGTTAAGATTTTCTCTCCGAATGCTTACATTGTTATGTTATTACATTCTTCAGAAACCCAAAGTTTTCTCTTACAATGGTCCTTTAATGGCAGATAGCATGGGAAGACAAAACACTAGCTCTATTACCTGTCATGGTAATTCTGTGCTGGAAGATTCACACTGAGCATAATTCTAGACACATTACAGAGTTTATAGAATCATACACATGGATGTATGCTTCTATATTTTTCATTTTACTTGAATTTCAGCGTATGCTTTTTACTCCACAGACACTCTTGTTACTATATTAATAATTTATTTTTTGGGGTTGCTATTTCTCAAATTTATTTCATTTTCTACATGGCTATAGGGCAATCTAGTTTATGTTCTGCAGATGCCAGGTTCGGATTATTTTGTTAAAAAAATGTATAAATGTTTCATGGAACACTTTTATGTTTGCATTATCTAGGTTTGCAACAATTGTTCGATTGTTTGTCTTGAGGCAATGTAACCACTGGCCAACATTCACAACATTCTGTTGAGTCTTTGTTTGAACATGATTCATCACTTTTTCAATTTGTATTTTAAAAAGTGTTAAATGACCACTGTGGTCATATTTTTACAATGTACTTATTTGACGAACTACACTGAAAAAAATATCCAACATGTTTTTACAATGTATAATAAATAATTCAACCGTAAATGTATTATCTTTTATACGCAAGTTGTGGAATCTGCCATTTTTGGCTCATGGAGATTAATTTTCTGAGGTTGGAAGAGACTTTGAATTAACAGAAAGTGTCTGTCTTCTCAATTGGAATATGGCAGTTACATCTGCCAGTACTCTCAGCAGGAGTAAATGGAAGTTCATTTGTTTTCAAGAAACAGGCAACATTAGGAAAGAGGGCAAAATATAACCATGCAATAAAGAATTGCATAGAAAAGCTGCAAAATATAAAATGTGTTTATATATATATATATATATATATATATATATATATAGTTACATAGTGTCATGGACCCCTTTTTCTCAGTCTGGGTGTTGGCCCATTGGGCCACCATAGAAGCACAGACTGCTTGGCTCCAGCATTGGATTATCTGCATAAACACCTTCATTGTATTTGTAAATCTGTTTTGTTGCATTGTTTGCCAGATAAAGTTAATCATGTCTGATATGAAAAGGCAGGATGTGTATTGGAGGTTAAAGGAAGCTACTGTTAGACCCAATGTGTCGTTTATCTCTTGTGTTTGTCTGCCACTCCCTGACATTTTCATGCTGCATACACACCTCTGTATCTATCCCCTATAAATACTGTTTGACTTTTCAAAATAAAGCAGTTCACCTCTGGAGACATATATAAATCGTGTGTCTCTCCTGTTCTTCTGAATGACTGCAGTGAGGTGTGTTTGACTGTAACATGTACTGTAACGGTAGGTTTGACTGTCTTATCATGCCCCCTACGAAGAAGCAGATCTGCAGTCTCATGGTAGCCTGGAAATGCTGATTTCTGATGCAAGGACCTTGACCGATACAGAAGCCAGATATCAGGGTGCTGGTGCTGAGATTTTAAAGAACCCAATGGTCCTTCGGGGTAGATAACCTGTAGTCTATAGCAGGTGGCTCTGGGCTTGTATAGCTCCTACGCTCACATCGTCACACATAGTAATTAAGGTTGAAAAAATACTTTAGTCCATCAAATTCAACCTTTTTTTTATCTCGTTTGATTTGCAATATGCAGATTAGTTGTTAAATGATCCAGAGGAAGGCAAACAGGAAAAACAACAGTAAAACATTGCCAATTGTCTCAAAAATGGGAAAAAAATACAAATTCTTCCTGACCCCAGATACTGGCGATAAGATAACTCCACAGACCAACCACTCCCAAAGACAGAAAAGGATTCTTCACAGTAAGAGTGATTAATCTATGGAAATCCCCATCAAAGAAGGCGACTACTGCAGACACGATTCAACCGACAAGAGGGCACAGTAAGATGAAACAAAACCTCAAAGGATGCCCTCCCGCCAGCAGAAAATCTCTTGCCACAAAAAGTTCACTTGACAAAGTCTTATATTGACCCTGGATATGTTTAAATAAGTTAATCATATCCCCTCTTAGATGCCTTTTTTTCTAGAGCAAATAAATGTAATGTGGTTTGTCTTTCCTCATATCTTAGCCCCATCAATTCCCATTATTAGTTTTGTTGCCCTTCTCTCTACTTTTTCCAGCTCTAAAATGTTCTTTTTATGAAGTGGTGCCCAAAATTGTACTCCATATTCCAAATGAGGGCGTACTAGGGATTTGTATAGTGGCAGAATTATATTTGCTTCCCTTGCTTCTAATTAGATTGTTATTAAAAGGCAAATTAGTATATTGAATATTACTATACAGACTATCAAATATAAATTATATTAATAACTAGCGACTTGCCCGTCAAAAAATGACGGCAATAAAATTGTAAGGCAGGTAATGCTGTTTGCCATACAATGTAAGGCTTTTAGTCCTCTGAGTACCTTCGGCGCTCATTGCGAGACTCTCCCCTGATGTACTTTTGGTCGTCTGAGCACCATCGGTGCTCATTGCAAGCCCCGCGCTGAGCGCCTTCGGAGCTTATTCTGAGGCTCGCAATGAGCGCCTTTGGCGTTCATTGCGAGCTCTGCGCTGAGCGCCTTTGGCGAAGCAAGTCTCTCCTCTGCTCTGTTGTTTTTTAATATAAATATCATTGTTTATAATAATTAATTCATGAATTAAATATTAAATTAATATACTTTACCTATTTGTAATGAATATATCCAGGAATCAATGTGCTGAATAGCTAACAATCTCTGTTGTTTTTCTGCAGCATACAATGTACATTTGGACTGTTGGTGATCTGAGGAGAAAGTGTTAGCATTGTGGCAAGTGTGTAGTGTAAATAGACTACGTGCGCGAGGCCAAACCGTTTGTTTAGTTGTGTAATGCGGTATTTTAGATTGGTTATGTTATTAGTTGTAAGGTAGTGTTGTAAAATGGGTGTATGTGTTATGTGGGTCTCAAACATTTTCCGTCCTTCCTAATAGTGTATTTTGTACCTTGTACGTTCCTGGCTAAAAGTAGTATGGGCCTGGCAGTGTTTTGCGTTTTTAGCCTTGTTTTTTTTTTTTTGGGGGGGCAGCCACTTTTTCTCTCTCTTAGTCGATTTTCGAGTGGCGAAACTCTGCATACTCCACTTGTAACCTCTTTCCCAGACGTCCTGGCTGTCCCCCCGTGCTGTGTGTGATGTTTTTGGTATGTTTTTTTTTTTTGTATTTGTTGTGTTTTTCGTGTTTTTGGATGTGCGTGGTTCGGCCGTTAAGTTCATATTTTTTGCGAGACGTATTTTATTGTCTCTAAGTGGAGGTTTCCTCTTCATACTGTTACAGGCCCTAATTTTGAGGGGATTTTTTCAAATTTTCAAATGAATTGTATATTTGAGTTTTGTGTTGTTCTGAAAGTACGGTGGACCGGGCGTAATTTTTTTTGCTACGGGTCTCGCACTGTGAATTGTGTATTTGTGTTTTCTGTTGTGTAGTCCCGCGGGTCGTAGGTATAATGCTTAATGTGTGCGGGGTGTATGGCGCTCATCTCCACCAGTGCAGTGAGCGACTTCGGCGCTCCCTGCCTAAGTTGTACGGGGACGTACGGCGCTCATCTCCACCAGCGCAAGGAGGGAGCCCGCAGTTTTAGCGTTGCGATACCAACGTTTTTTGGCAAGCCCGTGCTGCTGAGAACTATGGGCCCTATTAAATTCGAGCTGCGGATGAAATCGTATCTCGCAAAGGCAGTTTTACTGCTGTTTGCGAGTACCGAATCTCTCGCAGCCTGCTTTGCGATATGACTGCGAGAAAATGGCTGAGAATAGGCTCCGAGAGAGCTACGTAGCCTTAAATCTATGCATGAGTCTCGCATATCGTAAGAATCCCTACGTGGACAAAAAGTCCACCAAGGGATCCGAAAGCCTATACGTGCTGCCTCGGGACAGCCCGAGACAGCCGTGTGAGGCTCCCCCCTGCATCCTATACACATCCCCATGCTGCAGGGGTCTCTATCAGGACCCCTGCAGCACCCCCACATTAACCCCTTGCAGCGGGGGTCCCAGATCTGCATAGATCAGGCCCCCCGCTGCATTTAAAACTTTTAAATTCCCCGCCGCGGCTCCTTAAAGGGCCCGCGGCACACTATTACCCAATCCCGGCCGCGGCACCTAAAATTAACCCCCCTCTATGCTGGGGGTCCCCATCGGGACCCCCGAAGTGTCCCCACATAAACCCCCTGCAGCGGGGGGCCCCGATCGGCAACGATCGTGACCCTGCTGCAATTCAATTTAAAATTTCCCAATAACCCATTAACTCATGATGGTCAATACAGACCACCATAAGGCCTAAATTAACCCATTAACTCATGATGGTCAATACAGACCACCATAAGGCCTAAATTAACCCATTAACTCATGATGGTCAATACAGACCACCATAAGGCCTAAATTAACCCATTAACTCATGATGGTCAATACAGACCACCATAAGGCCTAAATTAACCCATTAACTCATGGTGGTCAATACAGACCACCATAAGGCTCTATTTAACCCCATCAGTCCCATAAGGGTATATTATTACCATTATGGGCCTGTTACAACCCAACATTAACCACATAAGTGTCTTGATGGTCCTCAAGGACCATCATGACACTAACTACAAACACTACACTATAACCCCCAATAAACCATTTAATCTAAACTAACCCCCCTCTACACTAATCTATTAACACTTACACTACCTACCTACACTACCTACCCCCTAATAAACCTCCCCAACACTCTAATTACAACAAAAAAAACTACAGTACAGAAAAAAAACCTACAGTACAGAAAACAAAAAAACCTACAGTACAGAAAACAAAAAAACCTACAGTACAGCAAAAAAAAAAAATTACAACCCCACCCCCCACTACAGAAAATAAAAAAATTACACACCTGAAAAGGAAAGACAGATAAACACAATACAATACATACATATAATACATTACATACAATACATGACATTACATATAATATATTAAATATAATATCACATATATAGTTGTGAGCGTACGAGTTGTTGCTAACGCTGCGGGCTCGCGTAGCGAGCCCGCGGCCCTCGCGAAGCGAGGGCCGCGGGCTCGCTACGCGAGTCGCGGCCCTCGCGAAGCGAGGGCCGCGGCTCGCGCAGCGAGCCGAGGCCCTCGCGAAGCGAGGGCACTGCCCGAGGGTCTCAGTTGCTGCAAGGAGCGCCGAAGGCGCTCCTTGCCAGCAACTGAGACCCTCGGGCAGTGCCCTCGCGAAGCGAGGGCACTGCCCGAGGGTCTCAGTTGCTGGCATGGAGCGCCGAAGGCGCTCCATGCCAGCAACTGAGGACCCTCGCGAAGCGAGGGCCTCAGTTGCTGGCATGGAGCGCCGTAGGCGCTCCATGCCAGCACCTGAGGACCTCGCAAAGCGAGGGCCGCAGTTGCTGGCATGGAGCGCCGAAGGCGCTCCTTGCCAGCAACTGCGACCCTCGCAAACTTCACGTCGCAACCCAAACAGTACGACACACACATTACGACACTCGCAAACAACATACGACACACGTTCACACACATTACGGACTCGCAACACTCGGACGCAACTCGCGAACATTAGAAAATGTCAAACACAATACATACACACACCACATACATAAAAAACTTACCTACACCAAGAGGGAGCACCCAGCACCTCAAAAATACAACTTACACCTCGATTTTACTTCAAATAAAACAGTTTAAACACTAAAAAAAAAACGAAGCGAGAGAAAAAATGGCCGCCGAACAAAACGAAAACGAGGCTACAGCACTCTAAACTCGCAAAACACCACAAGAAACTCGCAAAACACCACAAAACAACTACGGATATTCCGATACAAACGTATAACACACATTACTCGCCATTTCGCGCCAATGCGGAAGTACACGACTACGCTAACGGTTTGGTCTCGCGCACGCACAGTGTTACACTGCACACATTCAGCACGCTTACACAGCAGATCCACACCACTAATGCTGCAGCAACATCAAAACACATTCACAGCTCTTCCACACAATGCTTTCAAATAGGTAAAGTATATTCATTTATTAATGTATTATATATTTCATTATTACACACTAAACAGCATTAGCTACCTTACAATTTCATTGCCGTCATTTTTTGACGGGCAATTCGCTAGTATTAAATATAATACATTACATACATTACATACAATACATGACATTACATATAATATATTAAATATAATATATTAAATATAATACATTACATACATTACATACAATACATGACATTACATATAATATATTAAATATAATATATTAAATATAATATATTAAATATAATATATTAAATATAATATATTACATATAGTCCAAATCAAATACCCCCTATCTATCTAACATACAATCTATTTAATTTAAAATAAATCCTAACTATATCAAATACACCCCCCTATCTATCTAATATACAAAAAATCCTAACTACATACACAGACCCTAATTCTAAAATAAAATAAAATAATTACAGTCCTAACTACATACACAGACCCTTATTCTAAAATAAAATAAAATAATTAGAGTCCTAACTACACAGACCCTAATTCTAAGCTAAAATCAATAAATTAAGGCCACTTACCTTTAAGATGTTGCTTCAGATCACTAACCTATGGGTCAAACAAAAAAAAAAAATTAGTACAAAACATTAACATCCAATAAATAAACATTCTATACATTCTAAATAATATACTCACCTTTACAGCATGTCCCGTCACTGTTTAGCTCTTCCGGCGCGGCCCTGTTAAAAAAAAACACAATACATGAATACATTAATACAATATATCAACAATAAATAAAATACACATATAAACATCTAAATATACATTTAACTTACCTCCCCGCGATGTCCCCGGCCTTCTCTCCTTCAGCCCCGGCTGGGCCGCGGAACCTTCCGCGCTCTAAAAAACAAACAAAAAAAAAATAAAATAACGGAGGTCTGCACTGGCAGACGTCCCCGACGCTAATGAACCTCCCAGAGTCGTTTCCGGGAGGAAATTGGCATTGGCGGCTTGTGCTTGGCTGAAAAAGCTGTCTATCAATTTCAGCCAATCAAAAGTCGTCAATGTGTGAGCCAATCAGGATGGGATACACCCCAATATCCCACCCTGATTGGCTAAAACACTTGTCTATCTTTCTGGGAACCAATCACAAGGCTCAGATGCCTTCAGCCAATCACTATGGGATACACCCCCACGGAGTGATTGGTAGAAAACATCTGCGCATCCTGATTGGCTCCTACATTGACGACTTTTGATTGGCTGATAGCTTTTTCAGCCAATCACAAGCCGCCAATGCCAATTTCCTCCCGGAAAGGACTCCGGGAAGCTCATTAGGGTCGGGGAGGTCTGCCAGTGCAGATCTCCGTTAGTTTTTTTTTTTTTTTTTAGATGGTTCCGCGGCCCAGCCGGGGCTGAAGGAAAGAAGGCCGGGGACATCGCGGGGAGGTAAGTTAAATGTATATTTAGATGTTTATATGTGTATTTTATTTATTGTTTATATATTGTATTAATGTATTCATGTATTGTGTTTTCTTAACAGGGCCACGCCGGAAGAGCTAAACAATGACGGGACATGATGTAAAGGTGAGTATATTATTTAGAATGTATATAATGTTTATTTATTTGATGTTAATGTTTTGTACTAATTATTTTGTTTTGTTTGACCCATAGGCTAGTGATCTGAAGCAACATCTTAAAGGTAAGTGGTCTTAATTATTTTATTTAAGCTTAGAATTAGGGTCTGTGTAGTTAGGACTGTAATTATTTTATTTTAGAATAAGGGTCTGTGAATGTAGTTAGGATTTATTGTATATTAGATAGATAGGGGGGATGTATTTGATATAGTTAGGATTTATTTTAAACTAAATAGATTGTATGTTAGATAGATAGGGGGTATTTGATTTGGACTATATGTAATATATTATATGTAATGTATGTAATGTCATGTATTGTATGTCATGTATTGTATGTAATATATTATATTTAATATATTATATGTAATATATTATATTTAATGTATGTAATGGCATGTATTGTATGTAATGTATTATATGTATTATATGTATGTATTGTATTGTGTTTATCTGTCTTTCCTTTTCAGGTGTGTAATTTTTTTATTTTCTGTAGTGGGGAGTAGGGTTGTAATGTATTTTTTTGTTTTCTGTACTGTAGGTTTTTTTGTTTTCTGTACTGTAGATTTCCTTGTTTTCTGTACTGTAGGTTTTTTTGTTTTATGTAAGGTAGCTTTTTTTGTAATTAGAGTGTTGGGGAGGTTTATTAGGGTGTAGGTAGTGTAGGTAGGTAGTGTAAGTGTTAATAGATTAGTGTAGAGGGGGGTTAGTTTAGATTAAATGGTTTATTGGGGGTTATAGTGTAGTGTTTGTAGTTAGTGTCATGATGGTCCTTGAGGACCATTATGGCACTTATGTGGTTAATGTTGGGTTGTAACAGGCCCATAATGGTAATAATATACCCATATGGGACTGATGGGGTTAAATAGAGCCTTATGGTGGTCTGTATTGACCACCATGAGTTAATGGGTTAATTTAGGCCTTATGGTGGTCTGGATTGACCACCATGAGTTAATGGGTTAATTTAGGCCTTATGGTGGTCTGTATTGACCACCATGAGTTAATGGGTTAATTAAGGCCTTATGGTGGTCTGTATTGACCACCATGAGTTAATGGGTTAATTAAGGCCTTATGGTGGTCTGGATTGACCACCATGAGTTATATGGTTAATTATAGTTGGGGTTAATATTTTTAGTGCGAGTCCTTTCAGGACCTTTACGGTCCTTTAAGGACCTGCGAGGCGGGAAATTTAAAATTGAATTGCAGCAGGGTCACGATCGGTGCCGATCGGGGACCCCCGCTGCAGGAGGTTAATGTGGGGACACTTCGGGGGTCCCGATGGGGACCCCCAGCATCGAGGGGGGTTAATTTTAGGTGCCGCGGCCGGGATTGGGTAATAGTGTGCCGCGGCCCCTTTAAGGAGCCGCGGCGGAGAATTTAAGAGTTTTAAATGCAGCGGGGTCCCTTGTCATGAATCACCCAGGGGCCATATTGGATTTGGTGTGAACTATGCTGGGGCCATTTTGTGACTGGCAGCAGTGGCCATTTTGGGCTGGGTTATCTTCCACATGCTGTTGCCATGTGGAAGAACAAAAGGTTTGGGCTCACAAAGTCACTGCTTGTGAATGGTATGAATAGGGGGTTCCACTGTCACCATTTAATAAAGTCAGCATTACTGCATAAAATGGATTGACGTGGAAAACTTGCCCCACCCTGATACCATGTGGGAATGGGGAAATATGGTTTGGGTTGTAATGATTAATTACAGTATAAGCTTGTATATAGTATCATGGAGTGATTGTATTTAGTTAACCATCCCCCATTAGTTAAACACTGAGGCAGGAGCTGAGTAAGATCATGAACAAGATAAACCTCACAGTGTGTCGCAAGGACTTAAACAAAGGGCCAGTATGGGGTTTCCCCAGGGGCATAGTCCAGGAGGAAAAACAGTAAGTATCCACTGGGAGAGTCTGGGTAAGAATGAGCTTAATAGCCACGCCTGGGGGTGGCCCATGGGAGGGGTCTGGTGGTTCCCATAGCCTACCTCTGTTACATTGGACAGAGGTAATTAGGTTACTCTGGAGGTTACCCTATTGGCCAGAGAAAAGGGAAAGGTTGATCCACTCCCTCCACTTTGTGTGTGTGAAATATTTTAAATATGTTGTTCCAAAATAAAACGTTGTTCATAATTTTCATCAAGACGTGGTGTGTAGATGTATTATTTACCCAGGGACATATGCTTGCAGTAAGATTCGTCAGACTTACTGTCAATATTGCTCAGTCTAAACCAAGGGCTGAGACATGATGTTCCTGTAATCAAAACTGCTGAAGGTCCAGAGTAACCCAAATCCGGTCAACAGACCCCAGCCAGAGAGTGGGTCGTGACATCCCTGATCTATGCAGATCGGGGACCCCCGCTGCAAGGGGTTAATGTGGGGGTGCTGCAGGGGTCCTGATAGAGACCCCTGCAGCATGGGGATGTGTATAGGGTGCTGGGGAAGCCTCACACTGCTGTCTCGGGCTGTTCCGAGGCAGCACGTAGAGGCTTTCGGATCGCTTGGTGGACTTTTTGTCCACGTAGGGATTCTTACGATATGCGAGAATCATGCGTAGATTTAAGGCTACGTAGCTCTCTCGGAGCCTATTCTCGGCCTTTTTCTCGCAGTCATATCGCAAAGCAGGCTGCGAGAGATTCGGTACTCGCAAACAGCAGTAAAACTGCCTTTTGCAAGCACCTAGAGAACTACGAGGGATAATTTAATAGGGCCCTTAATGTTCAGCTAAATCCATTCAGCTGAATGGAGTTTCTCAAAGCTTTGATTTATAATAATTTAAACAAATCTTTCCTAAGTTTAGACACAAATGGGGTACCTTGGTCTGTGTATATTTCTCTTTGAAATTCCAATCTAGCGAAGAGAAGACCAAGTTATTTTTGGTTACATTCTTAGAACTTGCAGTCATCAAAAGAAAAGCTTCAGGATATCTTGTAGCAATTTTGAATACTACCAGGATGGACTGGTGCCCAGGAGTGGTCTTCTCACATGGTCCTACACGATTCATTGCTATACTTTTAAAATGTTTTCCCAATGATTGTAAGATGTGTCAGTGGAGCCCTATATTGCAGGAGAGGAATTGTAAGCTGGCATTCCTGGCAGGACAGACAATAACTGTGTACTTCTGCATAAATTCCCTGCCAATTGATTATTTTCATATCTATTTAGGGTTTTGTATATTTTCAGGAGGCCTCCAAATATATTTCTGTGTGGCAGTTACATCACTTTATTTTGATGCCCCTAAGGTACCAGCAACTGTTCTATAACCTCATTGGCAATCTTGACAATCCAATAAAGGAGATTGCTTTTTAACACAATATTCAGGCCTTGAGGATTTTCCTTTCTTTATATGGCTATTCAATCCTCCTCCTCCACTTTGTTTTGTAGGATCATCAACTTTGATCTTATGCTTCCAAATCCTCTCTATTAAGAGTGGTTGTCATCTCCTGTGAAGAAGATTCTACTGTCTGACGTAACTTCTTGTTTAGCTTGGGATGCTGCTAGAACCACCTCTTGGTCTGGTTTCTTCCTGATTTCCTTTCCCATCTTCATTTTTTTAGTCTCTTTCTTCTTTTGTTTTCTTTCTTTAGATTGGAGAATAGACCTGCTTTAAAGAAGAGGAAGACTTCCCCTAATTCCACACAATGGTTCAGTTTGATGGGCTCTACATAACCAGAGTTTTATTTTTTTCTCTTGTATAAAGAGTTTTTAAAATGTTAAACAATTCCTACTGCATATGGTAGCTAAGGGATCACAGGGCAGGTAATTTGGGCTCACACATCCTGTACCTCAATCCATGTAGGATTGGAGGTTACTATTCTTCTTTGCAGCAGGGTTACCACACGTCCAAAGTCAATCTTGTGACTTTCATGCCATTTAACAGTGCCTCAGTAGTGAATGGATGTTTTACCTACCTCTGCCAGGACAACCATATTCACTAGTTCGCAATGGGGTACATCCATCTCAAGACCACACTGCACAGGTTCTTCTCGGCTAGGACACTTGCCAGCTATACATCCATATTCTCCTCATCGAAAATGATTTAATCTTGTTCGCAAATGAGCTTTGTTTTACCCATGGGCTGCAAGAAACGTTCTCTTCCAATTTCCAATAATTTTAGCTTTTACGACAGTGTAATCAGAGACTTGTTCTGCTGTGAGATCATAGTAGCATGCTGAAATACTCCAATAAGGAATGGTGCTATTATTTCAGCCCACTGTGTTTGAGTCAAGGCTGCCAGGTTAGTAAATAAGTCTCCACATGATGTGCCTTGGTCATCTTTTGTAGAAAACGACTGGCTCATTTCTGCCACAACTTCTCTTGTTCCTGATTTTTTTCCAGGGCAGCTTGATTCTGAGCCATTTGCTTAGCCAGCAATTTGTTGATCTCCCGTGGTTGTCGGTTGTTCTCCTGTTGCTATCTGTTACTCTCCTCTTCAGCTGCAGTAGCCTAAATAAAGGCCTTTACTATCTTTCCCATGCTGATGCTGAGATTAAAGTAGGAGATTTTCAAATCCAAGAAATCCTCTTGGATTTACAATAAATCTCTGAGACTGCACAAAGGCTCAGTAAAGTTTCAACAATGCTTTTAATTTAAAAAAAGAAATGTACAATGGTACCTCAATTCCCATCGGCTTTAGTTTACGTCGTTTTCCGGTTCTTGGTGCATCTTACAGAGGGAAAAAGGACACAACGCATGCTTGGTACTCAACATTTCAGATTGATCAAGTTGCTTGAAACTCTAAGCTTCCTCAGAAGTCGACGTGCTTGCCTGGAAGAGCAAATGCGTAGCCAGTGTCTGCAAAAGCCAATCTGTAGCCAGTGTCTGCAAAAGCCAATTTGTAGCTTGTGCCTGTAAGAGCCAATGTGCAGCCTGTGTCTGTAAGAGCCAATGTGTAGCCTGTGCCTATAAGAACCAAAGTTCCAAGCAATAACCTCTCTCCTTCTCCTCCTCTACATCACCACCATCCCATTGGGCCCTCAAGTCCTCTCAGTACAATTAAAGTGATGTTAAATTCTCTGTTATTTGAGGTAATTATTGTTTTTTCTTCATGTATGTTTATTTTTAAGGTTTTGTATCCAAAAACAAGAATATCAGTTCAAAATAAAATGTGAAAAATCTGGGATCCGGCACGTATTATTTAAATTTACATTGATTCCGATAGGAAATGTTTGTTTGGACCTCAACCTGTTTGGAACTCATCCTGCCGTCCAGAACAGAATAAGGACGAGAACCGAGGAACCACTCTAGTATCGAAATTAAACAAAGATTGGGTAAAAGGAAATGATCTCAACCCTTTATTAAATTCTAGTTAAAAACGTATTCAACTCTATATTAAGCCAAAATTCTGGACAATTCTAATGTGATTTAAAAGAAAAGACAATTGGAGATGCCGTAAATGCCAATCACATAAATAATTAATTTAGAAATCCTAATTATAGGCTGGCTAGGACCTCAATCAGTGCTTCCTGCCTGGAAGGCTGCCCTCCTGGCATACCCCAGTCCGAACTATGAATAACCATAGCCAACATCTAGACTAATATACTCAAATTAGCTATAAAATATTAAGATATTGCAAGCAAATTGCTAATGCACATATACAGCAAAATGAGGAGTATTAAGATTATGTTGCCTTACCATTGAATAAGAAAAGTGTGGGGGGGGGGAAGCTCACCACCTCCTAGTGCAAAATAACTGGTATAATCCTTTGTAAAAGTCAATACTGAGCTAAAAAAGGTAAAAAAACTCACATTTGGTGACCTCAGGACATAGGGTATGGATGGCACATCAGGGGGACTTTCTCCTCAGATCATCACGGATATGTGGGTAATCCTTACGTCTGTGGTGAGTCTCCAGTGGTCCATTGTTAATCAGAAAGCTCCTATTCTTAGGAGTGGGAAAAGATGGGATCCACCCAAATATCATATATGTTGGTGTGTTAGGTCTGCAATCTCCACATGTAGTGTCCCAGTTGGGTAAGTATATTGCAGCTATACTACCAAAAAAGACTCATACGTGCACTGGTAGGTAAACGTAAACGTCTTTATTGAAAAGTAGTAGATTATATATATATATATATATATATATATATATATAGCTTTACATAGATATCAAAAACTAGTAATACTGTTGCAGGTCAGACATAAATGTCTAAATGAGACCTGTGCAGAAAGACTGACAATTGTAGTAAAGTGGTAATAGTACACACCAAAAAACAGCTAGGTAATATAATACTATAAAAAAAAAAGAGTAAAAAACATATATATATGCCCAACATAAGCAAATATATGTGCAAACAAACACGATTCGTCCAATTTTGGACTTCTTCAGTGGTTAATAGGCCTATTAACCACTGAAGAAGTCCAAAATTGGACGAACGCATTTGGCCCCTTAGTCTTAGAGAAGTTGCAAGGGTCCTCCAAATTATTTTGCACCAAGGTCCTCCATTTACATGCCCTGCTATGGTAAATGGCAATTGTACAATGAAAACATTGAGTCTGACTAATAGTCTTATTTAATTAGCTACTTGCAAATGTCTTGAACTCATGAATTTGGCTTTAAGTGTTTTTTTTTATAAATGTTTACATGCATTCTATTGACTTAATTCATTAGGGTCAATAAGTAATATTTGCCGAATATGTAGCAATATTAAGAGTGATTTTAAATGTGTATAAGTTTACAAATTGGCCAATTGAATTGGGCCCTAGGAGCTTAATAAAGCAGTGACAATGTCATGTGAAGTTGATTTTAACGGGAGAAAAAAATTACAAATATTACTCTGGTGGTCCTAGGTTTCAGCCATGATACTACTGCAAAAGTGAGTTGTGTGAGAGTGGAGTTTACTTTTCTACATGAGCAGGGCTTGTAGTTAACCTTAAAACTGTCTGTTTCTAAGTATATGCAGGGAAGGAGGTAGGTGTCAATCAAATGGTATAACATATACCCCTCTCCTACTTTCCTTCCCCAACTGATGGTGAATATAAACACAGCCCCTCAAAGCAATCAGAAAGTGTATAGTTCTATATTTAAATCCCACAGATTTTCTTGTGTAAGCAGGTATCTCCGCCATGATGATCTGGCTCATTAGTGCACTTTTAGCAAAACAAGCACATCTACTTACAGGAAAACATATCTAATTATTTAGCACTTTCTAAAGATGATTCGTGGTGTTATTCAAAGGTTATTTTTATACAAGGTTAAATAAATTCATGTTTTATTTTAATTGGTATCATGTCAGGTTTTCTAGAGTCTTCTAGTGTATACTATGCCACATCAAATAAAATTTGAAGGCAGTTAAAGGGGTTGTTTAAAAGGCTTATTTAAAACCCAGAACCTTTTTTTTGCAAACTGATTAGTTTTTAAACTTAAGTTTCTTTATATTAAAGATCACTCCTTTTTACAAGTGGATTTTCCCTTACAGGTAAAGGCTGATAAATTGCAGAGTGCACTAATTGTGCCCAGGTGAGAAGGGTGTAGCTTGGCTGTTTAACTAGTATAAATGGTTTGTGAGCTGTTTTGGGGCCTGTTTACAAGTGGATTTTCCTTACAAGTTAAGGCTGATAATTTGCAGAGTGCACTAATTGTGCCCAGGTGAGAAGGCAGAAGTTAATATAAACAGGAGAAAGGGCGAACTTGTGAGCTTGCGAACATTTTCAGTATCAAGTGCAATTCTAGTAAAAGCGTAGGAGTTTAAAGAAAAGGGAAGGACTTCAAGGAAAAGGGAGGGTAGATTTATAGTGCAAAGGAGGAAAACTTTATACAAATATATTATTTTAAATTCTTTATTTTTCCCACTGAAATTTTATAGACAATAATAATCATTATGAGTCAGTCCAGTGGCAACTTTATTCAGTGTATATCATGTCATATGTATGCAATACTGGAACAGATGATCCAGGGTCCATGTTGCCTCTCTGGAAGCTCAAATTGGAGATCTGGAGCGGAGAATTGCAGCACTTAGTGCTATTGCTCCACTGGAAAGAAGGTTGGTGCTCACTGAGCACAGTTTAGCTGGGCCTAGCATGGAGGGTGGAGCTGGGGCTAGTGAGGATGTCCAGGGAGGTAGCTGGGTTACAGTTACAAGGGGAAGCAGGGGGAACAGGAGGAGGCAGGCCAGTTCTGAGTTGGCAAACACCAACAGATTTGCCAGATTGAGTGAAACTGTTGGGGATGTCCATTCAGGAATGGCAATGCCAGATAGAGCTGTTCCCTCTAACAGCCCAGAGAACAGCTCTACTGGAGGAGAGGGAGGGCAGAATAGGTAGAGCAACAGACAGGTTTTGGTTGTAGGGGACTCTATTATTAGGAAGGTAGACAGGGTGATTTGTCAACCAGATCCCAGCAATCGAACAGTTTGCTGTCTCCCGGGTGCTCGGGTTCGTCATGTTGTGGATCGGGTAGAAAAAGTATTGGGAGGGACTGGAAATGAACCGGCGGACTTGGTACATATTGGTACCAATGACAAAGTTAGTGGAAGATGGAGTGTCCTAAAGAATAATTTTAGAGAACTAGGTAATAAGCTGAAGGCAAGGGCCTCCAAGGTAGTATTTTCTGAGATACTAACAGTGCCACGTGCTAGCCCAGGGAGGCAGAAGGAGCTTAGGGAGGCTAATGGCTAAAGATGTGGTGCACTAAGGAGAGGTTTGTGTTTTAAGAGCACTGGGCTGACTTCTCACTTCGGTACAATCTCTACAGTAGGGATGGATAGCACCTTAATGATGAGGGAGCTTTTGTACTAGGCGATAGGATGGTAGAAAGGCTGGAGGAGTTTTTAAACTAGTAGGTGAGGGGAGGCACTAGATATAAGTAATGGGGTAGAAAGAGTAGAGGGTATAAGGGATGAATTAACAACTCATAGGGGAGGAGATGGGGGGGTAGTTTAGTCAATAGGGAGGTAGTACTAAGTAACTCAAGTACAGTGGCAGGCACTTCAGAACTAAAGACTCATAACATAAGGTGTATGCTTGCTAATGCCAGAAGCTTGCCAGGAAAAATGGGAGAGTAAGAATTATTAGCAATTAATGAAAAATGGGATTTAATAGGCATTACCGAAACATGGTGGGATGAATCTCATGACTGGACTGTTAATCTGGATGGTTATAACCTATTTAGGAAAGATAGAGGCAATGGCAAATGAGGAGGAGGGATTTGTCTGTATGTTAAGCCTGAATTTAAGCCTATAGTCAGAGAAGGGGGCAACAAAAACTCTTAATTTTAAAAGGGCAGATTTTAACGGTCTAAGGGCAGCAATACAAAGTATAGACTGGGACAGAAAACTGATAGGTAAAAAAAAACTGAACATAAATGAACATTTAAATCCTTACTAAATATACATACACATCGGCATATACCGTGTGGGAATAAAAGTAAAAGGAGTAAATCCCATCCAATGTGGCTTAACAATGATTTAAAGATCGGAGTAAAAAACAGGCATTTAAATTATACAAACAAGAGGGGACAGAGACTGCTTTCAGGAATACAAGGAATGCAACAAGGCTTGCAAAAGCGCGATTAGACTGGCTAAAATAGAAAATAAAAAATTAATTGCAAAAGAGAGTAAGACTAACCCTAAAATATTTTTAAGTTTATTGATGGGAAGAAGGCGAGGAAGGAAGCTATAGGAACATTACAGTGTGACACAGGCCATCTGAAAATTAGTGACCAGGAAAAGGCAGATGAGCTAAATTGGTTCTTTTCTTCGGTATACACAAGGGAGGTACCAGTGGTTGGGACACGGCAACATAATGGGGCTACACTACCTTTGCCAAATAATTGGTTAACACAGGAAGTAATCCAAAAGAGGTTGGAAAAAATAAATGTTAATAAAGCCCCGGGTCCTGATGGAATACATCCAAGGGTACTGAGGGAACTGGGTTCTGTAATAGCCAAACCATTATATTTAATTTTTCGAAATTCACTCAACACAGGGTCTCTACCAGATGACTGGAGAAAAGCTAATGTGATACCTATATTTAAAAAGAGAGCAAGAGCAAATCTGGGGAATTATAGACCTGTGCGCCTCACTTCTGTAGTTGGGAAGCTTTTAGAAGGGTTAATAAGGGATAATATACAAGAATATGTCTATTTGAACAGGATTATAAGTAGGAGTCAACATGGATTTATGAGGGATAGGTCATGTCAAACAAATCTAAATAGTTTCTATGAGGAGGTTAGTAGGAACCTGGATCAAGGCAACTCAGTGGATGTAGTCTTTTTGGATTTTGCAAAGGCTTTTGATACAGTGCCACATGGGAGACTATTGTGCAAACTAAGAGATACAGGATTTGCAGTTAGTGATGTCGCGAATCTAAAATCTTCGGTTCGCGAACCGTGAACGCGAACCGCAGCAAATGTTTGCGAACCGGCGAAAATCGGCGAACCGCCACAGACTTCAATGGGCAGGCGAATTTTAAAACCCACAGGGACTCTTTCTGGTCACAATAGTGATGGGAAAGTTGTTTCAAGGGGTCTAACAACTAGACTGTGGCATGCCGGAGGGGGATCCATGGCAAAACTCCCACGGAAAATTACATAGTTGATACAGAGTCTGGTTTTAAGCCATAAAGGGCATAAATTACCTAACATTCCTAAATTGTTTGAATAACGTGCTTTAAAACATCAGGTATGATGTTGTATCGATCAGGTAGTGTAAGGGTTAGGCCCGCTTCACAGTGACAGACCAAACTCCCCGTTTAACGCACCGCAAACAACCGCAAACAGTCCATTTGCACAACCGCAAACTCCCCATTTGCACAAGGTTGGATACCAAGCTAGCCATGTCCCGTTCCTTGTCCTCACTGATGTCATTGAAGGTCTCTTTCTCCACCTAGCCACCAAGGGTCCCCGAAAGGTGACAACAAGCCCCCTGGGACGCCTGCTGTGTTTGGTCTTCCACCTCCTCAAAGCCACCTTCCTCCTCTGACTCCTCTTCTTCAGACTCCTCTCACTGCATTGCCTCTCTCTGCATTATTATAAGGTGTGTTAAGTAGTACTACTCTTATCAGTTTAAAACCTGTTACAGCACCTATCAGGGGGCGTGTATAAGGCCTGTATTTTTAGAACCAGGAGATGGAAAAAGATGCTTTGTTGGTCGTATCATTTCAATTTTGGGGCACGGCACGTGCAGTCAAAGGTGCCACCAGATAGGAGTGGCGTGTTTGTAAGTACTACTCTTATCAGTTTAATACTTGTTACGTTACCTATCAGGGGGCGTGTATAAGGCCTGGATTTTTAGAACCGGTAGATGGAAAAAGATGCTTTGTTGGTCGTATCACTTCAATTTTGGGGCACGGCACGTGCAGTCAAAGGTGCCACCAGATAGGAGTGGCGTGTTTGTAAGTACTACTCTTATCAGTTTAATAATTGTTACATTACCTAGCAGGGGGCGTGTATAAGGCCTGGATTTTTAGAACTGGGAGATGGAAAAAGATGCTTTGTTGGTCGTATCACTTCAATTTTGGGGCACGTGCAGTCAAAGGTGCCACCAGATAGGAGTGGCGTGTTTGTAAGTACTACTCTTATCAGTTTAATACTTGTTACGTTACCTATCAGGGGGCGTGTATAAGGCCTGGATTTTTAGAACCGGGAGATGGAAAAAGATGCTTTGTTGGTCGTATCACTTCAATTTTGGGGCACTTTGTGACATTAGCTTCTTACTCTCAAACATGTCCTTTACAGGCACCTGACTATGGGCAGATGAGCAGGAACTGCTCAAGGCAAGAGATGGAGTGGCGGATGGTTGAGAGGGGGCAAGGAGGACAGCAGTGGTTGATGTGGCTTATGATGCTGCACCAGGAGGAGGATGGCGGCTTTGAGTTTGTGTGCTGCTTGTACTCATGTGTTGGTCTGGAGTCACCCAAACATTAGGTCTCAACCTCTAGAGGATAAGGGAACCAGGCTACTCTAGACCTCATTCATCATTACAGGTTTTGACAGATCTGTACTATGCGTCCAAGCTACTGTGACAACAGATATGAGTGGCACTGTGCACTTGCAGAAGTTGGTAGAGTAGACGCTGTAGGTCTGACACACACGCTTGCAGACAACTAACTGCTATGCAATCTATTACAGTAGAAAAAATGTTTTTGGTTTTAAATGTACACTACTGTTACACCAGATATGAGTGGTGTGTTAAGTAGTACTACTCCTATCAGTTTAATCCCTGTTATGTGCCTTTTTTTTGGGTTTGGTTGTTGAAGCCACACTGCAGCACCAGAGGCCAGAAAAATTAGGCATGTACACATGCCTGAAAAATTAGGTATTGTTGATCTTGCAGCGAGCAGAGAAGAAGGTAGGCCTGATTCAACGCCCCATCCCTGCATATCCACACTCAGAGATTGAGGGGGCGACCCTTACAAGGCCACGGGCCGGAGATATAAAGGGGGGCCATCCCAAATAAACACACAAGCGGGGACAAAGGTAGTGAAGGGGACATAGAGGCCCATGGACTGACAATCGCCATCTTGGCAGGAAAAGGGCCCAGCAATTAAGCCAAACTGACCCAGCACAGGCAGCTACTTGAGTCAAACGCTGTACAATTACACCTTAATAAAGCTGAAACATGCAGCAGCAGGGATTCTAAACGGCCACACAGGGACAAGGAGGCTAACAGCCCCCACAGTCTCTGCACCACTCTTTTTAACAGATAACCCAAGGGGCTAACCAGTGACCTTGCCCACAAAAAAAAAGCTGAATTTTATTGGAGGAATTATTAGTGTCTTTACCCCCCAAGAGAGGACATAATATACGGTATCTTTAGACTACCTGATGGCCAAACCTCCTTTAGCTCCAATGCTATCCAAGAAACATTTCAAAACTTCGATCAGACCATATATTCATCCCAATCCCGCTGCAGCGGATCTGACATAGAGTCCTTCCTACTACAGCAAGAATTCCACAAAATACCTGTACCTCAATTGGACAGCTTGAACCTAGACATATCCCAAGAGGAAGTTAAATCTACAATCCAAGATCTTAAATTTGGCAAGTCCCCAGGGCCAGACAGTTTTACTCATCTGTACTATAAGAAATTTGAGCCCTTGCTTACCCCCGCACCTAACATCTTTGTTTAACGCTATACTAAATGGAGAACCTATGCCCCCTTTTTTGAATCAGGCCGACCTCATAGTCTTTCCAAAAGAGGGTAGGGACCGAATCTCAAACTGTATTACAAGGCAGCGCAGCTGGCTTTCATTCCTCTGGTGCATTCTCCAAAACACATCAGCCGCTCTGGGTATTTATGGAAAATGTAAGCATGTCACCTTATACATGGGATACAGTGATATGGATTCCAGGCCTGTATACTTTTTTGAGAAACTTGAAAAACTGGACACAAAAACTGGACACTCGGGTATCAGATCTTACCCCTATCGTACCCAATCCCCACTTTAAGATACATCTTCCATAAAGATATCCTTCCTCCTATTTAGTTCCAAATAGAGGGTCCTTAAGGACTTACCTCTTAGCCTTTGCACTTCAGCTGCTTTTGCAATAAATATACCCCTCATGTATGCTTTATACGTACACCACAAGGTTATATCTGAATTAACAGATGGCTTATTAATTTTAAGAAATTCCAAAGTTTCTTTTTTCAGATATGTAACAAATTCTTCATCTTTCAGGAACCAGGAATCCATCTTCCAACTACTCTTTTTCCTTTGATTATTTGTATTTAGGTCTTGTATAATTAATTCATTTAGAGAGTGGTCTGACCACGGGGTAGATCGGATGTTTATCTTTTTAATTACTTTTAAGGTTGAAAGATCGGTTAATATATAGTCAATTCTAGAAAATGAATTATGTCGGTAAGAGAAGTGGGTATATTCGCGTACCCCTGGGTGTAAGATCCTCCATGGGTCAATCAAGTTATTATCCTCTTTAATTTTGTGGAATGCTTTTGAGGTACAATTTGTTTGGGATACTAATTTGTTAGCTCCAACTATTTGTTTATCTAAATTGTCATCCAATATCATGTTGAAGTCACCACAAATTATTAACCAACCTCCTTTAATTCTGTTAACCTCTTTAAGAAGATTTTTAAGGAACCCTATTTGACCTTTATTTGGTAAATAAGCATTAACCAGTGTTGTTAAAAACCCATCAATCCGTCCGGTCCATATTATATATCTACCCTCTGGGTCGATCTTACTGCCTTCTTCTGATATTTTCAGGCTATTTTTAAATAAGATAGAAACCCCTTTTGATTTTTTCTTAAAGGTAGAATCTATTCTAGTTGTAAATTTTGTATTATTCATATATTTTAGGTTTTCCTGTTTTAGGTGTGTTTCTTGCAGACATAAGATTTCAGCATTTAATTTGTTATACTCTAAAAAGGCCGTTTTTCTTTTTGTTGGAGAGTTAAGACCATTAACATTATGTGAAATTATTTTTATTTGCATTTTACTTAATTAAAAAAAAAAAAAAAAAATACCAGAGTAGATATGTATGATATTCCTTGGTTGTCTCCATGACTCGAAAGAAGAAAAAAAAAAAAAAAAAAAAAAAGGAGAAGAAAAAAGAAAAAAAGAACAAAAAAGGAAAGAAACACATATAATAAGGAATAGACCCACAAAACCGTCAGAATAATCTTAAAAAACAGCTGCAAATTAAAAAAACATGTCAGCTGATATTTTACAAGACGCATTAGATATTAGGAAGTGAGAATATGTCGCTCTATTTCTGAGCGAGGGGATAAGGTCTAGGGTACAGATATTATAAATAAGGTAAATGAAAACAGTAAAGCAATAAAAGACATAAACACTCAAATACAAAAAATTCTTAGCTTCAATCAGATAAAATTTTATGGAAATTTCAGCGGACACAATTTTTCGAAGGGGGCAAATCAGGCAAATTCCTGGCTAACAAATTGAAGAAACAGTACATCAAAAATAATATTGAAAACATTTTAGATCGAAACAACATCCCTCAATTTCACCCAGATAAGATAGGAAATGTATTCCAGGATTATTATAGTAATTTATACAATCTAGAGAAAGACCATCAAGTAGCTAAGCCAGGAATAGAAGAGATTAAACAATACCTAGATAAGATAAAGTTCCCCAAAGTATCGGAAGAACAGCTTAGTTATCTGAATAAACAAATAGAAAGTATAGAGATAACCGAAATTATGTCCAAAAGTAAAAAAAATAAAACACCCGGGTAGACGGGTTTAATAATTTATTTTATCGATACCTTAGCAAAGAATTGAATAGTACCTTATGTAATCTCTTTAACGAGATAAAACGGGAAGGAGTGATACCATCAGAACTAACGGAAATAAAAATAGTTAATATATTGAAACAAGGAAAAAACCCTGAAGAGTATAAAAACTACCGCCCAATCTCTTTAATCAACGTTGATATTAAAATTTACTCTAAAATTTTGGCAAATAGATTAAGCAAGATCATATCTACCTTAATAGAACCGGATCAAACAGGATTTATTCCGAATAGACAAGCGTCGGATAATACCAGACGTTTGTTGGACATCTTGACTTATGTAAAGAAAAAGAGGATCTCCTCCCTGACCCTGTCATTAGATGCAGAGAAAGCTTTTGACAGGGTCAGGTGGGACTTCTTGGAGGGCGTTCTGGAGAGTTTTGGCTTGGAAAGCTTTGCCTCATCAGCAGTAAAAGCCCTCTATTTAAATACCATAGCACATATCTCATCTCCACAATTCAGTTCGGGCAAATTTCTAATAACTAATGGTACTCGTCAGGGCTGTCCATTATCTCCCTTGCTTTTTATTTTATTCCTCGAACCCTTACTGATAACTATTAGAGAATCATCAGAAATTAAAGGTATTGAAATAGGACAAGAGGAATATAAGATAATGGCATATGCAGATGACATTATAATAACAATAACAAACCCTGAAAATTCCTGTAGAGCTCTGCAGACCGTTCTTGAGGAATTCGGCAAATTTTCTTATTTTAAAATTAACCAACAGAAAACGGAAGTACTGACCTGTAATATATCATTAGAGGAAAAAAATAGGTTAGTGAATTCATACTCTTATTGTTGGAACTCTTTCCATATAGTACACCTGGGGGTAAGATTCCCAGGTCACACAAAAAATATCTTTAAAGATAATTATAATGAAATATTGAAACAAATTAGAAAATTGTTGAATGACTGGAGACCCCTACAGTTATCATGGTTATCTAGAATAAATGCAGTTAATATGAGTTTAATCCCTAAAATCACTTATATAATGAGGTGTCTCCCGGGTAAAATACCGGCTTATTATATAAAAATCATTCAAGAAACACTAGATGACTTTATATATCAGGGGAAAAAACCAAGGGTTAAAAAATGTTTAATATGCAAGAAACTTGAGAAAGGGGGATTAAGCTCTCCTTCTGTTAAAGAGCTAAATAAAAAAATTATACTTATACAAGCAGCTGGATATAACTACATACAAAATATTCCAAGATGGTTAACAATAGAGGAATCCCTATTGGGTAGATCACCCATAAAAAATATACTATGGATCGCTATGTATAAACAGAAGTGGAGCTCAGAATTACCTCCTAACATTAATTATATTATTAACGCATGGCACAAAAATAAAATTTCACTGGTTCAGTCTCCTTCTCTGGCAGCACCAATAAAGTTTCTTAATAATAACTCGAATGGATTATTTATATCCTTACTAAAATCACATAATATTAGAATTGTGGGGGATCTATACGAAAAAGGAAATCTATTGGAACTGAAAAGAATTAAAGAGAAATTTAATTTAGATAAAATAACGTGGTTAGAGTATGAAGGATTACAAAGGTACCTTAGTTTATTAGGATATAAGATTACTAACATGAACAAAATGTGGAAAATGGAAGAATATTTAATCAAAGGTGAATCGTCACATATAATTTCCAAATTCAGTAATATAATCGACGAAAATACTCCCTTTGATAAAAGCTTGGGAATATTAGCCTGGGAAGCTGACTTGAAAATTACAATATTAGAGGAAGACTGGACTAAAATTTTTAGTACAGTTAAGAACTCATCAATCAACTCCTCATATAATGAAATGATGGTAAAATTAATCCACAGATGGTACTATGTTCCCAATAAATTAAAAAAAAATATACAGTAATTTAGATGGTCTATGTTGGAAACAATGTGGACTACCAGGTACAACCCTCCATATGTGGTGGGACTGTAAAAAAATTAAAATATTCTGGATGAGAGTAAGCAAAGAACTGTCGGCTCTTACTGGTAAAAAAATTTCTTGTAATCCGTTAATATTTATTCTACATTCGCAAATGGAAATATTCCCATTAGGGGAAATATATTTAATATCACACATATGCCTAGTTGCCAAATGGTTACTCCTGAAATATTGGAAACAACCTCAGGTACCTTCTTGGAAAGAACTAGAGAACACCATCTCAAACAACAGGGAAATGATGAGAACAGGAAGGTCCAATAACGCACGGGATAATATTTCTAAGGCCACTCGTCTAATAAAATGGCAGCTCTGGGACCAACATCTGGCATTAAGCTAGAGAGTTGGCGGAGATGGAAGTTCCCTTGGTAGTGTTTCCATGACTGCTTCCTTTCCTTTTTTCTTTTTTTTTTTTTTTTTTTTTTTTCCTTTTTTCTCTCTTTTCTTCTGCTCTTTTCCATTTTTTCCTCTGTCTCTGTAGATCTTAACAATATAATTGAAACTTGAGGGACAGCAAGGAAGTTGGGACAATAAGATCTTGTTTTGTCATATTTTTGTATTGTTTGTTATTGCTTTCTTCTTGTATGTTGTAAACACATTATCTGTACAAGACATATTTATATGAATAAAAAAATAATAAAAAAAAAAAAAAAGACACATCTTCCGGAAAGCTCTCTCAGTTGGTGGAAGTCTCAGAACCTACTAAGGGTTGGTCCATGGTGGCATGACGACAAAATAATGACATTTGAGTGGGTGAGAGATAGATACAATTTACCCCTGGCTGAACACTATAATTTTTGCAGGATACATCATTTTATATATATACGAAAAGTGGTAGGGGAACCCCCCAAATAAACACCTGGCTACTCAAAAAATGTAGGGATTCCCCCTTTCAGCCTGGTATTATTAGCCTCATGTATGGACTATTTAATGAAAACTCATGGGCAAACAAACCAGACTATACCAAAGCCTGGGAGAGGGATTTGGGCACCGAGTTGGCAGATAGCACATGGGATAAAAGTTGGCAAGGCTTAAGTAGGAGATCTTTAAATTATAGTCTGCTTGAGACTTCAATAAAGGTCCTACACAGGACATATATTACTCCTTTTAAGCTAAATAAATGGGATCCAAAACGGAGCAGCTCATGTTTTAGGAACAGTGGTAATGAGGCTACATTTATTCATGTCTGGTGGGAGTGTTCGGCAGTCATAAGACTATGGAAAGAAACATGCTTACTAGCTTCTAAAATGTTTAAGATTCAGATTTCTGCTAATATAGAAAACTGCATGCTGGGTGTTCCGCATGTCTGTCTCTTGCCCGCTCACAATAGGCAATTAAAGTTCATCATATTGGCCACAAAGAACCATATAGCCAGACAATGGAAATCGGATACCCTACACTTTTAGGTGGTTAAAAATAAATTAAACTTTATCCTTATAAATGAACGCCTTACCCATTTAGTAGACAACTCCATTGATACATTTTGAGATATATGGTCTCCGTGGCTGCAATTAAGGGATAGCATATCATCTGGAGACAATTAAAGAAATTTAGGTCCGGTCTAGGGGCTCCCCTAAATGGGAGAGGATATTCTCAAGAGAATGGGATGGATAGAGGTGTGTGTGGATCCTTAGAGGGGCGGAGGACGGAGGTAAGTGCTATATTTTACATCATATTTATGTAAAAAAGGAGGATGTTTGTGGACCTTTCCCTTTCCCAACATGTTAAATGTTAAAACTAGTTATTTTTTTTCCCAATTATAGTCGGATTCAAGACTTAAAGGGAATCAACTTAAAACAAACTGAATTAAAGCTATATTAATAACTGAAAAGTAAAAATATATATATATTTTTAGGCTAAAAGCACAACCAAATCCAGATAACATACTAGCCCTGGATATGGTATAAGCTCCAAGATTATGGAATGGAAAGGGGTAAACTGAGTATTAATAGAGATAAGGTAACTCAGTGATGTATTAACATGTATGGATATATATGTAACATGGAAATGGTTGTTTGAATATGATATATTACCTGACATAATAAAAAAATTTGGAAAGAAAAAATACACATAGCTAGTAGTTGGAAAACCCCAAATTAAAACTTTCAGAAATTAATAAAAAAAAACAACTATTTACTGCTCAACGAGAGATTAAACCATGTAGTCTTGGATAGAATCACCCAGTTCCAGACAATTTGGGATCCCTTGATAACATCCCCATTTAGTGCACCCCTAATATAATAAAACATTTGTTAATGGTTGAAGCGACTCGGGGGGAAAGACCGGAGTTGGGGAGCCCTGGAGGAGACCCTTCAGAAGCAACCGGCGGCAAAATCATCCGAGGAAAGGAGAGGTCGCCTACTGAAGCCTGCCCTAGGGTAACCCAAGGGCGATTCAGCAGGTTAGATATTGTAAATAATAAACTACTGCTGGAGTGATGATAGATAATAGGACTTTACTATTGTCTGTTTTACCATGTCTTAGGTTTCTCTTAGAAATTGCAATCACAGTAAAAAAAAAGAACATTTATTAACCAAAAAAGTAAAAGAAAGAAGGCATAGCCACCTAATTTTAACAAAATGTCTTCATTGTAAATATGTATTTTTGCACAACTGTTGTGTTATGCAAGACTGTTCAATATGCTTTCTTTTCCATTACATGCTGTACGCCTTCTGGCATAAAAATTGAAATTCAAAAATTAGATATTGTTGCAGCCGCTGCTGTTGCAGCGGCCAGAAAAATTGACCTTTGTTCCCCAGGCAGAAAGTGCCATAAAACATTGCCTCTTCTTGAACCCTAGTTGGTGGTGGATAACTCATCAAGTCATCCGGCATTCTCAGATAACATACAGCAGCGTGTGGACCATTTATAGCCGAAGGCAGCTCATCTCATCAGGCCTTTTTCAGTCGAATGTATCGCCCAGTGTCAGTCCCTTCGGGATCCATCCCTCATTCATCTTTATAAAGGTGAGGCAATCTAGACTTTTTGGCCCTAGGCGACTTCTCTTCTCGGTGACAAAACCTCCTGCTGCACTGAAGGTCTTTTCTGACAGGACACTTGAAGCGGGGCAGGCCAGAAGTTCAATTGCAAATTGGGATAGCTCAGGCCACAGGTCTAGCCTGCATACCCAGTAGTCAAGGGGTTCATCGCTCCTCAGAGTGTCAATTTCTGCAGTTAAGGCGAGGTAGTCTGCTACCTGTCGGTCAAGTCGTCCTCTGAGGGTAGATCCCGAAGGGCTGATGCGATACGTAGGACTGAAAAAGGTCCGCATGTCCTCCATCAACAACACGTCTTTTAAACGTCCTGTCCTTGCCGGTGTGGTCGTGGGAGTGGATTACTTTCACCTCTTCCCCTGTTATATTGCCCTTGTGCTGTGACATCACCCTTATATGCTGTGTAAAGCATACTTGTTAATTTGTTTTGGACCTGCTGCATCCTTTCTGACTTGCGGTAATTTGGTAACAAATCAGGCACTTTCTGCTTATACCGGGGGTCTAGTAGCGTGCACACCCAGTACAGGTCGTTCCCCTTCAGCCTTTTTATACAAGGGTCCTGCGACAGGCACGACAGCATGAAAGACCCCATTTGCACAAGGTTGGATGCCGAGCTAGTCATGTCCCGTTCCTTGTCCTCAGTGATCTCGCTGAAGATATGTTCTTCCCCCCAGCCACGTACAACACCACGGGTACCAGATAGGTGACAACGAGCACCCTGGGATGCCTGTTGTGATTGGTCTTCCTCCTCCCCCACAAAGCCACATTCCTCCTCTGACTCCTCTTCCTCACAATCCTCTTCCAGCGTTGCCGCAGGTCCAGCAAGCAATGCTGATAAGGCTATTTCTGGTGGTGATGGTGACCACAACTCTTCCTCGTCACGCTCATCTACGGCCTGATCCAGCACTCTTCGCAGGGCACGCTCCAGGAATAAAACAAATGGTATGATGTCGCTGATGGTGCCTTCGGTGCGACTGACAAGGTTTGTCACCTTCTCAAAAGGACGCATGAGCCTACAGGCATTGCGCATGTGCGTCCAGTAACGTGGCAAAAAAATCCCCAGCTCCGCAGAGGCTGTCCTAGCACCCCGGTCATACAAATACTCGTTAATGGCTTTTTCTTGTTGGAGCAGGCGGTCGAACATTAGGAGTGTTGAATTCCAACGTGTGGGGCTGTCACAAATCAAGCGCCTCACTGGCATGTTGTTTCGCCGCTGGATATCTGAAGAGTGCGCCATGGCCATGTAGGAACGCCTGAAATGGCCACACACCTTTCTGGCCTGCTCCAGGACGTCCTGTAAGCCTGGATACTTATGGACAAAGCGTTGTACGATCAGATTACACACATGTGCCATGCACGGCACATGCGGCCCAAATTCAATGCCGGCAACAAATTTCTTCCGTTGTCACAAACCACTTTGCCAATCTCTAGTTGGTGCGGAGTCAGCCATTGATCCACCTGTGCGTTCAGGGCGGACAGGAGTGCTGGCCCGGTGTGACTCTCTGCTTTGAGGCAAGTCAACCCCAAGACAGCATGACACTGCCGTATCCGGGATGTGGAATAGTATCTGGGGAGCTGGGGGGGGTGCCGTTGATGTGGAGCAAGACGCAGCAGCAGAAGAGAACTCAGCTGAGGAGGTCATGGAAGAGGATGGAGTAGGAGGAGTAGAGGAGGTGGCAGCAGGCCTGCCTGCAAGTCGTGGCGGTGTCACCAACTCCTCTGCAGAGCCACGCATTCCATGCTTGGCAGGCGTCAGCAGGTTTGCCCAATGCGCAGTGTAGGTGATATACCTGCCCTGACCATGCTCTGCAGACCAGATATCAGTGGTCAGATGGACCCTTGCCCCAACACTGTGTGCCAGAGATGCCATTACTTCCTTTTGCACAATTGAGTACAGGTTGGGGATTGCCTTTTGGGCAAAGAAATTTCGGCCGGGTACCTTCCACTGCGGTATCCCAATCGCTAAAAACTTTTTGAACGCCTCAGACTCCACTAGCTTGTATGGTAAAAGCTGGCGGGCCAAGAGTTCAGACAAGCCAGCTGTCAGACGCCGGGCAAGGGGGTGACTTTGTGGCATTGGCTTCTTATGCTCAAACATGCCCTTGACAGACACCTGACTGTGAGGAGATGAGCAGGAACAGCAAGAGGCGAGAGACGGAGTGGTGGAGAGTTGAGAGGGGGCAAGGAGGACAGCAGTGGTTGATGTGGATGAAGATGCTGGACCAGGAGGAGGATGGCGGCTTTGAGTTTGTGTGCTGCTTGTACTCATGTGTTGATCCCATTGGCGTTTGTGATGTGACATCATGTGCCTTCGCAAAGCAGTTGTACCTAGGTGGGTGTTGGACTTCCCACGACTCAGTTTCTTTTGGCACAGGTTGCAAATGGCATCGCTGTTGTCAGAGGCAGACACACAAAAAAAATGCCACACTGCTGAGCTCGGCGATGAAGGCATTCTGGTGGTGGCAACAGCATGCGTTGATTGGAGTGCTGTCTGGCTGACCCCGGGTGCTGATGCATGCTGTCTGACTGTGCCACTAGCTCGTTGCGATGACCTCCCTCTACTTCCAACTCGTCTCCTCCTCCTCTCTGTCTCCCCATCTGAACTTTCCCCCTGTTCTTCTTCTCTTCTAGCAGGCACCCACGTGACATCCACGGACGCATCGTCATCATCATCACCCGCCTCACTTGTATATGACAACTGAACAAAGAAAGCAGCAGCGGGTACATCATCATCATCACATCGTACGTACATGTGTGTAATGCTGCCTGACTGAGACATATCCCTGTTATCTACATTCTCTGTAAATAATGGTTGCGCATTACTCATTTCTTCAAACTGATGTGTAAATAACTCTTCTGACTGATCAATTGAATTGGCTGTGGTACTAGTGTTGGTGGTGGTGGCAGGCGGGTGAGTGGTAACTTGAGAGGTGCCCGAAGCTAATCTGGAGGAGGATGGTGCGTCAATGTTCCAAGCGGAAGCTGTAGAAGATTGGGTGTCCTGTGTTAGCCAGTCAACTACGTCCTCTGAACTTTTCAAGTTCAGGGTAACTGGCCTCTGAACACTGGGCATTATTGTAGGGCCAAAGGGAATCACAGCACCACGACCACGACGGCCTCTGCGGGGTGTCCTGCCTCTGCCTGTCATTTTTTTTCAAATGTGGACTGTTGGTACCCCAACTAGACTGGATTGGTTGAACTTGGCACAGTACTTGAAAGCAGGACACACGCTATGGGTAGCGGTCAAGCAAATGAACCTTGATTGACGGTTATGCAAATGCACTTAGATTTAATAAAATAAAAAATTTGGGTTTTTTAAATGTGGACTGTTGGTACCCCAACTAGACTGGATTGGTTGAACTTGGCACAGTACTTGTAAACAGGACACACACTATGGGTAGCGGTCAAGCAAATGAACTTTGATTGACGGTTATGCAAATGCACTTAGATTTAATAAAAAAAAAGTTTGGGTTTTTTAAATGTGGACTGTTGGTACCCCAACTAGACTGGATTGGTTGAACTTGGCACAGTGTATTTTAAAATGATGAGAAAACATGTTCTGTAAACTAAATAAAAATCATTTTAGGAGGTTGAGAGAAAAAGAAACCGAATGGGGGGATACCGAGCAGAGCACACCATCTACAGCCCACTGGGAGACAAACTCATCCATTCCCCCAGTGGACAAAGCCAGATGGTACTCTGCCCGGATACGGGAGCGCACCAGCACCCGGAACATGGCCTCAGGTGACAAGGGAACCCCCCCTATCAAACACTGCTTCCTGGACTTATATATATAGCCAATTTGGCTAATGCCAGGAGCAGGTTGACGAGGAGGTCCCTGGTCTTATTGCCCCGGGACACTGGGCGCCCAAAAATAAAAATGTGAGGGGAGAAATGCAGCCAGAACTGCAGGAGGAGGCCCCTCAAGAGTGACAAGAGGGGCTGCAGTCTGGCGCAACTAAAATAAATATGATACACGGACTCTCCCTTGCCACAGAATGGACAAGTGGAGGGAGAGTCCGTGAATTTAGCTAAGTACTCTCCCGTGCTCAGTGCACCATGGAGCACTCTCCAACTCAAGTCCCCGGTGGGTCGTGGAACTAAATCAGAATAAAGTTCCCTCCACAGGGGCCTCTTGCCCTCGTCAGCTGGTAGGACCCGCCTCCAGATGGTATCGGGACGGGTCACGAGGGCAAGGAAGTGCACTGTATGGAGCACGAGAGAATATAAGCTCTTCCTCGGCATGCCGCGAAAGCATGCCGAGGGTATGTCCTTCAACTTTGAGAGGTTGGGGACAGGAGGAGCCTGAGGGGAAACACGGGGCTTGTGTCCAATGCAAACAGCCGGAGCAGGGGTGTTGAAAGGTGCATGTGGCACTCCGGCCTGCAAAGCCCCGCGAAGGAAGGTGCGCGAGTCGGGGGAGATGGCATCCCTAATCTCCTGGAGCAAGCGCCCTGAGACTTTGGGCGTCACATATCCCAAACGGAGCGCAAGCTCCTGGGGTGACACCCAATCAGAACGCCCGTATTCCAGGAGATCCCCAACTCGGGTCATCCGTGCATGACTAAGGCGGTGGATGATACAGGGGGACTGTAACATTGGAGCCCCCACTGCTGGATTAAATAGCAGGGGCTCCGTGAATATTTCATCCCCCAAAGGCACGCCCTGCCTGGTCACGGAGACCATGCTCCAGGCCTTGAGGGTTTCCTGGTAGTATGCCGGCAACACAGAGAGGTCTCTCCCAAACCCCTCGGGCCCGATCAGAAATAATTGCTGGTCATACCCCAGGTTGCGCAACTGGCGATAAAAGCTGGATGCCAGTGCGCACCACTGCGGAGAGGGATCTGCATATAGGTATCTCTGCAGGTACTGAAGGCGGAAGGTGGACAACTGGGAGCACACACAAACTACTCCCTGTCCACCCTCCACCAAAGGCAGACTTGCCACCCCTGCAGAGACCCAATGCCTTCCCATCCAGAGGAAATCTAACAAATTCCTCTGGATATTGGTGACAAACTCGGGGGTCGGACTCAGACAAATCAGCCGGTGCCAGATCTGAGAAGCCACCAGCTGATTCACCACTAGAGTCCGCCCCCTAAGGGAAAGCATTTTTGCTAGACCCCTCCATCGTCCCAGACAAGAGAAGACACTGTCCTCTAACTCCCTCCAGTTGTCTGGGACGGAAGCGTCCGCAGCGGACAGGTAGACCCCCAGATATTTCATGTCATCTGCCTCCCACGTGATGTCACGAAACGTGGGAGGCAAAGAGTCTACCTGTAAATTACCCTCTAAAAGGCCTGTGCATTTGGACCAGTTGATCTGAGCGGAGGAGGCAGCTGAATATACCTTCTGGCACTGTTTTGCCAGCTCAAGATCAACTGGATCCTGGGCCACGAGGAGCACATCGTCAGCATAAGCTGAAAGGACAATCCGCATGTCTGGATCTTTTAGCACCAGCCCTGTGAGCCTTTTCCTCAGTAGGCAGAGGAAAGGCTCGATGGCCAGTGCATATAACTGTCCAGAAAAGGGACATCCTTGACGCACCCCTCGTCCAAATACCAAAGGTGCTGTTAGGGACCAATTGATTTTAAGTAAACACTCTGCAGAGGCGTACAGCGTTCTTATAAAGCCCACAAACTGTGGGCCAAAGCCGTACGCTTGCAGAGTGGCTATGAGGTAACCATGGTCCACCCTGTCAAACGCCTTCTCTTGATCTAAAGAGAGAAAGGCGAGTGACAGACCAGTCCTGCGAGAATAATGCAATAGATCCCGGACCAGAAAGATACTATCAAAGATAGTCCGGCCCAGGATCGCATAGGACTGGTCAGGGTGAACCAATTCTGCCAGCACAGACCCAAGTCTAAGCGAGATGGCTTTAGCTACAATCTTGTAGTCTGTGCTGAGCAGAGAGACCGGTCGCCAGTTCTTAATAAGCCGGAGATCCCACTTTTTGGGCAGCAGGGCAAGTACTGCCCTGCGACAAGAAAGGGGCATCTCCCCGGTCTCCAGGGCTTCCCCAAGGACCAGATGAAAATCAGGTCCCAGAGTCTCCCAGAAAAATTGGAAAAACTCTACAGTCAGTCCGTCCAGTCCTGGAGACTTCTCACAGGACATGGCACGGAGGGCTTCAGAGAGCTCTTGAAAAGATAGTGGTATATCAAGCCGCTCTCTTACACCCGCACTGACTGTGGGGAGCCCCTCCCATAGCACCCTGCAGGCGTCTGGAGAAATGGGATCCGGAGAGTAAAGATCTTTATAAAAGTTCCGGGCTCTGTCCCGGATACTCTCCGGATCTGTAAGGGGGGCACTGTCTTCATCTAGAAGACAGGTGATGTGCCTACTGTTACCCCCCTTTTTCTCCAGTGAGTAGAAGAGGCGCGAGCCGCGGTCTAGATCTTTGAGAAAACCTAAGCGGCTGCGCACGTATGCCCCCTTGGCCTGGTGTCGTTCCAGGTCACAGAGGACACCCTTCCTCTCTACATACTCGCTCTGCAGGGATTGGTCCCTACAAGTGAACAGCCTCCGCTACAGATGGAGTACCCCCCCCCCCGGAGTGACTCCAACTCAGCTTCGCGCTGCCCACTCGCACCCTTGGTATATTCCTGACACAGAAGTCGCAAATGAACCTTGCCCACGTCCCACCACAGTTTTAACGTGGCAAAGTCTCCCTTGCAACCCCTCCAGTCCGTCCAAAACTCCCGGATCAATGTCACGAGCCCCTGGTCCTTCAACAAAGCATTGTTTAAGTGCCAATAGGCGGCTCGTGGCGCTGTTGGCGTTAGCGCCACCGTCACAGACACACAGTTGTGGTCTGTGAACGGAGCCAGCCTAATGGCACAAGAACCGACTCGTGACATATAGTGACTAGATATATATAGTCTGTCGATCCGGGAGTGGGACACCAGACCGGCTCTCACCCTGACGTAGGTGAAACCGTCTGATGCCCCTGGGTTCTGCTCTCGCCAGATGTCCTCCAGGGAGAAGCGGGCGATGATCTCCCGCAGGGCTGACGCAGAAGGCGGGTACGGCTCTGGACTATTCCGGTCCAGAGCGTCGAGGGTGCAGTTGAAATCACCCCCGAGTGCCAAACACTCATCTGCGTCAACCGTCTCCAAAAACTGGGACAGTCTGGCGAGGAACCTCACTCTCTCGGGCCCTCCAGCAGGGGCATATATATTAACTAGGTTAATGATGCTACCCTGCTCTCGGACCCGGAGGTGGATTAGACGGCCTGGGATAACAGCTTTCACAAGCAGCAGCTCTGGCTGAAAAGACTCTGAGAACAGGGTCACCACTCCACATGACGCCGATGTGAAGTGGCTGAAGAAGACCCTGCCTCTCCACTCCAGTTGCCACGAGGCCTCAGCCTCTGGAGTGGTGTGAGTTTCCTGCAGGAAGCTCACAGAGTACCCTCCCTGATATAAATAGGAGAGTACCTGGAACCTGCGGAAACTGTCTTGACAGCCATTGGTATTTAGCGTGCTGATGTGCAAAGCCATTACTGCGTGTCAGGAATTGTGCATTCCTCAGACCCTTGAGACTGCTGATAGGACACGCACATTTTATAGAATTTCCGGACGCGGAGATGCTCCGCAGTCCCAGAATTCTTGGCCCTAGTGCTGACCACTAGATATTGCTGGAGAGAGTGGAGAATAAACAACATATTCTTCCACCTCTCCAAGGCCAGCCGCACCTTCCTTTTCTTTTGTCCATGAAGGGTGCTCTCAAGGAATAGATCTATTTCCTTGACAGGGATAACCCACCCAGAATCTGATGTTCCTTCTGGTGGGTCACCCCTGGGCTCCTCTTGGCTGAGGGCTTTTACTCCATCCTCCCCGGCTGGAGTCAGTTTCCTCAGCTTTATTCTCAGGGACCCCCTCTTAGATGATACAGAAGGAGTCCCTTTAGCACCCTTCAAGGTAAATAATGGACCCTTGGATTGCTGCTGCACCCCTGTAGCTTCAGGAGTGCATTCAGGGGTAGCTGGCTGGACAGCAGTGGCTGGCATGGCTTCCTTAATGGAAGCCTTGGAGGCTTTATATGCCTCCTCTGCCAGTTCCACCGCTGCTTGCTCAGCTTGGATGGCACCGATGTTAGGGTCAGTGGACGGCTGAGGAGGGTAGACAGGCTCTCCCATGATGTTAACAGGAAAACCTGTTTTATCACCCTCCCCCATTTCCACTTCCCCTTGTGCCACATCCCCCCTGACAGACAAATCCATGGGGTCCTGAATGGGGGTCATGCCTATATTCCCCCCCTCCAGTAGTGACTCGGCCTGGGGCTCTAACAAAGCCCGAGGTACGTCACTAGAGAGTGACACTGGAGGAGGAGACTGACTGGTGCCCTTGAAGCTCAGCACCTCAGGGACACTGACTACCCATTCAGCAGGGGCTTTGTTGGGACCCCCCTCAAATGAGGAGGAGATGTTTTGTTCCTCTTCTTGATTTTAGAGGGAGGTGCTCCACTATAGAGCACTTCCCACTTATCAGCAACCTCCCTGTTGGTTTTATGCTTCCTCTTCCTGGGGACGTCACTCCTGGAAGAGGAGCTGCCACTAGCTGCCTCCCCTGCAGAGGGCTTATTATCCCTCTGCTTACACTGTGCCCCCACACTAACTGATGTAATTATGGTGGGGGCAGATTGGGACTTGGGAGATGCAGCTGTGACACTGGGAGGACCGGTGACATTCTTCCCCTTTTTCCCCGTGTCTGCAGTCTTGCTGGAGACCACAGACACAGATGGCTTTTTTGGGGAAGAAGGGGGTTTGGAGGCCGTGGTGGTGGCTTGAGGAACGGCCTCCTTGCCTGAGCTCTGTGGGGGGGCTATGACCCTTGAGGTCCCCGCTGTTATAGGCTCAGCGGGGATGGGTGCCGTACTGACGGAGGTGCCATTTGCTGGGGCTGGGGCATGATGCTTTACATTAGGACAATTCCTACGTGTATGCCCCAACCCCTTGCAATGATAGCACTGCACCTCCGTAGTGCTGTAAAAAATCCTGTACAGCACCCCCTCAAATGGAACCCCAAAAGACCCCTCTATGTTTTCTGCGTCCTGAGGCAGGCACATTTGTACCTGCCTCTTGAAAGAGAGCACATGACGAAGTGCTCTCTCTCTCTGCAACCCAGGGGAATTTTAATAAATGGTGTTTTTACTTCCCCTAGGGTTAGCAGGTGGGGGCGCAGGAGGGAGTCTGGTAGGAAGGGGGGCACATTAGAGAGTGTTACTTTTGTGCCCAACCCTTCCAGGGGTTCTATTGGGACATATAATCCCCCCACTGTGATGCCTCTCTGTATAAGAATGTGTGCAGCAGCCAGCGTACGGGTAAAGAAAACTGCTTTCCCGTACATTTTGCTGGCTGCTACTATAACAGAGGGGCTGATGACATTAGCTGCAGCACGCAGATAGATATCAATGCTGTAGACCCCAGACATCTGACATTTAACCCCATGCTTCCTGGTGATCTGCCCCTCAGCCCCAGCGGTGGTATTACTGGGGCCAGCAGAAACCACCTGTGACCAGGTATTAGCCACAGGGGTAGGTCTGCTGGCAGAACCACCAGGAGCTGGGGCTGCCTTATCTGCCTGGGGCCTATGCTGTGCAGTGCTGCAGCTAGGATTTTCAGGGGCCATTATTCCCCCTTTTGACCCCTGAGGCTTCTTAATGGTCTTATCCCTCATGTTTAGACCCCTTTTTTTTTAGTTTATTTGTTTTATTTATTTTTATTTTTTGTTTTATGATTTTCTACTGTTTTCTTTTTTTTTTTAAATATAAAAGTGTGAAAAAGAAACAAAAAGACAAAACTAAGGGAGACAAAAACTAAGGGAGAGAGAGAGATGATGTTTGGCAGTGGAAGGGTTAATGGCCTGTTGCAAGGTGTTACTAATTGCAACAACACAGAGAACACAGAGGCTTTTTAACCCCTCTGTGTCTCTGTGTCAGATGTTAAAAAAAAAGCCTTTTCAACAGAAATTCAAATTGCTTCCCCCCCCCCCCCCCCCACTGCCTACAAAGATGTTACTTGTTTTCTCTCCACCCAAAACATAAAACCCAACACCATACAAACAAAATTTTAACAAAAGTCAAAGTAAAAAAAGCTCTAGGAGTGCAGGTGAAGTGCTAAGGGAGGGGTGTGGCAAAGTATCCAGGAGACAGCTCACTCTCCTGGGATAGAGCTGAGCCTGCCTCCCAGAAAACTAAAACTTAAATTAAACTAAGAAAAATACCACAAAAACTCCCAAAAATGAACAACACCGTGCACAAAGTGCTTATAAACAGAAAGGTGTTAAAATAAAACTTGTATTTGAGGGACTAAGACCCTAAAAAGCCTTTTGTTTAGAGCTCAAGCATGCACACAACCTCTTGGCACAGTACTTGAAAGCAGGACACACACTATGGGTAGCGGTCAAGCAAATTAACTTTGATTGACGGTGAGGCAAATGCACTTAGATTTAAGAAAAAAAAAGTTAGTTTTTTTTAAAAGTAGACAACTAGTAAACAATATTATATTGTATGCGTTGTGCACACACAGTATAAGCTGTGAGCCTGACACACACACTTACAAGCAGGGGCTGGCAGGGAGACAGGCAAATGAAGTTAGATTACACAAAATACAAGCAGGGGCTAGCAGGGAAAAAGGCAAATGAAGTTAGATTACTCAGAAAAAAAACGGAAAAAAAATGATGTTATAGCCCTAAAAAGGGCTTTTTGGGGTGCTGTGTTTACAGCAGAGATCTGATGAGTCCTTCAGCACTGCACTGGACACTGAATAAACTTGCCTAGCTATGGTTTTCCCTATTGATGCAGTATCATCCAAACTGTCCCTCCTCTCAGTAAGCCTGCAAGTTAGTTCTGATTCCAAAATGGCTGCTGTCCATGAGGTTGAAGGGTGTGGAAGGGAGTGTATGCTGCTGATTGGCTGGAATGTGTCTGCTGACTGTGACATGCAGGGTCAAAGTTTGCTCAATGATAAAGTATTGGGGGCGGGTCGAATCTCGCATATGTTCGCTGTTCGCCGCGAACGCGAACATGCTATGTTCGCCGAAAAAAGTCAGCCGGCGAACTATTCGCGACATCTCTATTTGCAGTAAATATCTGCTCATGGATTGAGATCTGGCTAAAAGACAGGAAGCAAAGGGTTGTTGTAAATGGAACATTTTGTTTCCTTTGGGGCGATTGGCTAAGTCTCGCTTGTTTTTTTTTTTTCTGTTTGCCTTCCTCTGGATTAATTAATAATTAAAAAATAATAATAATAATTACATAACTGATTAATAATTAATTAAAAACTATTTAATTAATAGTTAATCCGCATATTACAGTTTAGAGGAGATCTTAAAAGGTTGAACTTGATGGACTGAAAGTTTTATTTCAACCTTAAATACTATGGGCCCTATTAAATTCCAGCCTCGTAAATAAGAGGCTTCTACTTAAGCCCTACGTACTGCAAAGTTTCTCTAACTTACAATGCTATTAAATTAGCCCTGCTGCGAGCAACGTATGAGCTACGCAGCAGGGCCGTACGTATCTACACTTTGTAAATGTGCATGAGGTGTGACAGCCTATGATATGATATTGCAGGCTCCCACTCCTCATCAATTGCTGCGGGGGTCCTAAATGGGACCTCCGCGGCAGTCCCCCACATAAGCCCTGCCGTGGGGGGTACTACAAATACCCCCCCGGCAACTAAAATTAACCCCCCCTCTATGCTGGGGGTCCCCATCGGGACCCTCCAAGTGTCCCCACATTAACCCCTTGCAGGGGGGGTCCCCGATCTGCATAGATAAGGCCCCCCGCTGCATTTAAGACTTTTAAATTCCCCGCCGCGGCTCCTTAAAGGGGCAGCGGCACACTATTACCCAATCATGGCCGCGGCACCTAAAATTAACCCCCCTCTATGCTGGGGGTCCCCATCAGGACACCCGAAATGTCCCCACATAAACCCATAACTCATGGTGGTCAATCCAGACCCCCATAAGGCCTTAATTACCCCATTAACTCATGGTGGTCAATCCAGACCCCCATAAGGCCTTAATTAACCCTATAACTCATGGTGGTCAATCCAGACCCCCATAAAGCCTTAATTACCCCATTAACTCATGGTGGTCAATCCAGACCCCCATAAGGCCTTAATTACCCCATTAACTCATGGTGGTCAATCCAGACCCCCATAAGGCCTTAATTAACCCTATAACTCATGGTGGTCAATCCAGACCCCCATAAAGCCTTAATTACCCCATTAACTCTTGGTGGTCAATCCAGACCCCCATAAGGCCTTAATTAACCCTATAACTCATGTTGGTCAATCCAGACCCCCATAAAGCCTTAATTACCCCATTAACTCATGGTGGTCAATCCAGACCCCCATAAGGCCTTAATTACCCCATTAACTCATGGTGGTCAATCCAGACCCCCATAAGGCCTTAATTACCCCATTAACTCATGGTGGTCAATCCAGACCCCCATAAGGCCTTAATTACCCCATTAACTCATGGTGGTCAATCCAGACCCCCATAAAGCCTTAATTACCCCATTAACTCATGGTGGTCAATCCAGACCCCCATAAGGCCTTAATTAACCCTATAACTCATGGTGGTCAATCCAGACCCCCATAAGGCTTTAATTAACCCATTAACTCATGGTGGTCAATCCAGACCCACATAAGGCCTTAATTACCCCATTAACTCATGGTGGTCAATCCAGACCCCCATAAGGCCTTAATTAACCCTATAACTCATGTTGTCAATCCAGACCCCCATGAGGCCTTAATTACCCCATTAACTCATGGTGGTCAATCCAGACACCCATAAGGCCTTAATTACCCCATTAACTCATGGTGGTCAATCCAGACCCCCATAAGGCCTTAATTAACCCTATAACTCATGGTGGTCAATCCAGACCCTTAATAAGGCCTTAATTACCCCATTAACTCATGGTGGTCAATCCAGACCCCCATAAGGCCTTAATTAACCCTATAACTCATGGTGGTCAATCCAGACCCCCATAAGGCCTTAATTACCCCATTAACTCATGGTGGTCAATCCAGACCCCCATAAGGCCTTAATTAACCCTATAACTCATGTTGTCAATCCAGACCCCCATGAGGCCTTAATTACCCCATTAACTCATGGTGGTCAATCCAGACACCCATAAGGCCTTAATTACCCCATTAACTCATGGTGGTCAATCCAGACCCCCATAAGGCCTTAATTAACCCTATAACTCATGGTGGTCAATCCAGACCCTTAATAAGGCCTTAATTACCCCATTAACTCATGGTGGTCAATCCAGACCCCCATAAGGCCTTAATTAACCCTATAACTCATGGTGGTCAATCCAGACCCCCATAAGGCCTTAATTACCCCATTAACTCATGGTGGTCAATCCAGACCCCCATAAGGCCTTAATTAACCCTATAACTCATGGTGGTCAATCCAGGACCCCATAAGGCCTTAATTACCCCATTAACTCATGGTGGTCAATCCAGAGCCCCATAAGCCTCTATTTAACCCCATCAGTTTTATAAGGGTATTGTATTACCATTATGGGCCTGTTACAACCCAACATTAACCACATAAGTGCCATGACGGTCCTCAAGGACCATTATGACACTAACTACAAACACTACACTATAACCCCCAATAAACCATTTAATCTAAAATAACCCCCCTCTACACTAATCTATTAACACTTACACTACCTACTTACACTACCTACCCCCTAATAAACCTCCCCAACACTCTAATTACAAAAAATAAAAAAACCTACCTTACAGAAAAAAAAACCTACAGTACAGAAAAAAAAAACCTACAGTACAGAAAACAAAAAAACCTACAGTACAGAAAAAAAAAAATACATTACAACCGCACCCTCCACTACAGAAAATAAAAAAATGACACACCTGAAAAGGAAAGACAGATAAACACAATACAATACATACATATAATGCATTACATACATTACATACAATACATGACATTACATACATTACATATAATATATTACATATAATATATTACATATAATACATTACATACATTACATTACACACATTACATATACTATATTACATATCATACAAATCAAATACCCCCTATCTATCTAACATACAATCTATTTAATATAAAATAAATCCTAACTATATCAAATACATCCCCCTATCTATCTAATCTACAATAAATCCTAACTACATACACAGACCCTAATTCTAAGTTAAAATAAAATAAATACAGTCCTAACTACACAGACCCTAATTCTAAGCTAAAATAAAATAATTAAGAACACTTACCTTTAAGATGTTGCTTCGGATCACTAACCTAGGGGTAAAACAAAACAAAATAATTAGTACAAAACATTAAAATGAAATAAATAACCATTATATACATTCTAAATATTATACTCACCTTTCCAGCATGTCCCGTCATTGTTCAGCTCTTCCGGCGCGGCCCTGTTAAAAAAACACAATGCATTAATACAATATATAAACAGGAAATAAAATAAACATCTAAACATCGAAATATACATTTAACTTACTTGCCCGCGATGTCCCCGGCCTTCTCCCCTTCAGCCCCGGCTGGGCCTCGGAACCATCCGCGCTCTAAAAAAAAACGGAAAAAAAAACTAACGGAGGTCTGCACTCGCAGACCTCCCAGACGCTAATGAGCCTCCCGGAGTCCTTTCCGGGAGGAAATTGGCAATGGCGGCTTGTGATTGGCTGAAAAAGCTGTCTATCAATTTCAGCCAATCAAAAGTCGTCAATGTGTGAGCCAATCAGGATGGGATACACCCCAATATCTCACCCTGATTGGCTAAAACACTTGTCTATCTTTATGGGAACCAATCACAAGGCTCAGATGCCTTCAGCCAATCACTATGGGATACACCACCACGGAGTGATTGGTAGAAGACATCCGCGCATCCTGATTGGCTCATACATTGACGACTTTTGATTGGCTGACAGCTTTTTCAGCCAATCACAAGCCGCCATTGCCAATTTCCTCCCGGAAAGGACTCCGGGAGGCTCATTAGCGTCTGGGAGGTCTGCGAATGCAGATCTCTGTTAGTTTTTTTTTTTTTTTTTTTAGACCTCGAATAGTTCCGCGGCCCAGCCGGGGCTGAAGGGGAGAAGGCCGAGGACATCGCGGGGAGGTAAGTTAAATGTATATTTAGATGTTTATATGTTTATTTTATTTCTTGTTTATATATTGTATTAATGTATTGTGTTTTTTTAACAGGGCCGTGCCGGAAGAGCTGAACAATGACGGGACATGCTGGAAAGGTGAGTATAATATTTAGAATGTATATAATGTTTGTTTATTTCATGTTAATGTTTTGTACTAATTATTTTGTTTTGTTTTATTGACCACCATGAGTTATAGGGTTAATTATAGTTGCCTGGGGTTAATATTTTTAGTGTGAGTCCTTTCAGGACCTTTACGGTCCTTTAAGGACCCGCGAGGCGGGAAATTTAAAATTGAAATGCAGCAGGGTCACGATCGGTGCTGATCGGGGACCCCCGCTGCAGGAGGTTTATATGGGGACACTTCGGGGGTCCCGCGGCCGGGATTGGGTAATAGTGTGCCGCGGCCCCTTTAAGGAGCCGCGGCGGGGAATTTAAAAGTTTTAAATGCAGCGGGGGCCTGATCTTTGCAGATCGGGGACCCCCCCTGCAATGGGTTTATGTGGGGACACTTCGGGGGTCCCGATGGGGACCCCCAGCATAGAGGGGGGTTAATTTTAGGTGCCGCGGCCAGGATTGGGTAATAGTGTGCCGCGGCCCCTGTAAGGAGCCGCGGCGGGGAATTTAAATGTTTTAAATGCAGCGGAGGCCTGATCGGTGCCGATCGGGGACCCCCGCTGCAAGGGGTTAATGTGGGGGTGCTGCAGGGGTCTCGATAGAGACCCCTGCAGCATGGGAATGTGTATAGGGTGCAGGGGGGAGCCTCACACTGCTGTCTCGGGCTGCTACGAGGCAGCACGTAGAGGCTTTCGGATCCCTTGCGGGCACTTTTTGTGCCCGTAGGGATTCTTACGATATGCGAGAGTCATGCGTAGATTTAAGGCTGCGTGTGACTACGTAGCTCTCTCGGAGCCTATTCTCCATTTTTTCGTAGTCATATCGGAAAGCAGTCTGCGAGAGATTTGGAACTCGCAAATCGCAGAAAAACTGCCTTTTGAGAGCACCGAGAGAACTACGAGGGATAATTTAATAGGGCCCTATGTAACTATGTGTAACTATGTAACTCCTACAGAAGTCGAAGCTGACATTTTTAGTTGGATGCTTGTAATTGACACTAAGAATGCGGAGGTGGTTGAGTCAAAATTTCAATAACCAATCACATTGCAGCAGACTTCTAAGCTGACAGATCATTTTTACTTTATTTCAACAAAATATTTTAATAAAGGGGAAAAAAACACAGCCTTTTAACAGTTTGTAAGCCTACAGTAAGCGGGACCTCAGGGCAGAGGCAGGATATAGGCTAACCTGTATGGCACTATCTTTCACTAGGAGAAAGCAAAGTCTAGTAACAGGCCATGAGACAGGTACAGATGGGAGACAGCATAGTTTTGCAATATATTCAGAAGGTTCATTCAATTGGTAACACTCAGCAATCCATCAACAAGGCAAGGTCATACACAGCAATCAAATTTAAGATCACGATCAAGATCAAGTCATAAATTCAAGAGTGAAACGCGCCAGATAGGTGGTGGTCCCAGGAGGCATTTTGTGGGGTCCTTTCAAAGTTTTAGTCTAATTCCATGTACTTGCACTATTTTCCTTAGAACACTAAGGGGCCCTATTAAATTCCAAGCCCGCAGTGGCCACTGTACAGCCCGTAAGTCTTAGAATTTGCAGGGGTTACAGAGCGATTAAATTAGTAAAGGCTGCAACGGCATGGCTGGAATCCAAATCTGTAAACCATGCTTTGGCATGTAGCATTTCCGGGCGTGAACATGATAACTTATTCAAACCCGTAGTTACAGGTTTAGATGGAACCAATAGTAAAAGAGACCGTCATCATTACGTTACTAAAACATGGAGGTTACATTTCAATTACTTACGGTTTTGAAGTCCGAGTTGCAATCGGACCCGCATTCCTGAAATAATGTACTTTGAACAAATCAATGAATATAATATTCTATCAATGCAAGTTCTATTATATGTATTAACACATTGATTGTCGGGATCGATATAACACGGAAATTAAACATAAACAATATATATTTTTAATGTAGATTTGTGAGCTTGAGAATGGTGTGTTATTAATTTGAATACCTTTCATTGCTTTCCCTGTAATTTAAAATACAGTAGTGTGTTTATATTTGCTTTTACAGTGCTGCGGACAGGTGTTTTTAGCACCCTAGCAGGTCCTCTCTACTACCCATAGGATTTTTGGCAACATTTGCCATTTACTGGTGTGAAAACAATTGCAGGGTTGAGGACTTGTTGTCACAACCTACAATGATGATGGAGTATAGAGAATCCTAGTCCTCTTATCTCCTGTAGGTTTTAGACCTAAGATTTGGGTGACTCAGACCAATGGACAGTCTTTGTAGATGCAAGAGCATAAGTCCCAGCTTTTGCTAGTGTGTCTGGGAAACCTGGAAGGGAGTCAGAAACGATCTCCTCTACCAGCATATGCCCCTGGGTCAATAATACACCTGCACACAAAGTCTTGATGAAAATTATGAACAACTTTATTTGGAAAATAACATCTTTTAAACAGGCATACAACATTACCAGGAGGGGCTACCTTTAGTCAGCCCCTAACTGCCTCTGGCCAATCAGGCAGGGTACCTACGTGGGAACCATGAGACTCCTCCCCAGGTCCACCCACTAGGTGGGGCTAACTAATTCATTTGGCTCTAGCTCCCAAGAGAGAGACATCTCCCTGCCCTCTGGACTTTGCCTTGATTCTCTGAGTGGGAATCCCTGTAGACCCCCTGGGGTTATGGTGCCTGCCTGTCTGCTCTCCAACTGTGAGCTCCCCATTGTTAGTACTCTGCTGGACACTTAGCTATTTGGATTAACAGGCCTTTGGGAACAAAGGAGGTTTGGCTGTATTCAACGGCTTCCCCTCTACAATATAATAACATACTAATATAATAACATACATTCATATTTACAAATATAACACCCAATGTTTCACCCACATATAACCAATATATCCCAATAGATCCCTCACAGGATACTCATTACAATGAGCCTAAACATGGGAGGTATGGGAATATGCTAAGGGATAAACTTATAATACTTTATCCCCTAGACCACAACATAACAATATATCCATAACAAGTGGGCCCCAAACCTTTTCTTCCACAGCATGAGCCATGAACTTTGTCCAAACACAATATGGCCACTGGCTGATTCATGACACTTGTAGCAAAGCTATTTGCGATTGTAACATTTACGGAATTGAAAGCGCAAAGTGTTAGCTTAGTCGGAGTCCACAGCCCGTAGGGATTTTCAGCCTGTAACCCGCAGTTCGTTTGTGGGTAGCTAAAAGAGGCCAATTTAATATCCCTAACTTTATCAAGATCCTTTATGGGCTTCTGGAACTCCAAATCGGCAAATTTAATAGGGCCCTAAGGCTAGTTGTACACATATACACTAATGCAGAGGATTCCCACTTTCAGCCAGTTGGAATATTCTGCATGCTTCTGAGATTTAATTACAATTGTTAGACAGTCTAGATGTTATACTTTATATCTTTTTTGGTTTGAAGCATGCATACTTTATAATTGATAAGTTAGATGGGGTTAGAAAAACCCTAACCCCCTACTGAGAACTGTTAGTAACATTGCCCACTACAATTAAAGCTATACCCTTTCATGCCATTAATGCATGGTGGAAGGGGTTCAAAATTACTAAAAACTAATGTGGGTGTTGAAGGCCCCTCCGCCTATGCCTTGTTACTCCCTCATTCATAAAGTGAGCCCAGGTGTCTCCATGGGCACCTTCAATACATGAAAGGTGTAGTCCCTAATGCCCCTTATTAATAATCTATTGCATTGGAGTCCCTATGGGGCATCTACCTATATCCACAGGGCATTCTTAAGGACCCCCATTGTATGTTAAATGAACCCCCTACCATAAGGGGTCTCTATAGACCCTCAGAGTACCTAAAATAAAGCCCCTTACAATGGGGGTACTGATGGACCCACATGATACACTAACACCCTAGCAGTCCCTATGGATCCCCATGGTAGCCTAACACCCATCCACATATGTCATTTGTCATATTCCCTTACACTATACCCCCTAGATCAATGGTTCTCAAACCTCTCCTTAGGACCCACCTGACAGGCCATGATTTAGGTGAAAAACTGTGTGAAAACAAAGGTGAAGCTATTTGAGGCTCCACCATCTGTTGAATACTAGTTGCCTCACCTTTGTTAACACACTGTTAAACCTAAACCATGGCCTGTCTGATGGGTCTTAAAAAGAGGTTTAAGAAACACTGCCCTAGAGCAGTAGTTTTCAAACCTCACCTCATTCAAACATTGTTTGAATACACTAGGCAATTAGAGTCTGTTCAACACTAATTGCTCCTCCTGTGTTCACACAGTGTTAAACCAAAATCATGGCCTGTCTGGTGGGTCTTGAGGGGAGGTTTGAGAACAACTTCACTACACTATCTATCCTAAAAGTACACAAAATAAATATGAATTACAATATAAAATAACATCAGCACAGAAAAAAAAAGAACTACAGAAAACAATAAAATACTATTAAAATAATTAAATCAATAACATGTAAAGAGATTACAGAACATTATAAAAAGCTATAAACCTGTAGGGGAAAGTAGGTTAATTAATACCCATCCATGGAAGATCCTTCAGCAATGATCCACAAAACCGTTGTTCTCAGTCTGCTGGCCTTGATTAGCGCCACACAAAATCTTGATGGAAGCCCTTGGTCATCATCTTCTGGTGCTCCGGAAAATGGGCCTCTTCTTTCTTGATTAAAGACAATGCTTCCTCCCATTACCCGATAGCAGAGGATATCCATAACAAAAACATGCTACACTATAAAAAATAATAATTTACTTAACTAACGGAGCTTTACATTCTCTTCCCTGATTGGCTCTTTCAAAAGCCAATCAGATTGGGACTACTCTAACCATAGGTTACAAAGCTGGACAGTGGTGCCATCAAGTCTGGAGGTCTGATGGAATTAAGAGTATAACTTAGGCCCTGCTTTTCCCGGCCAGAAAACCCATTTGTGCCAGCACTGGCCCATTGACCGGGTTAGTAGGATTTATTTGCAGAGGTCATATGCCCAGTAGCTGGAAATAACAATCACACTCTTTCCTCACCCTACAATTCCCATGTGTAGGGCCTCATTCTATTAGCGGCCGCAGCCGTTGCGGGGCCGCAAGGACCGGCCGCAAGCTATTCTGCTATTCTATTCCCTTACGGCCGGGGATTCCGGCAGGCTTGCGGCCGGTGCCTTGCTATCTCTTGCGGCCGCTCGCGCCGGAGGAAAGCCTTTGATCTAAAACGGCCGCAAGATATTTGCAATTCAATTGCTCCGGGAAACCTCTCTGCAAGGCTAAAAGCGAGCCGCTGCTTACTTGCAGGAAAGAGGTCTCGCTAGCACCAATTAAGCACATAAAATAGCTCAAATAAAGCCATCCTGCACTTTGAGAAGACTATAAAGGGATTTTAGGTGTTAGAAAAAATAGCACATAATTATCCTGTACTCAAATCCGTAAAATATTTTATTTTTACTATCCGTAAAATATCCATGTAAAAAGTCCAGAGTGCTTGGAGCACCTCAGACACACCCACGCCGCAGCCGGAAAATAAACAGTTAATTTGAACTCTGGTTTGGGCTGATGTGCAAGCTTGAGAGGGGGTTCCTTTTAATCCTCATGTCCCCCAATATGATCCCTAGCATTTACAGAGCTGTACAGTGCAGGCTTGAATTTATTTTTGCGTTTTTATATTTCAGAGCTTACGGCCGGTTCCAAGATATGCGGCCGGCCGTAAGATGAGATCCTTGCGGGGCCGTATAATAGAATTGCGAGTTAACAGAACCCCCGCAAGGAATCGCAGCCTTACGGCTGATTTACGGCCGATAATAGAATGAGGCCCGTAGTGATTTCCAACCTGCTTTGTGATTTTGGGCGGTAGCGTCAAAACCAGTTGAGGAGTCTGTTGTTGAATATATGCAAATGTTGTGGTTAACCACAGACAATCGATCAAAAGGGGCATGGGTTACAACACTTAACCTCTATTAACCTCAATTGGATAACTAGACAGGTTGTTAAATGTATACATAAGTTTCCTGGGTTTCAAATGTTTGTTAAGAAACAGGCAGTGATTATCAGAAAGATATGTGTTATATAGATAAGTTCAGTGTACGTACAAATTTATAGGCAGCAAAGTAAAATCCAGCTTTGAACACCCACAGGGAGATTACATAACCAAGTACACTGAAGAGCGCAGCCAGATAAAGAGTTTGACTTTTCTGGTAGAGACCACAGGAAGTAATGCTCCAGGGTGGAATCACATTGTTGGGTGTGGTCTGAGCTCACAGCTGAATCAGAGCAGAATGATAGAGAGAGGGAGAGAGAGAGACTACATATACCAGGCCACTTTGCAACACAGAAACCCCAGAATATGATACAAATGTAACAACTAACTTCTGTTTCTCCTGAAGGGCCAAAACGAATTATGAATTTTATGCTAATCTCAGCAGGGATTTTTTAGGGATGTCAACTAATAAAAGCTGCAGTGTGCAAACTGGAAAGATTTAGCAAACATCAGGGTGACTTTGTAAATGTTTATTTTGGTATTTTTCATGCAATTTTTTTTAGCATACATTACTGATTCTTCTCTATCAAATGCATTCATAATCCAGGAAATTTAGATACGCCTTTGACCTAGTTTTTACTCCACTCTAGACTGTCTGAAAAACTCCAGTTTGCTCCTCCTATGGAGTTTGAGCTATAACAGCAGTGCCACTGTGAGGTTGGGGATTTCTAAGGGGTGTAAATGGGGCAACTTCCTGGGGGGTCGTGGGTGGGTGTAGAGGGCTTCCACATAAAGGAGCCATAGACATCACAGTTTGTGGTAATAGATAAAAGTCCCAGCGGATGAAGGTGATTCATATTTGGGGTTAAACTGAGTGAAATTACTCTTTCCAGTTGCAATGTCCAGGGATTATGGTATGGTAATCTTGCACTCCGGTATGAATTGTGACAAACTAAAAACAACAAACTTCACTCTTTACTGTAGAAAAATGTACTTTTTATATTATATTACATTTATTAAGCACTTGGTACTTCCTTTAGTTTTAAACTGTACCATATTTGGAACATCAAATTTGTCACTTTAAACTTTAAATTAATTTATATAATAAGCAGACTAGACAAACCTATTGTTCATAATTGACTTCTCTATCGTTCAGACTCACAAATGATATAAAACGTGTATTAACAATTATTAATATATTTTTTAAATACAATTTCAATTGTAAAATTAATTTACAGAGCTGCACTTTTTATTTTTCTGCACTATTTTCCTGAAAAATGTATTGATAACCCAAAAATATATTTTTTAATATGTGTTGTTTTTTTCAAAGGGTGCTTTTAGGGTCCATAATTCCTGAGTTTTTATTGGTAAAGATAAACAACTTTTAATTTTAGGAATACCAGGAGCTGTGTGCTGTGGCCCACTGGAGAAGGAACTGGCAACCCTCTTAAGTATCTCTGCCATGAATACCAAGTGGATCAGCATGGTGTGTTGCGGTCCATGAGGTCACCAAGAGAGTTGGACATGACTGGACGGCACAAACACACAGCATAATGAAAGCACTCTCAGCCTAATCATATAAATGTATAAAAATAATGAAATTATTATTTTTTGGTTTTCCTCAGCTTGCTTTAAGACTTGGCTTTTGCTACTGTGTAAGAAGGGCAAACTATAACTCTGCCTATTACTTCTAATGCACACAGAACAGTCTGTGGCTTCCTAATAGTTTGCATAGCCAAGTGGTACATTTTTTTAATATATGTTGAGTGCTTGTAAAGATTAAATGAGAAGATTCAGGACGTACCCACCTCACTAGGTGACACACTGCAAGAGATGGAGGAGAGAGGCCAACTAGGCATGAATACTTTCTAACTTAATATATAATTGTGCTACTAGGACTTGCATTATGCTGCACCAGTAATATATTTATTTCTGCTGAAGGGTGGGGACCTTGAATGCTCAGATGCTTTTTTTTAAATGTGACATCTCATTATTTTACTAAAAATATCTATGTTACATGGTTACATAGTTACATAGTAATTTAGGTTGAAAAAAGGCTTTAATCCATCAAGTTCAACCTTTTTAGATCTCCTCTGATCTGCAATACGCAGATTTATTGTTAATTGATTGAGAGGATTAATTCCTGGATCAATACTCCATCTCTATTTATCCAGGATAGCCCTTAATGCCAATTTTATTTAAAAATATATCCAATCCCTTTTTAAAGTTATCTATCGAATCTGCTGTCACCACCTCCTTTGGTAGAGAATTCCACAGATTAACCACCCTTACTGTGAAGAACCCTTTTCTTTCTTTAAGGTGAAACCTTTTTACTTCTAATCTCAAAGGATGTCCCCTTGTCAGTTGAAAACCTCTTGGCACAAAATGTTTTCTTCACAAAGCCTTGTATTGACCTACATCACATAATATAATTGTCAAACTGCGATTCGTCGTCACGCTTGCGACGAATCGCAGTTTGACATTGATGAACTGCGCATTGCGCAGCAGTAACCACGCTTGCACAGAACGCGGCGTCAGCCGCGCATGCGCACAGCTCGACGCGAGCCGCGCATGCGCACAGCGCGACGCGAGCCGCGCATGCGCACATCGCGACACGAGACGCGCATGCGCACAGCGCGGCGCAAGCCGCGCATTCGCACAGCGAGGCCCGAGCCACGCATGCGCACAGCGCGGCGCAAGCCGCGAGCAGATGGGAGAGTGGGAAAGAGTGGGGAAGAGGGGGGGAAGAGGGAGGGAGAGGCACAGAGGGAGAGTGGGGAAGAGGCACAGAGGGAGAGTGGGGAAGAGACACAGAGGGAGGAGGTGGAAACACAGAGGGATAGGTGGGAAAGAGACACAGGGGAGGTAGAGGAGGGGGAAAAGATACACAGGAGTGAGAGAAGGGGGAAGAAACACAGGGGAGGGAGAACAGGGGGAAGATACACATGGGAGGGAAATGGGGGGGAAGAGGGGAACAGACACAGGGGGAAGGGGGAAAGAGACACAGGCCAGGGGGGAACAGGCACAGAGGGAGAGGGGGAAGAGACACATGGGGGAGAGATACAAAGGGTGAGGGGGGAAGAGACACAGAGGGAAAGGGGGGAAGAGGTACAGAGAGAGGGGGGAAAGAGGCACAGAGGGGGGAGACACAGAGGAAGGGGTGAAGAGACACAGTGGCGAGAGACACAGAGAGGCGGGGGAAGAGGCACAGAGGGAGAGGGGGAAGAGACACAGGGGGGAGAGATACAGAGGGTGAGGGGGAAGAGACACAGAGGGAAAGGGGGGAAGAGGTACAGAGAGAGGGGGGAAAGAGGCACAGAGGGGGGAAACAGAGGAAGGGGTGAAGAGACACAGTGGCGAGAGACACAGAGAGAGGCGGGGGAAGAGGCACAGAGGGAGAGAGGTGGAAGACACAGAGTGGGGAGAGACACAGAGGGTGAGGGGGAAGAGACAGGGAGGAAGAGGCACAGAAAGAGGAGGGGGAAGAGACACAGGGGAGTGAGAGGAGGGGGTAGAGACACAGGGGAGAGAGTGCAGGGGGGAAGATACACAAGGGAGGGAAATGGAGACACGAGGAAGGCGGGAACAGACACAGGGGGAGGGGGAAAGAGACACAGGCCAGGGGGGAACAGACACAGGGGAGGGTTGGGGGAGACACGGGGGGGGAAGAGATGCATGGGAGGGAGAAGGGGGAAAGAGACACAGGGGAGGGGTTTAGAGACACGGGAGGGAGAGGGAGGTAAAAACACAGGGGGCAGGAGATACAAAGGAGGTAGACGAGGCGGAAGGAGACACAAGGGAGGGAGAGGAGGGGGGAAATAAGACACGAGGGAGGAAGTAGACAGAGGGAGCGACTCGCAATGAGCTCTAAAGGGGCTCATTGCAAGGCCTGTGATGAGCGCCAAAGGCGCTCATCACAAGGCCAGTAAAGTAGAGGGGGAGAGGCTTACATTGTGTGGCAAACAGCATTGCCAGGCTTCAGTTTTTATTGCCGTCATTTTTGACGGGCAAGTCGCTAGTATATTTATATAAGGTAATCATATAAATAGAGTAAATAAGTTTAATTTAGTTAGTCTTTCATAACTTAGCCCCTACATTCCCTTTATTAGCTTTGTTGCCCTTCTCTGGACTTTTTCCAGCTCCAAAATGTCCTTTTTATGTACTGGTGCCCAAAATTGTACTCCATATTCCAAATGAGGGCTTACTAGAAATTTGTATAGTGGGAGAATTATATTTGCTTCCCTTGCTTCTATACCCTTCTTCATACATGCTAATATTTTATTTGCCTTTGCAGCTGTTGCTTGGCATTGAGCACTGTTACCTAGGCCGGTTGTCCACAAGTACTCCCAAATCCCTTTCCATATCTGATGCCCCTAGATTTGCTCCATTAAGATTATAAATTGCATGGGTATTTTTCCTTCCCAGATGCATAACTTTACATGTATTCATATTAAATCTCATCTACCACTTAGATGTCCATTCCTTTAATTGTTTGCAAATCCCTTTGGAGGGAAAGTACATCATTTTCTGATTTAATTACCTTGCACAACTTTGTTTTTCATCAGCAAAGATGGAGACACCACACTCCAATCCCACTTCCAAGTCATTAATAAATATGTTTAAAAGGAGGTGACCTTCCTGTCTTTTAGCCAGCTCTCAATCCATAAGCAAATATTTATGGCAATTCCTGTATCCCTTAGTTTGCTCAATAGTCTCCCATGTGGCACTGTATCAAAAGCCTTTGCAAAATCCAAATAGACTACATCCACTGAGTTGCCTTGATGCAAGTTCCTACTAACCTCCTCATAGAAACTAATTAAGTTTGTTTGATATGACCTATCCTTCATAAATCCATGTTGGCTCCTACTTATAATCATGTTGAGAAAGCTGTTAAAGCTAAAACTAGTGCACACCATCAGATAAAATCTTAAAGTTCAGAAAGCTTTGGGGGGGGGGGGGGGGGTTGTGTATGCTTTTACAGCCTTTGAATCCATCCCATAGACAACTACATAAATAAGTAGGATAGAGACTTTGGGCCCTATTAAATTGTCAAAATGGCAATTTTTGAAGCATGTAATGTAGTGCGCAAAAGTTACTGCTATTCAATTGGCCTCCTCTAGCTAACCGCAATCTATTTGCGAGCTACTGGCTGAAAATTGCTGCAGTTGTCAAAATTGTAACTTGATCTTTCAAGGCCTCAAATGTTGCAATCTCTAAAATCGCAAATCGCGATTCATTGCAACAATTCCAAGAGCCCGCAAATGCCTTCAAACCCATAAATGGCAAATGTAGCAAAAAATGCTACGGGTACTAGAGAGGATTCACAAGGGGTTTAAACACCTGTTTTTAACACTATAAAAGCCAATAAAAACAAAATACTGGATACAGGGAAAACAATGAAAGACATTAGAATTAATTGCACAACAGTCTCAAGCTCGCAAATCTGCAATAAAAAAAAAAACATTTACGTTTAATTTCCGTGTTAAATAAATCTGGGGAATCAAGGAGTTATTACATATCAGTTGACCCACATGGACTATAACAGTTTCTTCATTCATTTTTATTGATTTTTACATCGCTGGATTGCAAATTCAATTGCATATCGGACATTTAAACGCCATGTTTTACTGATGTCATGATGACGTTCTCATTTATCATTGGCTGTTTCTAAATCGTTGCTTACTGACTTGCTTAATTGATCATGATCATGCCCTGAAATTCTACGTACGGTTACATGGTTTACGGATATGGCTTTCGGGCTTGTTCAATTAAATCGATTTGTAACTGTTGCAATTTTATTTTAAATAGGCCCCTTTGACTGTTATACATTAGGTTTAAGGTTTCGTATGTGCATGCTTCACAATCGGGGGGGGGGGGGGGTTGGCTGAGTGGTAAGAGTAATTACCAATGATATTACCACATTCTCCATTTTCTTTTTTCCTTGTTCTATTATTATTTTTATTTTGTTTCAATGATGGTTTGAAGAGCATCAGGACACCCATGGTGGTTTCATACCCACCAAATAATCAAAGTATACAACTGTCCTCTGCTTTATCCTGTAACTTAAATAAAAATTATCAGAAAAAAGGGTAAAATTTTTGGGATTTCAACTCACAAACTTCCATATCAGGGGCAGCTGTACTAAACCATCTCACAATATGAATAATAGTGAGTGAAAAACAACGCTGAAACTAATATAAGGAATGCACCACTTGTTCACTCAGTCTGATCAGTTTAGTGCTACTGCGCACTACAGAGAGAGATTCAGAGGTGGAAACAAGCAGCCCCATTAAACTTGGGCTATGTGTAAATCCGTTGCCGTAAAGTAGCCCGCAAGACTTACGGCTATTATATTAGTATCTTAAACCTACCCGCAGACGACTTTCGGTTTTTGCCGTTGAAAGGCCGAAAAAAGCCTACGGGATGTGGAACATGGAAGTTCGAAGTCGCAATTCCTTTGTTCTCTCAAGCCCGTAACTGCTACAATTCCAATCATGCTATTAAATTGCAACAAATTCACTTGCGTTCAACCCCGTAACATGCAAATGGAGCCTAAAGCCCAACAAGTGATAGAAAGGACTCGCTAGGGGGGTTAGGTCTAATCCGTAGCCCCGTAAATGCAAATAGCACACTACTGTACTTTTAATAAAAGGGAAAGTGATGTTAGGTCTAAGAATTAATAGCACAACATTCTAAAGCCCGCAAATTGGCCCAAAAAATACTTTATTCCATGTTTGATTTCCGTGTTATATAGATGTGCTAATAGGTATAATGAAACTTGCATGTTATAGAATATCATATTTACAGCTTTATTAATATTGCATTATTATGGAATGTGGGACTGAAATTGTAATTGTAGGACTTTGAAATCTAATCTCCCCTTTTTCAGTGACGTAATGATGATCTCTTTTTCCATTGGCTCTGTCTAAACCCGTATGCAACGTTCCAAGGGTAGGGGCTATACAAGCTCAGAGCTACCTGCCATAGACTACAGGTTATCTACCCACAAGGACCTTTGGGTTCTTTGAAATCTCGGCACCAGCACCCGGATATCTGGCTTCTGTATCAGTCAGAGTCTCTTTATCAGGAATCAGCGCTTCCAGGAGTCACAGTAACCTTCCTGTAATAGTGACCAGAACAGTTTACTTGTAGGGTGGAGATATGTTCAGTATCACAGCCATCCAGGAGAACAGCAACAAAATAAAGAGAACATAAGATTTCTATATGTCTCAGAAGTCAAGTGATTTATTTTTTAAATGACAGCAGTATTTATAGGGGATTGATACAGAGTGGGTGTACACAATATAACAATGAGAGGGGGTGGCAGACAATCACAAAAGATAAACTCCACATGGATCTAACAAAAGTTTCCTGAGAGTAATAGGCTTAGTCTCCAATACACATCCTGCTGTCTCTAGCACATATCAGATGGGATTAACTTTGTTAACAATGGACCAGAACAGATAGAGGTACAATAGATAGTAGTACCATAGAGGTATCTGATCACTGCAGACTAAGCACTCAGTTTTAATCCCATCATGATCACTCAGTCACAGTTTAAACATAACACAGAATACACTTATATTAAAGAAGGAATTACATACAGGATAAGTCAAGGACATATGCCATAAGACCACATGAAGCAGGGTGGTACACTATGGCACCCCACCACCGACCTGCCCACATTTCCCATGTGGCAATATAGTTCTTCTACCCATTTTCCAATGGAGCAGTCTGTCCTCTATGGTGGCTCAATGCACCAGGATCCAGGCCCTGGAAAGGGGTCCATGACACCATAATTACGTGTTTGACTAATTGATTCTGCGCAGGGCTGCAAATCCAACGTTCAACAATTGAGTTACGGGTTTACATCTCAAGCTTGTAACTTGCAGCCCCTTCTAATTTAATAGCACCGTAACTCGGCCAAAATTCAAGCCCGCATCTGTTGCAGGTCTCACGTTGCACTTACGGTGCTAGAATTTAATGGGGCTGAATGTCTCTAAAACTATGAATGCTTATAGCTCAATCAATTAAGCAGCAATTTGATAGAGGAAAACACGTTTTCTACATACTTATAAGCCATGAATCTGATTGTGCAGAACCCATCTCATAACTTATTATAATTTATTATATGTTATATACATTTATGCTGACGTGAATCTACCAGTTTGGCTTCTGGAGATCAGTTTCCTGAGGTCGGAGGAGACTTTAAATATATTGAAAGTGTATGTTTGCTCAGTGGAAAAGTGTCAGTAACAATTGCCAGTGCTCTCAGCAGGGCTAAATGGGCTAAAGCCTAATTAGTTTATAACACATCCACTTGAGTAAATAACAGGCAGCTGTAGGAACAAAAACAAAATGGAGCCACACAGTAAAGAATAATTGCATACAAAAGCTGTGTTTAGTTATGCAAAAAACAATATATATAAAAAAATCCTTAAAATACACATCTCTTTAAATAACATCAATTCATCTTTAGGGTAATTCATAAGCAGAACAATGTATAGAATATAATATATCTAAAATTGCAGAGCCATTCCATAGTGAACCATTAATTCAGACTGCATTTCCAAGCCAGCATTTTTTCCACTCCAACCTGAAAGAAAATCTCTCAAGGGATTCACAGGCTGGAGCTATTTTTAGAGAACCATAGGAAACTGTGTCCTATGGATACCACATTGACAATGACATTTTGCATTTGACCTTTCTATTGGTTGGAGGCGCCAGTATTGTCTTCGTACGACAAGCTTAAGAAATGTGATTAATACTCACAATGTGTAATAGGACAGGGCAGAAGATAATTTTTTTCCCTTTGTGTAAAGAAAGAACTCTGATAAATAACATCAGCCTGTACACATATAAGTGTAATTAATAAAACATAACTTTGATTCATTTGAAAATCCTATAAATCTAAAATTAATTTTTTTGTCTGATAAAATTTGCTATCTTATGTGCACCTTTGTAAGAACAGCAACAGTTTTACTGGGGTGGGCATTTAAAGGACCCCTTCAGTCACATATTTAATAAAATATTTTTTAAGAACTAAACCTGATTATGGACAGGTTGTTTTTACAAAGGAAATTAAAAAAGTACAATATATAATGCGTAATTTCTCTTAAGAGGGAGCCTTCATTGACTTGGTCAAGCAGCTTTCTCCTATTGAAAGGATTGTGCCTTGGTTTGCATTAATTCTATTAACAGCACCGGCCATTGAGAATTCAATATTTTTATTGTTACCTCCAAAAGCAGAAATAAAAATGGTGCAGATGTATTTTTCTATTTATTATTTATTAATGCATTACAACTAACAAATCCCAAAACATATTCACATACAGATGTATTTTTACCTTCTGCTAACATTGTGGTCATTATTAAGTGTAATTCTTCTAAGGAGCATATTGTAAATATAAGAATATAGTGGTCCTAAAACCTTTGCAATAAAGAAAGTAGAGCTAATATATTAAAGTAAATCTTCAGTGCATATACAGTAGATATAAGGGGCAGGCAATATTGTCAAAGAGTAAAGACCACAAGACAGGATTTCATGATTTCCTTGCTGTGTGGATGTGAGTCAACCAGAATGGATGAAACTTTGATTGACTCACATGTAGGCAGCAGGGAGATCCTGAAATGTTGGTATGTATTGGCATTAGAGGTGTGCCCTTGCCTTCCACTATTGTAGTATATCACTGATACAAAAAAAAATTATATAAATGTAGATAATATATTAAATCGTTTACAATAATTCCTCTCAGAAGAACGAAGCAAGAACAATAGAGAAAAGTTCCAAGAAAGCCAGGTTTGTGGTCAACCCAGCTTGTACTCATACCTGAGCATAGCGCTCAGCACACCATTGCCCTTGCAAGTAAATACCTAGACCAGCATCAGTAAAAACTCAGTGTTACCCCTATAATCAGCTTTTATCAAGGATCATCCCATTAAATGTTTAAAAAAATTATATCCCGAGTCTGGTATCTCCCTTTAAGTGGCTTGAAAGCCTGATTTGATGAAAAGGAAGCATAACACTAGCCTTAGCCAAAGGCTATCTGTGACAAATATCCTGCCGACAGGGATTCTGCAGGCCTAATACTAAGTGTCATTTTTGAACCACCCAAAAGGTTGGATGATCCGAGCACAGAGAATGCACTTTCTCCTCAGTCAATCTGAATTTCATAAGATTGGATTCCAAGTGGAGTAGTGATTCCAAGGAACTGCAAAGTGGAAGAAAGACCCTAAGATTTTTCAAATGACAAATATATGACCAAAGACGAAAAAAAAGTTTGTTGAGACCTCCAACAATCAAGAGAACAAGAGGGACCCACAAACAAAAAGTAATCTACCAGAAACCTGAGTGACTACCCAATAGTACAGTAACTTCCCTGTAGCCAGTTCTCAAATGTTTTTTAATTAACTTCCTGTATTGTTTTTTCTTCTCATCATCTGCTTTCTTGGGTCCTCTTTAACCTCAGAATAGCAAGATACTGGCAACAAGGAAAACATTTCTAAGAACTTAATTAGATAAGTGTTTTCCTAAACCCCTTGTAGTACATAGATAAGAAGTCTTGTGAGCCCTGTCATCAACAATTATGGTAGAACCTTTAGTAGGCATCACCTGATTACAATGGAAAGCCAGATTACATGATGCAGTGGAAAGCTGGGGGAAATTAGCAGATACTTAGGCGGGAGCTGTAGCCTAACCTACTGAAACCGCTGCAGTGGAAGAAAGGGGAACCCATGCCAAGGAAGGATTGGAGACTGCAGGGATAACAGAAGAAGCACTGTGTCTAGCTTCTAACTGATCCAAGAACATATGAACCTGGGATACCCCTCCTGTAGATGATCAGGAGGATTGTAGTACAAATAGTGGTGTCCTTGAGGATCTCCCTCTCCAAGATGAGATGCCCCCACCAATTACTTGGTATGTCACCAGATAAATCCACTTCAGGCTGATAATGTTATGTCACCAATCATTTATTTGCATATATATGCATATAAAAAGCTCATAAAACTCAAAAAAGTGCAAATATAAAAAAAAGATAAAAAGATATGATCAATATAATAAACAATCTTATCAACAGTAATAATCAAGCTTATCAAACATGTTTTAACACAGCAGTGGCTTTCTCAGTGATATAGTAGTTTAAGAAATGCTTGTGTAAACTCACAGCACTGTATCCATAAGAGGAAAAAAAAGGTTGTAAATGGAAAATTTAACGCTCACAGCCTCTTTAAAGTAAAACTGAAACCAATTATGTTTGGAGCTGGTGTCATGTGACATAATGACATCATTACATTCATCATGTTATAACCCTCCCATATTGCTGCAAAGCAATGATTTCAATATGCTATAAAAATATCCCTCAATTATATAATAATTAAAGAAGTGCTTGTGTGAACTCACAGCACTATATCTATAAACATAAAAAGCTTATAAAGGGAAAATATTAAATCATAAGCCTCTTAAAACAAAACAAAACTGGGACCAATCCTGTTTGGAGCTGATGTCATGTGACATGATGACATCATCATATATATCAGGTGATCGGCGTCACATATAGTTGCCAAGGAACAGTTTCAAAATGCTATAAATACTGTACATCCCACTTAGAGATATATAAATAATACAAGTGAGAAAAACAGCATAAAACTATTGTTTATAATGAACTAATGTACATCTTATGGATCAAAATCTAAAAACAGAGAAAATCTAAAAAATATATATAAAACCGAAACCATCAAGAGCAAGGTACCTATGAGTCAAGTGAAATTATGGCTTCATAACATCCATCACGTGACTACCATTTTGTTCCATTATATACTTAAATCTTCCAACTGTCCCTATAATTATTATACAGCGATTCCAAACGCTGTAAAGTAAAGACAAATGGAACATATCTATACACCTAAAGGGAAGGCTCCAGCAAAGTCCAGAGTGCCGGAGACACTACCACGATGTACAATAAGGGGCACCAAGCCATAAAATAAAATACAAAAAACGGCACCAAGCCATAAAATGAAATAGGGGAGAGGGCTTTAATCCCAAGGGAATTATATAATGTTGTAATGTATATATTGTATTCTGAAAAGAACCATGCATCTAAAAAGGTAATATAATGGCAGGGTTGTATATACATTTTACTAGTGGATAAAACCATATTTCTATTCTTAACCTTAAGAGGTACACACGTACTACAATTTTTTATCCCACAATCATAACTACCTGTTAGAGGGTTCATCCATGCACTCCCACTTGTAGCCCCCTTATGTGTCCTTAACTGCCTCGGCACTAATTGAAGTTTTTCCTGAAGGTTACTGTTGGTTTATCAGGTAATATTTCTCTCAAACACTCGTATTTTAAGAGAATGGGCCAAGATTCACTAGCTATGTCTCGGAAAGGTTTGGCTGCTGCATTATATTTTGTTAGGGAACAACAATTAGATGTGTTTTTACTCTGTTCCCTCATCTGAATAATTTTCTTTTTTCTCTCCAAAGCTTGTGCTTTATTTCTGTCTTTCTCTATTAATTTTGGTTTATATCCCATAGCACTGAATTTTTGGTCCATAATCTTACTTTCAGTATCAAAATCTACCGACTCACTACAGTTTCTTCTGACCCTTTGGAATTTGCCAAATGGGATGTAATTAATCCACCTAGGGTCATGGCAACTAGTGGCATTTAAATAGTCATTCATAGCCATAATTTTGGTCAAAAGCTTAGTAGTAATCAATTCATTATTACCCCTAAGGAGAGCATCCAAAAAGGGAATTCAAATGAATTTGTGTCCATAGTAAATTGTAAATTCATCCTGTTCGAATTAACATACTTTCAGAACGATTCTTTTAAACCATTTTTTTTAATATAACCGCTGTTTTAACCCCTTGATTCCTGTTCTGCGTCCTGATTGTCCTGGAATAGAATACAGCCACAGAGAAGACCAGCCACTGCATGGTCCAAGGGAGGATTCCTGTAGCCAAGGCAAAAGACTACTAGAGCTGAGTTTGACCCCTTCCCTCCGTTGTGACAGACCCATTGTTGAGGCTGAGATGCAGGTTGCACAGGCAGCAAAGGTGGAGTAGTTGAAACCATTGCAAATGGTAAATGTCACATCTACGGGTAAAGGCTCTTGTGCTGCTGTCAATCTTCCAACTGCCTCTCATGGCAGCGCACCTGGAAGGCAAAAATTGACAGCAATTACCATGTGTCATGATTCTGGGGCTCCCCTTCACCCCAACAAGTACCACTGTTATCTGGGACTCTTAAACATCCCATTGATAACACAAAGGCTTTCAAAATGGAAAAGAGATCTCAATAGGAGAAAACAGGGGGATCGGATCTAGCAGACATAAAAGTGGCAACAGAAGCTGCTCTTGACACACCAGGAAAGTAGAAAAAAGAGCAACAACAGAGGAGGGAGGAACAGTAGAACAGGGGAAGGGGTAGCAACCGAGGAGAAGTGACCAAAAGAGGTCTAGACAATGAAGAAGAGATAGAGGATTGCCCACCTGTCTAAGCTTACTACCCCCCCTCCAGGTGCACTGGTGGTCAGTGGGGTCATATTAGCATTGGCTGCTCTTCTTTCTGTCTTCTTATTTTTCCTGGAGTGGCATTGGCGAATGGGGATGGGTCCCTCCATCTTCGTGTCCAGTGCATGTAATGTCATCAGCACGCTTTACAATGTCACTTTTGGTCCTCCTACTGTAAGAAGTCGAGTCAGAAAGAAGATGGAGATGGTGGCATCATTGGCACAAGAAGTAGGTGCTGCTTCAGAAGGGTGGAAGATTTTGTAGGATATTCAGAAGGGTGCTCAGTGGCTGTAGGAATGGCTGATTGGGCCTCTGGACCTAGAGACTGTGTTACCAAGCCAACCATTGAGGTGATCCCAGTAACATATAGGCTCAGAAGCTGTGAGGCCGTCGGGTGAGGCCGTTGAATAGTACTTTAGATGGTAGGTGCAGAGAGGTTAGAAGATTGTGATCTGAAAAGACCCCAAGCAATCTTTGGTCCTTTTTAAATGACCTGGGAGTGAATGAGCTCTTGAAGGGAAGTGAAGAAGAAGGCTGGGGCACCTCCTTATAATACTTCCCAACTCACTCCTCCTCACTCCCCCTCCCGGCTGTTTTCATGCCCCCTTCTGTCCACTTATTTCTTCCAGGGTTGGCTGTCATGTAGCTTCTGCAAGCCTCAGTTAGGGCAACAGCTATGTCTGACTGCAATTTTGAAAATATTGAGAGCAGTGTGTCCAACATGGATGAAATGTTGCTGACAAAATGTAGAGCATCTAAATGATTTTAAGTTTTATTGTTTTGAGTAACACAATATAAGTCTTTGCACCCTTTTAAGAAAATATAGCCCTTTCCTTCTCGTTTTGTCATCTTTGAACAAGGTTTCTCAGTTGTACATTTGTTTGCACTAAGTTAAGTTAGAAATCTGCAAGTTAGAAATTTGGTGCAGTTACAGATGTATTTAATTGACTCAAGCCTGCAATTACATGCTCACAGCCCCAACATGCAAACCATGAACCCGTACATAGCATTTCAGGGCATGATCATGATCAATTAAGCAAGCCCATATGTTACAATTTAGCCCAAGCCAATAGTAAATGAGACAGTCATCATGACGTCAGTAAAACATGGAGTTTAAACTACAATCAATTAGTGTTTAAAAGTCCGATTTGTGATCGGACTCGCAATCCAGAAATGTAGATATCAATAAAAAAGTAATAAATCTACTATTCTAGTCCATGCGGGTTTCATGATATGTATTAACTCCTTGATTCCTGGGATCAATATAACACGAAAAATAAAACGTAAAAAAAAAAAGTTTTTGGGTTGCAGATTTGCGATCTTGATACTGTGGTGCAATTAATTTTAAAGCCTTTTATTGCTTTCCCAATATTTTAAGGTACAGTAGTGTGTGTTTGTTTGCTTTTGCAGTTATACGAACAGGTGTTTAACCCACTTGTGGGTCCTAGCTAGTACTCTTATAATTTTTTGCTACATTTGCCATTTAGGGGTTTGAAGGCAATTGCAAGCTTTTTGAATTGTAAATAAATATCGATTTTGCGTCTTTAGCACTGGTAATATTTACAGGCTTGAAACATCAAAGGAGGAGATAGGACAGAGTTACCCTTTTGACAACCACAGTGCTTTTGAGCCTGTAACTCGCAACTGGAATGCAAGTAGCTAAAAGAAGCCAATTAAATATCTGTAACATTTACGGGCTCCATTACGGGCTCCAGTAATTGCGAATTGGACAATTAAATAGGGGCCATAGACTGTAAAATAGAGTTAAAGTAAAGTCTCTGCTTACGTTGCCATAATTAATATAAAATTGCTGTTGAGATCACTAATTTTTCATTCAAAAAACAAGTTTTCGATATATTTGAACAAGTTTTTATGAGCATCATAGGAAATCTGTAAGTTTGCTGAGCATTTAAAGTGTAATATAATGTACGCAATCTTGTCACTTTAAAGAGCCACAGTAACAAATAATATATATATTTTAAAACTTTGGTCTGACTAAGATTACATTTTGATGTGTCTGCTAGTCCCTGGAAGCATTTATTATACGCTGGTAGAAGCTTTGTGTTTGTTAGAAAGGTGTTTTACATTTCTGGACAGCAATAGTTGCATTTCCTGGTGCAAGCATCCTTCTTCTCCGACAGTGAGTGTGAAATGGGTTATTTCCGTTTCACTGTTTGTCTTCAACTACAGTGGCTCTTCTGTTATTTTGTACTTGAGTAATTGGATTTATGATTCATTGGATCCTCGTTAAATATTATTGGACAGGTTTGGACTTGTGTAATTTTCTGAGAAATTACATTAATGATGTTGTTTAATGTACTGTCTAATGCTTACTAGGCGTTGCATGTTAATTGGCTGATAATTGGCTATGCTCTTGACTACAGCCATTCGCTATCTATAATTCATAGTGTTTCTTGTTTAGGAGTGTGTTTTACTTTTGTGACAATTTTTGTGTTTTTTTCCTCAATATTTCAGAACACAAATTGCTTGATAACATTGCTTATGGCAAAAACATACATTTCTTTGAAGAGAAACAATTTGTGGTTATGATCTTCTGCTTTACCTACAAGCACATTACGATCAGTAGGTGCCATCTGCGGCTCACTTACTACAGTTGGTTGCTTTTACAATTTTCCTATCTGTAGCTCTGAGAATGGATTATGTAGCTGTATCATATTCATTGGTGAAAGACTGAGTAGGTTCACTTTACAATAACCATTACTGTATAGAATATCAGAGCATGAGGAGACATATTAGTTGATTGACAGCTATTGCATACCTCCCATAATTTCAGATGGCCAAAGTTGGACACTTGTATTCTTGACAAACTATGCACCATTAGGCCGAGTTACAAATATTAATTAGAAAAAATACATTTTGATGTTTCTGCTGGACCCTACATGAATCCATGATATGTACCTGGAAGTTGTGTGTGAGAGAGGGGCATTTACATTTACTGTGGGCTGTAGTTGCATTTCCTAAAGCAAGGAGTCTGCTTCTGGGCCAGTGAGGGGGAAGGGATGTGTTGTCGATGTCAGTCTTTTCCAATTATCTAAGGGCCATTGGACAATGAAAATGTTATTTCTATAATTGTATAGTATATGGAAGTGTCCTTGTTTTTAATATTAAAATAAACTAAAAATAATTTTAGTAACAAGTGCTTAAAAGCTCTGTTATCAATTACTCAAACCTTCCTAAGCAGTCCCCGCAAAGGTCTGCAGCCACAGCTAATGCATACAATGATTCGATTAGTAAGATATGTACTAGCCACTTACAGACTGTTTCTCAGTAGCATTTTTGAAATACTGCTGAGAGACAACATATAAAAGTGTCTAGTACATCTAATACCAAGATTGCATGCATGAGCTGTGGGGACAGACCTTTGCAGGGACTGTTTAGAAGGTTTGAGTGGGTGAAAACAGAGCTTTTAAGCACTTGCTACTAACATTATTTTTAGATATGCAAACACTTAGGTAGTTTATTTTAATATTAAAAATAAGGAAACTTCAATTTATTAAGCAACCTTTTTAAAATAATTATAGAAATAAAAATGGCTGAAGAGTTCATTTAGATGCTCACTAACAGATCATATTTTTAAATATCAATACAGGTTTATATTGTAGAGATTCTGATTTATTACCAAGCTTTTGTACATACAAATATCTAAACAAACATAGATAACTAGGTAACTGACTAGTTATTAGGGCTCTGTAATGTTTACATTTATATAAAAGAAAATGGGCAACGCTAATAAAAATGACAAGTGAACAGCCAATAAGAAAAATGCACAGCTTGTCTCATCTCGATAACAACAAGCATGTCACCAAAAGTATCTGAGTTATTTATCCTATAAGGGATGCACATTAAAGAGCTTTAAATTCTAGATAAACTGTAATGATTAATGAGAGAAACAAGCCCAGTTAAATACTTTTGGTAGGAATAGGAAGCTGGTAACTATTTATTGGTGATAAAAAAGTGAATCACCCAATAAGAAGCCATAGATTACATGTGCTGTTAGTACAAATGTGAATCTGCAGATATAACAAATGAAACGTACTTGATGTAATGTGATCGACCAATTATGATGATGTACAACCAATTTTTTTAGACATTTCTTCTTCTTTCAACTCCCACGCTCGCCATTTTGTATATCATCTCAATGGCACAAAGTATAAAAAACAAACACATTTGTTCTAATTTGTCTTTTATTGTTCTTATATAGCTGTGGATAGTACAAAGTTTTCTTGTTTCAGTTTTGTTTTTCTATTGACTGTTTGAAATTTAAAAAAAGAAGTTTCTAATCCTTCATTACATTTAATTATAGGGAATATGAAGAAGATACACAGATTCCACAGAAAGCTAAATTTTGCTCATTAATTTGCATTGCTAACAACACAATATTTTCTTTGTCTATTAAATACTGCCTACCCTCTGCGTACCTGTAGCACAATAAAGCACTTCAGGCCTATTATCAACCTATTGGTGAAAGGTAAACACTGCTTTATACAGTATATCCATATGTATATATTAGATATGTAATAAATTATTTTTTTTATTTTTTATTATAATTTTTTTTTACAGAAACTTAGTAAATCCAAACTACCTCAAATTGAACAACATTCATTGTGTGAACAGACACATACAATTGGATACCTTGGGTTACAACAGACATTATACATTATATTTTCTGAATACATAAGTTTTAACAATATGGACAACTACTGTTCTTAGCCAGAATACATACTTCAATCCATCATAAATAGGCAATCACTGTGATATATTTCCAGTAAAATACTTTGGGAGTTTCTGCTTGGTTCATCTGGAAATTAGTAATTTGACTACCAATAATATCAACAAATGGATTAAGGTTTCCAGAGGATTCCCCCTGGCTCTGGCATCAGCTGATATGGTCTTCCATCTGATATTGCAGTAGGTTGTCCTCTCCAGTCATAGTCAACCATCCACTAGAACCGTACAATTTTTACACATGGTATTGTTCATAACAGGACATTTCCAACAGTCACTGCCTTATTTGATATTTTATTGTCTGTTTTAAAAGACAGGTTTCTCCTTTCTTGGAATTTAACACCACTGGAATTTATTTATTAGAGCTTGTGCTCAAAATGTGTTGTCCTTTAAGGTATTGATTTTCCGAGGTTTCCTGTGGGGATAAATTCCATTCAGTCAGGTCTGATCCTTCATTAAGACAGTTTAAGTTTGGCAGCCATTTTCTTACTCTTTCACATAGCCAATTTCCCTTTGCCGTACTCTCTTGCTCAGTTCGTAGGCGATAAGCCTGGCTACAACTCATCGGACCTGATGACGTGGAAAAGAGTGACGTTGTAAAGTACCTGGTGCCCGTTGTTCCATGCGTACAGTGCCCTGTCCTTGGGATTGTAGTCCAACATGGAGATATGGGAGTATTTGGTTTGGAAAGGGATATCAATATACTCATAGTTGGATGTGTTGGTCTGATAAGCGTAATGCACTTTGGTTCCACCTGAATAACCATTAGTGACATATAGAGTTCCACAAATCATGAAGGCCTCACCAGCACTTCTCTTAGGGTAGCCTGTGTTCCAGGTTTTGAGGATCTGGAGAGTATTAGGATCCAGCTTACTGATGACTATGTTGCCAGCATTTTGGTTGGTGGCGTAGACAACCCATAAACCATTTTCATCCACCATGATGTCTATGTCTGATTGTCCTCCCCAAGCATAGTGGTAGACATTGGTGTAGCCGGCAGAGTCCAAGCTGCGTGTCTTCAGTATTGTCTCTGTTTTCAAGTCAAATCTGATAATAATGTGGCTTTGGAATTTGTTGAAGTATATTGAACCATTATATACAACCTGTCCTGTCCCAGACCATGGATGAGGGAGACGATGAGAGGTAAAGTTGTCAGTGTTCATAAAGTCTTCCATGGATTTATATTCTCGGACAAAACGGTTGTTATGGTATCCGTCCATATACCAAACCTATAAGGTAACAAAATACAATGAGTATCACAGAACACAAAAATACTTTCTATAAAGACAATCATTTCAGGAGGGGTGTTTGTTTTTTATTTTTCTAAGCCAATTAAATAATAATTTCAATTTAATGTATTTTTAATATTTAAGTTTAATTTAAAATGTACTAAAAGAGAGCTGACTATCTGTCAATCTGTTGATTTCAAGACCAAACTAACTTTTTGTTTCTATGCATGAACATCGAACTTGAAACCAACTGACTTCCAGACTGTTAAAGTTTTTTTTAAGATTTTCCTTTTTTAAAATGACGTTTTAAGGGACACTGGCACCTTAACAACAAGTTAATCTGAAAGAGCGTTAAAATGTCTGCACATTGCGTTAGCCATTTCTCTCTACAGTAAATTATTTGTGAACATTCAGCATTTCTTTATGCTAATGTGCTGCTTAGTATGCTAATTTGGGGGTCTGAGGGGTTTGATAAGGGGAAGGGAGAGAATCCTACTGCATGATAACACTAGTGGGAGGGGGTTGCCACCACAGAGACAGACAATCAGACTATAATCATAAGTAGCACAACAAAGCATCTAATTTGTATTCTGGAACTACTCATTTGCATAAGAATACAGCAGAAACAATGCTTAGATTCACTTTAGAAACAAATTGCTAGTACAATTTATATACAATTTGTTTTGCTTTTTAATAATAGCTTTAAAAACTGACTTTGGGGTGACAGAGTCCCTTTAAATGATGTGTAGCATGTAGATGCATTAATGTATTGGCTTTGAAATATAAATCCCAGTATGATGGTTACTTTACCAGGGTGGGATTATACCAGAAATGTAATGATCACATATATGCATCAAGAAATGCATTTTTAAATGTAAACAAGGATTTGATTGTGTATGATATAGCCTGGTACTATCATCAGTTGTGTCCAAGAACAGACACAGATTTACTCTTAATTGTAAATACTATGTAGAATGCTTGTACACCCTCTATTCCAGAGATGTCAATGTCCAGTCCTTGAAGACAACAAGCAAGCCATGATTTAAGAATCGCTCTGCTATTTGCAGCTTGCTCAATCAATATCACTGAAACTGAGAAAATGGCTTCTGCTCAAGAAGAGAGCTCCCTGTCCTCTGCAACCCTTTAAGGCTACAGCATTATTTTAGCATCCATTTAAAAAATCCTTATTGCAATCTTCTAATTGCAGTTTGGGTATCTAAAGAAATCATAGATCATAAATGTCCTCTGCCCAGATGGCACTTTTGACAATTCAGTTAATACATGTTATTGACACCATGGGGAGATAGAAATGCAACTACCCACATCAATATCACTTACCCTATTATCTCCTTCTGGAGCCTGAGGGTCAGTCATCCAGGAGCCAAACCTGGAGCCGGATGTTTTTACGACAACCGGTTCACTTATTCCTGTGAGTTTGCCACAAGCTGCAAAACAAGGCAAAGAGTCAGTCATTTGTGGGTCAATATAACAGGTCAAGCTTCACACATATTAGTAAGAAAAGTAAAAAAAGGAAAGCAGCCCCCGTAGATATATCAAGTAAACTTCCCAGCACGTCCCACGGCTCTGCATACATTTACATACATTAGGGTCTATCACTCTGCTCTCAGCAGATGGTTGACCATAGGATTTGGGCAGTGTTTTCCTCCCTCCTGCCACTGAGAATGTAAATTAATGCACATACATGATTTGCTATGTTAATGAAGATATTTCTCCCAGCTTCTGCTCACCTCTGGGTATCCAGTGTCCTGTCTATCGTGTTAATATGTCACAGATAAACAGGGTAGGATATCAAGTCTGGCTATTAGTGAGAGTCTAATGAGTCTCGGGTGTGTTAGGTGAAACAATTAAGCCAATATTCAAATACACGTCCAATAAAGGCATTTCATAGACATCCCTCCATAACTAAAAGGTTACATGTATATAAGAAAACCTATATTTTTACATATTTTGCCTATTCAGAATGCTTGGTCCTAATGCCGAGACATTAGTAGCTACATTGTTGTTCAGTCCTTCAGTCGTGTCCAACTCTCGGTGACCATATGGACCACAACACATTTGTTGGTGTTTCTGGTTGTGCTTATTCATATGGTTTTCTTGGCAAAGATCTTGGAGTGGGTTGCCAGTTGTGCAATGTGTCTGACCTTTCTACTATGACCTGCCCATGGTATAGCGCACAGTTTCATTGAGGTACACAAGCCCCTTCACCAAGACAAGGTAGAGATCCAGAAGGGAAGCAGCTATATAGCCATGAGCATAAAATAATTTTCATAGAAAATTACATTTTAGGAGACTTTGCTCGTTTCATGGGCTCTTTCATCTGGGAATGCTAGAATGTCTTCAGCCTGAGAAGGAGTGTTATCCTACTGGAAGCTACACTATTATTTATTACTAATGGAAAATGTAAGTGTAAGCTACTGAAAGCATAAAACCATTTGTATACCTGCCATTTAGTGTTAATATATATAAATATGTATAAATAAAAATAAAAAATGTTTCCTGCACTTACTACTCTATAAGCACCAGGTAAAGTGATGTGATTATCTAGACCGCCTGTTGTTATTTATAAATTGAACAATAAAATCAGACCCAGCATACCAAGAGGTAACTTTAATTTTAAAAACATTTATTTACAGATGACTTTATACTTGAATTTATAAATACACGTGTCTTGAACTAACAAGTGGTGAACTAGATACACTCCTTTATCTGGACCCTTTAAATGTAATAAATCATCATAATAGCCCCATGTATACTCCAGGTATTATAATATTTGTCCTTTCCCACTTCTACCAGAAGGCATGGGGAATATTTAGGGCCCTATTCTATTGCCCTAATTGTACATTTATACACACTTAAAACTACTCTTAAAATTGCAACATATTCTATTAGCTACTCGCAATCCGATTACGAGTTCCCCGCCCACAATCACTACAGGCCAGCCAAAGACGCTAATTCAGGCTTAGAACTCCATTCGTTTTAGCACAGCTCGAACATTACGAGCTCTAAATAATCAAAGTTTTAATGTTACACAAAATCGATATTCTATTAGACCCGTAGCTCTAGCTCACAAATTAAGTCTGACCCGCAACTGAAAAAAGTATCACATTTCTGTCAAAAATATTACAAGTACTAAATAGGACTCGCAAGGGCTTTTTCAAACACTTATTAGAGCTGTAACAGCAATTAAACACACAATACTGTACTTTAAAAGCATGGGAAGGCATGGAAACATAAAAATGAATTGCAAAACAGTATCAAACCAACAAATATTCAATAAAAAAAAAGATTATTTTTAATTGTTATTTCTGAGTAATGTCGAACCCAGGTCTCAAGAGGTTAATACATACCATGAAACCCACATGGACTAGAACAGATGATCTAATACATTTTATAGAGTGCTAGATTGCGAGCCAGATCTGCAAATATTACTTACTGGCACTAATTAATTTGTAGCTTCAGAATGCAGGTTACATCTAACTTACATGTTTTACTGACGTCATGATGATGTATTCATGGTTGTATCTAAGAAGTAAATTACGGGCAGGTTATGATTATGCCCCTAAAGCCCTACTTAAAAAGGCAGGGTTTACTTGTGGAGGCGTAAAGACGTAAATTGGGTGTTTTGAGTCGATAAAATACATCTAAACATTTTGAGAAAAAACACCCGCAGACAAAATCACGGGTTAGAGTAACTTACGGGCTTCTCATAGAATAGGGCTCTTACTTTTTTATGCTGTCATACCCAGTCAGATTTGTGCACACTCCCACACCCTGTTTCTTCTTTCATTTTGCTATGCCTCCACCCTAATATTATTACCTTACACAAATCCACAGAAGCAAACTCGTATATATGGATATATCAAAACAGTACTGTCTGTGGGAAGGTTACTGAACAAAGGCCTATCCATCAAAAGCTGCATTAAAATGACAGGCATATGCTATGAAGTCCATGTAAAAATGTGTTTTGGATTATGCGTATAAATATTTTCCCTGAGTATTCAATGCAACTACAACTTGAGGCAGTCTGTCTCCTCCCGTATGATAGGCTGCCCAAATTATAAACCTTTCGCCTAGGCAAAAATCTATCACTAATGAAAGCTGCTCCACTTATTTTCCACTTTTTCCCATACTTATGCTTAATAAATCTTCTTTCATACTTTTCTAATTAGAGTTCCCTGGTGGTCCAGTGGTTAGGATTCAACATGGTCAGTACTTGGATGGGAGACCACCTAGGAATACCAGGAGCTGTATGCTGTGGCCCATTGGAGAAGGAACTGGCAACCCACTCCATTATCTCTGCCATAAATACCAAGTGGATCAACATGGTGTGTTATAGTCCATGATGTCACAAAGAGTCAGATATGACAGAACAACGCACACATACTTTTCTAAAATTTACTATTCTCCTGAAACTTATTAAAATACTCAATGTATTTGCAGGTTTCTATCATGTCACAATAAGCAAACCTCTGTCAACTAAATTGTTTCTCAACAGCCTGTCTGAGGACCAGTGCCGGTTCTGAAACCTTATCCTTTGGTCTTCAGAAAGAAAGTTAAATGAAAAGTAGCGTCAGTGGGATGTTAAATAGTGATAATGAGTAGACACTGCCCCCTTAAACATGATGCAGCAATAAATTAATTAAAAACTGGGCTATATACAATGATCTGGATCAAATGTAGTCCAGAAAAGAGGTTTTGCCCCTGCTTCATAAAAGTGGAGAATTACTGCTCTGAACTATACATCCTAAAGGACCACTGTAATTCATTTAAAATTAAAGCCCGTTGGTTTGTTTGTTGTGCATTGTCTATAAAAAACAGTATGTAGTTCAAATATATATATTTTTGTACTTTTTAAATTGTCTGTTTTACTCCTAAACAGAGCTGCTTCTCTCCACCTCCCTGTGCATTGTCAGGAGGTGTGACCAGCATTGCCTGAGGGGTGGACCATCATGGAGCTTGGAATGGCTGTGCTATGTTGTTACTGGCCTTGCTCCATGACATCAGTAGCCATGCACCCACTGCTTATACAGAGGCAATGGCTCTCTTGTCACCTGCCTGCAGCTGCCTATTGGCCCTACCCAGTTAATAGTGAATGAGCCATCATAGCCCTGCCCTAATTTTCTGAGCATGCTCAGTCTAAGCCACAACCTAATCTGGCCAGGCTTTTTTTTAAGTCCAGCCATTAGACAGAGCCTCATATACCCTGATAGGCACAGGTTGGTATTGGAAAGCAGCTCTGCTTGGGGGGAACTGGCACTTTCAAAAGTAAGAAAGATATTAACTTTATTTTAGAATTCATACAATAAAATAGTCTGTGCCCAACAAACAACACATGAGTATTTTTTGTGAAGGTACTACAGTAATCCTTTAAGGGTTTAAAATATTTTTTCCATGCAACAGCATACAATCTTCATATTCTTTATATGATTTGTGCGATAATCTTTTCTGCACTGTAGATAATAGTGTAAAATACACCCTTTTCAAACAAACAACAACATTGAACAATATTCAAATGTGCAAATAAATGTACTATTTTATATATATTTATATATATATATATATATATATATATATATATATATATATATCCCCTTTATATCAAATGCATTGTCAGTAGAAGAGATCATTGTATGCTTGTCTCATGTCCTTTTAGACCCTCTCTCTGTGTTGTTATCTTCCAATACAGAAACATAAAATAAATGTGTAATATCTCCCAGAGAAACTGTCTTGGTTTTCATTCACAAGCAGTGAATGCGGGTCAGTCAGTGTTACTGCACTACTGTAAATCATCTTATTTGAGTAGTACATTAAATGCAATATATATCTATATCTATATATCTATCTATCTATATATATATATCTATATATATATATATATATATATATATATATATATGTATAATATTATATACTATATATATAATTAAAAAAAAAACACAAAGTCATTTTGATATTAATAGCCGATTGATTCACAATTGTTATTGTGCAAAATGCAGTCCTATAGAAACTGCTCTGCAGGGCGTAGGGCATATTGATGCATAATGTTCCATGGACAAAGAGCAGGCACAAAGCCCGGCACACATGGATCTCTTTGTCTAGGAATCTGTGTGTAAATATAGGCAAAGGAACTCAGGCACCCTCTGTGTTATCACACAACATAGCTAATTGTTCAGAAGATCAAACTGGACTAGAAGAAATCCTTTTACACATCACAGTTTTATCTAGAATAAAACAATAATGCCCATTATTGTTTTATTATTTCCACCACTCCAGTCTTTTGCGCTCTCCAATTTTGCTGTTTCTATAGTCTTTCTGATTCACCCACAGGTTAATATCTCTTAATTATAACAGATAATTACCAATAATTACTGACTGCCCTCTGGAGAATATGGGTTTATTGTCTTCAGTGTAACTCAACTAAAAAAAAACAGACTTGTCTACTCTCATGCAAATCCCGCCACTAAAATCCTCCATAACTGAAAATCTGCAGTATACGATTAAAAGATTACCTTTACAACCCAGATTCACTGCATCAGGGTAACACATGACCCTGATCCACAATTTGTACCTTATATTCCATCCATCACTAAATATTTCTATCTTGGATAAGTAACATTGCCCAAACCCAACTGATAAAACCTAGATCATAATCCAATCACTCAATATCTCAGCATGCCCTGAATTGATTGTTGCAAGATCTTCCTAACTGGCCTTTTGACCACTAGCCTCTTCCCATCCAAAATTGGTGAGACTTACTTGCTGGCCACTTGTCTCTGTTAGTACTTTTACTGGATCCTCTATCAGGTTTAAATTCAACATTTTATTTCTAACATGCTAAGGTCATATCAACACCACTCCTCTCCATCTCATCTCATATTCAAATACTATGGGAAGTTAATCTTAGATAAAGTTGTGCCCAGGATATAATTTGGACAGAAACTTTGTTGATCCAGAGGGATGTTTGCAGGGTATTTATTCCACAACATTTTCTATACTAATGTCCTCTTTTGTATGATCATTTATGCTGGAGGCAACTATAATTTTGATATTTCGATAGTGGGAAGGCCAGCTAGAGGGTATTCAAAATAACGAAGGATGGTCAGACATGATGAGTGATTTGAATAGGATATTGTATCAATTGTGATCAACAGTGGGGTTCAGTTAATGTGCTTTATATAATAGAGACAGGGATTAGTGAGGGATAGGGAATGAGGGCCAAATGGTGAATCAAAGTCAAGTGTTACCCTCAGGCAGTGGTTGTCTGTGCAATTATTCAAATGTTTATAAGTATAAACATATATATATATACAGTAAAATCCTGGTTATACGCCACCTAACAAACCGGCACTCTCAAGCAACCGTCACAGGCATCAATTCCCCATTCTACAGAAAAAATCGGCATAACCAAAAAAAAACTGCCAAAAAAAATACTATTTTTTTTTCTAAATGTATTTTTACGGGCCAAAATGGCCCAGTTTAGGTGCTAATGCCCTTTTAAAGGTGTTTTGAGGGGATTTGGGGGTTTTAAGGGTCCTTTAGACCCTTTTTGGGGGGACTCACGATTAACAGGCAACTGCACTTATCCAGCAATAGGGAGTCCCCGTGGGTGCCGGATAACGGGGATTTTACTGTATGTATGTATGTATGTATGTATGTATGTATATATGTATGTATGTATGTATGTATGTATGTATGTATGTATATATGTATGTATATATATATATATATATATATATATATATATATATATATAGCAATTGTTTCACATATGGTGGCTGATAGAAGCCCTCCACCGTAAAAAGTACAGTAGTACAAATAAGGAATAGTACATTAGTGATTCCATTTGAATGTTTAAAAATAAGTTGATGAAAACTTATTTCCTGCTCAAATTTCTCAGAAATACAGTATATGCACTGCAGTCTGGGAAAACTGGGTGGGGCATGCAAATGAGGCCACATAATGCACCATCACTCTGTCAATCCAAACCATTTTAAACATGGCTCCTTTTACGCATATGCTTACTGTATTTCACAGTTTTAGACATAGCAACGGATGGATTTTTCACAAACCAGGTCACTTAACCACATACAGTACTGTTTCACGGTTACTGCCGATCCTCAGTATGGTGTGAGTGCCTGGTTTGTGTGGTAATCGTTGTAGAGAGTAGTTCTATACAGCAATTGTTTCACATATGGTGGGCTAAGAGTGATAGAAGCCCTCCACCGTAAAAAGTACAGTAGTACAAATAAGGAATAGTACATTAGTGATTCCATTTGAATGTTTAAAAATAAGTTGATGAAAACTTATTTCCTGCTCAAATTTCTCAGAAATACAGTATATGCACTGCAGTCTGGGAAAACTGGGCGGGGCATGCAAATGAGGCCACATAATGCACCATCACTCTGTCAATCCAAACCATTTTAAACATGGCTCCTTTTACGCATATGCTTACTGTATTTCACAGTTTTAGACATAGCAACGGATGGATTTTTCACAAACCAGGTCATATATACACAGTGGGGGGGAATAGGATTTGATCCCCTGCTGATTTTTAACGTTTGTCCACTGACAAAGAAATAATCAGTTTATCATTTATCATGTATTTTAACAGTGAGAGACGGAATAAAAAAAAAAAACAAAAAAAAAACGCATGTCAAAAACGATATAAATTTTTTTGCGTCAATGAGGGAAATAAGTATTTGACCCCTTCGACTTAACGTGGCAAAACCATTGTTGGTAATCACAGATGTCATATGTTTCTTGTAGTTGGCCACCAGGTTTGCACACATCTCAGGAGGGATTTGGTCCCACTCCTCTTTGTAGATCCTCTCCAAGTCATTAAGGTTTCGTGGCTGATGTTTGGCAACTTGAACTTTCAGCTCCCTCCACAGATTTTCTATGGGATTAAGGTCTGGAGACTGGCTAGGCAAATCCAGGAAATGAATGTGCTTCTTATGCTCACTCCTTTGTGGCCTTGGCTGTGTGTTTTGGGTCATTGTCATGCTGGAATACCCATACACAGGCCATTTTCAATGCCCTGGCTGATGGAAAGAGGTTCTCACCCAAGATTTGACTGTACATGGCCCCGTCCATCTTCCCTTTGATGCGGTGCAGTTGTCCTGTCCCCTTAGCAGAAAAACACCCCCAAAGCATAATGTTTCCACCTCCATGTTTGACGGTGGGGATGATGTTCTTGGGGTTATAGGCAGCATTCCTCCTCCTCCAAACACAGCGAGTTGAGTTGATGCCAAAGAGCTCAATTTTGGTCTCATCTGACCACAACACTTTCACCCAGTTCTCCTCTGCATTATTTAGATCAGGGGTCACCAAACTCGGTCCTGGAGGGCCGCACCCAGGCCTGGATTTGAGGATTTCCTTTCTGTGCACAGGTGAGTCAATCAGGATGACTGAAGAAGCAATAGTCTCACCTGTTTGCAGCAAGGATATCCACAAATCCAGGCCTGGGTGCGGCCCTCCAGGACCAAGTTTGGTGACCCCTGATTTAGATGCTCATTGGCAAACTTCAGACGGCCCTGTACATGTGCTTTCTTGAGCAGGGGGCCTTGTGAGAGCTGCAGTATTTCAGTCCTTCACGGCGTAGTGTGTTACCAATTGTTTTCTTGGTGATTATGGTCCCAGCTGCCTTGAGATCATTAACAAGATCCTCCAGTGTAGTTCTGGGCTGGTTCCTCACCGTTCTCATGATCATTGAAACTCCACGAGGTGAGATCTTGCATGGGGCATCAGACCGAGGGAGACTGGCAGGTATGTTGTGTTTCTTCCATTTGCGAATAATTGCACCAACTGTTGTTACCATCTCACCAAGCTGCTTGGCGATGGTCTTGTAGCCTATTCCAGCCCTGTGTAGATCCACAATCTTGTCCATGACATCCTTGGACAGCTCTTTGGTCTTGGCCATGATGGAGAGTTTGGAATCTGATTGATTGATTGCTTTTGTGGACATGTGTCTTTTATACAGGTAACGGGCTGAGATTAGGAGCACTCCCTTTAAGAGAGTGATCCTAATCTCAGCTTGTTACCTGTATAAAAAACATCTGGGAAACAGAAATCTTGCTGATTGATAGGGGATCAAATACTTATTTTCCCCACTGACCTGCAAATCAATTTACAACTTTATTGACATGCATTTTTCTTTTTTTGTTTTTTTGTTATTCCGTCTCTCACTGTTAAAATACACCTACCATTAAAATTATAGACTGATCACTTCTTTGTCAGTGGACAAACATTACAAAATCAGCAGGGGATCAAATACTTTCCCCCCACTGTACATATATATAAATATGTATGGCCACGAGTTTTAGTGTTTGTAACATTACCGCAGAAATGTACAACTGCATAAAAGAGGTATATACACAGTTTAGAGAGATATAAATCATTAATGCTGCATACTAATTAACAGATCATTGTCACTTTGAGTGTCTGAATGTACCACAAAGAGAGCAGTTAAACAGGTCAGACCTTTATCTCAGAATTTCATATCATAGATGGTTTCCACGGCAACTAGAGAGTCTGGGTGAAGGTATGAAATGTATATACTGTATGTGTATAAATATTATGCATCCTTGTACATATACATAAAAGACATGTCATATAATTTGCATGGTGTGTGTTTGCATGGAAAAATAATGTATGCCCTGTAAGTGTAAGTGCTATGTTAGTAGGTACCTGCGGCACTTAGAAAATAAAAAAAATACGAGCTCACAAAAAATACGAGGTTAACGGCCGAACCGCGCACATACAAAAATCACAAAAACACAAAGAAAAATAAATGAAAAAAAAAACACAACATCACACACAGCACTGGAGGACAGCCAGGACTTATGTGAGTGAGGTTGCACGAGAATTTAAACACAATTTGCCAAGTTTACGCACTCGAAAATTGCCTAAGCGACAAGAAAAATAGCGGCCAAAAAAAACTAAAACAAGGCTACACGACCCCTAACCAGGCAAAACACCACCAGGCACCTAAGACTGGCAAGCGAGACTTAAAAAAAATAAATAAATAAACACATCTGTGTTCGAAAAAATACGAAGTTAACGGCTGAACCGCACACATCCAAAAACAACTAAAACACAAATAAAATCAAAAAATCAATAAATGGACATCACATACAGCATGGGGGGGGGGGGGGGGTTGCCAGGACGTTTGGGAGTGATGTTGCACGACAATTTACACACAATTTGGCTAGTTTAGACACTCGAAAATTGCCTAAGCGACAAATAAAAATGGCAGACAAAACAAACGAAAACGAGGCTACATGACCCCTAACCACGCTAAACACCAACAGGCACATAAGACTTTTACCCAGGAACTTACGAGGTACAAAATACACTATTAGGAAACAATGCTCCAGACAATGCTCCAACACATACACAATCGCCACCATTTTACAACACTAACTTGCAACTAATAACATTACCATTCTAAAATGGCGATTTGCACAACTAAACAAACCATTTGACTTTGCGCACACAACCTATTTATACTGCACACTTGCCACATTGCTGACACTTACACCTCAGGTCCGCAACAGTACAAATGTACATTGTATGCTGCAGGAAAATCTAAAGAGATTGTTAGCTCTTCAGGATATTGATTGCTGGATATATTAATTACAAATAGGTAAAGTATATTAATTTATTATTTAATTAATTAATTAATTAGTATTAAAAAGTATATTTATATAAAATATAAAAAGAGCAGGGGAGAGGCTTGCAATAAGTGCCGAAGGGGCTCAGCGCGGGGCTCACAATGAGTGCCGAGGGTGCTCAGAGGAGCAAAAGTACACGAGGGGAGAGGCCCGCAATGAGCGCTGAAGGTGCTCAGACGACCAAAAGTACATGAGGGGAGAGGCTCGCTATGAGTGCCGAAGGTACTCAGAGGACCAAAAGCCTTACATTGTGTGCTAAACAGCATTACCTGCCTTACAATTTTATGACCGACATTTTTTTTTATGGCAATTCGCTAGTGCAATATATTTATGAGCAGTGCCTTTAGATAGAGAGAGGAACTATCCAATGCAGAGTATTAATAATCAGTGTCAGTACTATATATACTCAGTAGAACTATACAGTGTAGTGTATTCCTAATTAGTGGCTTTAGGTACTTAGTGTAACTATCTAATGCAGCATATTCATGATCAGTGGCTTCAGATACTCAATAGAACTATCCAACACAGTGTATTGATGATCTGTGCCTTTTGTGTACTCAATGGAACAGCCAATCTCAGTGTATTGATGATCTGTGCCTTTAGATACTCAATGGAACTATCCAATGAGGTGTATTTATGATCAATTTCTTATAAGGCAATTCCTGGCAGTAATATTATTTCTACATTATGTCAACTTATGTGACACATTGCATTATATGTATAATCTACAACATATTAACTTAGTAATAACATTAGACCCATACATTAATACATTGCCAATGCAAAATATAGGTTATGGAACCAGTAGCTGGTAACAATGTGTTATAATGAGCTTGAGCTAAACACTGAAGATATAGCAAGAATGTAAATATGTTTTGATCAGATTAATTTTATGCTCTTCTGTGTAGCTGTCATATAAAATTTACATTTATCTTACTTCTCAGAAGCCCCAAGAGTAATAGATTGTCACCTTCTGGAGTCTCCGACTTCTGTTGCTGTTCTCCTTCATGACAACTGTCATGTTGCAAATCTGTGACTCCAAGTGATGCCCATATAGGAGGTCTTCACATCACCAATATCTCATGCCACTAGCAACCAGACAATGACATGCTGTATTTCTGAGCTCATGAGACACTGGTAGTGTGAAGCCCCTTCCCCTTCAGGCTTGATTTTAGGTCACAGCTGTGCCACAAAGCAGCTATCATGAGGGAGAACAGTAAGAAAGATATGGCTCCAGAAGATGAGGACTTCTTAGAAGTGAAATGTCAATTTTTATATCATAATAACATTTAAGCTAAAATTAATTCAGTAACCTAGTTACAAAAATAGGTAAAGTCCCTTTAACTTGATAATGGGCAAAGTGTTTTAAATAGTAAAAAGATTGTTGACACTTGGAATTGTCTCATATCCAAAATATTAAAGTCTATATTTTTTACTTTTGTCCCTTATAAAGTATAGTTTTCCAAACGGGCATATGATTAATATTGGACTACAGTGGTTATTTATTGTATGGGAGCCCATTTGATCTGTTTCCCCAATTCTTGTCCCAGGATATTTCTATTTCTCTTTATGCTCCTCCTTAAAGCCTCTACACCAATAAATAACCTCTTTGTTATAATTCATCTCCATAGTACAATGTTTTTTTTTTAGCTCGGAGTATGAAGGGAACATTAATTTTTGCTCTAAGAGCTGTACCTTGGGGTCTGAAGAATCTGTCTCATTTGCCTGTGTAACATAATATAAATCCGATAATGTGCACTGGAATTGATTAGATCTCCAGCGTGCTGTGTAAATTATGTATGTCTGAATCGAATTTGAATGAAGACATAACCGAGGCAGAGCAAGACAATGCATTTCAAAGTAATAAGGCTGAAATCCTTACATGTCATCAGAAGCCAAAAACAGCATCCTTAATTTTGATATATGAGCTAAATAAATCTTGGGCTTGTGAAAATATTATAAATTCATATTCTAACCTATACTGTCGGAATATATTTCCAAAGATAATAACATAAAATATAGAATATTTTTTGTGTTCTAAACCCAGTTAGTATTCTGATGGATGAGCGTGGATTACACCAATCTGCTCCAATTTTTTTTAAAATAAATATTCCATAGAATTAAAGTAAGACTTATTCTGCTGTTGTAGAGGATAATTTAAAACCCGGTATTTGTTGTAACAAGACGTGGCAAATCACAGAGTGGTCTGCTTTTCATTTGTTCCAATCTATGAGCCATATGGTGCTACACTAAGGATTTTTCTCTTTCGACATATCCATAGCTTACAACAGATTGTGTGTTTTTTTCACTATGTTTTACTCTCATTTAGCTTTGAAAGCTCAGACATCTCAGTACTTAACCAAGCATGCGGCACATTTAATCTGTGGCATTAATATATAAATTAATTTCTAAATGATGGTGACTGTGTGCACATTTACTGTGCATGGCTGAACCATAAATGAAACGCAGTCCGGGATTTTTGGTGGTATCAGCAGCTGTAATGTATTTTAGGTCTGTCTTAGCCCTGTAAAACATTTATATTATGAGGAGAACGTAATATCAATGCAGAAATAGTCTGCAATAGATTCAAATAAGTTTAAAATGATGTAGATAAATTAAACAGCAATTCAGCCAGTCTGGCCAACTCACTTGCATATTATTAAATATGTCTTGAATGTTACCATCCAACCACCAGCAGCTGCTGAGTCTTTGTTGCATCAGCTGTGACCAGGGGGATAGAGAGGGACACCCCCCCCCCCCCCCACACACACACACACACACACACGCATATTAAATGAATAGGGGACACAAAAAATAGCAAAATTAAACTTATTCATGTATTATAAGGTTTGGCCACAAGAAGGCGCCAGGGCTATGGAGCAGTAAGTCTTTCCCATGAAAGCTTTGACCCATAATTTATTTATATTTATATATTTTTATATACAGTATAAAATATTCTAATATATATGAGTATTGCCTGTGACTTGACAAAGGGAGGACCGCTCTCGAAAGCTTGTCATAAAAACTATTAATATGTTTGACCAGTAAAAAAGGTATCACTGTATACTGCAATACTCAGATTATTCATATATATACATTTTGAAAATTTGAATAAAGACATTTAAAAAAAGTTTCTGAGGGGTACATCAACAATGCCCCCTCCCCCACCCCACAGGGTGGTAGATCCACTCCTGCTTTCTGTCCTGCCTACGATTAGAGTTGAACTACCCCCCCCCCCCCCAGATTTATTTGGGCTCCTATGTCCATGGCTGTGATTTACAGTTTAGAAGGACCCTGTCACTAGAAAATCAAATTTTTGTTTAGTTTTTTTGTTGTTATTCTTAAAAAGCATGAAAACCTAGCTATAGATTCCACGAGCCATTTGATTATAAAGTGGATGACACCTGAGATAAACACCATTGCTGCTGCTGTATTCTCATGCAAATGTATGATTGCTGAATTTTAGACTTAAGGTTTTCAAAGATATATTTTGTGAGAGGGTCCCATATGCTCCCATCTTCAGTGACATGCCGGCTTGCTTGCTGTTTACTCTGCATTGTATTGCAACTGAGCATCTTTCTGACCTTCTCATCAATTGAAAAGAATTAGTAGAGTAAAGAATGAGGGTGGATTTACAGCATATAAAGTTGTACTTACACTTTAAAAAGACCTACTTGGACACTTTTAACAATATAGAAAATATAACGTATAAGTGTATTTTTAGTCTTGCAATTACTGGGACCTTTGCAGGGTCCCTTTAAGGTCATCCAAGCAATAATGAACTTTTCTCTAACATAGCATTCCATACAAGTAAGTGTTTGTAAGTGATTGTATTCTAAATATATAGAAATAAATCCCAGTGAATGTGGCTCCAGTACAGGACCAAAATATTTAGTTTGTTTTAATAATGTACTGATCATTAATTAAATTCCAATTTAATAATTTATAATAGCACTATTTAACATTACATTCATTTTGAAAGATTAGAATATTAGCTCCGAGCTGAGTGTTTGTCTCCACTATGATGAGATCAGTCTAAAATGTTTTAAGAACAATTAGATTTTATAAGAGAATAAACAATAATTGTTAGGCTGCCCCAACAACAAAATGTTGCTGCCAAGGGGGACCTCTTTAATACAACAGGTTCCCAACCACTGGAGTGTTGGTACACTTTGGATCTGAAAATGTAGTAGCTGCATGTTAGACAAAGCCACCTCTCCCCATTGATCTTATAGTAGGAAGAGATCATCAGCAGCTGAGTCTGATCTTTGACAATACATTTAATATTAAATATTGCTTTTTTGAAATCATCAAATATGAAATTTTATAAACTATCAATACCTAATTAAAACATCTAGCTCATGTTGTTAGGGCACTACAGTGGCCCTTTAAGCCTTGCCCTCCCGAGATATCTTCACAAGGTGATTTTCTGCAAACTGCTGAGTTTGTGTTTGCATTATATGACAGACTGTAATTAATAGAGGTGACCAATGTCGCATGGTCACATGCAGTGATATACCATCAGCATTAATTCACAGTTTATTGTACACATCCCTTGGTGGCCAGTGGCAAGGGTGTATATATATATATATATATATATATATATATATATATATATATATATATAAATATATATATATAGCATCGAACACCTCTGTGTTTTGCTCCTAAACCTATCACTTCCTAAACCCAATTTCATTCTCTGTTCAGCCTCCATCTTGATACACTGTGTCTCCCTGGTCTCTCTCCGACTACCAGCTCCAATTCCCTCCCTGCCCCTCACCCACCCGCCCCTGTTTACACTTAATTTATTGAGTCACACACATCTTGACCAATTAGCAGCATCTGCCTACTACACCTATAAACTTTTCACACAATGTTTTCTCTTGCCACATTCTTCCTCATATTCCCCTGCCACTTCCTCAAGCTCTTCATCTCAACTTTTCCACATATTGTCTCAAACATAAACATCTCATCCTTCATGCCCTCCATTCCTCTTTTATTCTCCCATGAGCTCATTTTATTCAAGATATGTTTAAACTATGTGTCTCCTGACATTCCCACCTGCAGCTTACATTATCTGTCCACTAGAGGCAGATACCATATTACATAACAGTCCCATTCACTTTACATCAGATACTTTTCCTCTCCAACTAATTAACTACCTTCTAACTTCTCACAACTGCCTATCCATGTAAACTCTCACTTTTTTCCTCAACCTTGCTATTCCATTTCTGCTTCTTCCATTCCCTTTAGATTATAAGTAGAGAGTTTCCATTCTTGTAGGGTGCTTTGGAATAAAGCATCTTTCACAAGACTTGAAGCTCAAAACAGGGCCCTCCTTTTTCTGCAGTTGTCAATATTGTATAATGTATTTCCTCTTCCTATCCCCTGTACAGCGCTACGGAATATGTTGGCGCGTTACAAATAAAAGATAATAATAATAATATAAATAAATAAATATATATATATATATATATATATATAAATATATGATTAAATGATTTTATATATATATATATATATATATATATATATATATATATATATATAAAATCATTTTATATATGGTGGGCAAAAGAGCGATAGAAGCCCTCCACCAGAAGCCCTCCACCATACAGTAAATAAATAGTACATCTGTGTTCACATTTGAATGTCTGAAGCAAGTTAAAAAACCTGCTTCCAGCTCAGAATTCCGGTTATTACACTGCATTTTGGGAAGATGAGATGGGACATGCAAATGTGCCCACAAATCAGCTCCATGCTGATGATAGCCAGTAAGCTTGAAACAGCTGTACGTTCTTGTGTAAAATCCAGCCTTGGCTTTGCATTACAGCTGTGTAATATAGCAGGCATGAGTTTAAAGGAAGCCACGTTTGAAAATGGCTATGGATTGAAGAGCGAGGCATTTGTGGACACATTTGCATGTCCCAGCTCAGCTTCCCAGAATGCAATGTAATAACTGTTTTTCTCAGAATTCTTAGCTGGAAGCAGATTTTTTTACTTGCTTTAGACATTCAAATGTGAACATAGATATACTATTTATTTACTATATATATATAACATTCCCTTAGCAGCTAGTTATAGGCAATAGTTAAGCTACATATGTATTACATAAATGCATATATAAAAAATAAAATAATATTAAATGTATAACAAACAAGACAGAATATGTTTTTTTTTCCAGCTCCACAACTGCTGAGGCCATTGATCAGCACAGTGCTTCGAATGTAACCCATGATACATCTATTTGTTTAGCCCCATCAATAAAAGAGCCTATGAAAGTACTCACAAATGAATGGAACACTCCCCTGGACAGAACATTCCCATTTGAAGCTGGACCAATATTCTCGGCAGACATATGTCATGGTTGTGATTTTTTTTTCAAACAGCAAACATTATTGGTTGGATAAGATCCGCCCCCCACCTTCCTGTCTAGATTTTTGACTATTCTGTTTGCTGTAAATAAAAATATGTACTTATAATATATTGACTGTGGTCTTCATATTTAAGGGCCACTGTAGCTCTCTCTTTTAACACGAGCAAGATGTTTTAATTGGTGTTGATCATACACAAAATTCATATTCAATTATTTAAAAAAAACAATATTCAATATTAAATGTACTGTCAAAGTTCAGACTTAGCTGCTGCTGGTATCCACCCACTGTAAGGTAAATGGGGGAAGTGGCATTATCTATGAGGGCAGCTACATTCTCAGATATAGTGTCTACCATAATTAATGTCCACTACAGACTTGTGTTATACATGTTTTATCCTTGGCAATGACCTTTTGCTGATAGGCCAGCCTATCCATGGTTGTTTATTCCCTTATCATATCTGATTGTTCTTAAAACGCTTTTGACCTGTCTCTTAACCAAAACCCCCACATTCCCCATAATGACCATATCAGGAAGGAGACAAACACTCAGCGGTATATTTGCTAGTATAAACTATTAAATATGCATAATTGAAATAACCAACCTTGCTAGGGCGTTACAGTGGTCCGTTAAAATAAAAAATAATAGTTTCAATTATCCTTGAAATGCCCTTCTTATACTTAATTAACAAACAAAAATATAATTAAAGTTGAATAGATCAGTATTAAATAACTGGCAAATGAATACCCATAATGCATATATTTATGTGCTAAGTAATGTAAAGGTGTTGTATCCAAAACCATGTGAGTATTGGTGGCATTTTATGGGAAGTTAAACTGCAGCATTCGTTGAACCATTAAAGGGTTTATCATTAAATAAAAAAATATATCTTTTTTTAGTTCTGAGATTTTTTTTAGCAATATGAATCTGGGTTCAGAGTATTTTTCATAATATTCCTGGAGGTCTATCAGCAAATTGCTCAGCATAATCCTTTATGTTTTAGCACTAGTACTAGCACTTTTAAAAATAGGGCCGGAAAAGTTGCAAGCATTTGACTTTTTGGGGTTTCTCACATATTATTGAAGCAGATTTGTCTAATAGATACCCCAGTGATTTTATGACACTGTGCCAATGATAATTCAATCTGATACAAGGTTGTAGGCTGGGAAGAGCTGATTACATGTATTAAAATGGCAAAGTGACAAGAAAATTGAATTTTTTTAAAAATATATATTTTAAAGTTAATTACATAGACTTCAGCTTTATATTGACCCTTTAAAGCACCACTGTGGTCAAAGTTTTTTTATAGTCTTTTAAATAACTTTATAATGGGAAACATGTTTTTAGTAGTTTAAAAAATAAACACAGACTTTACATTTTTCACTTTATATACAATTTATGCAGCAGTGGTGCTGGTTCTTTGCCTTAAGAGGGTGTTTCCTTGAAAACTACAGACTCCTTCTATTGAAAGCATTGATAGTTTTAGATGCAATTTTCTCATTGTATCTCCTCCCACATTAGGAAATTGATTAGAAAAATACAAAAATGGCATATTGCCTGCATCATGATTGTATGTGAAAAAATAAATAAATAAAGGCTGTATTTTTAACATTCTAAAAACATTTAGCCTTTCATTAAATGTAGTTCTTCCAATAAGTATAATTTAAATGGGAGACTATGGTAACCCCTTAATTGATTAACTGTCAAAGGTAATGTGTAATATGGAAACTTGGATTTTTAATGAGAGATTCACTTTGGGTCAGTAAACATTGCATGGGCTGCCCACTTCATCCAAGCTAACTACAATTACTGTGTGTGTTTTGTTAATGCTGATAATGTCACCAGGTGCCTCTGATCCTACCTAGTTTTTGCATGCAGGCACGGAGCCGCTCTTCAAGATTTGACACTCTGCTCTGTAGTTCCTCGTAGTCAAAGGCTCCAATCTCCTCTTGTAGCTCGTTAAGTACTGACGTCAGATTCTGGACCTCGTCTTTAAACTGCAATACCAATTTGGCATCAGCCTTGTACTCCTCCAGCACTGGTATCAGAGGCCTAAGCTCCTCCATTTTCGCTTTTATTGCCTGCAAGGTTAAAATAAGCTTGGTTCAGTGCCATGCATGCAAAATTCGGCAACACCCTACCATGTGCCTGACTACTTCCTACGTGAGTGCAACCCCTCATGGTGCAATGAGAGCATTGGAAATATAAACCATATTAAACAGTCTGCAATACAACATATTTGGGAAAGGCCTTTATTAGTGATTTTTTTTGTTTCAAATGCAACATTTTATGATTACATGCTTTTAAAACACATACACAAAGATTTGTTTCTTTAAAAAAAAAATATATGCATTGACAAGGGTTAAAAAATTCTTCATATGAAATGCAGCTACATTCGCATGCAAAGGAAGATTTGAGTTCAACGTGTTCAAGGTTCCTTAGTGATATAGCGCTAATTGGGAGAATAAAGATTTTAAAAAGTATGATTGGTGCCCAAATTGCTGTGTGTCTCTCTCTTTCATGGCAACAGGGAAGTAAAACTGCCTCTTCAGTCACTGCAAGTTAAGTTAGCCCTGTAAGCAAGAAAACGAAATAGCGTTGATGAGGGTGTCCACTAATCTGACTTATATACAGATGCCTATTCATAAACAGATACTCTTCAGAAAATAGGCTGTATCTATCAAAAAGGTACATGAAAAAATATACCAACACTCGGAAAAGATAAACAATAATCGAGAAAGGGTTGTCTAGTCCAGGGTAGTATTTGTAATTAGCATACATTATTAATAGACATTTAAGTATTGTTTGCCTTTTGAGTGTTGGCCAATATGTTTTGTTTTTTCTTTGCTCGGGAGAATGTACAACCCCTTACGGCCATGCACCACCCAACAGTCTCATTTGGAAATGATCAGAAACACAATCCAAGGACTATTCTATGGGATATTGTGGTCTGGTTAATTAGGCAAAGTTGAGCAGAGAGTATTTTTGAGTTAGCAACTATGACTAATGGACCACTGCAGTCTGGGAAAAAGTAATATATTTATGAAGAGTGTAACAAACTAACATAATTAGCAGCTATGTAAACAATGAGTATTGGAGCATTTTAAGAGATCATTTTTAATTTCTATTGGCTTTCATTTCATCTCTGGAGCAATCTCTGCTGACTTTACTGGAGAGTGTGTCCAGCATCCACCATTTGATACCACCACCACCCACACATTCCCAGATGCAGGCATCATACTATTTTCAATGTTCTGTAGTCATCCCCATATATACTGATCCACAGAAGACAAATAAACAGATGCTGCTAAATTTAAGATTTTTTTTCTTAAAATATTTTATGCTCATAGCTTACAGGGCTGCTACTGTTATTAGTTTGTTACATACTGCACAAATATATAAACTTTTCAATAAACTATAGTGATTCTTTTATCTAATCAGAATGCATAATGTCATTTTACCTGTCAGTCTTTTAGATTTGATTATCTGTTTAAGTATTCATAGTAGAGAAGTGTATCGTGATTCTTATATGAACTGAGCCCTGGGTTGTTTTTAGCTTGGTTAATTTTGATATCCATATACATAGGAGCTGCTTTCAATATTTTCTGATGGATATTCCAATAAATACAGTATGGGTTGTACTGATAGACAGATGGCTTGTTATGACCCTCTTCTACAAATGTAATATCTCTAAATGCATTGCTTGTAAATATATTATTTCTTGTTGGGTCAGATAATTACTTCAAGAACATCTTAACTTTTTTATTTTTGATATTAGTTCCCTTTCTTAACATTTCTACGGTCAACCCATTGATAAGTTTCCTGGAATGAGATGTTCACTAGTCCTTGCTTCCCTCCCAGTGGGATCAATTAAAAGGAAGCAGCTGAGTGGCTATTGTGCCAGAAAAAAATAGGTTATTTTTAAGTTGACCTTGGCTGTATTTATTTTAGTCATTCAGTCTTCTCTTATCTTGCTAAGTAAAAAATTCACTGGAAGTTGTTCTTGACTTCTAATAGTCCAAGGATTAAAGTTGATAGTAAAGGTGTGTTAAAATATCTTGGCCAATATATAACCTATTGGAGATTTGTGCAAAATAATTCACAATGCATGGCCGATCACTGATAAACTATATAATTACTAAGTGTCAGTCAGAACTCTGACATTCATTCCCAACCCTCTCTCCAGGGACCCCCAGACAAGTCATGATTTAGGTTTAACACTGTGTGAATTCAGGTGAGACAATTAGTATTTAACAACAAAAATTCAAAAAATAAAAGTGGACATAGTGCGGAGTGTGCAGCTTTCAGATTAAAGTGCTTTTGCAACACAGCTAATAAACTCTCTTCACTAATCAACAAAACTGAATATAGCCCTCTTATCTGCCTAGTCTACTATTATGTTAATTATTCTACATCCTCAAAACAGTATATTAGTGTATAATTGTTTTTTAAGTGCATATATTTATCAATATAAACCAATACTACATGTGAAGTAAATAAACAATGTTACCATTCCAATAAATGACTTCTAGATATTTTAGAGATATTTGGAGTCATTTATTGGAATGGTAACACTTTTTATTTATTGCAGATATTGTATTGCTTTATATGTATAAATATATGCACTTAAAACAATTATACACTGATATACTGTATTAGGAATTCAGCATAATTAATACAGTATTAGAAAAGGGAGTGAGGAGTGTTATATTCAGAATTAGAATTTACCAGGTTCTGGATACTCAAACTGCCTCAGATGTCCTCACAAAGTGTTAAACCTAAATCTTGACTTGTCTGATGGTTCTAGAGGAATATGTAGTAATTGGTGCTCTATGAATGCATTTGGTTTTGAATACAAAATATTGCCAACTCTTCAGCTGCTCTATAAGGAACATATGGCCAAATAAATTCTCCTCACTTACCAACTTTTATTTACAGTATAAATCCCATTTTACCAGTATTGGGTTAATCATGGGGAATCATTGAGAAAGATATACTTTGATTAAGTGAGACTGTCACTGTGAACTGTCAGGATAAGAGGAAACATATATCCCCAGTTTCCAAGTAGGGTAGCATCGTGTAGTTTTTAGTTTATGGTTTCATCTATTTTTCTATGTGGTTTTCCTGATTCCATTCACACAGAAAAAAAACATTTTAATTTCCTTATTTGAAGAACTATCATCTTTTTAGTACTTTTGTTATGGAGACACAATGAATGAAGTCAACTGGATTAATCTGCTTTGTAGACTTGGCTGAGTTTACAATGGAATTCCAATACAACAATCTATTTGCATTATAACAACTAAAAAGATATTTATTTTCTGTCTGGTCCTGATTAATGTATTCAGAAAGAGAAATGTTTTTTTGTACAGACTCGTTTGCTTAGTCAAACTAACCATGTTTATAACAATTTGTGTCTAATTAAGAAGTGTCATGCTTAATTTCTACCAAATTGTTTTGCTGTATTCTCATCACGAAGCTGTTCCAGTTCCATCGGCTAATTCAAAGTCAATTATGTCTATTATTTTTTTAATTCAAAGCCGTCTTGAAAAATATGTTTAATTCTAAATTTGGAGTGTATACGTGCCTTAGTGTTCCATGAGAACCATCTGGACTAAAGGCTTCTTACTCCTGCAGTTTGCTTTTCCTATACCATTTATTTGGGTCAAATTATTTAAGGATGTCTCTTGGTGCCAATTGAGCAAATGTTTGGTGCTGACACTTTGGCCTTATTATAAGACTCACACATTCCACTATTATATTTCATTTTTAGAAATGTTGAGATGGGCGATTTACTTTTTTTTAGCAACATAGTAAAAATTATATTTTAGAATAAAATGTAGACAAATTTAAGAAACAGGAACCTTGTCCTGGGTTATTGGTCTTGAAGAGCAATGCCTAGGTTCATCTGTATTATGTTATTTCTTAATCCTGTCTTGTATGTGTTTGGTGATGAATGGAAAACAATCCAGAGAAAACCAAGCTAGATTCAGTAGGAAAAAAACCTCACCCAACACATATGAAAAATCGGAAATAAACCTCTGGGAGTAATGTTTTTCTTTAAGTGGACAATCAATATGTAAGGTTGGAAAAGACTATAAACTATTTCAGAGAAGTGTTTTCACTCTATTCTCAATGTGTTTTGGTGAGTCTTTTTTCCATGGACATACTCATCTATCAAAAAAATGGAACATGTCCACATTTACATTTTTTGTTCTCAGCCCAGTTGCTAATACCACTACTTTTCTAATATAATAACTATTTACCATCTAGATGTGTGGTTTACTAAATAACAACATCTGTCTTTCAATAAATGTGACAAATTATCTTGACTGCCATATTAGTTTAAGGAAACCAACAAAATGCCTAATTGATGACTTAATGAATATTCCAAATCTGATGGAAACGCTTGAAGATGAGTCCAATCAGAGTTTGGAAGTTCTGTACTTTTTCTTTTGAATGCTTTATTCATTAATCCATTGAAATGAACTGTTGACTACAATATGAAATTGTTGTCCAAAATTTCCACCAGTTTAAAGACTAGAAATATGGTGCAGTGGTTATATTATTGGTGACATTTTTATAGTGGATTGTCTTGCTCGAGTCAGCTCAAGTCAATGGAGCATGAGAAAAGTCTTCCAAACGAATCAATCCATATTATGCCATTGAAGACCAGTGAGGAAAAATCCACAGTAATTACAAAAAAGACTGACTATCCAGTAACTATGTGTATGAATCAATGGGTTAAAACATAATCTTTTCTTATATGGAGTAATTAATCATATTGAAATGCAGAAAACAGACAGTAAACTGTAATCCATCAGTATTGGTAAGAATAATAAATATTGAACCATAGACTGTTTTAATTCAATGTTAATATAACAAGGTGCGTCTAATTTGGTTTTCAACAGAATATCTCATAAGCTTCTGTGATGTTACAGACACTTTACAAAATATCAAAGGATTCAATACACGTCCTGATGTAAGCATTCGAAGAATACTAAAAATTATAATTTAGTTTGGAGGGCAAAACGCATATCTTCGCTTGTCAATCTGGTTTGTCATTTTAGAGGATTCCTCTATTGATTTTAAGGTTCAATTTGCTACTGGTTTGTCATTTTAGAGGCTTCCTCTATTGATTTTAAGGTTCAATTTGCTACTGTTTTGCAAAGAGGGGACTTCAGGGGTCCTTTAAGAATATAAGGGATATTATTTGGTTGTAGCAATACATTTTATTCAAAATATATTTAGATTTTTTTAAAGTCTGACCAAGATATACATTTTAATTAAGAATCAAGATACATCTTTGTTTAAAAAATCATATGTGATCATTAGTGAAGCAGGAGAGGGGCTTATCTTAAGATAAACACAAATTCTATCCCTATCTATCTCTCCACATAGGGCATACAGTGTAAAAACACAGCGTCAAATGTGAAGCTGTTCTCTTTCCAAGTCTCGCATGACCATGGAAATGGTGAAGATAAGCTCATAAAGAAAACTGATATTTTTGGAAACCACTGAAAACGGTAAGTGTAAATACTACATTTCATATCCTTTATATGTAAAGCATCTTGCCTGCTGAAGTTTAAAACTTAAAAATGTAAATATCTAATATAACGTTGTGCTCTACAGTGAATACTATTACGGTTTGGGCAAGCCAAAGGGATCTCGGGTACCATTAAAGTTTTACTGCCTTATTAAATTGCGATTCTGTAAATTTAAAAGGGCTCTATTTAAGCACACAGCATATTTTATTTACAGAAGTTTTTAGTTAGCGAAGACCTTGCTTTTGGATAGAAGTTCACTAATTAAAAACTTCTGTAAAAAAAATACACTGTGTGCTTAAATAAAGCCCTTTTAAATTTACAGAATCGCAATTTAATAAGGCTGTTAGTTTGTAAGCCTTTCTACAAACTTTTAGTGAAAGTAAATGATCATAATTAGGCAGGAAAATTTAATAAAGCTAGTTTTTAAATTAAAACAATTGCCTGATGCCTAATGCAGGTTGCATGCACGAGAGAGGCGTTTACTTTTCTGCAAGACTGTGTCTTGCAATTATTATTGCAAGCTGTCTGCTTCAGAATATGTGCAAGAAAAAGGGATGTGTGAAATTAAAAAAGGTCTGATTATTTATTAAAGTCCCACTAATCCAAACTAGAAAAATGTGCTCTATTCAGAGAAGACTTTCTATATAGAGTTTCAACAGTAAACAATGAAGATTTTTTCTCTAAAAAAGGTTTTTATGCTCATGGATTGAATAGTTGTTAGTTTGTTACATACTTCACAATCTTTTGTTCTCCCCTATAATACTGTTATCTTTTTAATTGTGTGACAGACTCATGGTGGGGCCTTAATTGCATGTAAAGTGTCTTTCTTTTCAATTAGGATGAGCTGCATTATTACTGCAACAGAACAGACAACTGTGTTCCTCTGAAATCAAAGCCCTGCTAGTTTTGTTTTACCTGGGCTTGCAATACCATCTAACAGTGTACTTTTACTATATCAAATAGACATTTTACTTTGAATATTTGTATATATCCACAACCTAGTGTAGCAAAATGTACATGTCTTTTTCTATCCTTGGTCTTCATAATGGCATAATAAAAGTATTGTTCTTGTTATTCTCTCCAAACTTTACATTAAAGGGACTATTTAGGCATCTGTTTGTTTTCAAGTAATATTTTCACTAGATTACATAATTGCTTCCTCCCAATTGTAATTGTGATATAAAACATACATGTCATTTACTTCTAAGCAGATCCCTAAGTATGAAATGTCACCTCCTAGAGCCTCTCCCTTTCTTCCTATCCTCCCAGATTTGAGCTACAGCTGTGACCTCAAGCCATGGCCAGAGGGGAGGGGATTCTCTCTCAATTGTCTGATACATGTCTATGTTTGTTTGTTATCAGCATAAGACACTGTGAAGCCCTTCTACTGTGGGCGTGACCAAGGTCACAGCTGTGCACGTTGGCAATTTTCATGAGAGAGAACAGGAAGAAAGAGAGAGGCCCTAGCACAGTGATGAATCCAACATGCACTACCAATGTGGCCCATAGCCTGTCCTTTGTGGTGTGCAAAGCAATACACAGCCCATTATATATCTCTAAATCCCGCAAATAATACCCAGTTGTACTCTTAAATACTTCTCATTATCCATATCTCTATTGCCAATAAATTATTTTCCAACAGCAAATGTTATCATTTTGCACTAGGTATAATAAAAATGTTGAAATCATGGTGCCATTTTAAAAACTCAGGGGCTGAATATGAGGCATCTCAAATGAAATTGGTTGCCAGTCACTGCTCCAGAAGGTGAGCATCTATTACTCTGTGGGCTTCTTAGAAGTAAGTGAAGTGTGAGGAGGATACAATTAATTAATTTAGTTAAAACATTTATATTAAACTAAAAAAATGTGAATCCATAGATGAACAATGAAATAGTATTTCAACACAAATATAAGGCATACACACCTTGAACTGCCTGGCCTGATGTTGTCTGTGAGATTCTTCCACTTGTTTAAACTTGGATTCCAACCCCTTCATCTGGTTCTCCATCCTCTCTACATATTGCAGGTCCCTCTGAGTCCGCCTGTCCAAAACGTCTATTGACTGGGACATATTTTGCACCTGAAAAAAAGGAACAAAATGATCCTTGGAGTGAAATAATTTATATTGCTTCTTTATTTTCAAAAAACAAGCAAACGACCCCAAAAGAAACAACATTTCTCCAAAAAACAAAATGCATATTCTCATTATCATAAGGCAGTAACTAGAGCCTTGTGGTGCCAGTGAAATATGTTGTTAATAGATGCTGTAAAGGGCTAAGAAGATAGAGGTGGTGGTATATCTCTAAATTATCAAGATATCTGAATCTTTGTTGGAAACATATATTATTATCAGGTTATCAAAGTGAAAGTGGGCATAATTATAATGTGCATAAATGTATCAATTATATTCTGTACTCATGAGGTGGAGGGAGCCCTGACATATTCACTGTGATTGCTTGATCAAGGATACTGATGTAGGATCTTGAAGGGTTTGCACTCACAGGACTTGAGGAAGATCAAACAGAATCATTTACTGCGGTCAATGTTTCCATGAAATCTTGTGATAAAGGTCACAAGTCCTGAGAGAGTGATTTCCTTTTTTGTTTCTGGAGAAGATTCAATATCTTCTCTCTTGTTAACTACTATTTAGGTTTTTGAGAGGACTTGATGTCTTGCTAGCTACAGGTGTAAATGGGCAGAGTGACAGCTGAGCATGTCTTAGTGGAGCATTTTGTTTTATATGGGGAGGAGCTTGTGACCCATGGGAGGGGATAGTGAAATGAAGGGAGGGGTTAATAACAGGGGAATGCAACAGTAGGATGTAATAATAATCAACTGCAACTTCTTTAAAAATAATTATATTTAGGTGGCACCCTCCAAAATAGATTGTTTTTTTCCTGGAATATAACTTTCATATAACCTAACTGTATTACATCAATTCCAAACTGTAAACGTTCTGAATGCGTTGAAGCTTGGAGCAGCACAGTTCTAGTTAAGGATGTAATGATTTTTTACATAAGCAATATAGTATATTAATGAATACATTTGCATGTTTGAAACAAGTCAATAAGCTGTTTCCAGCTCAAAATCACAAAAAATACAATGTACCCACTGCATTCTGGGAAACTGGGCAGGGATATGCAAAATATATCATGCTGTGTGTCACTTTTTATTCCAAGTATGCTTTTTTTTTTAACAATATTGAAACATTGTTCTGGAACAGAGCTTTTCAAACCTGTTTATAATATTCATTAATGCTCCTGGTCAGGGAAGATTTAATTTAAAGGCCCTCTATAGTGGTCATAGAATAGAGTTTCAATGATTTAATTAGTAACTTATTAGCAATTAAAATAGGTGGTTAATCAAATAGCTTCCCTCCATCTCTATTAGGTATCCTCCAGGCGGCGGGAAATGTATCTACCCAAGAAGATGTCTTAAAATTCCTACCAGACCAGTCTAAGTTTGTCTACAGTGACCACTGCAGTGAAGGAGCAGACAAAGACTCCTATCAGGCTAGCCTCCTGGGAATATCCTCTCATACAACATAATCTAGCTGCATATATGGCCGTGCCAAGCTAAACAGATTATGAGCATGGAGTAGGGAGGAGCAGATATTGCACGGGCTACTGTATAATATTTATGTTCACTGTACTTCACTGTAAATTATTGTAACTTTAAAAAAATGATTATAACATGTATAATAGCGGCTTTACTGCAATTATGCTACAGAAGTGCTAATGTATGGATGTAGATTTGCTAATGTAATAGATATTGGAGATTCCCATCATACTTAAATGACTAGTGTAAATTAGGAAAAATGTCATATATTTGTGAAGTGTGTATCAAATTAACAACATTAGTAGTGGTGTAACAGCATTTTTAGGTAAAATCTTTATATTAGTAGACTTCCTCCTGGCTTGGAGACGGAGTGTGAGTGTTATCTATACAAAAGTGGAGAGAGGGGATTTGTTGATTAATCTGGTGGATTCAGATAAGATTTACCACAAGACATCTTCTCTCCCACTCTCTCCAACAGGTTCAGAAGAGACAACCTGCAAGTATACTTGCAAGCCTAGCTTGCCCTGCTCTGTTTTCACCCCCCTTGGGCCATGAAAATGAAGTAAGACCATGGTGGCAGCTTCCATGCAGAGACTGATTCTGACTCTGAAAATGCTTTTATACCCATAACTTAATAGTTTCTAATGTTGTTGGTATGTTACATGCTTCACTAATCATCAGTGGTCATTTAATATAGACCATCAAAGGCTCCTAGAGCCCTCCAAGGTTAGCGTCTTTTATCCACTGACTACATTAATACATTTTCAAAGAATCCAATAGAAACACGGACTACAGACACCTGGACTTATACAGCTAGAATGGATTAAAGAGTCACTGTAATTGTTCAGTTTTCATGACCTTTCAACTGTAAGTTTCTTTATTAACAACTTTCAGTTATTGTGGTTAAATAGTAGATTTTTGTTAGAAAAAAGTGCATTAAAAATTGTTAGTTTTCCCGTGATCTTTAGGCTGGAGCTCCTCCCATCCTTTGCAAGCTGTAGCAGGAAGTGCAGCACACTTGCACATACCCTTCTAATAAGGAGTAAATACATTGATGCAGGCTCTGCCAGAGTTTGAAACCAGATAATTTCAGTGCCATTTTTCTCAGAAAAGATCAATAAATGAAAATTACACACAAAAAAAAACATAACTGCAATTGATTGTAATTACAAATTCTAAGGGGAAGTGCCCTAAAATTGATCTAGATGTTATTTTAACTGAAAGATTCACCCTCTGAGGTAATGGCATTATCAACAGCAATTAACTTAGATTAGAAGTGGAGATGATAAAGGAGATAAGTATGCACAGTTAAGAAAATGGTAATAGGGCCAGGTATATTTATTTCAATGTAGGTATTTAATTGTTAAAAGGTTTTGTTATTATTACCATTTTTCAGCTGGGCATTATATTCTTATCAACAGTAATTAGAAGTGGGGATGATAAAGAAGATAAGTATGCCCAGTTAAGAAAATGGTAATAGGGCCAGGTATATTTATTTCAATGTAGTTATTTCATTGTTAAAAGGTTTGTCATTATTATAATTTTTTCAGCTGGGCATGATATTCTTATCAATAGTAATTAGAAGTGGGGATGATAAAGATGATAAGAATGCCCAGTGAAAATGGTAATAGTGACAGAATAAGTTAACAATTAATTTTTTTATTGTTCCATTGTTAAATTTCTTCTACTTTATTACCATCTAAACCTGATAAGGCAATTACCTCAGAGGTGGATCTTTATACATATAATAATAGTACGTTCTATACCAGTTTCAGTTATGTTTATATTTATGTGTACTTTTAATTTCTTCAATAAATGGAACATTTACTGTGTCTTAACTTTTCATGAACATTGGACCTTTACAGTGGCCTATGTGGATCATCATAAAGAGCAAACGTTTGAGCCAAGTAAATTGCAACCAGTTGAGGTATTTATTTTACTGATAGGAATATATCCGCATGTGATAAGGCGACAGTACCTTTTCTAGGAGTTGCCTTAACTGCTTCGTTCTTGCATCCCTGGAACACATTGTTTGTTGCGGTGCCACCACTGTGCATATACATCGCCCCTCACTGTCCTGGGCAGAGCTGTACACCTGCCAACTTTCCTCTGGGTTGGTCGGCAACACCTACAAACGTGAGAGACAGGGCACACAAAACATGTCAGTGTCATGGTGGACAGATTGTTAAAATCCTTTAAAATAATTAATTGCGAAGAACAGGAGAGTGTAAATCGATTTTAATGTGTGGAATCATTTGTGCGATGCTGAATTTTACTATTAAAATGGTTAATCGAACGGGTTATAAATAGTATTGACATGTGCGTCAAGTAATTGGGGCTGGAAAAATAATGTGAAATCAATGTGCAGCTGCAGATTAGAGACCTACATGTGCAAATAAAACCTAATCTGGTTTGTGTTGGGCAGTAAAGGTGGCAGACAGTCGAAAGGGGGATGTGTTGACACGCGTTACATTGTGATATTATCATGGATGAAGAACTGGAACTGTCCAAGGTGCTGAAAGAAAAGAATAAATTGTAGTGTAGTCCTCAACCTATTCTGTATATCTCTATTATTTGTCCTATGGCTGGAATACAGCTTAGCAATTAATAAATGCCTCTTACACTAGAATGGTAAAAAAAGAAGAAAAACACAATTTGTTTTTAAATAATCAGCCTTTTAAATATTAACTCTGGCTACTGTGCATTTTGTATGAGGGTTAAAAGGTGGCAATTAAAGGGCATTATTAACATCTAGTGTCCAAATCTTTCAGGCTGGCTGCCAAATTGCCATTTTTTTTGTTGGCACGTCCTAAAATATAAAATGAGTTGGGGAAATAAATAGATTATTGGTGTATGCATATGTTGATTTTAGATTTTTTAATAAATGTGTCATGTTCAGCATTAGCAAAATTCCTCTTCACAATCGCATAGGCACACGGATTAATTTTCAAACAACATTCATTATTATCTATGTATTTTATAGATTCATACAATATAGGGATTGTGTGATTTAAGGCCTCTGGGGGTTATGGTAGGTAACAGACATTCTGCATCAATACATTCATGGTGGGGGTCTTAACATTTAATTGCAGTCTTCTTATTCTATATAATGAAACAGATATCACACACACACACCATCCCCTTTCTGTTTCCACAATCACATAAATACCATCTGATCACTCTAGTTGCATTGATGCCTTTTTTCTTTTTCTAATTAGTGATTTCCTGTAGAAAAAAATAATAATTCCGTACCTAGAAAGAAATCCATCAGGTTGCAATAATGCAATAATTGACATACTTATCGAAAAAGATTAAAAAAAATTTTTTTTTACTGCATTACATAAAATAATCGTGTACTTTTGATTTTCTGCAAAGGAATGATCCAGGAGCTTGTAATATTAACGGTGCATAGGTACATAAATGTAACATTTTTAAATGTACCATATAGTATCGATCAGGTTGTATAAACTGGTTTTTTTTTACAAATAATCATCCTTATACGATAGAGTTCCTGTTGCAAAACACATTAGAAAAACCAGGCAAATAATGTATTTTCTGTTTATTTTCTGTACCAAATCTATACGTCCTTCTGAAACTGCCAGTCATTTCTTATACTATGCAAATGTGAAACTCAGCTTTCACTGAGTCCTATAGTGTTTCTCAACCTATATAATGGCCATACATAAATACTATACACACACAATGCAAAGGAAAGAAGGCGTCCTCTGCCAAAGGACATTATCATGCAAAATAAACGTTATCCCTCAAGCTGATGTGAATAGTTCGTAAATGTTTAAAGTCATTTTTTTGTAGAAATAGGCCAGTGTGAATGCGTAAACTTATTTTTAAATTACCCTATTTCTAAGAATATTTGAATGAGTAGGTTTATAGCCTACACCTTAGAGAGTAGAGCTTAGGAGTGGCTCAGCTGCTTAATACTGGCTGAGACTAACAGAGGGAAGCCTGGTTCCATTCTCCAGTCGGGTCCTTGTTATATCAATTAGATTGTAAGCTCTGTGGGACGAGGAATTAAAGTCTATATTTACAGCTTGGATTGTATAGCTTTATGAGACGAGGATGGATATCTATATGCATTCACGGTGTGGGGTCTAACTGTGCAGAACAAAAAAGATTATTATAAAGGAACTTACTCCCGTGCTCCTGTCCAAGGTACCAGCGTTGGCTGCCGATAACTTGGTGGTGTTCAGACCCACCAGCGATGGCAGAGTCTGTGACATCCAATTAGTAATCATCGCCATGGTGCTTAGAACAACCCCAATCTTGAGTAAAGGCACCGACATCTCTGCTTGGATTTTCTCCACCAACCCTTCATTCTGAATGAGCCAGGCAACTTGCTTTGAACTGCATGGCGATGGCAGATACCTTGTGGAACTCCCAGCCCTTTAACACGGCGGATCTCTTTTTAGACATGGTTTGGCTGGATGAGACGGGCTATATCTCTCACACGCCAGCAACTAATTCTGCTGTTGTAGCACGGCTTGTAGAGGAGCTATCGAACTGAAATTCACAGCAGTGGACTTTATAGGATGTCTGGCTAAACCTGGCCAGGAATTGCTTCTTAGCTTCCGGAAGAGAGATGTTATTTTAAGACCATTCCCTGCTGCTGGTAGCGAGGTCTCCAGATCCCTACCGAGCTGTGCAATAGAAATGCAACTAACTGAACAGAGCTAGGGTTGGAACAGATTAGTGGAGGAAGGAGGGGCTGCAGGGTTTGGTGTAGGGTAACGCAAGCTGATGTCAGAATTTTTTTTCACTGCCTTCACACTTCCCCCCCCCCCCCTCCTTGTCATCAGACTCTCAAAGGATAGGAGCAATTTTGAGGAAAAGGATATTCAGTGAAAAAAAAAGCTCCGTAATTAGAGGAATCACCTGATTACGGAGAGAATCTGTCCAAAACCGACCATGATGACACTTTACATATTATTATGCCAGAAAGGTGTCTCTTATTTCATTATATTATTATGTGTCATTATTATTATTGTTTATAAAGTGAAAATATAATCTGCAGAGCTATATCCAAGGGGACAGTAACATAAAGTGGTTATTGTATGAGAGGACAAATTATAAGGTGTATGGAGCAGCCTATATAATACATTAAGACATTGATGCAAAGGAGCTGATGTCATTAATCTGAAAAGCTTACAATCTATAGGGGACTTTAAGCCATGAAAACAAAATTATGAATAAACTGTACATAGTTAGCATACTATTTTATATATGTTTATGCACATGGAAAATTTGTGCTTGTGTGAATATATACATTTATATATATATATAAAACTACACACACACCTATATATATACTGTATATATATATTAACTTGGTTTCAATATTTTCTTTGGTACAACATATATATGTGCGTATGTAGATATATATATATATATATATATATATATATATATATATATATATTATATATATATATATATATATATATATATATATATATATATACCCCCACACATACATATATATATATATATATATATATATATGTATTTACATACATATATACATATATCTACATATATATATATATATATATATATATATATATATATATGTTGATTTCTTGGTTCAACACTTTCTTTGGTACAACATATATATGTGTGTATGCATATAGGTATGTATGTATCTATCTTTTAACTTTCTTGGTACCACATCCTATAACCGAGAAATATACACACACAACTACACACACACACACCTATATATATATATATATATATATATATATATATATATATATATATATATATATATATATATATATATATATTAACTTTCTGAGTTCAATATTTTCTTTGGTACAACTTATGTATGTGCGTATGTAGATATATATATATGTTAATTTCTTGGTTCAACACTTTCTTTGGTACAACATGTATATGTGTGTGTGCATATAGGTTTATATCTATCTATCTTTTAACTTTCTTGGTACAACATCCTATAACCAAGAAATATTAGTCAATTCCTGCATCTGATAATATTTTAATATATTTTAATATAATTATTTAATAAAAGTGAATTTTTAATGTTTGTCTCTTATGTGATTTGATAATGATAGGTGTGCACAAATAGGGATTTCTTGTATATTTAGAGCCTCATTCAATTGCAATTTGGCCAATTGAATAGGGCTCTAAATAAGCACAAAGCATATTTTTTTAAATAAGTTTTTAGTTAGTGAAAACCTTGCTTTTGGATAGATGCTTGCTAACTAAAAACTTATTTAAAAAAAATAAGTTATGTGCTTATTTAGACCCCTATTCAATTGGCCAAATTGCAATTGAATGAGGCCCACAGTGTTTAGTCATTCTTGGAACAACACTTAACTGTAAATAAAAAATGATTTAAGACAGAGTTTTAATTTTAAATATTTAGGGATATTTGAATCAAAATAATAATTTTCTTTATGATAATACATAACCTTTTTACTAAGAAGTATTTGCCATTATATAGCATTGCTATAGTACTTATTCTATTAGTTTTCAAGGAAAATACTAGGAGCATCCTGACTTATGTCTATATTAAGTTGGTTTATATAAATACATGTAATTAATCCTTTTTTTTTAAATGTTTTTAAAGATAAAATAATATCCTAATTTTGTTATTGATTTTATTAAGTTACGGTAAGTAAAAAATCAGTAAACAAACAAATGCAGCATTTTGTGGAACTTCTTACATTTTAAATGAAGCCTTCCCATAATCCTCTAGGCTCAAACAGAGATTTACTACATGTGCCCAAGAAATAATTTGCATATATGCAGCAGGTAATTTATATCTTGCTTATTCTCTAGTGATTAATTTGTCAAAGAGCTGCCATACTACAGTAAAAAGAAGGTATATGCATATTATATCCTTGCTTACATTCCCACAAGCCCTCAATTAACAGATCAATAGGTGTGCTAAGAGCAGATGGGGCTTTGTGGCAGTGATTGAGTTAAAAACGAGAGTGATTTTCCTTCCTGCGATCAATGAAAAGTGCATTTTAGGGAATTTCCTCCGGGGAATATGTCAGCTGAAAAAAAAAAAAAATTCTCCCTATATAATTATGGTAGCTTGCAAGAATATATATAGTTCATTAACATAATACATGCATATTATTATGCGTCAGGATAGTGCTTACACAAATATGCCTTTGGCTACAGTGCATGAACCTATTGATGCTTGGTAGAGAAAACAGTCATATACACAATTAAATTACTTGAGGCGAACCTACTCCTGGTTAATTGATGAGTTATGGCTGGCAATGGATTGTACTCTGAAATCTTGTCTGTTGGCGCCATCTGCTGCTTGATTCACTTATTGCAGTTTGATTAGCTCAATGGGTCAGTGGATGAATACATTTAAATGCAATGTATTATTCCCTTAATTAAGGGTTGTAGAATCGGTAATATTACACTTTTAAATCCCAGATTACTTATATTTCACCATAGCTGGCACCTCCGATTCACTCAGACAAAAAGCTAATACTCTTAGGTCCAATTAAGATTATTTCTGGGAAAACCGACACACTAAACCCTGATTGGGGCTACAATCAGAGTATGGCTTATATGAGGCTTATAACTCTGTGCTTCATTTCCTTAGGAAACATCATTAATAAGAAAGCAGGACACATTAAAATGGGCTGTAACATATTTCACCTTTTTCATTAAATCAGGTTAAGAGTATTTTTTATTTTGGTGTAATCTCTTTAAATGTTTCAGACTTTTAACCCTTAGCTGCTTGTACTTATGCATGTAGGTACACTGTCAAGAAGGGAATTCATTCATAGAGATTAATTATACCTGGAAATTACTTAGGAGCCATATATGTGTATATTTGTATATTTATGTGTGTATGTGTATATATATATATATATATATATATATATATATATATATATATATATATATATATATATATATACTAGCACTACGGAATATGTTAGTGCGTTACAAATTAAGATAATAATTATTATTATTTAATTTAAAATGGAGGGCTTCTATCACTCTTTTGCTGTATATATATATATATATATATATATATATATATATATATATATATATACACACATATACATAAGTATGGCAAATATTCATGTTGGATTCCAAAGTCCTTTTGAATATATGTTTTGAATGTGATTTTATACAGTAGATCATTTCTTATTGTATTTATTTCCTTTATTAATATGTTTAATTTCCATCCCATTTGAAAGAACATTAAACTTTTAAGAGAAATCAGTGCATTTCATTAAGTGTGTACAGTGATGGAATAGAGGATGCTGTGGATGGGAACTAAAAGGGTTTTAAAGATACCCTGGAGTATTTGTATCCTGCAGCACATCCCGGGTCCTTCCTGTATTAAAGGAATTCATGGCTACCTGCCAAAGGCTTCCAACAAAGGGCCTCATTCAAATGTGATTCGGCCAATTGAATAGGGCTCTAAATAAGCACAGCGCATATTTTTTTTGCAGAAGTTTTTAGTTAGTGAAGACCTTGCGTTTGGATAGAAGTTCGCTAACTAAAAACTTCTGCTCTGTGCTTATATAGAGCCCTATGCAATTGGCCAAATCACATTTGAATGAGGCCCAAAGAGAGTTTGGCCAAGCACTGCTGTTCATATGGAATCCTCCTCCTCCAATAGATTCCTAACTGGAAAATGCACAGCTCCAGTTCCTTAACCTATTGATTTGTGCATCCAAGAAATTAACACTTACAAGATTAAATAGCTTGTAAAAAAATAGGCCAAGTCTTTGTGATTTATTCTTATACAGTGGCTCATATCATTATAGTTTAGTTGTGTTGTTATTCTTATCTATGGGCCTTATTCAATTGCAATTTGGCCAATTGAATAGGGCTCTAAATAAGCACTTAACATATTTTTTAAAGAAGTTTTTAGTTAGTGAAAACCTTGACTAACTAAAAACTTCTTAAAAAATATATATGTTATGTGCTTGTTTAGAGCCCTATTCAATTGGCCAAATTGCTATTGAATGAGGGCCTCGGGCTGGTGCATCCTGAGAGTCATGGGGTTTTGCACTTTGTATCAAGGTTAGATTTTAACATTATAAATACAGTATCACAGTAATGGGGTAATAACCCGGAAGAGCAGGCCCAGTTTTTTATATTAGCATAATCACAGAGGCTTTTGAGTCTTAAAGCTTATGATATTTTTCTTATATTTGCTTTTTCTACTGTAAAAGTTAATAAATGATCTCAGATAAAATAATTAGCTGTGAATGAGCATCTTTACTGGTAATGTATGCCTAAAATCAAGGGTATATTAAGGTTTTATGCCCCCTAGGCCTGTTCGGTTTGTGAGCCCAACACTCAACAACCCGGTTACTACTCCTCCTTTCCTCTTCCTATATCCCAATCATAAGTTTACCGCACACCTATATAGTGTATATGATGTGTCTATGTAAGTATAACGTAAGTCAGAAAGTGTCAGGTACACTTACAGACAGTGTATTCTATGCATATACACAGTACAGTGCATATTCAATGGCATTGCATCAGCAACTTCATGCAAACTGCTGGCCCCTGAAAATGTGCTGCCCTATGCCTGGGCCTAATGGGCCTAGGCTGAAATACACCCATGCTTAAAATACCAAACTTTCAGGCTCAGTCAAAAATGTAATAACAACCAATTGTAAATCTAGAATTGATGATATAAGGGAGATGGGTCAGGGAAGAAATGTTCAAATATCTACAAGAACAAAAAGTCAGGATTTGAAGATGTATATATATATATATATATATATATATATATATATATATATATATATATATATATAGATCAGCCTCCCAGCAGACGTTGTAGGGGAAAACACAGCAAAGGAATTCAAGCCAGGTATAAATTTGAGAATGTCCTAAAGAATTGTATTTTGAGACCACTTAATTTAGCACAATTCGGACCACAGTACAGAGTAAAGATGTCCTAAAAGCATGTTGAAATACTTTTCGAAATTTTTAAATATGTGCATTTTTCACTGAGATATCAAATAAATTAAATCTGTGTTTACATGTGATACTGATTGCCCACTGCGAGAACCGCAGTGAGCAAAAGAAAGTGTGCAAAAGAAAACAAAAGGTTATCTCTTTATATATCCATCTGTGCAGAGCATGGAATGCTAGTATCCCCTAAACAGGTCAGTTATGGGTTAACTGGTCAGTGCAGTATTGAGTGCAGGGAAAAACTGCTATCAGTCACGGCACGCTCTGTTGTCCGGTTTTACTCATGCTACAAACAGATTTTAGCCCTATTAAATTCCCTCAATGTTTCAATCCGTAGCCCGTAATGTAGCCCGCAAGACTTGCAGCTATTAAATTGGCCCCGTAAAGCAACCCGCCAACGACTTGTGGGGTAAGGGCGAAAAAGGCTACAAGTCCTTTGATCTGTCAAGACCATAACTGTTACGTTCCAATCACGCTATTAAATTGCAACAAATGCACTGGAGTTCAAGCCCGTAACCCACAAAGGGAGCCAAAAAGCCAATGGGTACTCAAGGGGGTTAAAGTCCTATCCGTAGCACTGTAAATGCAAATATACACACACGACTATACATATAAATAAAGGGAAAATGTGATGTTAGGTATTACCATTATAAGCACAACATTCTCAAGCTCGCAAATCTGCAATATAAAATCCATTATTTTCAGCGTAATTTCCGTGTTATATTGATCCTCGCAATCAATATGTTAATACATATAATCAAATTTGCATTGACTAGAATATCATATTTACTGACTTATCAATATTGCATTATTTCTGGAATGCGGGTCAGATCGAAACTCGTAATTGAAGCCCGTAAGGCTTTGAAGTGTAACTTCAATTTTTTCAGTGACGTAATGATAATGACCTCTTTTGCCATTGGCTCCATTCAAACCTGTAACTACTTGTTTGACTAATGATCATGTTCACAGCCACACATCCAACGTGCAAAAAATTATTCACAGGTTTGCGTCTCAAGCCCGTAACTCACAGCATGGTCTAATGTAATAGTTCTGTAATACAGCCGAATTTCAAGCCCCCAGCCTTTTCAGGCTTGCCGATATCGCTACGGGCTTTGAATTTAATAGGGCTGTTTGTATGTAAACAGACTGAAAACTTTATATTTCTTAGCTGTTATTAGTGTACATTAAACAATAGATCATTTTAATATACAATCTTGTTCTCTTTCACACCATGATGAAAACTTGCAGTAAGGAAAATGGCCCTGTAATAGGCATTTGGTTCTTATTAGACAAATCTATGCCTTTTGTGCACCATATTCATGAAAATAAGACATCTATGGTTCCTGTGTTACTCTTATAAACTAGATTGTATAGCTCACACAAAAAGGAACGCTGAAGGAAACATAAATAAGTTATATTGAAGTGGTGCTCCAAGCCAGTGTTGCTTATTAGCTGTCTAGAACCTAGCCTCCAACAAGCCTCTCATCCGTGCCTCCAGGTGCTGGGACATTGCGTCTCTCCAACAAAGCCATGGAACATTACAAATAAAACAAAAGGCACTCCATGGAGCCAGTAACAAGGAAACAGCATTTCGCATAAAAAAAACGAACTTATTTATTATATGCCTATTTAAACCAACAGAGGGGAGCAGTGTACCATACTATCAGCATAAAGAAAAATAGTCTCACGCATTTCGCTTTTAGAAACATCTTATTCATAGTCTGAGTATGTGCTTTATAAGTGCGAAACGTGTAAAATAGTTTTCCTTAGGCGTCTAGTGTGGTACACTGAGCTCCTCTTTTTTTGTTTTAATTTATGATTATTGCTTGTTACTGGCTGTATTAGGTGCAGGAATTTTGTTTTATTTAATTTGTACAGTTTTTTACTAGCAAACAGAAAGTAATATATATATATATATATATATATATATATATATATATATATATTTATATATATATATATATATATATATATATATATATATATTTATATATATATTTTATATATACTGTATATATATATATATATATATATATATATATTTATTTATTGATATATATATATATATATATATATATATATATATATATATATATATTTATATTATATTTATATACCCTTCTGGATCGCCACCTTGATGTGATGAAGGGGTTGTGTACCTCAGTGAGGCTGTGAGCTATACCATGTAGTCTCTCCCAAGATGGGCAGGTCATAGCAGAAAGGTCAGACAAATAACAGTCCACTGGAGAGGGAACTGGCAACCCACTCCAGTATCTGTGCCAAGAAAACTATATGGATAAGAACAACCAGAAACAGTCAGGTGTTCCTGGTGTGCTGCTGTCCACATGGTCACTGAGAGTTGGACATGACTGAAGGAATAAACAACAACAACATATATATAAAGCTTTAATAGATATAACTTAGGAATTTACAAATCCTGGGAATCAGGGATTCATTTTTTTTTCTACTTGTATCTATATACATACACCATACCCTGACTCCTACAAAAGATTGGCTGGCTCCTCAGTATTTCAGCTGGCTCCTAAGTTGTCAATAGTTATTCCCTGTTATATCCTTGCATCATATTTTTCTCCACTAATATCCCCTTTTTACTAATTTCCTTCAGTGCTTTTTATATTCTAAGATGTGGTGGAGCACCTGCAGAGACATAATGCAAATAAGGGAATTACATGTACAGTTGATGAAGTGTTTGTCTTGTTTCAGTATTTGATTACAGAAAAGGTAGCACCGGCTCATCAGCACAAATTAGAAGCCCGAAGACACCATCTGAGCTCTTACTTATAGACACGTGAGATTCGGAGAGATGACACATTTTGCAAACTTTGCAGGGCGCCGGTACAGAACAGGAGTGCTAATGACTGTGTGATAAAGGATTCTTACACATACGGGCTATTCTTGTGTGCGGTAATTTACCTGCAACACCAAATGTATATCTAGCTTTCATTCTATTAAACTGTATATTCTTTGATTTATTCAGCGTCTCATACCCTGCTGACACCTGTGGTATGAATTCAGAACATTGTAGCAGTAGACCCCATTCAGGTAGCAAACAAAGGGACACTGTGGTCATTTGTATATGATTTTTTGAGTTATTACACTTGATCATGGTCAAAAAGATAAGCACAAGCTTTACATTTTTACTTTTAGATGACATTGTTAGGGTTGATTTCTGATCTAATTCTGGCTGTTGTTTTCTCATGATAGTTTGTTCTTGTAAATAGATGAAAGCACTAGAAGTTTTAGCTTTAAACGGCCTTTGAATTTAATAGGGCTGATGGTTTATTTGTGCAATGAAACTGTGGATTCATTAAGAAATAATTTAACTACTTCGTAAGAATAGCAAGGCTATTTTGATAGACCTCAGACATTTCATATTTTTGAGAACAATTTGCTCAAGAAAATTCTGGAATCTGCTAAAAATTGTAATTTTTGTGAACTTGCTAATATGTTCCACCTGTGTGATTCTGGAGTATTGTTACAATGCCCAGTGTGCTTCATGTAGTGAGACATCTTGGTATCAAGCATGAACAAGCAGCTTCTTCACATAACCAAATGCAAGTAGGACCTCATAGCTAGTCATAGATCCCTCATAGATCATCATAGATCATGTCTAATAATCCCCTAAAAGGTCATGACTCCAAAAACCAACACACCAAATTGCCAAATATGGACATTCATGGCATGAACCATTAGCTGGTATAACCTCCACTCTGTGCAATGTGTACACTAAGTTTTAGGGATTTTATGTACGCACAGCTCCATACAGACATTTATTTTGTGGAACAGACTTCTATCTACTAAAAACCACTGGAAGAACAGAGAAACATGGTCAGAGATGGAAAACAGGTGACTTTCTTATGAAAGAGAGGTTGAGACAACAGATTTTTTTCTAAAAGAGGGACTGTCCTCCAAAAGAAAGACTGTTGGGACTTACAAAAATATTGTTTCTTTGTAAATAATCTTCTTTTTATTACATATACTCAGATTACTCTGTAGTCTTTTTTTGACTTCTTGGAAAAGACAGCTATTTTCATTCTAACTCTTCCCACAAATGATCAAATTTTTAAAACTACAGTTTATACTCATGTTTACTACTTAAAAGTTAAGAAACCTGGTTATTTACAGTTGGCCTTTAATGAGAAAATGTTGCATGTGTGTTGACACAGGGTAGATGTACTAACAAACACTATGCCAGACAACATGTCCTAAAGCTTTGTACCATCTGGCATATGGTGAAGGAAAAATAAGAAAATAAGAGGGGTTGTTGGCAGGAAAGCCATGGGTGTATTTAGATTTTAGGGTATTTATATTTGTGGGCCCGAAAACTTAAGATATATATCTGGATCAATTTCTTACATGTCCTCAGTATATTGCCAAAACATTGGAGACCATGTTTATCAAGGATGAGTAGATATTATGCTGTTTAATGTCTACATATCAAGCTTTCTGGACACACAAACAGTCTACTTATCTATTAAATTTGGTATCATAACCACCCAAGGTAACGAAGAACACCATATCTGTTTAAAATGAAACCATCTTTGCTCTAAACTCAAGTGATGACCTCTTGTTATTTGTAAATGAAATTAAAAATCCCAATGGATTAACACTGGATAAGTAAAACTGACCTAATATAGATAATCTCTCTTCATAGCTAAATCTCTTCATTCCTTTTATTAACTTAATGAATTTCATAGCACAAGTAGTAGAAGACTCTTCCAAGCTTGAGACAAAGTCTTTTCAATTCCTATATTATTCTATAGGATATATATTAAACTGGAGAATAACACAAGGCAAGAGCAACATTTCTCATATGTAATGACTACGTAGCTTTGTCAAACTTTTTTTTATCCATTAATTCCCCAAAAGCATCTAAAATAAAGAACAATGACTTTGAACTCACAATAAAGCTGACACAAAAACAGGTTACCAATGCTTCCATTATGCCCTGCTAGTTCTCCTTTACATGGAAAGTCCATCTCACGGCAATCCAGGGATGATTTTCCCCATGATCTACTGAGAACTGGCACTGTAAAGTAAAACTGACCGAAACTGGGCTTCTTAGAGGGGTAAATTTATAACATTTAAAATAAGCATTTGCTTTAGTACACCATATTCTCTATTTTTGTAAATGCCTTTATTGATTCGATAAAGAAAAAAAGCAATACAGCTACCCATCAACATGTCTACATTGTACTTTCTCACATCTTAAACTCAATTGTGTATTTAAATCTTTATTCTCATAAGTGCCATGTATTTTATGCGCCCATCGTACATCGCTCTGGAGTATGTCGGTACTGGATGAAAAAATAAGTTAATAATAATAATTATCTCGCACATCAAAATGGGATGCCATAAATGTTCCATCCAGAGATCTGTAACTCTATGAAGAAGGGGTTCAATTATCGTCTAACTGCATGTAAATTGGCTGGTGGAATATATAATGTTTTATTACAGTGAAGAGTTGCAACTCAGGAAGCAATCTTCGCTAAACAAGGCTTGACATATTTTAAATTTTACATTTGAATGGAAAGACTCCTTTTTTTTACGTTAGATGGAAATTAAGGTTGCTGTTAAGTGCTGTTACCGCCTCATGCCTGGTAATTTCAAAGTCGCTCATGGACCTTAAAGCATATCGGTCACGGCTGTAAAATCTCCCTGCGCTGTCTGCACACCTAACATTCTTCATATATTTAATCCGGTTAGATAGCAATTAGTCGCGCATTACTTTTTCATAGGATGCTAATACTGATTAGAGCGGCTGATAACATAAGAATCAAATTCAGCCCAAGAATGAGAATGACCCGTCTCTTTAATGGAGAGAAGCCCCTTGAAATGAGATGAAAATTGGTTTATGCAACGAAACAGCTGCCTCGTGTCATGAACTTCAGATTTACAGTCTAATCCTGCCAGTTTCAGAAACCTAGACAAAAGATAAAAAGACGGCAGGAAGACTTTGAAATGTATTAATATGGATGGGCACCCTTTTATCTGAATAAATCTATTACATTAACAATTCAGATGAATTGTACTTTTCATAATAAAATTACATTGGCAATTGACACTTGTGGAACATATGGATGACATGTAAATAGGGTGACAAATGCCAGGAAACTTATTTAGACTTTCTGGTCATTTTTAGTGTTGTCTGATCAAGCAACTTGAAAATGTACATCTTAATTATTTCAACCTCTTTTAAGCCACCTACCTACTACATACATCTATCACTCTTACAAATCACCCACTTCACCTAATTATTAACTTCACAATTCACACTTTAAGGATTATCCATCCTATAATTGATCATCCATATCATAAATCATCCACCTTTAACAAATTAACCACTCAGTGTCTGATTACCACCTCATAAATCATCACTCATTACAGATCACCCCCCCCCCCCTTAATGATCATCAGTCTCATATCATATCATATCTTGAGAGATCATCCACCTTTTCCTTTATCACCCATCCACCCTCTACCTGGTCATCTCCCCTTACAGATCATCCCACATGTACTTCTTCACATCCCAATTGATCATCCTACCCCACACATTATCCACCACTGCCTGACTATCCATCTCATGAATCTTTATCTCATTTAAAAATCTATATCATTAACAGTGCCTCCCACAGAAAAACAGGATAAAAATGTTACTGTTTAGCTAACCTTGAATCATTATTCATGAATATTTGAGATCCTGAAATTATCATAATGTTTTCTAAAAATGCCTATTTTTAAGGTTTCAAAAGGCACCATTTTGAATGTGTTTGTTCATATACTTGTACTAAAAAAAATTACAATGTAAAGTACTGCATGGTGAGAGAAAGTCAGGAAGCAATTACAGCAAGTTCATAGCAGGCAGAAAATCTTCTAAAATGCTTGTTCCCAGTACTTAAAAAAAATATGTCATTTTATAGAAAAGTAGATGGTTGTTTGTATTGATTATTGTTGAATAAGTGAAGCAATAACTTTGAATGATGTTGTCGGAGGATGATTTATTGTAAATAAGAGTTGAGGTAAAGCAGGAAAAGAATGCAGGTCTTTTTGAATTTGGGAATCCACACAGCATTGTGTTTCATCTTAAAGGGATATGTAAATGAGCTAGATTATGAGTGCATCTGAGAATTAGTAGTGTATAAAACCATTTTTTTAATGAAAAAATACCAAAATAAGCATTTAAATACTTACCTTGAAGATAGCAAAATATATTTTCATTTCTGTCAGTCGAAACTTAGAGTTAACACCCTCCAAACCCAGGCTAAATTGGTATACAATGTGAAAAATTGTTTTGGCCAATCAGGAGGAAGTAAAGACTGAAACATTTGTATCACAATCTGGCAGTTGCTGTTTTTTTCTCTCTGTCTCCTTATGGGCAATTTCAGCTGCAACCCCAACAACCATCATTTCCTTTAGAGGTCACACACTGTACCCTGCAGGGTACACTTTATGTAAGCTTCCTAGGGGTGTGCACATCCACATATCAGTATCTATCATATATATATATATATATATATATATATATATATATATATATATATATATATAAATATGTAAATACGTTAAATTTTTCAACATAATGCATATTTTTCTACTAATCAGTAACTGTTTATTGGGAATCATTTGAAACCCAGGAAACTTGCATATACCTTTAAGTACAGCGCATTTTGATTCCATGTACACATCAAGGACACAGTGCTAAAAAGTAATGAGGCTGTTTAGAGGGGAGGACCTTGTCATCTAGACTGATTTGAGGAACGTGGCTGTCTCAACAAATCATTTATAGTCTCATACTGCTCAGATATTACTGTCTGTTTGTAATAGATCAATATTTTTGGAAATAAATTATGCCCTTCTAAAAGAGGGTGAGCAATATATAAGCGCACATTGAAATATTGTCTCAAACCTCACTTATGGTTTTTAAATGAGCATAAATTTAGGCAAATCTATTTTATTCAGGTCATACTATAGGGTCAAACCAACCATAGACCTAATATATGAGTCATAGAGAAGTGCACATCCAGTATTATGCACTTAATATCAGAGAAGGGTCAAAGAACCATTAGGCATTACCAGACCTAGAGGAACTAAAGGGATTACATATGCCATAAAAAAATCAATTAAAACCACTTTGCTGCAGAACAACAGCTAGCTTCTTGCACTTAAAATGCACAATACTCCCTTTTTAATTGCTAGTTAGTGTTGAAAGGATTTAGATTGGGGTGGCACCCTGCTGTTTCCCTGTTCCATTTGCTGAAACTCTGAATTTCGCTAAATGCTCAGGGTTGGCAGGCTGTGCACATAACCCCAATGGACCTGATGCACTAAATATCAATGCACTGGTGAGCAAAGTGATGTGTCGCTCACCAGTAGTTTTCTTTTTAAGAATTAAGAATCGCCTATTAACATGAGATCTGCAAATGGCAGCAAACCCTGGTCTATATTCAGTAATACTAATAATACATGGCCATGATTGTAATGTAATGTAAATTATAATAAAATCATAGTTTGTTCATTTTCACAATCTGACGCTAAGTATTATTATAATATTAGCTAATTTCACAGTAAGTCACAAATGATAACATTTAATTTGGTTCCTCTGATTTCAATAATCTCACATCAGCTAGCACCTGTAAATATAACCTTTGATATTTACTTTAATTTACATTAGAATACATTGTATTATTTATTATCATGGGTATAGGGGCGTCATAATGTATGAGATGGTGATGCTGCAGGAACTTGTTTTCTATTTCTTCATCGTATACTACATAGCAGCAGACATGTTCACTTTGTCCTATTGCACATACAACATGCCCCATTTCGTATTGAGAAGTAAGAAGGTTGCGATTCCCAGGAACACAGTGGACAAGGCTTTATCATCTAAACAACCACTAGGCTCACATCTCCAGAACTTAGCTATGGAAAACTCTTTTGCGGCCAAATAAATGCATATGGCCCCTATCCAATCTATATAGCTTGCTGGCTATCCCCTAGAGCAATGGTTCTCAACACCAGGTCCTAGAATTGGTGCTGCTCCCCTGAGACTTTATCTGTCCGTTCTCAGAGTTGAGGAGAGTCTAACACTTCATACATACCATACATAGATAGATTATAGGGGAACTTATGTGCAGTTAAACTGTGCTCTATTCAAATTAATGCTCAAGCTAAATGACACATCAGTAAACCAAGTGGAATATCACCCTGTTAGACATGTTCTGGATCACATAGCCGGTCCCCATGAGTATTGGAAGGTGTCCAGCTGGTCCTCATGAGAATTGGAAGATGACAAGCTGGTCCCCATGAGCATTGGGAGGTGACCAACTGGTCCCCATGAGCATTGGGAGGTGACCAACTGGTCCCCATGAACATTGGAAGGTGAACAACTGGTCCCCATGAACAATGGAAGGTGACCAGCTGTCCCCTAGTAAAGAAATATTGAGAACCACTGCTCTACAACACTGGATCTCAACCTTTATGATTTGGGATCTGTATGATTTTGGGACTGAACAATTTAAACTGGGTGATACTACATATGACACACATTTTTGCACTAATTTGAACAGAGTAACTGCAGTTATGCTCTCCTCATTCATCCCTGTTCTTGAAAACCAGTAGATAAGGTGTCATGGTTCAGCACCGGTCTTTGGGACTAAATGTTGACAATTATTGGTCTATAGGGAACACAAGGAGTTATAGTCTTAATATTGTATCTTTAAAACTGTTATATTGTCAAGTGACAGAAGTCCTGGATCCTTATTCTATTTCTTGTACAATCTACAGCGTGTAAAAAAAAAAATAAGAAAAGAAACATGGACTCAAGCAATATATAATATTTCCCAGGATGCTAAGGTTGTGCTCAGTGGGGAAGTTATCAGGAGTCTCCATATCTGGAGTCCCCATCCATTGACCCATGATGAGGTGCCCTATTGTACAGAGTTTGAGCAAGGGATCAGTAGTAATAAAACACAAAGTCATGACTGGTCAACCTTAATAAAGTGAAAAGCTTATCTTGGGATTGCAGCTGACAGACTCACAAAGAAATAAGGTTATGCAAGTGGAAAATAGAAGAAGACACTAAAGATCAAGCTACCATTCGAGCTGATCCTTGTTCACGAATACTAACAATTTACATACAAATGCATATGAATGATGCCATTGATATGTATATTACCTTTAGCTTCATGTCATATATCAAAGTAATTATACTGTGCTTCTGTATACATAAAATATGTTTGATGTTGGAAAAATCAATATCAATTTATGCCCCCAGGGATTTTTAAAGTACAATAGGTATCTCCACATTGTGTTTCAGGCTTGTGACCAATAGTTTATATTTCACATGATGCAGAAAATTTTAATTTAAGGGGATGTGGAGCTAATATATTTGTATGGGATGGATTTACAAGAGCAGGTTTTAAATATAAAAAAATATTTTGCATGAGCTTTGGCATAGTAAAAAAAAAAATAGGAGTTTAATTAATTTGTAAATTGCACATGCCACAATATTAAGACCGCCACCGAATAAACCCTAGTTGAGTTGTTGCAGGGCAATGCACCAACTGAGTTATGGAGTTCTACGGAGACATTATTTACTCTCTCTAGACTGATTGGCTATAGCTTACACTGCAAAAAAAAAACCTGTCAAGGTTAGTTCTATGTAACCTCTTCACCCTACATATTCAAAAAAACCTGAACAACAATTAATTATTTTTTTAGATATATATTATATATCTGAAGGGACACCGTCACTCAATCAGGAACTTTATTTTATCTTAAACAGCATTAAAAACAGTCAGCCATTTTTATTCTATCCATTTTTATATAGAATAAGGAATGCTGAAGGTTGCTTTATGCAAATATGCAGCTTAATGTGCTAGTTTGCAACTCAGAGTGCATGATAAGGCTGGTGGAGAGGATGTAAACGGATGACACCTGTGGGGCCATTGTTTTACACTTATATAGGTAGCACATTGTAGTCCTATTTATTGCGTAAAAAAAGCTAATTATCATTTGGTAGTTACTCATTTGCATAAGAATATAGCAGAAAGAATGCTGATTAACTCAGGAATAATTTCCCTTTAAGTTCAACTGGCTAGTACAATATAAAGCTAGTTTTTAATGCTCTTTAAGAATAACTTAAAAAACAACTTGATTTTGCACACTCCAATCCCTCTGGTAAATTGCTGTGCTGGTGGGATCCAGCGTTCCCCGTGGCTTCCCCTCCCTGAGCAGACTCTTCTCAGTAGCAGATAAGCTCAAATAAAGTACAGTCTTAAATACATGTCCATGTCTCTGTCAAACCACTGGGTGAAGTGATGCAAAAAGCGACATTCACAATAGTGACATGTTTAGCTCCCATTCAGTTTAGTGGATAGATGTATTGTGAAAATGACAACAAAAGTATTTTCAAGATGTAACTTTAATGGATAACTGATGAGAAAAATAAAGTGAGCTTCAAGAGCACTGTAGTTCCATCAAGGTATTATTGGTATGTTTATGTTAACACCTACCTGATACTAGATATATTGTATAATTATTGTATACTTGTCAATTAAGGCATTGCAATGCTTGGGGATAATGATCTAGATGTGTGTATATAATTCTGTCTCTCTGTCTATCTATTTATCTATCTATTT